>CM022298.1:486873387-488073387 GCA_011799875.1 Thinopyrum elongatum | reverse complement strand
GGACACCGCAAGATTGAACCCAAAGCTAAGCACTTCTCCCATTGCAAGAAAAACCAATCTAGTTGGCCAAACCAAATCGATAGTTCGAAGAGACTTGCAAAGATATCAAATCATGCATAAAAGAATTTAGAGAAGATTCAAATAGTATTCATAGATAAGCTGATCATAAATCCACAATTCATCGGATCTCGGCAAACACACCGCAAAAGAGTATTACATCGAATAGATCTCCAAGAACATCGAGGAGAACTTTGTATTGAGAATCAAAGAGAGAGAAAAAGCCATCTAGCTACTAGCTATGGACCCATAGGTCTGTGGTAAACTACTCACGCTTCATCGGAGAGGCAATTGTGTTGATGTAGAAGCCCTCCATGATCGACTCCCCCTCCGGCAGGATGCCGGAAAATGCCCCAAGATGGGATCTCACGGGTACAGAAGGTTGCGGCGGCGGAAAAGTGGTTTCGTGGCTCCCCTCATAGGTTTTGGGGTATTTGAGAATATATAGGCTGAAGAAATAGGTCGGTGGAGTCACGAGGGGCCCACAAGGGTGGGGGGCGCGCCCTCCAACCTTGTGGCCGCCTCGTGGCTTTCCAGACGTGCACTCCAAGTCCTCTGGATGTCTTCTGGTCCAAGAAAAATCATCGCGAAAGTTTCATTCCGTTTGGTATTCCTTTTCTGCGAAACTCTAAAACAAGGAAAAAAAACAGGAACTGGCACTGGGCTCTAGGTTAATAGGTTAGTCCCAAAAATCATATAAAATAGCATATTAATGCATATAAAACATCCAAAACAGATAATATAATAGCATGGAACAATCAAAAATTATAGATACGTTGGAGACGTATCAAGCATCCCCAAGCTTAATTCATGCTCATCCTCGAGTAGGTAAATGATAAAAATAGAATTTTTGATGTGGAATGCTACCTAACATATTTATCCATGTAATTCTCTTTATTGTGGCATGAATGTTCAGATCCATATGATTCAAAACAAAAGTTTAATATTGACATAAAAACAATAATACTTCAAGCATACTAATAAAATAATTATGTCCTCTCAAAATAACATAGCCAAAGAAAGCTTATCCCTACAAAATCATATAGTTTGGCTATGCTCCATCTTCGTCACACAAAATACTCAAATCATGCACAACCCCATTTTCAGCCAAGCAATTGTTTCATACTTTTGATGTTCTCAAACCTTTTCAACTTTCACGCAATACATGAGCGTGAGCCATGGACATAGCACTATAGGTGGAATAGAAGGTGGTTGTGGAGAAGACAAAAAGAGGGAGATAGTCTCACATCAACTAGGCGTATCAACGGGCTTTGGAGATGCCCATCAATAGATATCAATGTGAGTGAGTAGGGATTGCCATGCAACGGATGCACTAGAGCTATAAGTGTATGAAAGCTCAAAAAGAAAACTAAGTGGGTGTGCATCCAACTTGCTTGCTCATGAAGAGCTAGGGCAATTTGAGGAAGCCCATCGTTGGAATATACAAGCCAAGTTCTATAATGAAAAATTCCCACTAGTATATGAAAGTGATATCATAGGAGACTCTCTATCATGAAGATCATGGTGCTACTTTGAAGCACAAGTATGGGAAAAGGATAGTAACATTGCCCCTTCTCTCTTTTTCTCTCATTTTTCTCTTTTCTTTTTTTTTCTTTTTTTTTTATTTCCTCACATGGGACAATGCTCTAATAAGGAAGATCATCATACTTCTATTTACTTACAACTCAAAAATTACAAATCGAAACTAGAACAAAATATGACTCTATATGAATGTCTCCGGTGGTGTACCGGGATGTGCAATGACTCAAGAGCGACATGTATAAAAAATGATGAAAGGTGGCTTTGCCACAAATACGATATCAACTACATGATCATGCAAAGCAATATGACAATGATGGTGCGTGTCATAATAAATGGAACGGTGGAAAGTTGCATGGCAATATATCTCGGAATGGCTATGGAAATGCCATAATAGGTAGGTATGGTGGCTGTTTTGAGGAAGGTATAAGGTGGGTGTATGGTACCGGCGAGAGTTGCGCGGTACAAGAGAGGCTAGCAATGGCGGAAAGGTGAGAGTGCGTATAATCCATGGACTCAACATTAGTCATAAAGAACTCACATACTTATTGCAAAAATCTATTAGTCATCAGAACAAAGTACTACACGCATGCTCCTAGGGGAAGGGTTGGTATGAGTTAACCATCGCGCGATCCCGACCTCCACACAAAGGATGACAATAAAAAAATACCTCATGCTCCAAATTTGTTACACAACTGTTACCATACGTGCATGCTTCGGGACTCACAAACCTTAACACAAGTATTTCTCAATTTCACAATTACCCCACTAGCATGACTCTAATATCACCATCTTCATATCTCAAAACAATCATCAGGAATCAAACTTCTTATAGTATTCAACGCACTTTATATGAAAGTTTTTATTATATCCCTCTTGGATGCCTATCATATTAGGACTAATTTTATAACCATAGCAAATTACCATGCTGTTTAGAGACTCTCAAAATAATATAAGTGAAGTGCGAGAGTTCATCAATTTCTATAAAATAAAACCACCGCAGTGCTCTAAAAAGATATAAGTGAAGCACTAGAGCGATATTGCCTAGCTCAAAAGATATAAGTGAAACACAAAGAGCATTCTAATAAATCACGATTCATGCGTGTCTCTCTCAAAAAGTGTGTACATCAAGGATGATTGTGGCAAACTAAAAAGCAAAGACTCAAATCATACAAGACGCTCCAAGCAAAACACATATCATGTGGTGAATAAAAATATAGCCTCAAGTAAAGTTACCGATAGACGAAGACGAAAGAGGGGATGCCTTCCCGGGGCATCCCCAAGCTTAGGCTCTTGGTTGTCCTTGAATATTACCTTGGGGTGCCTTGGGCATCCCCAAGCTTAGGCTCTTGCCACTCCTTATTCCATAGTCCATCAAATCCTTACCCAAAACTTGAAAACTTCACAACACAAAACTCAACAGAAAATCTCATAAGCTCCGTTAGTATAAGAAAATAAATCAGCACTTTGGTACTGTTGTGAACTCATTCTTTATTTATATTGGTGTAATATATACTGTATTCCAACTTTTCCATGGTTCATACCCCCCGATACTAGCCATAGATTCATCAAAATAGGCAAACAACACATAGAAAACAGAATCTGTCAAAAACAGAACAGTCTGCGAAGATCCAAATTGTTCTAATACTTCTGTAACTCGAAAAATTCTGAAAAATTAGGACAACATAGGAAATTTGTATATTAATCTTCTGCAAAAAAAAATAAACTCAAAATCACTTTTCTGTGAATTACAAAAATTATTTTCCTGGGCGCAAAAGTTTCTGTTTTTCAGCAAGATCAAATCACCTATCACCGTAAGCTATCCCAAAGGTCTTACTTGGCACAGACACTAACTAAAACATAAAACCACATCTAACCAAAGGCTAGATGAATTATTTATTACTAAACAGAACCTGAAAAGCAAAAACAAAAATAAAATTGGGTTGCCTCCCAAAAGCGCTATTGTTTAACGCCTTTTAGCTAGGCATTGATAATTTCAATGATGCTCGCATAAAAGAGAAGAATTGAAGCACAAAGAGTGCATTATAAAACATGTGACAAAACACATGTAAGTCTAACATATTTCCTATGCATAGGCATTTTATAAGCAAACAAATTATCAAGGCAAGCAAAAACTAGCATATGCAAGGAAGAAGAAAGAGACGATAGCAATCTCAACATGAAGAGAGGTAATTTAGTAACATGAAAATTTCTACAATAATTACATGTAGGATCATAAGAAAATTCAACAATATAGCTATCACATAACATATTCTCAACATGATCCACATGCATGCGAAGTTGACACTCTTCCAAAATAGTGGGATTAACATTAGCTAAAGTCATGACCTCTCCAAACCCACTTTTATCAAAAATTTCATAAGATTGAACATTCTCCAAATATGTGGGATCTAAAGTTGACACTCTTCCAAACCCACTTTCAGTATTATTGCAAACATTATTATCAATCTCATATTCATCATGGGGCTTAAATAGATTTTCAAGATCATAAGAAAAATCACCCCAATCAAGATCATTGCAACAAGTAGTGGACCTAGCAAAACTAGCATCCCCAAGCTTAGGGTTTTGCATATCATTAGCACAACTGACATTAATAGAATTTACAGTAGAACCATTGCAATCATGCTTTTCATCCAAGGAGCTATCGTGAATCACTTCATAAATTTCTTCATCACAATTTTCAGATTCACGAATTTCAAGCAAAACTTCATAAAGATAATCTAGTGCACAAAACTCACTAGCAATTGGTTCATCATAATTGGATCTCTTAAAAAGATTAGCAAGTGGATGAGGATCCATAAACTTTTAGCAAGCGAAGGTGCAAGCAAAAAGAAGGCACATGGTAACACAAGCAAACAAAAAATCTAACGAGAAAAAGGCAAATGAAAAAGAGGGCGAATAAAAAAGGCAAATCTTTTCAAAAATCGTTTTAGAAGTGGGGGAGAGGAAAATGAGAGGCGAATGGCGAATAATGTAATGCAAGAGATGAGAGTTTATGATGGGTACTTGGTATGTCTTGACTTGGTGTAGATCTCCCCGGCAACGGCGCCAGAAATTCTTCCTGCTACCTCTTGAGCTTGCGTTGGTTTTTCCCTTGAAGAGGAAAGGGTGATGCAGCAAAGTAGAGTAAGTATTTCCCTCAGTTTTGAGAACCAAGGTATCAATCCAGTAGGAGACAACGCGCAAGCCACCGAATACCTGCACAAACAAACACCAACTTGCACCCAACGCGATCAAGGGGTTGTCAATCCCTTCACGGTTATTTGCAAAGTGAGGTCTGATAGAGATGGATAAACGGTAAAGTAGTATTTTTGGTATTTTTGGTTTATGGAACGGAAAGTAAAAGATTGCAAAGAAAGTAAATAGGAAACTAAAATTGTAGATCAGAAACTTATATGATGGAAAGTAGAAGATTATATGATGGAAAGTAGACCCGGGGGCCATAGGTTTCACTAGAGGCTTCTCTCAAGATAGAAATTATTACGGTGGGTAAACAAATTACTGCCGAGCAATTGATAGAAAAGCACAAAGTTATGACGATATCTAAGGCAATGATCATGAATATAGGCATCACCTCCGTGTCAAATAGACCGAAACGATTCTGCATCTACTACTATTACTCCACACATCGACCGACTCCTGCCTGCATCTAGAGTATTAAGTTCATGAAGAACAGAGTAACGCATTAAGTAAGATGACATGATGTAGAGGAATTAACTCAAGCAATATGATGAAAACCCCATCTTTTTATCCTCGATGGCAACAATACAATACATGCCTTGCTGCCCCTGCTGTCACTGGGAAAGGACACCGCAAGATTGAACCCAAAGCTAAGCACTTCTCCCATTGCAAGAAAAACCAATCTAGTTGGCCAAACCAAATCGATAGTTCAAAGAGACTTGCAAAGATATCAAATCATGCATAAAAGAATTTAGAGAAGATTCAAATAGTATTCATAGATAAGCTGATCATAAATCCACAATTCATCGGATCTCGGCAAACACACCGCAAAAGAGTATTACATCGAATAGATCTCCAAGAACATCGAGGAGAACTTTGTATTGAGAATCAAAGAGAGAGAAAAAGCCATCTAGCTACTAGCTATGGACCCGTAGGTCAGTGGTAAACTACTCACGCTTCATCGGAGAGGCAATGGTGTTGATGTAGAAGCCCTCCGTGATCGAATACCCCTCCGACAGGATGCCGAAAAAGGCCCCAAGATGGGATCTCACGGGTACAGAAGGGTGCGGCGGCGGAAAAGTGGTTTCGTGGCTCCCCTCATAGGTTTTGGGGTATTTGAGAATATATAGGCTGAAGAAATAGGTCGGTGGAGTCACGAGGGGCCCACAAGGGTGGGGGGCGCGCCCTCCAACCTTGTGGCCGCCTCGTGGCTTTCCTGACGTGCACTCCAAGTCCTCTGGATGTCTTCTGGTCCAAGAAAAATCATCGCGAAAGTTTCATTCCGTTTGGACTCTGTTTGGTATACCTTTTCTACGAAACTCTAAAACAAGGAAAAAAACAGGAACTGGCACTGGGCTCTAGGTTAATAGGTTAGTCCCAAAAATCATATAAAATAGCATATTAATGCTTATAAAACATCCAAAATAGATAATATAATAGCATGGAACAATAAAAAATTATAGATACATTGGAGACGTATCAGGAAACAAGGCCTAGGGTTCATACTTTCACTAGTGCAAGTTCTCTCAACAATGATAACATAATTAGATCATATGGCAATCCCTCAACGTGCGACAAAAGTCACTCCAAAGTTCCTATCGCGGAGAACATAAGATGAAATTGCTTGTAGGGTATGAAACCACCTCAAAGTTATTCTTTCCGATCAATCCATTGAGCTATTCCTATAAGTGTCACAAACAACCCTAGAGTTCGTAGTAAAATAACACCATATGACACACATCAATCAACCCTAATGTCACCTAGATACTCCAATGTCACCACAAGTATCTGTGGGTCAATTATACGATATGCATCAAACAACTTCAGATTCATAATATTCAATCCAACACAAAGAACCTCAAAGAGTGCCTCAAGATTCCTACCGAAGAAACAAGGACGAAAACGTGCATCAACCCCTATGCATAGATTACCCCAATGTCACCTCGGGAATCCGCGAGTTGAGTGCCTAAACATACATCAAGTGAATCAATAGAATACCCCATTGTCACCACGGGTATCCCACGCAAGACATACATCAAGTGTTCTCAAATCCATAATAGTATTCAATCCGATAATAGTGAAACCTCAAAGGTAAAACTCAATTCATCACAAGAAGGTAGAGGGGGAGAAACACCATATGATCCAACTATAATAGCAAAGCTCGTGATACATCAAGATCGTGCCAAATCAAGAACACGAGAGAGAGATCAAACACATAGCTACTGGTACATACCCTCATCCCGAGGGTGAACTACTCCATCCTCGTCATGGAGACCATTGGGATGATGAAGATGGCCACCGGTGATGGTTTTCCCCTCCGGCAGGGTGCCAGAACGGGCTCCCGATTGGTTTTTCGTGGATACAGAGGCTTGCGGCGGCGGAACTCCCGATCTAGGTTTCTTTCTGGGGGTTTCTAGATTTATAGGAATTTTTGGTGTTGGTTTCACGTCAGGGGGGTCCACGAGTCAGCGACAAGGCAGGGGGCGCGCCCTAGTGGGGTGGGCGCGCCCTCCACCCTTGTCGTTGACTCGGGACTCTTCTGGCCCAACTCTTGTGCTTCGGGGGCTTCTTCTAGTCCATAAAAAATCACCGTAAATTTTCAGCTTGTTTGGACTCCGTTTGATATTCCTTTTCTGCAAAACTCAAAAACAAGGAGAAAACAGAAACTGGCACTGGGCTCTAGGTTAATAGGTTAGTCCCAAAAATAATATAAAATAGCATATAAATGCATATAAACATCCAAAACAGATAATATAATAGCATGGAACAATAAAAAATTATACATACGTTGGAGACGTATCAAGCATCCCCAAGCTTAATTCCTGCTCGTCCTCGAGTAGGTAAATGATAAAAATAGAATTTTTTATGTGGAATGCTACCTAACATATTTATCCATGTAATTTTCTTTATTGTGGCATGAATGTTTAGATCCATAAGATTCAAAACAAAAGTTTAATATTGACATAAAAACGATAATACTTCAAGCATACTAATAAAGCAATCATGTCTTCTCAAAATAACATGGCCAAAGAAAGTTATCCCTACAAAATCATATAGTCTGGCTATGCTCCATCTTCATCACACAAAATATTCAAATCATGCACAACCCCGATGACAAGCCAAGCAATTGTTTCATACTTTGATGTTCTCAAACCTTTTCAACGTTCACGCAATACATGAGCGTGAGCCATGGACATAGCACTATAGGTGGAATAGAATATGGTGGTTGTGGAGAAGACAAAAAGAAGGAGATAGTCTCACATCAACTAGGCACATCAACGGGCTATGGAGATGCCCATCAATAGATATCAATGTGAGTGAGTAGGGATTGCCATGCAACGGATGCACTAGAGCTATAAGTTTATGAAAGCTCAAAAAAGAAACTAGGTGGGTGTGCATCCAACTTGTTTGCTCATTAAGACCTAGGGAATTTGAGGAAGCCCATCGTTGGAATATACAAGCCAAGTTCTATAATGAAAAATTCCCACTAGTATATGAAAGTGACAAAATAGGAGACTCTCTATCATGAAGATCATGGTGCTACTTTGAAGCACAAGTGTGGAAAAAGGATAGTAACATTGCCCCTTCTCTCTTGTCTATCATTTTTTTCTCTCATTTTTTATTTTCTCTTTTTTTTCTTCTCTTTTTTTTGATTGGCTTTTTTTTTTGCCTTTTTATTTTTCCTCACATGGGGCGATGCTCTAATAATGAAGATCATCACACTTTTATTTACTTACAACTCAAAAATTACAACTCGATACTAGAACAAAATATGACTCTATATGAATGCCTCCGGCGGCGTACCGGGAT
This sequence comes from Thinopyrum elongatum, assembly GCA_011799875.1. NCBI lineage: Eukaryota > Viridiplantae > Streptophyta > Magnoliopsida > Poales > Poaceae > Thinopyrum > Thinopyrum elongatum. Next base: position 488,064,780 of record CM022298.1, on the reverse strand, counting down.
GTGCAATGACTCAAGAGTGACATGTATGAAAATTATGAATGGTGGCTTTGCCACAAATACTATGTCAACTACATGATCATGCAAAGCAATATGACAATGATGAAGCGTGTCATAATAAACGGAACGGTGGAAAGTTGCATGGCAATATATCTCGGAATGGCAATGGAAATGCCATAATAGGTAGGTATGGTGGCTGTTTTGAGGAAGGTATATGGTGGGTGTATGGTACCGGCGAAAGTTGCGCGGTACTAGAGAGGCTAGCAATGGTGGAAGGGTGAGAGTGCGTATAATCCATGGACTCAACATTAGTCATAAAGAGCTCACATACTTATTGCAAAAGTCTATTAGCTATCGAAACAAAGTACTACGCGCATGCTCCTAGGGGGATATATTGGTAGGAAAATACCATCGCTCATCCTCGACCGCCACTCATAAGGAAGATAATCAATAAATAAATCATGCTCCAACTTCGTTACATAACGGTTCACCATACGTGCATGCTACGGGAATCACAAACCTCAACACAAGTATTTCTACAATCCACAATTACTCACTAGCATGACTCTAATATCACCATCCTCATATCTCAAAACAATCATAAGGAATCAAACTTCTCATAGTACTCAATGCACTTTATATGAAAGTTTTTATTATATCCCTCTTGGATGCCCATCATATTAGGACTAAATTCATAACCTAAGCAAATTACCATGCTGTTTAAGACTCTCAAAATGATATAAGTGAAGCATGAGAGTTCATCAATTTCTTCAAAATAAAACCACCGTCGTGCTCTAAAAAGATATAAGTGAAGCACTAGAGCAACTGACAAACTACTCCAAAAAGATATAAGTGAAGATCAATGAGTAGTCAAATAATTATGTAGCTGTGTGAAGACCCTCTCATCTAAGAATTTCAGATCTTAAGTATTTTATTCAAAAAGCAAGCAAAACAAAATAAAATGTCATTCTAAGAATAGCACACATCGTGTGAAGAAGTAAAAATTTAGGCTCAACCGATACTAACCGATAATTCTTGATGAAGAAAGGTGGGATGCCAACCGGGGCATCCCCAAGCTTAGATGCATGAGACTTCTTGAAATATTAACTAGGGATGCCTTGGGCATCCCCAAGCTTGAGCTTTTGTGTCTCCTTAATTCCTTTTATATCACGGTTTCCCTAAATCCTAAAAACTGCATCCACATAAAACTCAACAAGAACTCGTGAGATGAGTTAGTATAAATCAAATGCAAAACCTTATCATTCTCTACTGTAGCAAATCACTAAAATTATTATTTGACATTGCATACTAAATGCCTCAGCATATTTAATACTCCTATCCTCCAATAGAATCATTAAACAAGCAAACATATGCAAACAATGCAAAAATAACAGCAATATGTCAAAACAGGACAGTCTGTAAAGAGTGAAATTGTACTCATACTTCCCTAACTCCAAAACTTCTGAAAAATTATCACACTGTATAAAATTTTTTGTTACTCATTGTGTAAAAATTTCAAGATTTTATCATGTTCTGACTTTCCAGAAGAATTCAGACAACGATAGAAAACTTTCTGTTTTCAAAACAGCAACATATAGACATGCAAAATAAGCATGGTAAAGGCTATACTTGACCTTTTTATTGAAATAAAAGATACATAACATTACTCTAAATAACAGAAAGAAAATCCTAATAAAATAAAATGACGCTCCTAGCAAAACTCATATTATGTGACGAATAAAAATATAGCTCCAAGTAAGGTTACCGATAATATTGGAGACGAAAGAGGGGATGCCTTCCGGGGCATCCCCAAGCTTAGTTGCTTGGGTCTTCCTTGAATATTACCTTGGGGTGCCCTGGGCATCCCCAATCTTAGGGTCTTTACACTCCTTATTCTCCTCATATCAATATCTCACCCAAAACTTGAAAACTTCAATCACATAAAACTTAACGGAACTTCTTGAGATGGGTTAGTATGATAAAACAAATCATTCACTTTGGTACTGTCAAGACAAGATTCAAAAAATTTCTCACATGATACCTACTGTACCCTATCATTTCTACATTTTATATTAAGCAATATAAGCCATAGAAACTAGAAAACAAGCAAACTATTCATCAAAAACAGAATCTGTCAAAAACAGAACAGTACATAAAGATCTGAATTAAAGTAATACTTATGTAACTCCAAAAATTATGAAAAAATAGGAAAACGTAGAAAATTTGTATATAAATACTCTGTAAAAAATTCATAGTTTTTAAACTTCCATTAAAATATAGGAATTTCTGTACTGGACGCAAAAGTTTCTGTTTTTGCACAGAATCAAATCAACTATCAGCCACACTATCCCAAAGGCTTTAGGCAATTTATTGAAACAAAACCTATAAAACATGATTACTACAGTAGATTAATCATGTTAACACACAAAAATAGTAGGGGTAAATATTGGGTTGTCTCCCAACAAGCGCTTTTCTTTAATGCCTTTTTAGCTAGGCATGATGATTTCAATGATGCTCGCATAAAAGTAAAGAATTGAAACACAAAGAGAGCATCATGAAGCATATGACTAGAACATTTAAGTCTAACCCACTTCCTATGCATAGGGATTTTGTGAGCAAACAACTTATGGGAACAAGAATCAACTTCATAGGAAGGCAAAACAAGCAAAATTCAAGATTTTCAATACATAGAGAGGAAACTTAATATTATTGCAATATGAAAAAGCATATGTTCCTCTCTCATAATAATTTTCAGTAGCATCATGAATGAATTCAACAATATAACTATCACATAAAGCATTATTTTCATGATCCACAAGCATAGAAATTTTATTACTCTCCACATAGTCAAATTTATTCTCATGAATAGTAGTGGGAGCAAACTCAACAAAATAACTATCATGTGAGGCATAATCCAGTTGAAAATTAAAATCATGATGACAAGTTTCATGGTTATCATTATTCTTTATAGCATACATGTCATCACAATAATCATCATAAATAGCAACTTTGTTCTCATAATCAATTGGAACCTCTTCCAAAATAGTGGATTTATCACTAAATAAAGTCATGACCTCTCCAAATCCACTTTTATCAATATTGTGAAAAGATTCAACAACCTCCAAAATAGTGGGATCAATACTACCTAGAGTTGACACTCTTCCAAACTCACTTTCATCAATATAATCATCATAAACAGGAGGCATGCTATCATCATAATAAATATTCTCATCAAAACTTGGGGGACTAAAAATATCATCTTCATCAAACATAGCATCCCCAAGCTTATGGCTTTGCATATCATTAGCATCATGGATATTCAAAGAATTCATACTAACAACATTGCAATCATGCTCATCATTCAAAAATTTAGTGCCAAACATTTTATAGACTTCTTCTTCTAACACTTGAGCACAATTTTCCTTTCCATCATTTTCACGGAAGATATTTAAAAAGATGAAGCATATGAGGCAACCTTCCATTTTTTTAGTTTTCTTTGATAGACTAACTAGTGATAAAATAAGAAACTAAAAGATTCAATTGCAAGATCTAAATATATACCTTCAAGCACTAACCTCCTCGGCAACGGCGCCAGAAAAGAGCTTGATGTCTACTAAGCAACCTTCTTCTTGTAGACTCGTGTTGGGCCTCCAAGCGCAGAGTTTTGTAGGACAGTAGCAAATTTCCCTCAAGTGGATGACCTAAGGTTTATCAATCCGTGGGAGGCATAGGATGAAGATGGTCTCTCTCAAACAACCCTGCAACCAAATAACAAAGAGTCTCTTGTGTCCCCAACACACCCAATACAATGGCAAATTGTATAGGTGCACTAGTTCGGCGAAGAGATAGTGATACAAGTGTAATATGGATAGTAGATATAGGTTTTTGTAATCTGAAAATATAAAACAGCAAGGTAGCAAGTAACAAAAGTGAGCAAAAACGGTATTGCAATGCTTGGAAACAAGGCCTAGGGTTCATACTTTCACTAGTGCAAGTTCTCTCAACAATGATAACATAATTAGATCATATGGCAATCCCTCAACGTGCGACAAAAGTCACTCCAAAGTTCCTATCGTGGAGAACATAAGATGAAATTGCTTGTAGGGTACGAAACCACCTCAAAGTTATTCTTTCCGATCAATCCATTGAGCTATTCCTATAAGTGTCACAAACAGCCCTAGAGTTCGTAGTAAAATAACACCATATGACACACATCAATCAACCCTAATGTCACCTAGATACTCCAATGTCACCACAAGTATCCGTGGGTCAATTATACGATATGCATCAAACAACTTCAGATTCATAATATTCAATCCAACACAAAGAACCTCAAAGAGTGCCCCAAGGTTCCTACCGGAGAAACAAGGACGAAAACGTGAATCAACCCCTATGCATAGATTAACCCAATGTCACCTCGGGAATCCGCTAGTTGAGTGCCAAAACATACATCAAGTGAATCAATAGAATACCCCATTGTCACCACGGGTATCCCACGCAAGACATACATCAAGTGTTCTCAAATCCATAATACTATTCAATCCGATAATAGTGAAACCTCAAAGGTAAAACTCAATTCATCACAAGAAGGTAGAGGGGGAGAAACACCATATGATCCAACTATAATAGCAAAGCTCGCGGTACATCAAGATCGTGCCAAATCAAGAACACGAGAGAGAGATCAAACACATAGCAACTGGTACATACCCTCAGCCCCGAGGGTGAACTACTCCCTACTCGTCATGGAGACCACCGGGATGATGAAGATGGCCACCGGTGATGGTTTCCCCCTCCGGCAGGGTGCCGGAATGGGCTCCCGATTGGTTTTTCGTGGCTACAGAGGCTTGCGGCGGCGGAACTCCCGATCTAGGTTTCTTTCTGGGGGTTTCTGGATTTATAGGAATTTTTAGCGTCGGTTTCACGTCAGGGGGGGGTCCACGAGTCAGCGACAAGGCAGGGGGCACGCCCTCCACCCTTGTCGTTGACTCGGGACTCTTCTAGCCTAACTCTTGTGCTTCGGGGGCTTCTTCTGGTCCATAAAAAATCACCGTAAATTTTCAGCTCGTTTGGACTCCGTTTGATATTCCTTTTCTGCAAAACTCAAAAACAAGGAAAAAAACAGAAACTGGCACTGGGCTCTAAGTTAATAGGTTAGTCCCAAAAATAATATAAAATAGCATATAAATGCATACAAAACATCCAAAACAGATAATATAATAGCATGGAACAATAAAAAATTATAGATACGTTGGAGACGTATCACCCACCAAACACGGTGTTTACCCAGGTTCGGGCCCTCACGAAGAGGTAAACGCCGAATACATGGAAGAGGATGGCGGAGCCACGGCTAACACCGATGTCGCCCCCCCCCCCCCCCCCCGGTCACCTGCCACTGGTCGGCCACGTCCACCTATGATATTTACATGGTGGACACCCCCAAGGATGGCGATGGCACTCCCAATCAGGATCAAGACAAGCCCGGAGATGAGCCGCCCAAACGCCAAAGACAGCGTCGTCGATCAAAGCCACGTTGAAGCCATGCGAGCAACATGGACTCTGCGGAGAATGGCACTGCGAATAATACGGATGACCTCGCCGAAGCCACAGCCAACGAACATCATCAGGATGACCCAGTGGGGCAGGAGGACCCGCTTAAACAAGAAAACCAGGACGACTCTGAAGATAGCAACTACCTCCCACTCTCTGAAGAGGAGGCCAGTCTCGGGGATGACGATTTCATCGTCCCCGAAGACCCTCTGGAGCAGGAATGGTTCAAACGGAGGCTTTTAGCCACTGCTTGCAGCCTGAAGAAACAAAAACGCAGAATCAACGCCAAACAGGACACCCTCAGCAACCGATGGACCCTTTTCGCAGCGGCAATCACGCCCTCCTCGACCGAACAGTGTTCGCTAAATTCAATGCCGTCCCACATTATGCGTACCTCAAGTTCAAGATGCCCGGTCCTTCGGTCGTCGTAACTATCAACGGCAATACAGAACGCTCACTTTGGACCGAAGAGCACTCTACGGCCCTAGCGGCCGAAGACCAAACCGGTCCATACAGGCCCCGATGTCGACCCGCCGTAAAGGCCGGCGACAACAGTAAACGGGTTCGAACTCGTTCCCTGTCATGGGAACCCGCATGCGTTCGTCGCAAATAGGGGTGCGTGATACGTCTCCAACGTATCTATAATTTATGAAGTATTCATGCTGTTATATTATCATTCTTGGATGTTTTACAATCATTTTATAGCAACTTTATATCATTTTTTTGGGACTAACCTATTGACCCAGTGCCCAGTGCCAGTTGCTATTTTTGCTTGTTTTTTACATCGCAGGAAATCAATATCAAACAGAGTCCAAACACCGCGAAACTTTTTTTGGATTTTTTATGGACCAGAAGACATCCAATGGGCTAGAGCAGCACCTGGGGGGTGCCCCGAGGGGGGCACAACCCACCAGGGCGCGCCTGGGGGCCCAGGCGCGCCCAGGTGGGTTGTGCCCACCTCGGTGGCCTCCCGCACCCCCTCTTCGCCCTATAAATCATCAAATATTCCAAAAACCCTTGGGGAGACCCTAGATCAGAAGTTCCACCGCCGCAAGGCCTCTGTATCCACGAGATTCAATCTAGACCCCGTTCCGGCACCTTGCCGGAGGGGGAGATCATCACCGGTGGCCATGTTCATCATCCTGGCGACCACCACGATGAGGAGGGAGTAGTCCACCCTCGGGGCTGAGGGTTTGTACCAGTAGCTATGTGTTTAATCTCTCTCTCTCTCTCTCTCTCTCTCTCTCGTGTTCTTGAGATGCACAATCTTGATGTATCGCGGGCTTTGTTAATATAGTCGGATCGTATGATGTTTTCCCCTCTCTATCTTGTTGTGATTAATTGAGTTTTCCCTTTGAGATTTCGTTTTATCGGTTAGAATACTTTTATGGATTTGAGAGGACTTGATATATGTCTTGCATACGAATACCCGTGGTGACAATGGGGTATTATATTGATTCACTTGATATATGTTTTGGCACTCAACTCACGGATTCCCGAGGTGACATTGGGGTAATCTATGCATAGGGGTTGATGCATGTTCTTGTCTTTGTTTCTCCGGTAGAAATCTTGGGGCACTCTTTGAGGTTCTTTGTGTTGGATTGAGCATTATGAATCTGAATTTGCTTTGGTGTTATTTTAGTATGAACTCTTGGATAGATCGATTGGAAAGAATAGCTTTGAGGTGGTTTTGTACCCTACAAACAATTTATTCTTATGTTCTCCTCTAGATAGGAACTTTGGAGTGATTCTTCATCACACGTTGAGGGATGGTTATATGGTCCAATTATATTAGCATTGTTGAGAGATTGCACTAGCGAAAGTACGGACCCTAGGCCTTGTTTTCAAGCATTGCAATACCGTTTGTGCTCACTTTTTTCACTTGCTACCTTGCTGTTTTTATTTATTCAGATTATAAAAATATATTTCTACCATCCATATTACACTTTTATCACCATTTCTTCGCCGAACTAGTGCACCTATATAATTTGCCATTGTATTGGGTGTGTTGGGGACACAAGAGATTTCTTGTATTTGGTTGCAGGGTTGTTTGAGAGAGACCATCTTCATCCTACGCCTTCCACGGATTGATAAACCTTAGGTCATCCACTTGAGGGAAAATTGCTACTGTCCTACAAAACTCTGCACTTGGAGGCCCAACACGAGTCTACAAGAATAAAGTTGCGTAGTAGACATCAAGCTCTTTTCTGGCGCCGTTGCCAAGGAGGTGAGTGCTTGAAGGTATATCTTTAGATCTTGCAATTGAATCTTTTAGTTTCTTGTTTTATCACTAGTTTGGTTTATAAAAAGAAAACTACAAAAAAATGGAATTGAGGTTGCATCATATTGTTCATCTTTATAATGTCTTTCGTGAAAATGATGGAAATGAAAATTGTGCTCAATTGATAGAAGAAGAATTCTATAAAATGTTTGACAAAAAATCTTTGAATGATGATCATGATTGCAATGTTGTTGGTATGAATTCTTTGAATATCCATGATGCTAATGATATGCAAAGCTACAAGCTTGGGGATGCTATGTTTGATGAAGATGATATTTTTAGTCCCCCAAGTTTTGATGTGCAAATTTGTTATAATGGTAGCATGCCTCCTATTTATGATGATTATATTGATGAAAGTGGGTTTGAAATAGTGTCAACTCTAGGTATTGATGATCCCACTATTTTGGAGGGTGTTGAATCTTATTGTGATAATTATGAAAGTGGATTTGGAGAGGTCATGACTTTATTTAGTGATGAATCCACTATTTTGTAAGAGGTTTCAATTGATTATGACAACAAAGTTGCTATCTATGATGATTATGATGATGACATGTATGCTATAAAGAATAATTATAACCATGAAACTTGTCATCATGATTTTAATTTTCAATCCCATGATAGTTATTTTGTTGAGTTTGCTCCCACTACTATTCATGAGAATAAATTTGCTTATGTGGAGAGTAATAAAATTTCTATGCTTGTGGATCATGAAAAGAATGCTTTATGTGATAGTTATATTGTTGAATTCATTCATGATGCTACTGAAAATTATTATGAGAGAGGAACATATGCATCTACATATCTCAATAATATCAAGTTTCCTCTCTATGTGTTGAAATTTTTGAAGTTATGCATGTTTTGCCTTCCTATGCTAGTTGATTCTTGTTCCCATAATTTGTTTGCTCACAAAATCCCTATTCATAGGAAGTGGGTTAGGCTTAAATGTGCTAGTCATATGCTTCATTATGCTCTCTTGCATGTTTCAATTCATATCTTTTGTGTGAGCATCATTGAAATCATCATGCCTAGCTAAAAGGCATTAAAGAAAAGCGCTTGTTGGGAGACAACCCAACACTTTTACCTACTGTTTTTGTGTGTTCACATGGTTATCCTACTGTAGTAATCTTGTTTTATAGCTTTTGTTTCAATAAAGTGCCAAGTAAAGCCTTTGGGATAGTGTGGATGATAGTTGACTTGATTCTGTGCAAAAACAGAAACTTTTGCGTCCAGTGAAGAAATTCCTGTATTTTACTGGAACATGGAAAAATTCTGAATTTTTTACAGTTAATGCGTACACAAATTTTATACGTTTTCCTAATATTTCAGAATTTCTGGAGGTACAGAAGTATTACCTTAATTCAGATCTTTACATACTGTTCTGTTTTTGACAGATTCTGTTTGCAATGCATAGTTTGCTTGCTTTTATGGTTTCCATGGCTTATATTGCTTATTATAAATTGTGAAAATTGTAGAGTGCAGTAGGAATTATGTGTAAACAATTATGAATCTTATCTTGACAGTACCAAAGTGAATGGTTTGTCTTTATTATACTAATGCATCTCACGAAGTTCCGTTAAGTTTTGTGTGATTGAAGTTTTCAAGTTTTGGGTGAGATATCGATATGAGGAGAATAAGGAGTGACAAGACCCTAAGCTTGGGGATGCCCAAGGCACTCCCAAGGTAATATTCAAGGAAGATCCAAGCAACTAAGCTTGGGGATGCCCCGGAAGGCATCCCCTCTTTCGTCTCCAACATTATCGGTAACCTCACTTGGAGCTATATTTTCATTCGTCACATGATATGTGTTCTGCTTGGAGCGTCATTTTATTTTGCTAGGATTTGTTTTCTGTTATTTAGAATAATGTTTGCATCTTTTACTTCAATAAAAATGTCAAGTATAGCCTTTTACCATGCACATTTTGCAAGTATATGAGTTGCTGTTTCAAAACAGAAAGTTTATCGATGTTGCAAATTTTCCTGAGAAAAGTCAGAATGTGATAAAATGTTGAAACTTGTTGCACAGTAAGCTCTGATAAATTTTCTACAGTGTGGTAAATTTTCATAATTTTTGGTGTTAAATAAGTATTGATACTCTTGCATTCTTTACAGACTGTACTGTTTTGGCAGATTGCTGTTATGTTTGCATTGTTTGCATATGTTTGCTTGTTTAATGATTCTATTTGAGGATAGGAGTATTAAATATGCAGAGGCATTTAGTATGCAATGTTGAATAATAAGTTTTGTGATTTGCTACAGTAGAGAATGATAAGGTTTTTGCATTGGTTTATACTAACTTATCTCATGAGTTCTTGTTGAGTGTATGAAGTTTTTAAGATTTAGGGAAACCGTGACATAAAAGGAATTAAGGAGACACAAAAGCTCAAGCTTGGGGATGCCCAAGGCACCCCAAGATAATATTTCAAGAAGTCTCAAGCATCTAAGCTTGGGGATGCCCCGGTAGGCATCCCACCTTTCTTCATCAACAAGTATCGGTTAGTATCGGTTGAGCCTAAGTTTTTGCTTCTTCACTTGAGTTGTGCTATTCTTGGAATGTCATTTTGTTTTGTTTTACTTGCTGTTTTAATAAAATACTTAGATCTGAAAGTTTTTAAATAAGAGAGAGTCCTCAATTAGTTACCCATTTACTTAACTACTCGCTTGATCTTCACTTATATTTTTTTGGAGTAGTTTGTCATTTACTCTCGTGCTTCACTTATACCCTATGAGTAAATTGTTGAATGAATTGAATATCATGAAGTTGGAATTATATGTTCATATCATGCCTAGTGGTATCTTCACATTGGGTTTAGAAAGTGAATTCTTTTGAAGCTTGACAATCACAATATTGGTCATACAAGCAATTCATGAATGATTACTATAAGGAAGAGAACTTTCACATGCAAATACACTATCTTGGAAATCTTTTGTGATTGTGAGCCCCCATCAAAATATTATATGCCAAAATTGTTAACGTTGGACAAGGAAGACAACGTAATGATTTATGTTTGTTCATATTCACATAGAAGTTATATTGTCATAGATCCTTCAACATGTGGTGCTTGCCCCCCATCCTTGCTAGCCAAAAATTCTGCACCAAGTAGAGATACTACTTGTGCATCCAAAAACCCTTAAACCCAAATCTTATTTTCAAGAGTCCACCATACCTACCTAAGGATTGAGTAAGATCCTTCAAGCAAGTTGTCATCGGTGCAATAAGGCAATAAAAATTGCTTCTAAAAGTGTTAGATCATTTAGTGTAAGAGAAAATTGAGCGTTGTACGAACTTGTGATGGCAAAGAATAAAAGCGACAGACTGCATAATAAAGGTTGCTATCATAAGGGGCAATATAACGTGACGTTCTTTTGCACTAAGCGATTGAGCATACAAACAAAAAGCGCATGGCAACCTCTGCTTCCCTCTGCGAAGGGCCTACCTTTTACTTTTATGTATTTACTTTCATGCAAGAGTCAAAGTTTTTCTCTCTATTCCTTTTTATTTTTCTCTTTTGGCAAGCATCATGTGGTGAGGAAAGATCTAGGGACATATATCCAGTTGGATATGGGTAGCATGAGTTATTATTGTTGACATCACCCTTGAGGTGAATACGTTGGGAGGCGAAATTATAAGCCCCTATCTTTCTATGTGTCCGGTTGAAATGTTTTGCTCATGTGTATGCGGTGAGTGTTAGCAATCATAGAAGACTATATGATGGTTGAGTATGTGGAGCTCTTACTTAGACTCTGTTGAATAAGTTGAATTGCAATTGCTTGGTGACTGAGAACATAGGTTGTTGAGTTTCAAGAGAATTCATTGTTTGAACCTTAACATGTGAATTGGTTGCTACTTTAACATGAGAAGTTTTATAAGAAAGAATTGCTGTTATGATGCTAGGAAAAGTGATTGAAATTGTCATTGATCAAACTTGTGCACTTTGCTAGCATTCACACTTCATAAATTATTTCTTTTATCATTTACCTACTCGAGGACGAGTAGGAATTAAGCTTGGGGATGCTGATACGTCTCCAACGTATCTATAATTTATGAAGTATTCATGCTGTTATATTATCATTCTTGGATGTTTTACAATCATTTTATAGCAACTTTATATCATTTTTTGGGACTAACCTATTGACCCAGTGCCCAGTGCCAGTTGTTGTTTTTGCTTGTTTTTTACTTCGCAGGAAATCAATATCAAACGGAGTCCAAACACTGCGAAACTTTTTGTGGATTTTTTATGGACCAGAAGAAATAAAATGGGCTAGAGCAGCACCTGGGGGGTGCCCACCCCCCACCAGGGCACGCCTGGGGGCCCAGGCACGCCCAGGTGGGTTCTGCCACCTCGGTGGCCTCCCGCACCCACTCTTCGCCCTATAAATCATCAAATATTCCAAAAACCCTCGGGGAGACCCTAGATCAGAAGTTCCGCTGCCGCAAGGCCTCTGTATCCACGAGATCCAATCTAGACCCCGTTCCGGCACCCTGCCAGAGGGGGAGATCATCACCGGTGGCCATCTTCATCATCCCGGCGACCACCACGATGAGGAGGGAGTAGTCCACCCTCGGGGCTGAGGGTTTGTACCAGTAGCTATGTGTTTAATCTCTCTCTCTCTCTCTTGTGTTCTTGAGATGCATAATCTTGATGTATCACGGGCTTTGTTAATATAGTCGGATCATATGGTGTTTTCCCCTCTCTATCTTGTTGTGATGAATTGAGTTTTCCCTTTGAGATTTCATTTTATCGGATTGAATACTTTTATGGATTTGAGAGCACTTGATATATGTCTTGCATACGAATACCCATGGTGACAATGGGGTATTATATTGATTCACTTGATATATGTTTTGGCACTCAACTCGCGGATTCCCGAGGTGACATTGGGGTATTCTATGCATAGGGGTTGGTGCATGTTCTTGTCTTTGTTTCTCCGGTAGAAATCTTGGGGCACTCTTTGAGGTTCTTTGTGTTGGATTGAGCATTACGAATCTGAATTTGCTTTGGTGTTATTTTAGTACAACTCTTGGATAGATCGATCGGAAAGAATAGCTTTGAGGTGGTTTCGTACCCTACAAACAATTTATTCTTATGTTCTCCGCTAGATAGGAACTTTGGAGTGATTCTTCATCGCACGTTGAGGGATGGTTATATGATCCAATTATATTAGCATTGTTGAGAGATTGCACTAGCGAAAGTACGGACCCTAGGCCTTGTTTTCAAGCATTGCAATATTGTTTGTGCTCACTTTTGTCACTTGCTACCTTGCTGTTTTTATTTATTCAGATTATAAAAATATATTTCTACCATCCATATTACACTTTTATCACCATCTCTTCGCCGAACTAGTGCACCTATACAATTTGCCATTGTATTGGGTGTGTTGGGGACACAAGAGATTTCTTGTATTTGGTTGCAGGGTTGTTTGAGAGAGACCATCTTCATCCTACGCCTCCCACGGATTGATAAACCTTAGGTCATCCACTTGAGGGAAAATTGCTACTGTCCTACAAAACTCTGCGCTTGGAGGCCCAACACGAGTCTACAAGAATAAAATTGCGTAGTAGACATCAGTGCGCGCCCCACGGCATGCCCAAAATCTTCGCGCTCCACGTGCCTCGTCAGCACAATTTTGCACTCAAAATACCATGGGCAGCCGTGAGGCCTCTATCAATAGATCCGAAGCACATGTTCGGCTAACCCGAACTTCGGAATTACCTTGTCTTCGAACGATCCGGTGGACAATTCCGGATACCCTCCCCAGCGTAAAGCTTCATCGGCAGGACCCCCGCCCCTCATTGTTTCATCGAAGGTCCCAACCTCCTCCTCTCAGAAGCAAAGGCGCAGACGTGCAGCAGGGCACAGTCGAGGCTTTGACTCACGCATCAAGGCCCTGCGTAAACCTTTACTTTGTAAAACTTTTTCCTTTTCACAAATAATGCCTTGGCAATTCGAATTGTATGGTTAGACGTCTTGAGCCTACGAGAAATAATAACAACGCCCTTTATGGTGTTCGGATATCCGCATTTTGTGATTTGTTTATTTCCCTTTTCATTCTCCCCTCGCTCTTCGAACAACCCGACATGAAAACATGATCGGTTAATTAACCTAGAGCTCAATTTCCCTATCAGCTAGGCACCCCAAGTACGATACTACTACCTGTAGAGTGTTTGGCGTCTCGAATATTGCACTATATGCATCAAGTACCGAACTATGTCTTGGGTCAATAGTTGGGTTGCCCGGCTCCTGTGTTTGCCCCTTATGTTCCGCATGTTCGACTAAGAGGGCAAAGGGAGAACCCCTGCAATTGTATTCTGGCTTGCCCGGTCAAGTACCTCAGGAGGAGAAAGCCGAAAACTGACCGTCACAGTAAGCGCGAACTGATCAGCGATCCGATGACGAGGTTTGACTCTAAAGATCATTGGCGATTTTGCTGTGTCACACGAAGGGTTCATCTTAACACAAACCATGTGATCGGAAAGGGTAGACATTGGCCCCTGATACGTCCATTTTGCATCATGCTTTTATATTAATATTTATTGCATTATGGGCTGTTATTACACATTATGGCACAATACTTATGCCTTTTCTCTCTTATTTTACAAGGTTTACATGAAGAGGGAGAATGCCGACAGCTGGAATTCTGGACTGGAAAAGGAGCAAATATTAGAGACCTATTCTGCACAACTCCAAAAGTCCTGAAACTTCACGGAGCATGTTTTTGGAATATATAAAAAATATTGGGCGAAGAAAGATCCAGAGGGGGGCCACCAGCCAGCCACAAGGGTGGAGGGCGCGCTCTACCCCCCTGGGCGCGCCCCCCGACCTTGTGGGCCCCCTGGCAGGCCTCCGGTGCCCATCTTTGGCTATATGGTGTATTTTACCCTAGAAAAAATCAGAGAGAAGCTTTCGGGATGAAGCGCCACCGTCTCGAGGTGGAACCTGGGCAGAACCAATCTAGGGCTCCGGCGGAGCTGTTCTGCCGGGGAAACATCCCTCCGGGAGGGGGAAATCATCGCCATCGTCATCACCATCGATCCTCTCATCGAAGGAGGGTCAATCTCCATCAACGTCTTCACCAGCACCATCTCCTCTCAAACCCTAGTTCATCTCTTGTATTCGATCTTGGTCCCAAAACCTCAGATTGGTACCTGTGGGTTGCTAGTAGTGTTGATTACTCCTTGTAGTTGATGCTAGTTGGTTTATCCGGTGGAAGATTATATTTTCAGATCCTTAATGATAATTAATACTCCTCTGATCTTGATTATGATTATGCTTTGTGAGTAGTTACGTTTGTTCCTGAGGACATGGGAGAAGTCTTGTTATAAGTAATCATGTGAATTTGGTATTCGTTCGATATTTTGATGAGATGTATGTTGTCTCTCTAGTGGTGTTATGTGAACATCGACTACATGACACTTCACCATTATTTGGGCCTAGAGGAAGGCATTGGGAAGTAATAAGTAGATGATGGGTTGCTAGAGTGACAGAAGCTTAAACCCTAGTTTATGTGTTGCTTCGTAAGGGGCTGATTTGGATCCATATGTTTCATGCTATGGTTAGGTTTACCTTAATACTTCTTTCGTAGTTGCAGATGCTTGCGAGAGGGGTTAATCATAAGTGGGAGGCTTGTCCAAGGAAGGGCAGCACCCAAGCACCGGTCCACCCACATATCAAATTATCAAAGTAACGAACGCGAATCATATGAGCATGATGAAAACTAACTTGACAATAATTCCCATGCGTCCTCGGGAGCACTTTGCTTTATATAAGAGTTCGTCCAGGCTTGTCCTTTGCTACAAAAAGGATTGGGCCACCTTGCTGCACCTTGTTTACTTTCATTGCTTGTTACCCGTTACGAAATATCTTATCACACAACTATCTGTTACCGATAATTTCAGTGCTTGCAGAGAATACCTTATTGAAAACCACTTGTCATTTCCTTCTGCTCCTCGTTGGGTTCGACACTCTTACTTATCGAAAGGACTATGATAGATCCCCTATACTTGTGGGTCATCAAGACTCTTTTCTAGCGCCGTTGTCGGGGAGTGAAGCGCCTTTGGTAAGGAAACATTTATATAGTGTGCTGAAATTTACTGTCACTTGTTACTATGGAAGATAATCCATTGAGGGGTTTGTTCGGGGTATCTTCACCTCGACCGGAACCACAATTAGTTGCTCCTCAACCTACTGCACCTACTAAAAATATTTATTATGAAATTCCTTCGGGTATGATAGAGAAACTGCTAGCTCATCCTTACACAGGAGATGGAACATTACATCCTGACATGCATCTAATCTATGTGGATGAAGTTTGTGGATTATTTAAGCTTGCAGGTTTGCCCGAGGATGAAGTCAAGAAGAAGGTCTTCCCTTTATCTTTGAAGGAGAAGGCATTGACATGGTATAGGCTATTGGATGATATTGGATCATGGAACTACAACCGATTGAAATTGGAATTTCATCAGAAGTTTTATCCTATGCATCTGGTTCATCGTGATCGGAATTATATTTATAATTTTTGGCCTCGTGAAGGAGAAAGTATCGCTCAAGCTTGGGGGAGGCTTAAGTCAATGTTATATTCATGCCCCAATCATGAGCTCTCAAGAGAAATTATTATTCAAAATTTTTATGCTCGGCTTTCTCATAATGATCGATCCATGCTCTATACTTCTTGTGCTGGTTCCTATATGAAGAAGGATATTGGATTCAAATGGGATTTATTGGAAAGAATTAAGCGCAACTCTGAAGATTAGGACCTCGATGAAGGTAAAGAGTCAGGTATAAACCTTAAGTTTGATTGTGTTAAATCTTTTATGGATACCGATGTTTTTCGTGATTTTAGCACTAAATATGGACTTGACTCTGAGATAGTAGCTTCTTTCTGTGAATCTTTTGCTACTCATGTTAATCTCCCTAAGGAGAAGTTGTTTAAATATCATCCTCCCATTGAAGTTAAAGTAGTTGAACCTATTAAAGTTGAAGAAGAAACTAGTACTTATAATGTTGATCCTATTGTTCCCACTGCTTATATTGAGAAGCCACCATTCCCTGTTAGAATAAAGGATCATGCTAAATCTTCAACTATGGTTCGTAAAAGTGATACTAAAACATATACACCCTCTGAACAAATTAAAGTTGAACCTAGTATTGCTATGGTTAAAGATCTCTTGTTTGATAATATTGATGGGCATGTTATTTATTTCTGTGATGAAGCTGCTAGGATTGCTAAACCCGATACTAAAGACAAACATAGACCTGTTGTTGGCATGCCTGTTGTTTCTGTTAAGATAGGAGATCATTGTTATCACGGCTTATGTGATGTGGGTGCTAGTGTGAGTGCAATCCCTTATACCTTATATAAAGAAATTATGAATGATATTGCACCTGCTGAGATAGAAGATATTGATGTTACTATTAAGCTTGCTAATAGGGATACTATATCACCAATTGGGATTGTTAGAGATGTTGAAGTCTTGTGTGGGAAAATTAAACACCCTACAGATTTTCTTGTTCTTGGTTCCCCACAAGATAATTTTTGTCCCATTATATTTGGTAGACCCTTCTTGAATACTGTTAATGCTAAGATAGACTGCGAGAAAGATATTGTTACTGTTGGTTTGGGGGATATGTCTCATGATTTTAATTTCTCTAAATTTCGTAGACAACCCCATGATAAAGAATTGCCTAGTAAACATGAAATTATTGGTCTTGCTTCTATTGCCGTGCCTCCTAATGATCCTTTAGAACAATATTTGCTAGACCATGAAAATGATATGTTTATGAATGAAAGAAGGGAAATAGATGAAGCATTCTTTAATCAGGGACCTATTTTGAAACACAATTTGCCTGTTGAAATCCTTGGAGATCCTCCTCCACCTAAGGGTGATCCTGTGTTTGAGCTTAAACAATTACCTAATACTCTGAAATATGCTTATCTTGATGAAAAGAAGATATATCCTGTTATTATTAGTGCTAACCTTTCAGAACATGAAGAAAAGAAATTATTGAAAACTCTGAAGAAGCACCATGCCGCTATTGGATATACTCTTGATGATCTTAAGGGCATTAGTCCCACTCTATGTCAGCACAAAATTAAATTGGAGAAAGATGCTAAACCAGTTGTTGATCATCAACGACGGTTAAATCCTAAGATGAAAGAAGTGGTAAGAAATGAAATACTAAAGCTCCTGGAGGCAGGTATAATTTATCCTATTGCTGATAGTCAATGGGTAAGTCCTGTTCATTGTGTCCCAAAGAAGGGAGGTATTGCTGTTGTTCCAAATGATAAGAATGAATTGATCCCTCAAAGAATTGTTACAGGTTGTAGAATGGTAATTGATTTCCGCAAATTGAATAAAGCTACTAGAAAAGATCATTACCCTCTACCTTTTATCAATCAAATGCTAGAAAGACTATCCAAACATACTCATTTTTGCTTTCTAGATGGTTATTCTGGTTTCTCTCAAATACCTGTGTCAAAAGAAGATCAAGAGAAAACCACTTTTACTTGCCCTTTCGGTACCTTTGCTTATAGACATATGCCTTTTGGTTTATGCAATGCACCTGCTACCTTTCAAAGATGTATGATGGCTATATTCTCTGATTTTTGTGAAAAGATTGTTGAGGTTTTCATGGATGATTTTTCCGTTTACGGAACTTCTTTTGATGATTGCTTGAGCAACCTTGATCGAGTTTTGCAGAGATGTGAAGAAACTAATCTTGTCTTGAATTGGGAGAAGTGCCACTTTATGGTTAATGAAGGTATTGTCTTGGGGCATAAAATTTCTGAAAGAGGTATTGAAGTTGATAAAGCTAAAGTAGATGCTATTGAAAAGATGCCGTGGCCTAAAGATATCAAAGGTATAAGAAGTTTCCTTGGTCATGCTGGTTTCTATCGGAGGTTTATTAAAGACTTCTCTAAAATTTCTAGGCCTCTCACTAATCTCTTACAAAAAGATATTCATTTTGTTTTCGATGATGATTGTGTAGAAGCATTTGAAATACTTAAGAAAGCCTTGGTTTTCGCACCTATTGTTCAGCCACCTGATTGGAACTTACCTTTTGAAATCATGTGTGATGCTAGTGATTATGCTGTTGGTGCTGTTCTAGGACAAAGAGTTGATAAGAAATTAAATGTTATCCAGTATGCTAGTAAAACTCTAGACAGTGCCCAGAGAAATTATGCTACCACTGAAAAAGAATTTTTAGCAGTTGTATTTGCGTGTGATAAGTTCAGACCTTATATTGTTGATTCCCAAGTAACTGTTCACACTGATCATGCTGCTATTAAATACCTTATGGAAAAGAAAGATGCTAAACCTAGACTTATTAGATGGGTTCTCTTGCTACAAGAATTTGATTTGCATATTATTGATAGAAAGGGAGCTGAGAACCGCGTTGCAGACAATTTGTCTAGGTTAGAAAATGTTCTTGATGACCCACTGCCTATTGATGATAGCTTTCCTGATGAACAATTAAATGTCATAAATGCTTCTCATAGTGCTCCATGGTATGCTGATTATGCTAATTATATTGTTGCTAAATTTATACCACCTAGTTTCACATACCAACAAAAGAAAACGTTTTTCTATGACTTAAGACATTACTTTTGGGATGATCCACACCTTTATAAAGAAGGAGTAGATGGTGTTATTAGACGTTGTGTACCCAAGCATAAACAGGAACAAATCCTACGCAAGTGCCACTCTGAGTCTTATGGAGGACACCACGCTGGAGATAGAACTGCACACAAGGTATTGCAATCCGGTTTCTATTGGCCCACTCTCTTTAAGGATGCTCATAAGTTTGTCTTGTCATGTGATGAATGCCAGAGAATTGGTAATATTAGTAGACGTCAGGAAATGCCTATGAATTATTCACTTGTTATTGAACCATTTAATGTTTGGGGCTTTGATTATATGGGACCTTTTCCTTCCTCTAATGGGTATACACATATTTTAGTTGCTGTTGATTACGTTACTAAGTGGGTAGAAGCTATTCCAACTAGTAGTGCTGATCATAACACTTCTATTAAGATGCTTAAAGAAGTTATTTTTCCGAGGTTTGGAGTCCCTAGATATTTAATGACTGATGGTGGTTCACATTTTATTCATGGTGCTTTCCGTAAAATTCTTGCTAAGTATGATGTTAACCATAGAATTGCATCTCCTTATCATCCTCAGTCTAGTGGTCAAGTAGAATTGAGCAATAGAGAGATCAAATTGATTTTGCAAAAGACTGTTAATAGATCTAGAAAGAATTGGTCTAAGAAACTTGATGATGCCTTGTGGGCTTATAGAACTGCTTATAAGAATCCTATGGGTATGTCTCCATATAAAATGGTTTATGGAAAAGCATGTCACTTACCTCTTGAGCTAGAACATAAGGCATATTGGGCTATTAAAGAGCTCAATTATGATTTCAAACTTGCCGGTGAGAAGAGGTTATTTGATATTAGCTCACTTGATGAATGGAGAACCCAAGCCTATGAGAATGCCAAGTTGTTTAAAGAAAAAGTTAAAAGATGGCATGACAAAAGGATACAAAAGCGTGAGTTTAATGTAGGTGATCATGTTTTGCTATACAACTCTCGTTTAAGATTTTTTGCAGGAAAGCTTCTCT
The DNA here is from genome assembly GCA_011799875.1 of Thinopyrum elongatum. NCBI lineage: Eukaryota > Viridiplantae > Streptophyta > Magnoliopsida > Poales > Poaceae > Thinopyrum > Thinopyrum elongatum. The sequence goes on along the minus strand of CM022298.1, from coordinate 488,044,338 downwards.
CTAAATGGGAAGGCCCTTACATTATCGAGGAGGTCTATCATTCCGGTGCCATAAAAATCAACAACGCCGAAGGCACAAATTCGAAGGTGGTAAACGGTCAAAGAATCAAACATTATATCTCAGGTACTCCCATAAATGTTGAGACCAATATAATTAATACCGTAACACCGGAGGAGTACATAAGAGACACTTTCCAGAACATTTCAGACTCCGGAAAGGAATAGGTATGTGGTACGGTAAGTAAAACGACTCCAAAATGTTTCCAATGATAAATTTTCTCCGTTTTGGAATATTTAAAAAATTAGGAAAATTAAAAGTAGCCCGAAGGAGACACGAGGCAACCACAAGGGTGGAGGGCGCGCCCTACCCCCTGGGCACGCCCCCCGACCTTGTGGCCACCTCGTGTGCCTTCCGGACTCCATTTTCTTGCACGATACTTCTTTTGGTCGGTGAAAATTCATTATATATTCTCCCAAAAGTTTTGACCACCGTACCTCGACAAAATCTTCTGTCTTCGTTTTGAGTTGTTTCTGCAGCAGGCTTGGAGCAAGATGTCTTCGCAAGAGTCGGTCAGGGAGAGTCGGGTATCTCACCCGGCACCAGGCCTAAGAGCATACAGTGATGCTAACCACTTTGGGCCAGCAACGGAGGAAGAGATGGAGGCTGACTTGAAAAGAGTGGATGCCATGGAGGAGGATCAAGAAGTTACCTCTCGTCTTCAAACCAGATTCATGCTGGAGGAACTTCAGAGCTCAGCAATACCAAATTCTGTTATTCCTCCCAATGCTAGATTTCTTTCTTATGAAAATATGAAGAAGAGTGTTAGTTTTTATCCCGCAGCTATGAAACATCCTTGGGTCATTGGAGCTCTAGCCGTCACGGGTAAACTTCGCAAGGAGATAATGGATCTTAATCAGCAAAAGAATAAGCTCGAGGAGGAGAATCGCATCTTAAGGGGCATCATCGCCAAAAACATCACATCATCACCTCCGAAGACAGAGATCTAAATACATGGGTATGGGCACTCCCCTTGGCAACTGCCAAGCTTGGGGGAGTGCCCCGGTATCATATCACCATCACACTTTATCTTTATCTTTATCGTTTTTCTTAGTTCGATCCTTTTGGTTATATCTTGATCTAGTAGAATAAAGTTTTTAGTATGATCTAGCTATGAGTTTTGTTTCGATCTCTACCTATGTAATCGAGTCCTTGAGTCATATAATAAAGAGTAGTTTGGAGTAAAGGGCTTTGCTTTCTTTCTATGATCTTGAGGGAACTAAATAAAAGAAAGAATAAAAAGAAATAAAAAGATCATATATTGATTTTATGGAGAGTAATGACTTTACATATAAAGAGTATGATGAATAAAAGTTGTTGAGAGTTGGCAAACATAGTTTTGGTCATTGTTGCAATTAATAGGAAGTAATAAAGAAAGAGAGGTTTCACATATAAATATACTATCTTGGACATCTTTTATAATTGTGAGCACTCATTAAAATATGACATGCTAAAAAGTTGAAGTTGGACAAGGAAGACAACATAATAGGTTATGTTTTCTTATATCCGAATAGAAGTTATATTGTCTTGGATCCTCCAACATGTTGAGCTTGCCTTTCCCTCTCATGCTAGCCAAAATTCTTTGCACCAAGTAGAGATACTACTTGTGCTTCCAAACATCCCTAAACCCAGTTTTGCCATGAGAGTCCACCATACCTACCAATGGATTGAGTAAGATCCTTCAAGTAAGTTGTCATTGGTGCAAGCAATAAAAATTGCTCTCTAAATATGCGTGATCTATTAGTGTGAAGAAAATAAGCTTTATACGAACTTGTGATATAGAATAAATAAAAGCGACGGACTGCATAATAAAGGTCTTTATCACAAGCGGCAATATAAAGTGACGTTATTTTGCATTAAGATTTTTTGCATCCAACCATAAAAGCGCATGACAACCTCTGCTTCCCTCTGCGAAGGGCCTATCTTTTAGTTTTATACAAGAGTCATGGTGATCTTCACCTTTTCTTTTTACACTTTTTCCTTTTGGCAAGCACTATGTGTTGGAGAAAGATCCAGATATAAATATCCACTTGGATGTAGGTTTTCATAAAGTATTATTGTTGACATTACCCTTGAGGTAAAGAGTTGGGAGGCGAAACTATAAGCCCCTATCTTTCTCTGTGTCCGATTGAACCTTTGAACACATAAGTATCACGTGAGTGTTAGCAATTGTGAAAGATTAAATGATAGTTGAGTATGTGGACTTGCTGAAAAGCTCTTTATTTGACTCTTTCCGATGTTATGATAAATTGCAATTGCTCCAATGACTGAGATCATAGTTTGTTAGTTTTCAATGAAGTTTCTGATTCATACTCTACTTTGTGAACGAATTGTTACTTTATCATAGGAATCTATATGACAATATATGTTGCTGTTCTAAAGATGATCATGATGCCCTCATGTCCGTATTTTATTTTATCGACACCTCTATCTCTAAACATGTGGACATATTTTTCGATATCGGCTTTCGCTTGAGGACAAGCGAGGTCTAAGCTTGGGGGAGTTGATACGTCCATTTTGCATCATGCTTTTATATCAATATTTATTGCATTATGGGTTGTTATTACACATTATGGCACAATACTTATGCCTTTTCTCTCTTATTTTACAAGGTTTACATGAAGAGGGAGAATGCCGGCAGCTGGAATTCTGGACTGGAAAAGGAGCAAATATTAGAGACCTATTCTGCACAACTCCAAAAGTCCTGAAACTTCACGGAGCATGTTTTTGGAATATATAAAAAATATTGGGCGAAGAAAGATCCAGAGGGGGGCCACCAGCCAGCCACAAGGGTGGAGGCCGCGCCCTACCCCCTGGGCGCGCCCCCCGACCTTGTGGGCCCCCTGGCAGGCCTCCGGTGCCCATCTTTGGCTATATGGTGTCTTTTAGCCTAGAAAAAAAAAATCAGAGAGAAGCTTTCGGGATGAAGCGCCGCCGTCTCGAGGCGGAACCTGGGCAGAACCAATCTAGGGCTCCGGCGGAGCTGTTCTGCCGGGGAAACATCCCTCCGGGAGGGGGAAATCATCGCCATCGTCATCACCATCGATCCTCTCATCGAGGGAGGGTCAATCTCCATCAACATCTTCACCAGCACCATCTCCTCTCAAACCCTAGTTCATCTCTTGTATTCGATCTTGGTCCCAAAACCTCAGATTGGTACCTGTGGGTTGCTAGTAGTGTTGATTACTCCTTGTAGTTGATGCTAGTTGGTTTATCTGGTGGAAGATTATATTTTTCAGATCCTTAATGATAATTAATACTCCTCTGATCTTGATTATGATTATGCTTTGTGAGTAGTTACATTTGTTCCTGAGGACATGGGAGTAGTCTTGTTATAAGTAATCATGTGAATTTGGTATTCGTTCGATATTTTGATGAGATGTATGTTGTCTCTCCTCTAGTGGTGTTATGTGAACATCGACTACATGACACTTCACCGTTATTTGGGCCTAGAGGAAGGCATTGGGAAGTAATAAGTAGATGATGGGTTGCTAGAGTGACAGAAGCTTAAACCCTAGTTTATGCGTTGCTTCGTAAGGGGCTGATTTGGATCCATATGTTTCATGCTATGGTTAGGTTTACCTTAATACTTCTTTCATAGTTGCGGATGCTTGCGAGAGGGGTTAATCATAAGTGGGAGGCTTGTCCAAGGAAGGGCAGCACCCAAGCACCGGTCCACCCACATATCAAATTATCAAAGTAACGAACGCGAATCATATGAGCATGATGAAAACTAACTTGACAATAATTTCCATGTGTCCTCGGGAGCACTTTGCTTTATATAAGAGTTCGTCCAGGCTTGTCCTTTGCTACAAAAAGGATTGGGCCACCTTGCTGCACCTTGTTTACTTTCATTGCTTGTTACCCGTTACGAAATATCTTATCACACAACTATCTGTTACCGATAATTTCAGTGCTTGCAGAGAATATCTTATTGAAAACCACTTGTCATTTCCTTCTGCTCCTCGTTGGGTTCGACACTCTTACTTATCGAAAGGACTACGATAGATCCCCTATACTTGTGGGTCATCAGCCCCCCAAGTACATCACAACACATGGGGGGCTAGTCCTTAGCCCCCACCGTCAAGCTCCTAAGGCTAAGTGAAAGCAATAAAACCAAACAGTCCGATTGCCTAGTTTCGCTCACGCACTACCGCCTCCGGGTACTAAGACGTTGGCTAAGGGTAATAGTGCAGGATAAAACACCCCTCGTGATATTCACCTGGGTGCTGAAGCCGACGACTGGTAGCTTTCAGAATAAACATACGGCCGCATTGGAGTCAAAATTAACATCATGACAATATAAAATAAGTCAGGTGGACACATCATAAAGCACAAGGTCCAATTGGTAAAAACTTAGTACAGTCATTCAAGCATTACATCTTTTGAACACCGGTCCTCTATCGCCCGCGCGCCATTCATCACCTGTGCAAAGTATTGCTCAGGGCGGCGATGCTCTTTTCCCTTGGGCGGAGGACCAGTGGCCATGTCCATTGGATTAATCTTCGACCAATGCACCATGGTCTTCACAAACGCCAGCCTCGCCCCCTCAAGGCATGTTGAGCAATTCATGGCATCAATCCGGAGCGGTGCCTCCCGCAGCTTCTGCACAAGGCTGAAGTAGGTGTACGGAATGTGCTCGGCAGGCCAAAGACTGACGCAGAGGTCCTTCATGGCCAGCTCGGACATCCGATGCATCTCCATCAACTGCTTCATTTGGTTGCTGAGGAGGGGAGGACGCTCGGAGTCCAGAAACTATGACCAGAAGAGCCGCTGTGTGGAGTCCTCCTCATGGGTAGCATAGTGCTTTGCCGTAGCCGTCGCACTCCTCGGGAGTTCGGCGAAGATGCTTGCGGAGCGCCAGACTCACGTCAGCAAGGCGAACCTGTTGCCTCCGAACACACTCTGCAGTAAGTATTTCTTACCATTTGTAATTTGCCCCACTTGGCGGAGCTCCTCCCGAACACCTCGCACGTCATTCCTCGCCTCCTGGAGTTCTTTCTCCACCTTGGATAGTGTGGAGGACTGCTCCCCCTTCTCCCTTTCAAGGGCCTCCAGCTTCTTAGCAGCATCCTTGAGCTCCACCTGCACTTCGACCACTCGAGCCTCGTGCTTTTGGCTGGAAAGCTTGGCTTCTTCTAGCTCAGCCACCGCCTTTTCAGCGGCCAATTTCTTGGCGGCCGCCTTAGCCTCGGCTTTCTTTAGGGCCTCCTTCAAGCCCTCAACCTCAACGGCAGCAGCTGAAATAGCCGCACATTGAATGATCAGCTCACAGTCCGGTGTATAGGTACCCGGCAACAAATGATCACGTACACTAACGAAAAGCTTACCTCGCGCCTCGTCAAGCCGTTTGTTGACAAGGTCAAGCTCCCCGTTGGAGCGCTCGAGCTTCCGATCCATCTCCTTTATCGCTGCGGCATTTGCAGTCGCAGCCGAGGAAGATGCCTATGTCAGCAAAAAGAAACGTCGACATTATTAATCGTCCTACAGAGTTTGATCCTCTGCAAGCTTCTCTGAAGTCCTTGCAGAGTCTCGGGGGCTGCTATGTACACTGCCTACCCAAACTAAAGATTACAACCCTTGTACATGATAAAGAGCATTACTTGACTTACCTCAAAGCCTGTTAGCAGGCCTTGAACATCGTCGTTCAGTCCGGAATGAAGGGACCGAACACCCTGTATAACCGCACCCATAAGGGTACGGTGCTCGTCGACGATGGCAGAGTTGCTCACCAACTCTGCCAGCGTGTTTGGCCAGCCCACCGCTGCCTGAGTTGAGGTGTCCGACGCGGGTGCCGGACCCCCGACACGTTCCCCATAAAAAGGAGGAATTGGCTCCCTCGGGGGCTCGGTAGCCGAATGCGGTAGGGGTTCGGATGATCCGGATCCCCTTCCCGTGTTAGCCAGGAGGGATGCATCCCCCTGGTCTTCAACGACCGAGGCGTCGGCCTCGGCCATGGTGGCATCGATCTCCTCCCCTGCGTTCGGAGGAGGATGAGTCTTTCGCGACAGCACCTCCCCAACTTCTTCGGGGATTAGAGGAGGTGCAGACCGTGAACCACTGTCCGCCAGTTCGGCGGGCGGGGACGTCCCCTCTGAGGTTTGCTCGATGAGGTGGTCACGCGGAGGGCTGCACCATCAAGAAATAATCAATCTATGTTCTACCAGGGACTACTGAAGAATAAGGCAATTGAAAATGCCATGGTATGCACCTAGCCGTAGGGGGCTTAACCCTGGGATTCCTCTCCGAAACCTTTTCAGATGCTTCAGACCCCTCGTCGGAGTCTGAGCTGTCAGACAGGACTTGCTTAGGTCGGCACCGTCTCTTCGGGGCCGGAGAAGGTTGAACCTCCTCGACGTCGCTGGCCGCCGCCCTTTTCTTAGAGTGCGAGGAGGCGCTTTCCTCCTCATCATCATCCTCGTCCCCCTCCTGTATGGATGGGGCCGCAGTGTCTCCAGACCGGCTGTCTGGACGGGCTCTGCGGCGGAGGCCCTCCCTAGCTTCCGGCACCTCCGTCTTCTTGCCCTTCTTGTCAGGCGCCTTGTACGGCACCACGACCAACAGCTTCTCTAGCTGTTCGAATCGGGGCCCTTCTGGCAGAGGCGCTGGGCTGCTGATCTTCTCGGCAATGGCGAGCCAGCCCTGCAAAATCCACATAAAGAGGTTCGGATCAAATCATATGGTGCGAGTATTCGAACTCGTGATAAGACAAATGCTGCTCACCTTCTTCAGAGGGGTCGCAGCGTCAAGGCCAATGTCCTCCTCCTCGACTGGCCAGTCCTTCTGTGGCTTGAATAGCAGACCCCACACTTTCTTGTGGGTTGTGCCAAAAAGATGTTGCACAGTGGCCGGATCTTCGTGGTCATACTCCCACATCGGCTTCGCCGACGCTTGAACATGATCTGGATCACGTTAACCAGCTTCGCGCCGGTCTCCATTACACTGACGACACGTTTCTGCAGTGCCTTCAAGTCATCGGCGGACCCCCAGTCTGGGCTCTTGATGGTCCACGAGGCCAGCCTGGTATGGGGTCCGGATCTGAATGCGGGAGCCGCCGCCCAGCCGGCTCCTCTTGGCTCGATGATGTAGAACCATTCCTTTTGCCACACCTTAACGGTGTCGATAAACTTGTCCTTCGGCCACGGGACCTGCGTCAGTTTGCTGATCATGGCCCTGCCATAGTCTGCATGTTCGCCGCCAACCATCTTGGGCTTGACGTTGAACACCTTCAGCCATAGGCCAAAGTGTGGTCGGACTCGGAGGAGAGCTTCGCAGAAGATGATGAAAGACGAGATATGGAGGAGGGAGTTGGGGGCTAGATCGTGAAAATCTAGCCCGTAAAAGAACATCAACCCCCTCACAAAGGGGTGTAGGGGAAATCCAAGCCTCCTAAGGAAATGGGGGAGGAATACGACCCTTTCGTCCGGCCTGGGCGTGGGGATGATCTGGCCCGCTTCGGGGGCCCGATGAGCAATGTCGTCCGACAAGTAGCCGGCCTCCTTCAACTTCACAATGTCGCTATCTGTGACAATGGAGGCGTCCCACTTCCCGTTGGCACCGGATCTGGCCATGGCTGAAGTGGTCGGGGTGGGATTTGCCGTGGAAGCAGAGAAAAGGGGCGTTGGAGCTCTGAAGATCTGCGTGAGCGAAAGGTGGAAGAAGGTGTGGGATGCTGACTGTTGTAGCTCCCCCTTTATGGGTTGTTAACAAGCCACACATGAGTTCCTTTTTTCATGCCGTTGGCCTCTCCACTTCCCGATACGCTCGCAACGTTATGTGCGGGATGGATAATCAAAATCATTGATCATATCCCCTGAAAGGCGGGGCACGATCCCCACCTTGATGAGACGTGTCAAACGTGGGCGGGCCTCGAGCCACGCTCCGAGAAATACTAACCGCTCGGGGTTATGACCGGATGCGACTCTTCGTTGAAAGAGAAAAAGTTGTCAGATGAAGGCGCTATTTACACTTGAACGGTTTTTTGTTTTTGCCTTCGTTGTTAAGTAAAACTGCCGTTTCAGATTCCGGACATCACTTGGCTCCGAACATGAACAAAGCACACTGAAGAACTCGCCTTGCAAGCCGAATACTGTTGGGTGAGCGGATGCCGGATACAAGCCTTGGCGTTGGAGGCAAGTTCGGGGGCTACTGAGGGGGTTATGGACTAAAGGGTCCTCGGGGCGTCGGCCCATTGAATATGGGCCAGACAGGTGAAGCCGTATAGTGGCGGAAGATCTATGAAGCCATGGTGTGCCCTCCAAGTCAAGGATGGGCAGGATCTCTTTATCCCTTATTGTAATCTATCTCCGGTAACCCTAACCCTACCGGTGTCTATATAAACCGAGGGTTGTCGTCTTTAGGGCTAGAGCTATATTCATCACCTCATCACCTTAGGGTTTAGCTCATGTTGATCTCGAGGTAGATCTACTCTGTAACCATACTATACATCTAATACAATCAAGCAGGACGTAGGGTATTACCTCTTCGAGAGGGCCCGAACCTGGGTAAACACCATGTTCATCGTCCCTTGTTCCCCGTCGATCCTAGATCCACAGCTCGGGACCACCTACCCCGAGGTCTGTCGGTTTCGACACCGACAGGGGGGGGGCCCGAGCTGTTAGATCGGATCGATGGGTAACAAGAGAAGAACACACACGAAGTTTACCCAGGTTCGGGCCTTCTCTATGGAGGTAAAACCCTACGTCCTGCTCTTGCTTATATTATGGATGTATCAAAGTATAGAGTTGATCTACCTCGAGATCGTAAGTCGTGGTCTAAACCCTGGGGGTATGATGAATGGGTGTATGGATCTCATAATCCTCTATCGACTAGCCTGGCATCGCTTATATAATGTACCGGAAGCCTAGGATAACAAGAGTCCTAGTCGGCTACGTCGGTGGAGAGGAGTCCTTGTCTTGATCACTGATACGTCTCCATCGTATCTATAATTTTTTATGGTTCCATGCTATTATATTATCCATTTTGGATGTTTTATATGCATTAATATGCTATTTTATATTATTTTTGGGACTAACTTATTAACCTAGAGCCCAGTGCCAGTTTCTGTTTTTCCTTGTTTTTTAGTTTTAGAGAAAAGGAATATCAAACGGAGTCCAAACGGAATAAAACTTTTGTGATAAATTTTTCTTGGACCAGAAGACACCCACGTAACTTGGAGAGAGGGCCAGAAGAGTCCCGAGGACTCCACAAGCCCTCAGGGCGCGCCCTAGGGGGGGGGGCGCCCCTGGCTTATGGGCCCCTCAGGAGTCCCCTAACCGTAAATCCAGCACTATAAATTTCCAAACGACCAGAAGCGTCCACCAAAATATTTTTCCGCTGCCGTAACCTTCTGTTCCCATGAGATCCCATCTTGGGGCCTTTTTCGGCACCCTGCCAGAGGGGGTTCAATCACGAAGGGCTTCTACATCAACTCTATTGCCCTTCCGATGAAGCGTGAGTAGTTTACCATAGACCTACGGGTCCATAGCTAGTAGCTAGATGGCTTCTTCTCTCTCTTTGATCTTCAATACAATGTTCTCCTCGATGTTCTTGGAGTTCTATCCGATGTAATATTCTTTTGCGGTGTGTTTGTCGAGGTCCGATGAATTGTGGGTTTATGACCAGATTATCTATGAATATTATTTGAGTCTTTTCTGAATTCTTATATGCATGATTTGATATCTTTCTATTTCTCTTTATATTATCGGTTTGGTTTGGCCAACTAGATTGGTTCTTCTTGCAATGGGAGAGGTGCTTAGTTTTGGGTTCAATCTTGCGGTGTCCTCACCCAGTGACAAAGTAGGGGTAGCGAGGCACGTATTGTATTGTTGCCATCAAGGATAAAAAGATGGGGTTTTCGTCATATTGCTTGAGTTTACCCCTCTACATCATGTCATCTTACTTAAGGCGTTACGCCGTTCTTATGAACTTAATACTCTAGATGCATGCTGGATAGCGGTCGATGTGTGGAGTACTAGTAGTAGATGCAGGCAGGAGTCGGTCTACTTGACACGGACGGGATGCCTATATTCATAATCATTGCCTTGGATATCGTCATAACTTTGCGCTCTTCTATCAATTGCTCGACAATAATTGTTCACCCACCGTATGTTTTCTTTCAAGAGAGAAGCCTCTAGTGAAACCTATGGCCCCCGGGTCTATTTTCCATCATATATTTTCAGATCTATAAACCCAAAAACCCAAGAATACCTTGGTGCAATTTATTTACTTTTATTTTGTTTTATGTTTTAGTAATCTTTTATATCTATATCTATCAGATCTCATCCTTGCAAGTGACCGTGAAGGGATTGACAACCCCTTTATCGCGTTGGGTGCAAGTATTTGATTGTTTGTGCAGGTGCATAGATTGGAGACTTGCGTGTACCTCCTACTGGATTGATACCTTGGTTCTCAAAGTGAGGGAAATACTTATCTCTACTTTGCTACATCACTGATACATCTCCGACGTATCTATAATTTATGAAGAATTCATGCCATGTTTACAACAATTTTATATGGTTTTGGTATGATTTGATTAGAACTAACCCAGACTGACGCTGTTTTCAGCAGAACTACCGTGGTGTCATTTTTTTGCTGAAATAAAAGTTCTCGGAATGGGCTGAAAATTTACGGTGATTTTTTATGGACCAAAAGAGAACCCCGAAGCACAAGAGTTGGACCAGAAGAGTCCCGAGGCGACGACAAGGTAGGGGGGCGCGCCCTACCCCCTGGGAGGGTGCTCCTACCTTGTCGCTGCCTCGTGGACCCCCTTGACGTGAGACCGACGCCAAAAATTACTATAAATACCAAAAACCCCAGAAATAAACCTAGATCCGGAGTTCCGCCGCCGTAAGCCTCTGTAGCCATGAAAAACCAATCTAGGCCCTCTCTGGCACCCTACCAGAGGGGGCCATCATCACCGAAGGCGATGGAGGAGGATCCCGGAGGGGGCCATCATCACCATGGAGGCCAAAGACCAGAGGGAGAACCTCTCCCCATCTAGGGGGGAGGCCATGGAGGAGGAAGCACAAGCGGGAGACTCTCTCCCCCTTTCTGTCGGTGGCGTCGGAGTGCCACCGGGGGAACCATCGCCGCGATGATCGTCTTCATCAACATCACCATCTTCATCACCATCCTCATCTCTTTTACGCGGTCCACTCTCCCGCACCCCGCTGTAATCCCCTACTTGAACATGGTGCTTTATGCCACATATTATGATCTAATGATGTGTTGCCATCCTATGATGTTTTGAGTAGGTTTCCTTTGTCCTTTGGGTTGATTGATGATCTAGATTGGTTTGAGTTGTATGTTTTATTTTGGTGCTGTCCTATGGTGTCTTCCGTGCCGCGCACACGTGAAGGATTCCCGCTGTAGGGTGTTGCAATACGTTCATGTCGGGGAAATGACACCTATGGGATCGGGTGGATCCCTTCTACGGTTTGGCAGGGAGGAGGGGTGCACGAAGAGCAGATCTAGAGATCAACATGAGGGGCTTTTACCTAGGTTTGGGCCACTGAGAAGCGTAAAACCCTAGTCCTGCTTTGTGTGTATATTATGTGTTCTTGAGCTTCGGCTAGCTGCTATGCATGCAAGCTGGGCCGGGGAGTCCAAAAAGTCTGAATCCTTCTCCAGTCTGCCTTGGGCCTCCTTTTATACGTCCAAGGGGCTGCCACAGTGGCACACAGGAGGTGTAAAGTGCTACAGTACACGTGCTTATCTCTGGCGTCTTAGGACAAGCGCATTAAATGCGCTGCTTACGTGCCCTCTAACTTTATCGGGGACAGAAACAGAGCCCGTCCCATCCGTCGCCGCCTCACCCCATCCTGACACGCACCCAAGATGACGAGGCATGCAAGTGCCAAGCTGACTGGCTAGCCACTGCGCTGGAGTGGTGGCAGGATTTTCACGAAGATCTGCATGCCGCCACGCAGGTGCTCACCTGGTTGGCTGGCTAATTGTTGTGCCGGGATGGTGGCAAGGCGGCGGAGCCTTGTCGTGCGCGAGCCTTGCCGTGGCCTCACGATCGTCCCCGGCACGAGCCTTGCCGGGGCCTCGCAGTCGTCCCCAGCAAGAACCTTGCTGGGAACTTCGCTCTCTGGTCTCCACGAAGATCTGCATGCCACCAGTCTTCACAAAGATCTGCATGCTACTACGCATGTGCCCCTGAGTCTTGGTTTTGACGTTGTTGATGGTGTCAGTGCTCTCAACCTCAAGGGTGGTGTTCTTGTCAGTGCCTCGCAAGTCGTCCCGGCAAGGATCTTGCCGGGGCCTCGCGAGCCGCCCCGGCAAGGATCTTGCCAGGGCTCCAGCTTGTCTTCTGCTCCCTAATTACTGGCTTGGACGTCGTCTTCATTGTCATGTATTCTGTCTCCAACTGCCCCCGCCAAGCCTCGCCACAGGTGCGGCTACAACTGCCCGTGCACAAGTAAGGGGTACTAAAGGGCCCAAACTTTAGTACACCGACAGGAGCCCCCAGGCCTGGGCCACACACGAGTGCGAAGCGTTGTTGGGCCAGGCCCAAACAGTGCGCAGGCACGCTTGGCAGGGATTAACTGCCATAAACATCTTGTCTATTGCGCTTCCCCACGATCAGCATTGGGTGCGCGATGTGGGAGTCGTGCGTGGAATGGTCGCAGCACGCCTGCGAAAATGCCTTCATAACGAACAATAAAGAGGCAGCCCCGTGCCTTCCCCATAAAAAGAGGAATCCGCAGGGGCACTGCTCATTTACCCCCCCTTGCCTTTCCCAATCTAGGAACCGCCGCCGTCTTCTTCTTCCTCGAGCCCAGACCAGAGTTTGCTCATCCGCTCGCCCCTTCCACGCTCCCGTCGTCCTCGGCTTCCCCCACTCTCCCCAGTCGCCATGCCGCCCAAGGCGCCCAGAGTGAGCAAGGGCAAGGAGGTGCCCAAGGCGAGCAAGGGCAAGGATGTGCCGGAGAGCGAGCTGGTGAAGATGCGGAAGCAGCTCGCCGTCTTCCCCTCGGCGCTCGACGCCCACGCCTTGAGGGACAAGTACCTGCTCATGTGGGGGAGGGTGACGAATGGGCACGCCGCCACTCGCGTGACCCCAGCCACCAAGTCTAAGGGTGGACCGAACAAATTCCCCTTTTTTGTCAACTATTTCTATTGCGGGCTCTGCCCTCCTTTCTCTGATTTCTTTAACGACATCATATTTACCTTTGGCTTCCATCTCCTTGATTTCATGCCAAATGCCGTAACTTGCATGTCTGTCTTTGCTCACCTCTGCGAAAACTTTGCCGGGGTGGTCCCTAACACAGCCCTTTTCCGCCACTTCTTCATCCCTCGTATCCAGGCCAGAGTGGCCCTCTCTGGCGGCATCGCTTGGATCCCTAGTGTAGGGAGCAAGGACACGTATCTGGATGGGGAATACCACAAGAAGTGGGACGAGTGGCGGAGCAGATGGTGCTGGATCACGGAGGAGGAGCCACACCCGTTCTGTTCACTCCAGCAAATGAAGCCAACCTGCGGAGGCGATTGGAGCGCTCTCGACCCTCAGGACGCGAAGCTCACCATCGCCGTCAACAGGATTCATCGCCTCAAGGCTGCCGGGCTCACCGTTGAAATGGTGGGCGCCGATTTCCTCCGCCGCATCGCCCCTTTGCAGAACACGGGGAGACCAGCCTGGGATTTCCAGAACGTGGCAGACATCATGAGGCTGCGCCCCGGCCTAAACAACAACTGGACGGTCCTTCAGCATGCGGTCCTCTGTCACAAGCTGTTTAGGCCAGACGGCATGTTCAAGCTGCCGGCAAGCATCGTCCCTCTGTGCAACAATTCTGTGCTGAACTCGATCATCGCTATGATGCCGGTGTTCAATGCTCACGGCCTTGACCAAACCTGGGTCGAGCCATCTGCGGAACGAGCACAAGATTTCTTCGACAACTTGTCGGAGAAAGCCATTCGGGAAGAAACGCGCCTCATCCGCGAGACCACCAACGAAGAGTTGGCGTACATCGCCAGCAGGGCGGAAGAGCTGGCCCTTGCCGAGGAGGCCGGCAGCGTTGGCTTCATGGGAGATGACGCGGATGCAGAGGAGGACCCCGCCAAGTAGGAGGAGCCTACCGGAGGGCATAGTAGCGCAGACGCCGGGGGCTCACTCACCAAAGAGACAGCCGAAGAGACTGATGAAGAGGAGCCCCCAACGCCAAATAAGAAACGCGTCCTCCGGCGAGCCAGTCCAGCAGGCCTCCTCGTTCGAAGAGGTTCCTGGCAAGAGGCCGGCCGGCAAGGCTGCAGAGCGGCAAGGTGCTCGACAGCAACTCGGGCGCCAGACGAGGGCGACGGCAAAGAAGGCAGCGGGGGTGGCGAGCTCACATCAGGCTGCCGTTCCCGCCACAATCAAGCGGCCCAGGTCCCCTTCCCCATCCCCTCAAGTGGACACCACAGCAGAGGCCGACTTCGACCTCTCCTTCTTCAGCCCGAGGAGGGAGAAGGGGCCAGAAGAAGGAGACGAGTGAGTATCTTGCCGCTTTCTTTATTTCTTGGGTCTCTGATTTGCTTCATCTTATCTTAATTCCGCCCTGGCCCGTCCCCGCAGAGACACGGAAATGTTGGCGCAGAGGATGGCGAAGAAGGCCAAGACCTCAACGGGCGACGAGCCCCCGGCAGGCTCCTCAGGTGCGCCGGAGACGATCACAATCAACCCGGATTCCAGCCCACGACGCAGCCCCCAACTCAGCCCCCAGTGTGAGTCTGTTACTCATTTCCCGCTGGCGGGCGTCGGGGTGTGTATCTTCACTGCTAATCTTGCCGGGTTTGTAGGAGAAGGACAGCAACATGAGGGACCACTGAAGGCCACCCCCGACATGCCGCCTCCGTTGACCACACCGCTCCGGGAGGGGTCCCCGGCAAGGGCTTCCACCGATGAGCCCCCCCCCTCGTGGAGGAGGAGCCGGAAGGCACGGGCGCTGGTGGTCCTATGCCGGCGACAAAAGTTGCCGGGGAGGGAGTCACTTCCCAACAAATCGTCACAGGTAAGCCGCCTGCTTCCTGGCATTCGTCATCATTCATCATTTTGAGCTTCACCCCTGGCTTCATCTTGTTTCCCCTTCTTGGCCTCCAGATCCCTCCTTGGTGGATCAGATGGATGTCGACGCCATCATCGAGGAGACCTCCAAGGACGCTGCCGCCGAGGCCGCCAAGGACGCGCATGAAGAGGCCGCCAAGGGGTCCGTTGGGGAGGACAACAAGGGGACCGGTGACCGTACTGACGGCATCCCTGCCGCAGGAGTGCCTGGCGCTACATCGGTCCCGGGGTCCTCAGCTGCCAGGGAGATGGTGGTTGAAGACCAACCGTCAGCTTCCGAAGCCCCCATCCCAAGCAGATACCTAATGATTGGCGACAATCTGTTCGTCAGCATCCCGGGGACGGCAAGCACCGGAGCGCCAACCGAGGGGGAGGCTTTCGACGAAGAAGTCATCACCGCTGCTGGGCTCAAGGTCATCGACGAGCCGAGCGCCAGCAGCAGCAGATCCAAAGAAGACCAGCTCCTCCAGGCCATGAGCGACAACTTCCAGAAGCTCCAGGCGCTCCACCATGCTCGTAAGGAGAAACTAGACTCCAGGGCAGCGGTTGTCGACGCGGCGGAGGCAAACTTCCAAAAATGTGTCGAACAGATGCAGGTCTGGTTTGCCGAAGCCCGGCCAGAGCTGAGGACTGGCCAGGAGTAGCTAGGCCAGCATTGGGACGAGCTCCTTTTGAAGTAGTCCGATATTGAGAAGGCACAGGAGGATGCCACTGTACATGCCGCCAAGGAGGACGCCAATCTAAGGTAGCACTGCATTCTGCTCGACGCCAAAGAAGAAGACCTCGCCGCTCGCGAGAAGGCGCTTGCCGCCGAGCTCCGTGGCAAGGATGAAGAAATTGAGAAGCTTGTCGCGCAGTGGACCCAGGAGCTGGAGCAGAAGCATAAAGACGCACTCGACGCTCTGGTCCTGGATCATGCCGGCAAGCTGAAGGAGGCCGTCGACGCTGCCGAAGCCGCAGGGGCCGCCAAGAACGAGCTGGCCGGCAAGGTGGAGAAACTGGAGGCGGAGTTGGAGAAGCACCGCAAGGAGGTCTCGACGCTAAAGAGCGACAGAGACAAAACTGTCCACACCTTGGCGGAGCTGCAGGTCGCCATATCTGACAAGACCAAGCTGCTCTCCGAAGCCAACGACTCCATTGCTGATTTGAAACTAAAGCTGACCACTCTGGAGGAATCCCTTAAGGGCAGCAGGGCTCGTGAGAAGACCCTGGCCAAGGACCTCAAGGATGAGAAACTGCTGCTTGTGAGCGCCGCCGCCACCCACAATGATTTCGTGGAGGGCATGAATCTCTGGACTAAACGCCTCATCGACGCCGCGGAGGGGCTCACCACGCAGCTGTCCATCATGGGGATGCCGAACTTCAGGTTCTCCCATGACAGGGGGATTTCTGAGAGCGCCAGGCTGACCATGTTCTTCGAGGCCGTCCTCGAGGCTCTGAAGCTGCTCCACTCCAATCGAGCCACCCAACTGGCCAACGAGTCCCGCAAGCTTTGCCGGGGCGTCCTCCTCAAGGTGCTCACCAAGGTGGCGTATTGGACCCCCAACCTTGACTTCACCAACGTGCTTGAAAGTTTGCCGGAGGATGCGGACCGCAAGGCGCTTGCAGAGCTCATCGCGCCCATCGTCAACAGGGTTGACCAAGTCAAGAGGGTAGAAGGCTAGCGTCGGGACTAGCCGCTCCACTTTGTCTTGCCACCGTGAACTTGTACCCAAGATGAATTTTTCTTAAGTTAGAACTGCGGCAACTATTGATGTAATATAACTTGCTGTGTTTTGGATTGAATGCATGCTATCTTCCTTGTTTGATTCCTCCTCGTATGGCATACACCCTACGCTTTTTTGGAAGTGCTTGCCGGTGCGCGCACCCTTGCCGTGAGCGCTTTGAGGAACGGGTCCTTAGCAGCCTGCTGGGGGTGTCGCTGCCGGCAAGACACCTTGCCGCTCTTAGTGCAGCCACTTGAACTGCTGAGCGGACTCGAAACAGAGCAAGGGCGCAACCAATTGCGACGAGGTTCCTTCGTGTGTAGCCATACAAGAAACGAAACTATTCGAGGGAAATAACCTTACATTTAAAAGAAAATCACTCAAGGTTTCACAACTTAGCTTTTTGTTGTTGTACTCTTTCCTGCAAGATGCCACTTCGAACGTCGCCTGCTGGCGCCCACACTCTCTATCCCCCCGGCAAACTTGTATGCGAGGGAACCTTCTGCCCTTTGAGAAAAAGAAAGAAGAGAAAATAGGAGCATGGAACCTTGGCGGTTCATCAGTACTTGCTGGAAACGAACGTAGTATAATATCCTGGACAAGCATGCATATAAATAAACATGGAAATCAACAAGAACTGTACATACGTAAACTTATTCAACTGTGCACAGGGTCTGCGCCTGGCTTTGTACATAGGGTTATATGCCTTGCTGGCAAGGCTGGTACAAAAGGGGGTTGCCGGGGTTCCCGGCAACCGCGCCTCATGGGTAAAACTTGCGAAGATGCTCGATATTCCAGGAGTTGCTCACTGGAATACCATCTTCGGTCTCCAGGCAGACTGCGCCGGGCCTGGTGACTCGTACCACCTGATAAGGGCCTTCCCACTTTGGCGACAACTTGTTGGAATTCTTGGTGGACTGAACGCGCCGAAGAACAAGGTCGCCTTCATCAAGGCTTCGGGCATGAACCTTGCGGCTGTGGTAGCGGCACAAGGCTTGCTGGAAGCGCGCGGCTTGCACAGCAGCCTGAAGACGATCTTCCTCAAGGAGCGTAGCATCATCTTGCTGCAACTGCTCTTGCTCAAGCTCATCATAAGCGAGCACTCGAGGTGACCCGTATGTGAGTTCCGTGGGGAGAACTGCTTCCGCCCCGTATACCAGGGAGAAAGGTGTCTGGCCAGTGGCTCGATTTGGTGTCGTCCTGATTGACCAAAGGACCGCCGGCAACTCATCAATCCAGTGCCTTCTGCTCTTGTGCAGCCTGTCGAAAGTTCTCATCTTGAGGCCCCGCAGCACTTCAGCATTTGCCCTTTCCGCTTGGCCGTTGCTTCGCGGATGTGCAACAGAAGCAAAATAGATTTTGCTTCCAAGGTCCTGGATATACTGCATGAAGGTGCTGCTCGTGAACTGTGTGCCGTTGTCGGTGATGACTCTGTTTGGCACACCAAAATGGCAAACTAATCCTTTAAAGAACTTGACGGCTGATTGCGCTATCACCTTTCTTACTGCTTCCACTTCTAGCCACTTTGTGAACTTGTCGATTGCGACGTACAAGTACTCAAAGCCCCCGACAGCATGGGGAAAGGGGCCCAGTATGTCGAGCCCCTAGACCGAAAATTGCCAGGAAAGAGGGATCGTCTGAAGAGCTTGAGCTGGCTGATGGAGCTTCTTTGAATGGAACTGGCACGCTTCACACTTGGTTACTAGTGCAGTCGCATCCTGGAGGGTAGTGGGCCAAAAGAAACCTTGCCGGAATGCCTTGCCGGCAAGAGCTCTTGACCCTATGTGAGAGCCACATATGCCTCCGTGTATCTCTGCCAACAGCTCCAGTCCGTCCTCCTGAGGAATGCACTTCAATTTCATGCCGTTCGGTCTTTTTTTGTACAGGACATCGTCCACAAATTGGTACATGTTAGACCGACGGGCTACTTTCTCCGCTTTTTTCTGTTCCTCAGGGAGTTCCCCTGTTTGGAGGAACCGAACGGTGTGCTGTGCCCATGCTGGAGCCTGGGGCTCGACGGCAAGGACTAAAGGCATGTCTTCTGCCATGGGAGCAGTTGTCTCTATGGCAAGGGCTTGAGGCCCTGCCGGAGCCGGTCGCCCCCCGGCAAGCCTGGCGTCGTCCCCGGCAACTTCCTTGCCGGCGGCCCCTGGGAGCTCGGCGGGAAAGTACTTGCCAGGGCTCAACTTCCTTCGCTTATTTTGTCCTGCCGATGGTTCAACGGATGGCTGATTTAGTTGGAGCACAAAAGTTCCTGGTTCCACAGGTAACTTGAGGGTAGCACGTTTTGATAGGTCATCAGCAATGCTGTTCTCTGCTCGAGGAACATGCTCTGCTTGCAGACCGTCAAAACGCTCCTCCAACTTCCTCACTTCATCTACATAAGCTTCCATCAACAGGCTCTGATAATCTTTGTTAACCTGCTTGACGACAAGCTGCGAATCACCTCTGACGATGAGCTTCATAATTCCAAGGTCTGCCATGATCCTGAGACCGACAAGCAGTCCCTCATACTCCGCAGTGTTGTTTGTTGATCTCTCCCGGGGAAATTGCATCTGGACCACATACTTGAGGTGCTCTCCGGTGGGGGCAATAAGTAGCACACCAGCACCGGCGCCTTGCAGCAGAAAGCCCCATCAAAGTACATAATGCAATCACGGCTCATTTCCTTGCCGGGGAGAGTGGTTTCTTGAATTTCCTCGTCAGGTGTTGAGGTCCATTCTGCAATGAATTCCATCAAGGCCTTGCTCTAAATCATTGAAGTGCTTTCAAACCTGAGACCAAAGCTTGATAGTTCCAACGCCCACTCCACAATCCTTCCAGTTGCATCTGGGTTGTGCAAGATCCATTGCAACGGGAAGCGAGTGATGACGGTGATCTCATGTGCCTGAAAGTAGTGGCGCAGCTTCCTCGAGGCCATAAGAAGGCCGAAGAGCAACTTTTGTACACCAGAGTATCTTGATCTAGCCCCCTGCAAAAGGGAGCTGACAAAATAAACTGGGTGCTGCACCATCTTCTTCTTCTGTGTCACTCCATTTGCTTGCGCAGATCCCGCCTTGCCGGCATCAGACTCTGCTGGGGGCCCTTCCTTGCCGGCACCAGGTCCTGCCGGGGAGAGCTCCGGCTCGTCATCCGACGGTCTTGCCACTGCCGCTGCTTCTTCATCAACTTCTCTCTGCGCCACTAGTGCAACACTGACCACTTGATTCGTTGCCGCTAGATACAGCAACAACGGCTCTTGTGGCTTAGGTGCGACTAGCATTGGCGTAGAGGAGAGGTACCTCTTCAAATCTTGCAGCGCTGCCTCCGCTTCCGGAGTCAATTTCATTGGACCTACCTTTTTCAAGATCTTGAAAAAGGGCAGGGCGCGCTCAGCAGATTTGGAGATGAACCTGCTCAAAGCAGCAACACAACCAGCAAGTCGATGTACATCTTTGACTCGTCTTGGTGCTTCAATCTGCTCAATCGCCTTGATCTTGTCGGGGTTCGCCTCGATCCCACATTGAGACACAAAGAACCCGAGAAGTTTGCCGGATGGGACGCCAAACACACACTTCTCAGGGTTGAGCTTGAGATTGATCTTGCGCAAATTTGCAAATGTTTCTTCTAGGTCTTGTATGAGTGTTGCCCTATCTTTGGTTTTGACCACTATGTCATCCATATAAGCTTCCATATTTCTATGTAGCTGAGGCTCAAAACCAATTTGGACAGCTCTCGCAAATGTTGAACCAACGCTTTTCAACCCGAAAGGCATTCGTATAAAACAATACGTACCACATGGGGTGATAAACGCGGTTTTCTCTTCATCTTCCTTCGTCATGAAGATTTGATGGTATCCTAAGTAGGCGTCAAGGAACGACAGCAAGTCGCACCCGGCAGTGGAGTCCATGATCTGGTCGATGCACGGTAAAGGGAAAGGATCCTTTGGGTAGGCTTTATTGATATCTGTATAATCAATGCACAGCCTCCATTTCCCGTTTGCCTTGCGCACCACCACCGGATTGGCCAACCATGTTGGGTGGAGCACTCCTCTAACCAAGCCTGCTGCTTCTAACTTCCTAATCTCTTCAATGATGAACTCTTGCCGCTCCAAAGCTTGCTTCCTGACCTTCTGCTTAACGGGCCACGCATGAGGACAGACAGCAAGATGGTGCTCAATCACCTCCCTGGGAACGTCGGGGATGTCAGATGCTTGCCATGCAAACGCATCGACATTCGCCCGCAGGAAGGTGATGAGCGCGCCTTCCTATTTGCTGTCGAGGGTGGAGCTTATAGTAAAAGCCCTGCCCGTGCTGTCCTCCTTGACGGGCACCTTCTTAGTTTCTGGTGGTGCTGCCTTGGATTTCTTGCTCTTGTCGGTGGAGCTCTCTGGCACGCCCTCAACGGGAGCGCAGCACTCCGAAGAGGCGTGCTTGCCGGAGTGGGTGCAAGAGGTCTTGCCGGAAAAGGTCTTGCCGGGAGAGGTCTTGCCGGTCTTCTGCCCTCCCGGAGCTTTAGCGGCAGGAGCAAGTGCCTTAGCGGCAGTTGTTGCAACTGCCTCTCGGTAGAGTTGGTCAGCGCAGATGAGCGCATCTTTCTTGTCGGAGTGGACGGTGATGATGCTCATTGGTCTGGGCATCTTCTATGTATTGTAAGCGTAATGTGATGCCGCCATGAACTTGGCCAGCGCTGTGCGGCCGAGGATCCCATTATAGGGCAAGGGGATCTTGGCGACATAAGAAATGATCTTCTCTGTCCTATAGTTCAGCTTGCACCAAATGTAACTGGTAGCGTAATCTTGCCCTTTGGCTGACTCCTTCCCGGATTGATCCCTTGAAACGTGCCCGTATCCTCGAGATCTCCATCAGGAATTTGCAGCCTCTTGATCACAGTGGGCGAGATCAAGTTCAGACCGGCCCCACCGTCAACTAACACTTTTGTCACCTTGAGGTTGCGTATCGTTGGCGAGACCAACAACGGCAAACACCCGATCGCCGTTGTGCGATCAGGGTGATCCTCAGTGTCAAAAATGATAGGCGTGTTGGACCATTTCAGCGGCTTCTGGGCATCGAACGATGGCTCTGCCGCATTGATCTCACGCGCCCACTGTTTCAGTTGGCGGTGAGAGGCATGCAACGAGGCACCACCGTCGATGCACATGGCCTCTGTAGCCTTCTAGAACTCGTGCTCGCTGGACTCGTCGTCCTCATCATGATCATCATCTCCCTCTTTCTTGTCGCGGCCCCGAGCGGGCCTCTCTGGTTGCTTATCCTTGCTGCGGCGACTCCCTTGGCCGCCACGCTTCTTGTTGGACCCCTCAGCACCGTCCTGGCCCTTCTCCTTGTCTCGCCTCTCATACTCAGCTTTCTGCTTCTCTACAAGCTGCTCAACTTGTCGGCAATTTTGGAGGTCATGGCCCTTGGTGCGATGGATCTTGCAATACTGCTTGTCGGAGCCCTCTAGCTTGTCGGCAGCCGCCAAGGCCTGGCAGGCGGCACACCCGGCAACCTCCTTGCCGGGGTCGTCAAACTTAGCCTTCTTGGCGGTGCCGGGGTTGCCGGATTCCTCGACAGCAAGCATGGTTTTACCCTTGTGCTTCCTGTTGCGCCGTCGGCCCTTCTTTGCCGGGGCGGGGACGTCTTCATCTGTAGAATCACTTTCTGCACCGGCATCTTCGTAGGGATACTTCCTTCCTTCTTCAGCCCGAGCACATCTATCGGCCAAAACATAAAGCTCGGCAACATCTCTAATCATGTTCATTGCCAGCTCTTCACGCATCTTGCGGTTGCGCACATTTTGATGGAACGCGCTGATAACAGCGGCAGGATGAACGTCTGGGATGTTGTACTGCACACGGCTGAACCTCTGTATGTATTTGCGCAAGCACTCGCCATCTTTCTGGGGGATGATATGCAAATCACTCGCCTGGCCAGGAGCTTGGTGGCCTCCAGTAAAGGCGCCAACAAACTCGTGACATAGATCCGACCAAGAAGAGATGGAATCCTCTGGCAGGTGCATCAACCACGACCTGACGTTGGGCTTGAGTACCAACAGGAAGTAGTTGGCGAGTACCTTGTCATCTCGAGCCCCGGCAGCTTGCATTGCAATGGTATAGATGCTCAGGAACTCTGACAGGTGAGTCTTGCCGTCGTATTTCTCTCCGACCTCAGGCTTGAACGTGCGATGGATGGGCCACTGGAATCGCCGCAGCCCACGGGTAAAAGCTGGACAACCCACCTCGTAAGGTAAGTTATCAGAATCCCCCGGTGCGGGCCAATCTACAGTGGGGCCAGCGCACCTATCAGACTGATGGTGCGCTTCCCGTCGCCGCTCGATAGTGGTTCGAGCGTCTTCCTTGACTCGCTCTCGAAGAACTCGGCGTTGATCGCAGTGGGTTCGTGGGTCGGACGACGCTGTGGAACCGTTGTTACATGCCTCGACCCGACGAGCCGGCGGCTGCTGTTGCTGCCGTGGAGGAGGAGAGTGCACCGTGGTAGCAGCACCTCCGGTCCTTCCGCCTTTGGCACGCGCCGGCTCAACAGAGCGTCGGCACGAGGGCCCCGCCTGCTGCGGTCCATCCTTATTGGCGAAGCCAACGAGGCTCTGGATGGTGGCTCTCCACTCGTCGAGCTTCTCCGCAGCAGGAAGGAAATCTAGAAGCAGCTGTACGCGCGCCAACGCTTCTGTTGGTGTGGGCGGCGGCGACAGCTGCGTGGATCATGAAGCGCTCTGACTTCTAACTATGTTAGAAGGAGCTCTATCACGGTCCCGCGGCCGCGCGCCGTTTCCGCCAACGTCTTGGCGTGCATGCTGGCCCGGCGCATCTCGAGGATGATGCAAAGGGGCCCTTCCATGGGAACGATCATGATCACCCACACCGTGGCACTGCTCATCGCGCACGACCTGGGAAGGCCGCGGCGCTTGCGCCGGCGGGGGTGTCTTGGAGGTCGTCCTTCCATCCCTGGGGTTCGCCGCGCCGCCCGTAGACAGCACAGCCCCGTCCCTGGACCCGGCGACGTGCGGGTCGTCGCCGCTCGCGTGGCTCCGATCGCCGGAGCGTCGTGGAAGCCCGTGGCCTCCACCCACGTCCATCCCGTCGTCCGTCCGTGCTGGTGCGGGCAGATCGACCGGAGATGAACCAATCGCCATGATGCTCTTTCTCTTTGGAGACATGACGATGAAGATGTTGAAGAAGTCAACGCGCGGACGCCTAGATCAGGTTCGTACAACCTCTTTCCCCCTACCTGGCACGCCAAAGATGTCGGGGAAACGACACCTATGGGATCGGGTGGATCCCTTCTACGGTTTGGCAGGGAGGAGGGGTGCATGAAGAGCAGATCTAGAGATCAACACGAGGGGCTTTTACCCAGGTTCGGGCCGCTGAGAAGCGTAAAACCCTAGTCCTGCTTTGTGTGTATATTATGTGTTCTTGAGCTTCGGCTAGCTGCTATGCATGCAAGCTGGGCCGGAGAGTCCAAAAAGTCCGAATCCTTCTCCAGTCTGCCTTGGGCCTCCTTTTATACGTCCAAGGGGCTGCCACAGTGGCACACATGAGGTGTAAAGTGCTACAGTACATGTGCTTATCTCCGGCGTCTTAGGACAAGCGCATTAAATGCGCTGCTTACGTGCCCTCTAACTTTATCGGGGACGGAAATAGAGCCCGTCCCATCCGTCGCCGCCTAACCCCGTCCTGACTCGCACCCAAGATGATGAGGCATGCAAGTGCCAAGTTGACTGGCTAGCCGCTGCGCTGGAGTGGTGGCAGGATCTTCTCGAGGATCTGCATGCCGCCACGCAGGTGCTCGCCTGGTTGGCTGGCTAATTGCTGTGCCGGGACGGTGGCAAGGCAGCGGATCCTTGTCATGCGCGAGCCTTGCCGTGGCCTCGCGATCGTCCCCGGCAAGAGCCTTGCCGGGGCCTCGCAGTCGTCCCCAACAAGAACCTTGCTGGGAACTTCGCTCTCTGGTCTCCACGAAGGTCTGCATGCCACCAGTCTTCACAAAGATCTGCATGCTACTACGCATGTGCCCCTGATTTTTGGTTTTGACGTTGTTGATGGTGTCAGTGCTCTCAACCTCAAGGGTGGTGTTCTTGTCAGTGCCTCGCAAGTCGTCCCGGCAAGGATCTTGCCGGGGCCTCGCGAGCCGCCCCGGCAAGGATCTTGCCGGGGCTCCAGCTTGTCTTCTGCTCCCTAATTACTGGCTTGGATGACGTCTTCATTGTCTTGTATTCTATCTCCAACTGCCCCCGCCAAGCCTCGCCACAGGTGCGGCTACAACTGCCCGTGCACAAGTAAGGGGTACTAAAGGGCTCAAACTTTAGTACACCGACAGTTCATGATTCGCTTATAGTGGGTTGCTAGAGTGACAGAAGCTTAAACCCGAGTAAGGGGGTTGTTGTGTATGGGATAAAGGGGACTTGATGCTTTAATGCTATGGTTGGGTTTTACCTTAATGATCTTTAATAGTTGTAGATGCTTGCTAGAGTTCCAATCATAAATGCATATGATCCAAGAAGAGAAAGTATGTTAGCTTATGCCTCTCCCTCATATAAAATTGCAATGGCGACTACCGATCTTGTTAACAATTGCCTAGGATGATTCCGCACGCCGACCCATCATTATTCCACACTCGCTATTTATAATATATAGTAATATATTCTAACTTCATGTTAACAACACCTACTTTTATATTTTAGTTCTCCGATATCATGCAAAGTTATCCTCTTCATACCCACAACTTAGTTTATTTCTCGTTTCTAGATGGAAACAAACGTTCGGTGTACGTAGAGTCATATCAGTGGCAGATAGGACTTGAGAGAATATTGATCTTACCTTTCGCTCCTTGTGGGTTCGACACTCCATACTTATCACTTCCACCTTTGGGAATTGCTATGATGATTCCTTGCACTTGGGGATTATCAATCACCCTTTCCTCTTCAAGGGAAAAACCAACGCAAGCTCAAGAAGTAAGAATCACCAAGTCTTGTTGAATCTTCCTCTTATCTGTCACGGGCCGCCTAAAGTGGCCCATTATATAGTGAACTGCCATGGGGGTCATCGGACCGGCCCTCTGGCCGGGAGACGACGTGGTGAGTCCCCCTAATACGTCTCCAACGTATCTATAATTTTTGATTGTTCCATGCAACTCCCTCCATCCCAAAATAAGTGTCTTAACTTTGTACTAACTTTAGTACAAAGTTGTACTAAGGTTGAGACACTTATTTTGGGACTGAGGGAGTATTATAGTATCAATCTTGGATGTTTTATATGCAATTATATATCATTTTTTGGGACTAACCTATTAAGTTAGTGCCAAGTGCGAGCTGCTGTTTTTTTTGCCTCTTTTTGGTTTTCCGGGAAATCAGTACCAAACGAAGTCCAAATGCCATGAAACTTTTTGACGATTTTTTTGGGGACATAAGAGACACTAGAAGCTTCAGGAGGAGGCTAGAAATGCGAAGGAGGTGGCCACGAGCCACCAGGGTGCACCCAGGGAGTAGGCGCGCCCTGGTGCCTTGTGGGCCCCTCGTTCCTCCGTTTGATCTAATTCCAACTCTAGAAATTCTCTAAAACTAAGAAACCAACAGAGAGCGACCCCAAACACTTTTTCCGCCGCCGCAAGCTTCTGTTCTTGCGAGATCCCATCTGGAGGCCCTTTTCGGCACTCTGCCAGAGGGGGAATCGATCACGGAGGGCTTCTGCATCAACCTTGCTGCCCCTCCGATGATGTGTGAGTAGTTTATCATAGACCTACGGGTCCATAGCTAGTAGCTAGATGACTTCTTCTCTCTCTTTGATCTTTAATACAATGTTCTCCTCGATGCTCTTGGAGATCTATTCAATGTAATCCTTTTTGCGGTGTGTTTGTTGGGATCTGATGAATTGTGGGTTTATGATCAGATTACCTATGAATATTATTTGAGTCTTCTCTAAACTCTTTTATGCATGATTGCTATAGCTTTGTATTTCTCTCTGATCTATCCGTTTGGTTTGGCCAACTAGATTGATTTATCTTGCAATGGGAGAGGTGCTTTGTGATGGGTTAGATCTTGCGGTGCTCAATCCCAGTGACAGATGGGGACATGACACATATTTGTATTGTTGCCATTGAGGATAAAAGGTGGGTTTATTCATATTGATTGGGTTTAAGGCGTTACTCCGTTCTTTATGAACTTAATACTCTAGATGCATGTTCGATAGCGGTCGATGTGTCGAGTAATAGTAGTAGATGCAGGTAGGAGTCAGTCTACTTGTCTCAGACGTGATGCCTATATACATGATCATTGCCTTGGATATCATCATAATTATTCGCTTTTCTATCAATTGCCCAATAGTAATTTGCTTACCCGCCGTATGTTATGTTCAAGAGAGAAGCCTCTAGTGAAAACTATGGCTCTCGGGTCTATCTTTATCATATATTAAAATCCAAAAATACCTTGCTGCAATTTATTTACTTTTATTTTATTTTGTGTTTTTGTTTATCTATCTAACACTACGAGATTTGATCCTTGCAATTAACCGCCAAGTGATTGACAACCCCTTCTTTGCGTTGGGTGCAAGTATTTGTTATTTTATGTGTAGGTACTGCTAAAGAGGTGTTGCATGGTTCTCCTACTGGATTGATAACCTTGGTTCTTAACTGAGGGAAATACTTACCTCTACTGTACTGCATCATCCTCTCCTCTTCGGGGAAATCCCAACGCAGCTCACAAGTAGCAGGAAGAATTTTGGCGCCATTGCCGGGGAGATATCATCAACATCTAACAAGTTCCATCGCATAAACTTTCATCTCCTTGCATTTACTTCATTTCCTTTTGCCTCTCGTTTTCATCTCCCCTACTTCTAAAACATTTCACAAAAACACAAAAATATTTTCTGTTTGCCTTTTTTCTTGTTTGCTTGCTTGAAGTTTCTATCATGTCTGAATTTGTTATCGAAAAAGGTGAAGAGGGTAAAATCCCTAAAGTTGAAATTCCCTCAAATCTGGATGCTAAATTTTTTGTAACGGGAAGTGGGAACATCATAGGAAAAAGCTTTATTCAAGAATTCTTTAATTGTACGGGAACTTTGGTTTGTGATGATATGCCTATCCTTAAAAGAACCAAAAATTATGTTGAAGCTATTTCCGCGCTTGTTCTTAAGCTTGAGAGAAGATTTATTCGCACTCATCCCACTTTGCAAAGATTATTCCATGAGTTGCCTGTTATAAACAACCCTAAGGCTAAAAAGATAGCTACTCTTGTCCTCATGAATGAATTTGATTACATAGTGCGAAAGGCTAGAGAGATCTTTGACTTTTACAATATGAGCCTTGAACATCCTTTGATAGATGAGTATTTATACAATAAAGATTATTTATTGAGGTATTTGTTTCATGATAATCACACTTTTGATGAAAATACCAAGAAGGAAGTACCACCTTTAAATATAACCCAACAAGTTTTCAATGGTATTAACCAACAATATTCTTGGATTGTAAAAGGGAATCAACAAGGATTTGAGGATAGCCAACTTAATAATGCTATGATTTTGGTTGATGATGTGTTCCATATTGTTTTTGAAAATCCTCCTGATGAACACACATCAAAAGATGAGAAAGCTAAGGATGGCAACACTTGAAACTATGCATTACGCCTAGCTAGGGGCGCAAAACAATAGCATTTGTTGGGAGGCAACCCAAAAGTTATCTTAATTTTTCTTGTTCTTTTCCTGTTTTTTGGTGTGCACACAATTATGCTACTTTTATGGTTGTGTTTTTGTGTTTAAATTAGTGTTTGTGCCAAGTAAAGCCTTTGGGATGATTTGGATGATAGTTGCTTTGATTTTGTGAGAAAATAGAAACTTTTACGCCCAGTAGAAGAATTGTTGAGATTCACTGGAGTGTGATAAATTTCTGATTTTTTTACACATGATTGATATACAAATTTCCCACATTGTCCTAATTTTCAGAACTTTTGGAGTTACAGAAGTATGGTCATTGTTCGAATCATTACAGAATGTTTTGTTTTTGACAGATTCTATTTTTGTTGCCTTGTTTGATTGTTTTGATGAATCTATGGATTGTATCGAGGAAGTATAAGCCATGGTGAAGTTATAATACAGTAGGTTATTACACGTCTCCAACGTATCTATAATTTTTTATTGTTCCATGCTATTATATTATCAATCTCGGATGTTTTATATACATTTAAAGCAACTTTATATCATTTTTTGGGACTAACCTATTAACTTAGCGCCCAATGTCAGTTGCTGTTTTTTGCTTTGCAGAATATCAGTAACAAACGAAGTCCAAATGCCACGAAACTTTTTGGAGATTTTTTTCTGGTGATAAGAGACCCTGGAAGCTTCTGGAGGCCACAAGAAGATGGAAGAGGGGACCACTAGGCACCAGGGCGCGCCACTCTATAAATCTTTCCCTAATAATAAAGCACGGATTAAGTCTGTCGGGTTCACCGTCGCGCACTTTTTACAAAAAAATCCATGTAGTTTTTCACAATTGAACCCGCAGTCCTGATGATCCCGAACCGATACGAGCGATATATAGAAAATAAAACAAAAGAACCCACCTGTGCGGACTACCCACGACCCTACCTCGCCATCTTCCACCTCAAGCGCGCCGCCACCCCTACCACTCTGCCACGCGCAGCCGGTCCCCGCCCCGCCGTCATGCACTGCCTACCCCGCCGGAGATAGCCCTGACCTCGCCGGAGACAGCCCTAACCTCGCCTGCATCATCTCCATAGAGGCCAGCACCGTGCTTGGCGTCATATGCCGCAGGTTCAGCCGCCCTCCCGCGACCATTGATGACGCCGCTGGGGCCGAGCACTCGCACGCGTCATCGCCCCTCAGGGTCCTTCGCCGCCCCGCCTCCACCTTTGGTGTTTGGTCCCGTACGCCATGCTCTCACCCCACCTCGACGCCATTGAGGCTACTATCGAGGAAGCCGTCTTCATGTGCCGCCCCCATGTTGGAAGACCAGCACATCTGCTCCACGCCTCCACCACGGGCACAAGTTCTTCTGTGCAGTACTGCTTTCAATGTCTTGTGACACTGATGTCCATCGCAAATGACGACAGCAGAAGCTGCTCCTGTTTCAAGGGAAAGACAGGGCATTGGGAGCAGGTAATCTGATTGGAGATTCAGACTATATGAGTTAGAGGGGTCTGACAGTGGTATTGTTGTATTGCAAGGCATGAACCACACATTACGATATATTTCCCATCAACAGTTTGGCTACTGAAGATGTTTACTTAATGCTAATTATGGTTAAGAGACAAGCTTATCTGATTCTGATCCATACTTCCTTCACCTTGTGCGGGCATTTTATCAAGGACCATTTTGTTGCATATGAAATGAGAACAATTTTGTATTAAAGGGGGGTTGGTGATTCACCATCATTATGTTTGGTATGTCATATCCTCGACCTCTTCTTCTCATGACTAACTAACCGATAGCTTCATATGCTCCAGTATATTTTCATTGTAGTAGAAACTAGAAGCTCAATGATAAAAATGAATCCCGATTTTTTACATGTACGTAGGAGTTCTCTTGTATGCAACTTGATATGTTGTTGGTATGGGGCACAGTTTCTACTTCATCATATGAGTGTATGACCTAGATTCAGTTCTTCTATTTGCATCTATATATTTACAAGCAATACATATAATGAGACTCCTTACAAGTTCATAAAAACAATTCAACATCTTCATTTGTGAGTATACTCTGGTTTTGCTTCATGTCTTCTACAAGTAGTGATTTCTATTTTGTTTTGTTAATTCCGTTTGATTTTTTCGGCCTTGGTATCTTTCCATGGAATGATGAGAGATTTTCTAACAGGAAGCATAGCACACAAAGCAAACACAAAGCTCTTGCATCATGACTCCCATGGAAGTGCAGTGGTTCCTATAAAATTTCCTGCAGACCTACTACATAGTAGTCTTGAAGTAAATACTCCCATTTTTTTAGCTGATATGTTGTTGCAGAACAACAAGGTTATATACCCTTAATGTTATTTTCCTTTCAGGTTCTAGACAGTGGAGAAAATTAAGAAAAAAACTTTGGTGGGATAGAAACACAGGTTTGTTGTATTTCACAAAACTGAAACATGATTTCCTTATTGCTTCTGTTGGCATGAACTTCTGTTCATTCCTATGCCATCTAATAGGATCTTCTTTACACCAACTCTACACCAACCTATTGGCATGTTTATAAACAAAGGAAACTGCTTTGTTTATAACTTTACACCAACCTATTGGCATGTATATTAGCAGCAATGTAACTTAAATGAACTACTCTAGCATATTAATTAAAATTCCTTGCACAATACTTCTCAATTTCTCAGGTTTAAAACAATCTATAGCACATTTAATCTCTTCAGTTAGTATTTAATCTCTTCAGTTAGTAGTCGTGTTTTTCTATTTAGATATTTATTTTGTGATCTTGACCTTTACTCCACATTAATTTACTTGTCCGATATTATATGGTTCCAGTTCTCACAAACTTCTCAATAGCTTGCAGATGATTGATTGAATGCTTTTTCTTTCTGATTATTACACATCATCAGTTATGTATCAAAAAGCTGACGTGCCCATTGATCAATTTAACGTGAAGAAGATTTGTATGAGCTGCATGTAATAGTAACATAGAAATTATGACTGATGGGAGACAAAAGGGGGCGGTTGTAATGGTAAAGAAGACAAAATGACTGTTGTTGAACCTAGCATGTCTACAAATAAGCATATGGTGATGGACATAACTTTCTTATTTGCAACGGCACTGTCCACTGTTTTTTTCATAAAAGTTTATTATTTGGTCTATCGGTGTGTTATGTATTTGCTTGGTTGTGTCCAGTGTAAGGGTTAGTTGTTGATAAATGAAAAGGGGCTGGTTAATATAAGAAAAGAACACATGAAGCCATGCTTGTGCATCACCAATAACATTCATTCTGGCCAAGTTAGGAAGAATAATATTTGGGACAATATTTGTGGGAGTACAACCGGGGAGAAGGATAGATGATGGAGATTTCATTTGTGATGAGCCAAAAGTAGAACGATAGATGGAGAAGAGACAACATGCCTTTTCAATTTCATGTGCGACAACTCAGAGTTGAACTTACACATGAATCGAGGGTTGGGGGTGAGGTAAATAAATTATTTGTACATATATGTCGTTTGAGCTATATCTCTTTTCCCGTGGCAACGCACGAGCATTGTCATATGATAAAAAAATGTTTCACACAGGGGAATCCCTACTTGGGCCGCCCAATGCAGTAGAGAACCCTCTATACTGCGCGCTGCGAGAAGACACAATGCGTCTGTTTAGGCCAACCCATGTCCGGACGGCCTGTTTTTTAAATTCATTTTTTATTTTTCTTTTTTTACTTTAAATAATTTGGTAATTCAAAAAAGTTCCTAAAATTAAACAAAATAAGAATTTGAAATAAAATGTTTAATAAATCATCAAATATTTGTGGTTTCAGAAAATGTTGGTGCTTTAAAAAAAATGTTCTCTTATTTAAAAAAAATCACAATTTTGAAAGAAAATGTTCGGGAAATAAAAAAAATCAAGATTTTTAAAAAAGTTCGTGTATGTTCATGAATGAAAAAATATCCTAAAAATTCAAAAACTATTCTTGATTTACAAAATAGTTTATTCATTCAGAAAATGTTCGCTGATTTAGAAACTGATCATGCATTTAAAGAAAATGTTCGTTAAATCAAAAAATATTCGTGAATTTAAAAAATGGTTCCACCAATTTCAAAAAAATGTTCGTCGATTCTAGAAATGTTCGCTGATTCAAGAAAATTGTATATTTTTTCAGATTTTTTTTAAAATGTTTGCAAATAGTATAAAATGTTCATGTATTCAAAAAATGTTCTTGATTTTAGAAAATATTTGAAATTTTAAAAACATGTCATGAATTCAAAAAATGTTCATGATTTCAAATATGTTCACGAGTTTAAAAAATATTCATGATTTCAAAAACTGTTTATGATTTCATAAAATTGAGAGTGATAGTGTACCTTGGTGATGCAGCAAAATTTGGTTATGACCATAGAAGATTATGATTTTTTTCCATTGCAACGCACAGGCCCTTTTGCTAGTACTCTAAAATCTCCAAACCCTCATGGGAGTCCACGAAATAGTTTTTCCACCGACGCAAGTTCCAGAACCACGAGATCCAATCTAGAGACCTTTTCTGACACTCTGTCAGAGGGGGAAACGATCATGAAGGGGTTCTTGATCATCCTTGATGCCCCTCCGATGATGCGTGAGTAGTTTACCACAGACCTACGGGTCCGTAGCTAGTAGCTAGATGGCTTCTTCTCTCTTTTTTATCTTCAATATAATGTTCTCCTCGGTGTTCTTGGAGATCTATTTGATGTAATGAATTTTTGCGGTGTGTTTGTTGGGATCCGATGAATTGTGAGTTTATGATCAGATCTATCCATGAATATTATTTGAGTTTTCTCTGAACTCTTTTATGCATGATGGTTATAGCCTCGTATTTCTTCTCCGAATTATTGGTTTAGTTTGGCCGACTAGATTGATTTTTCTTGCCATGGGAAGAGGCGCTTTGTGATGGGTTCGATCTTGCGGTGCTCAATTTCAATGACAGAAAGAGACATGACATGCATGTATCGTTTCTATTAAGGGTAACAAGATGGGGTTTATTCATACATGAGTTTATCTTGTCTACATCATGTCATCTTGCTTAAAGCATTACTCTGTTTTTCCATGAACTTAATACACTGGATGCATGCTGGATAGCGGCCGATGTGTAGAGTAATAGTAGTAGATGCAGGTAGGAGACGATCTACTAATCTTGGAAGTGATGCCTATATACATGATCATTGCCTTGGATATTGTCATAATTATTTGCTTTTCTGTCAATTGCCCAACAGTAATTTGTTTACCCACCGTATGCTATTTTCTCGAGAGAATTATCTAGTGAAAACTATGGCCCCCGGGTCTATTTCCTATCATATATTAAAACCAAAAATACCTTGCTGCAATTTTCTTTTATATTTTTGATAGATCTATTTATCAAAACCTATACAATTTAATCTTTCTCAATACCGTTGAGGGATTGAAAACACCTCTATGCGTTGGGTTGCAAGTATTTGTTGTTTGTGTGCAGGTGTTGTTTACATAGTGTTGCTTGGTTCTCCTACTGGATTAATAACCTTGGTTTCATAACTGAGGGACATACTTATCTCTACTGTACTGCATCATCCTATCCTCTTTGGGGAAATCCCAACGTAGCTCACAAGTAGCATGAAGAATTTATGGCGCCGTTGCCGGGGAGACATCATCAACATCTATCAAGTACCTATGCATAAACTTTCATCTCCTTGTATTTAGATTATTTGCCATTTTCCTCTTGTTTCATCTCCCCCACTTCTAAAAAGTTAAAAAAAATACAAAAAAAATTCCGTTTGTCTTTTTCTTGTTTGATATTTTGTCTGCTTTTCCAAACACTTTTGCTCTTGATTTGGACTCTAATTTGCATGATTTGAATGAAACTAACTCGGACTGACGTTGTTTTCAGCACAATTGCCATGGTGTTGTTTTTGTGCAGAAATCAAAGTTCTCGGATTGGCCTGAAAATTTATGGAGAATTTTTATGGAATATATAAAAAATGCTGGCGAAAAAATATACCAGAGGGGGGCTACACAGGAGCCACAAGCTCAGGGGCGCGCACACCTGCCCAGGGCGCACCCTATGAGCTTGTGGCCCCCCTAGACCTTCGGCAACCCTAACTCCAACTCCATATATACCTATTCACCAAGAAAAAAAATCAGAGAGAAGGATTCATCATGTTTTACGATACATAGCCACCGCCACCTCCTGTTCTTCACCGGGAGGGCTGATCTGGAGTCCGTTCGGGGCTCCGGAGGGTGGAATTTGACGCCGTCGTCATCATCAACCTTCCTTCATCACCAATTTCATGACGCTCACTACCGGGAGTGAGTAATTCCTTCGTAGGCTTGCTAGACGGTGATGGGTTGGATGAGATTTATCATGTAATCGAGTTAGTTTTGTTAGGGCTTGATCACTAGTATCCACTATGTTCTGAGATTGATGTTGCTATGACTTTGCTATGCTTAATGCTTGTCACTAGGGCCAGAGTGCCATGATTTTAGATCTGAACCTATTATGTTTTCATGAATATATGTGTGTTCCTGATCCGATCTTGCAAGTTATATGCACCTATTACGTGTTATGATCCGCATACCCCAAGGTGACAATAATTGGGATTCTTTTCGGTGATTACCGTAGTTTGAGGATTTCATGTATTCACTAAGTGCTAATGTTTTGTTCTGGTTCTCTATTAAAAGGAGGCCTTAATATCCCTTAGTTTCCTTATGGACCCCGCTGCCACGGGAGGGTAGGACAAAAGATGTCATGCAAGTTCTTTTCCATAAGCATGTATGACTATATACGGAATACATGCCTACATTACATTGATGAATTGAAGCTAGTTCTATGTCACTCTAGGTTAAAACTGGTACATGATGAATACCATCCAACGAAATTATCCATCAGTGATACAATGCCTACGCTTTTCATGTATTGATCTTTGCTAATTAAGTTACTTTTGTCATTGCAGCTGTTACAATCACTACAAAATTGCTACTGTTTCTATTGCATCTGTTACCGTTACTATCAAACTACCATACTACTTTGCTACTGATCACCTTGCTGCAGATATTAAGTCTTTCAGGTGTGGTTAAATTGACAACTCAACTGCTAATACTTGCAAATATTATTTGGCTCCCCTTGTGTCGAATCAATAAATTTGGGTTGAATACTCTACCCTCAAAAACTGTTTTGATCCCCTATACTTGTGGGTTATCAAGACCTTTTTCTGGCACCGTTGCTGGGGAGCATAGCTATATTTGCTGAGTTACTTGGGATTTATATCTGTTGATCACTATGATGAATCTTAAGGATGACAGAACCAAGATCATTCCCTCTAAGACGAGGGGAGGTAAGGAACTTGTGACGCCCCGGCTCAATCGTGCACTAATCATACACGCAAATTCACACGATCAAGCCTAAGGACTCACTTGAAGGAATCACAACACAACTCTAAAACATAAATAAAAGCATACAAGCATTATATTATAAGCCAGGGCCTCGAGGGCTCGAATACATAAGCTTGATGTCAACAAGCATCAGCGGAAGCGTTAGATATCTGAGTATAGATATAAAAGAGAAACAGATAAGCCTTTAAGAAGGCGGGGCAAAAGAAAAACACTACAATCGAAAAGGCGCAGGCCTCTTGCCTGGGACCCTCCGATCCTACTCCTGGTCGTTGGCAAGCTCGTAGTAGAAGCCATCCTCGGGGTAGTAGTAGTCGTCGTTGGCGGGGGCAGCTATCTCAGGGGCTCCGTCATCTGGTTGCATCAAACGGATATGCGGAAAAGGAGGAAGGAAAGCAACCATGAGTACTCATCCGAAGTACTCGGCAAGCAAGGATCTCACTACATATGCAACATCATCAAAGAAAGGCTGTATATGTGGACTGGGCTGCAGAATGCCAGAATAGAGAGAAGGCCTAGTCCTATCGAAGACTAGCATCTTCAGCGGTCTTGCAGCATTAGAAGAGTGTAGATTAGTACAGTATAAAGTAGTAGTAGCATTAAATAACAACCTCGGCCAGAGATCCTTTCTCGACTCCCTGCGAGAAAGCAATCCCAGAGCCATACTATCCATTTCTCATCACAAGTATCCAGTTCTAGTTGTATCGATCGGGATACAACTCTGAGCGTCCGTTACCGAGGATCCGGCTATGCATAGATTAGTTCTTCCCTGCAGGGGTGCACCAACTTACCCACCACGCTCGATTAACTCTGGCCGGACACACTTTTCTGGGTCATGCCCGGCCTCGGCCAAACGATACACCACAATCCTACCTAGAGCTCAGCAGAGAGGTCCCCGTCGATCTACATCCTAAGCGCTCGGGGGTCTTGGGCCAACGCCCCTCGCCCTCCGGGTCATTGCGCACATGGCTCAAATCCAAGCACCACCTCTGTCGTGGATGGCGCCAATCACTCCATGCCGCACTGTTGAACTGGATGTCTGACAGAGCTTTCGGCTGATGCTACGATGCAGAGTGCCCATAACTGTTCCCATGTGATGGTTAGTGCTATCGGGCCAGAGGCCCACTCGGATCAAATATCCAAATCATTAGTGTTTTGGTAGTGCGGTAACGAGCAGAGACTCACGATAGATGTGACCCCGTCGCCCCATCTCGAGGACTTACGACAAGGGCTAGGAATGCCCGGCCACGCCTCGTATTCGTCTCACGGGTACCGTCCAGGTCATCCCATCTTCACATCACTCACGGGTACCCCTCAGGGTCGACCCGCCGTTCCAAGCAACAGTTGTAAAGTCCAAGTATCCGTGTGTTCATAACATCAGGGAATCCGAGGTATCACCCTCATTGGATTCCTACTCAATGTATCCGTCAAGGTGAACTTGGAGGAATCACCCTCGATGGGTTCACACTTGAGATGTTGCACGACAGCGTCGTTATCAGAAGTGGTGAAGGAGGAACCACCCTCGGTGACCACGACCAAATAGCTACTCTACAGAGTTAACATCAGAAGTGCTATACGAGGTATCACCCTCGGCACTCGATAGTAACGCTGCAGTGTCGTACAACTAAGGGGGTGATGTGCGGTGCCGGGGCCTGGCTGTCGATGACATTGATCGAGTCATCTGATAATCCAGCGGGGCAACCGGGACAAGTGGGGTCACTGGGGTCTCTATCCAGCCTATACTAGGCAGTTTAGGATAAGCAGGTAGGTATCAACAGCAGGTTACAATAAACAGGCTATGCATCAGAATAGGTAAAGCAGTAGCAGCAGCAATTCTAATGCAAGCATAAGAAAGAAGAGAGTAGGCGATATAGGCATGCTCAAAGGGGGGTGCTTACCTGGTTGTTCGGCGGCAAAGGCAGGGCCATCACTAGTGTAGCCGGTCTCCGGAGCTGCGTCGGTCTCAGGGACTACGTCGGCGTCGGGGTCTATCGAGAGAGAAGAGGGGGAAGAAACAGATAAATACACGGCAATAAAAGCAATCACAAAGCAAGGCATGGTAATACGCGGTGTTAGGGGTGACCTATCGCAGTGCTACATGTTACAGACGGAGCGGGAAAACATCTGGAGGTATTTTACCAGCTCCGGCCAATTATCGGTCAGATGAACCGAAGGGGAAAGTTTCATGTTCACCATGTTAGAAGGGTGTGGCAGGTATGTGGGTGGCATATTCGAATTCGTCATATTTTTCTGATCATTTTTCATATATAAATTATTTTCATCGGAGTTACGGTTAATTTTCTATTGAATTTCAAAGTTTTAAATCATTTTCTGGATTTTCTGTTTTGTTTTAATTCGAAATTATTTAAACATTAATTGCTATGTGTACACAGAAGTGTACCCAGAGACGTGCACAGAAGCTGACAGTGAGCCCCAGCTGACTGCCTAGTCAGCAGTCAACTGAGACCATTGACTAGTCAAAGGGGCCCAGGGGTCCCACATGTCATAGACTGGGCACTGCCTAGTCAGCAAGTTGACTAGGTCAACTGGGTCCAGCGGGACCCAGCAGTCAGTGAGTGTTTAACTTAACAGTAATTTAATTAGCCTAATTTAATAATTAGAGGCGGTGGGGCCTACTGTCAGTGTCAGCGGCACTAATTAAGTGCTACAGTGGCCGGGGCCACATGTCAGCGACTGTTAGAGGGGGGGGGAGGTTTGGTGGCTGATCATGTGGGGTCCACCTGGCGGGGTCCACGGCATTTGAGCACGGCGGCGCACCGGCGACGGCGTCAGAATGCGGCGGTGCTCACGGGGAGTCACCGAAAAATTGGCTACGGGGGTCCATTTCGGACACGGTTAGATCCTACGGCCTCCTGAGGCTCGCGCGCATCTAACGGCGGTGGCCGGCGAGGCTGAGACGAAGAACAGCGACGGCAGTGACTACCACGGCGGAAGCCAGAGTTCGGGAAGCGCGGGGTCGAGCTCACGGGCCTCGTCTCGAAGAGGTAAAGGGCGCGGGAGCACCCTGGGAGGGCGACGAATGCGACGGTGTGCTCAGACGCGCTTGCAAGTGGCCCTAACTACAGCGGCGACGAGATGCGACGGCGAGAGCTTCGGGCGGAGCAAAACGACCACGGCAGTGGCGTTACGGCTACGGGCTTAGAGTGGAATCAAAGGGGAAAGGAGGGCGGCCTCACAGCGGTGACGAGGAGCTGCTCGGGGAGGCGCGGGAGGCAGCGACGGCGACGGAATTATCGACGGTGATGCGGTGGCCGGAGGTTGAAGAAGACGATGGATCCGGCGTAGTGGTGATCCCCGGCTCCAATAGCTTGGCGTGGACGACATAGTCGAAGCCAGTGCGTCCCCTAGACATGGCTAGGCGGCGCGGGGTAGCTTCTGGCTGCGCAAACGGTGGTGAGGCGTCGACGGTGGTTTCGGGCGGGGTGGATCTGAGCGAGAGGGACGAGGGGGAGGAGAATGGCGAGGTGCTAGGGTTCGAGGCGAGGCCGAGGGCGATCTTATCCCCTCCTGGCGAGCTCCTGGTCAGGCACGCGCCGTGCATCGGCCGGCGAAGAAACATCCGGGCGCGATGGCGTCGGCACGCACGCGAGAAAGAAGGGGAGGGGTTGACGGGCTGGGCCTGCAGTGTAGATGGTGGGCTTGAGTGCATAGTGCATGTTTTGCATTTATTCTTTTCTATCCTCTGTTTGTTCCTTTAGTTGTTGTTTTCTATTTTCTTTTGCCACCAAAAGAATTTTGCTATCTATGAACTATGGCACATAACTATGATGCAATGCAATGCATGGGTCCACAAAGTTTGGGAGCATTTTGAAATGTGCATGTATTTTTTTAGAAATTGAAATAGTTAAACTAATTACTGCTGGTCCACTGTTTTGGGTGCTAGGGTAAATTTGGGAATTCAATTAGTGTCGCTTTTATTTTTATAAATGCTTTAGGATTATTTACAACAGTATGAACATTTTAATTCAGTTAATTGAAGAAGTAATAATTTGACTTGCATTTGAACTTTGAATTTGAGTTGAATTATTTCCTAAATGCGATTTATTTAAGACGATCATTATGACATGGTTAATTAATTAGCTTGATGACAGGGTTGAGATCTGGGGATGTTACAGAACTGTTATCTAGCTCTGCACTTGATTCACCTTCTGTTTTGAGGAAACTTGCAACACCACCACCTGTTATTAATCCTGATATGTCGCAAGTAATTGATGATGCTACTTCTACTCTGAATGATGCTATTGATGATGCTAGTACTTTCTTGATGATAATATGCCACTAGGTGAATTTCTTGATGAACAACTTGTTAAAGCTAAAGAATTTGAGAGTGCTAAAATTGATGAAATTATTGAAACTGGAAATTATGATTCACCTATTAGACCTAGCTCTCCTAGATATGAGTTGCCTGAGATACGTGAGGGTTATGTTATGGATGGAGAGGTAGCTAGGGACTTTCTTGCTTGTAAGGATAGAGATGATCTTAAGAAATTACTATACAAGTTGAAAGAAAAATCTTTGAATGTTAGAATGAAATATGATCCTAAGTTTGCTACTTCACCTATCTTTTTCACTAACAAGGATTATGAATTCTCTATCGACCCAGAGGTAATTACTTTGGTTGAATCTGATCCTTTCCATGGTTATGAATCTAAAACTGTTGTGGCACATCTTACTAAACTGAATCATATAGCCACCCTGTTTGCTCACGAGGAAAAAATTTGCTACTACTATATTCTTAAGTTGTTTCCTTTCGCATTAAAGGGTGATTCTAAGATATGTTTTAATTCTCTTGCTCCTGGTTGTGTGCGTAGTCCCCAGGATATGATATATTACTTCTCTGAAAAATATTTTCCTGCCAATAAGAAACAAGCTGCTTTACAGGAAATATTTAACTTTGTGCAAATTAAGGAAGAGAATCTCCCTCAAGCTTGGGGGAGGCTTGTCCAATTACTTAATGCTTTGCCTGATCATCCTCTCAAGAAAAATAAAATACTTGATATCTTTTATAATGGACTAACCGATGCTTCTAGGGACTACCTACTTAGTTGTGATGGTTGTGTTTTCAGGGAATGAACTATTGAACAAGCTGAAGAACTATTGAATAATATATTGAGGAATGATAATGATTGGACTCCTCCTGAACCACCACCCAAGCCAACTCCGAAGAACAGAGGTATTCTATTTCTCAGTCC
Source organism: Thinopyrum elongatum (assembly GCA_011799875.1). Taxonomy (NCBI): domain Eukaryota; kingdom Viridiplantae; phylum Streptophyta; class Magnoliopsida; order Poales; family Poaceae; genus Thinopyrum; species Thinopyrum elongatum. The sequence continues at coordinate 488,003,286 of CM022298.1, read as the reverse complement.
TGAAGATATGCAAGAGGCAAAGAAATCTATGAAAGAAAAAGGTATTAAAGCTGAAGATGTTAAGAATTTACCACCTATTGAAGAAATACATGGTCTCGATACCCCGACACAGGTAGTAGAGGTAAATTCTCTCTATAGATTTGATGAAGGTGATATTCCTTATACTAAATCTGCTAGTCAATGCCTTGATGAATTGGATAACTTTATTGTTAAACAAGAAAACTTTATTGCATATGTTAGTAGACAATTGAAACGAAATGCTTATATGATTGAACGCTTGAGTGACTTTATGTTTAGAACTGTTGATGATGTCAAGGGTGTGAGTAAACATGCATTCATGATAAAAACCCAAGTATAACAATTCATCAAGTCACAAAATGATTTGCTTAATGAGATGAACAATAAGATGAATGATCATGTTGTTAGAGTTATGACTAGGGGTGGTAAAATGACTCAGGAACCCTTGTATCCTGAAGTTCACCCTAGGAGAATTGAACAAGACTCTCAAAGAATCAATACTGATGCACCTAGTCCATCTAAAAAGAAAAAGAAAGATGATAGGACTTTGCATGACTCTAGTGAACCTACTGTAGACACACGTGAGAACCCAAATGATATTTCTATTTCTCATGCTGAAACACAATCTGGTGACTGATGACCCACAAGTATAGGGGATCAATCGTAGTCCTTTCGATAAGTAAGAGTGTCGAACCCAACGAGGAGCAAAAGGAAATGACAAGTGGTTTTCAGCAAGGTATTTTCTGCAAGCACTGAAATAGTAGGTAACAGATAGTTTGATAGCAAGATAATTTGTAACGAGCAAGTAACGGTAAATAAAGTGCAGCAAGGTAGCCCAATCCTTTTGTGGCAAAGGACAGGCCAAAGTGGTCTCTTAAGATAAGCAAATCGTTCTTGAGGGTACACGGGAATTTCATCTAGTCACTTTCATCATGTTGGTTTGATTTGTGTTCGCTACTTTGATAATTTGATATGTGGGTGGACTGGTGCTTAGGTGTTGTTCTTACTTGAACAAACCTCCTACTTATGATTAACCCCCTCGCTATGAGAAAAGTATTAAGATAAAATCTAACCATAGCATTAAACTTTTGGATCCAAATCAGTCCCTTATGAAATAGCGCATAAACTAGGGTTTAAGCTTCTGTCACTCTAGCAACCCATCATCTAATAACTACTCCACAATGCATTCCCTTAGGCCCAAATATGGTGAAGTGCCATGTAGTCGACGTTCACATGACACCACTAAGGGAATCACAACATACATATCATCAAAATATCGAACACATATCAAGTTCACATGATTACTTGCAACATGACTTCTCTCGTGACCTCAAGAACAAAAGTAACTACTCACAAATGATAATCATGCTCAAGATCAGAGGGGTATTAAATAGCATAATGGATCTGAACATATAATCTTCCACCAAATAAACCATATAGTAATCAACTACAAGATGTAATCAACACTACTAGTCACCCACAAGTACCAATCTAAGGTTCCGGTACAAAGATTGAACACAAGAGATGAAATAGGGTTTGAGAGGAGATGGTGCTGTTGAAGATGTTGATGGAGATGGCCCTCCCAAAGATGGGAGAGTCATTGGTGATGACGATGGCGATGATTTCCCCCTCCGGGAGGGAAGTTCCCCCGGCGGAATCGCTCCATCGGAGGGCAAAAGTGCTCCTGCCCAAGTTCCACCTCGAGACGACAGCACTTCATCCTGAAAGTCCCCTCCTGATTTTTTCTAGGTCAAAATGACCTATATACCAGAAGATGGGCACCAGAGGTGGGCCGAGGAGGGCACAACCCACCAGGGCGTGCCTGGGCTCCCTGGCGCGCCCAGGTGGGTTGTGCCCACCTGGTGGGCCCCCTCTGGTAGTTATTTGCTCCAATATTTTTCATATATTGCAAAACTATTCACCGTAAATTTTCAACTTATTTGGAGATGTGCAGAATAGGTAACTCTGACGTAGCTTTTTCAGGTCCAGAATTCCAGCTGCCGGTATTCTCCCTCTTTGTGTAAACCTTGCATATTATGAGATAAAAGGCATTAGAATTACTCAATAAAGCATTATTATGCATAAAAACATTATAAATAACAGTAGGAAAACATGACGCAAAATGGACGTAACAACTCCCCCAAGCTTAGACCTCGCTTGTCCTCAAGCGAAAACCGAAATCGAAAAACATGTCCACATGCTTAGAGAGAGAGGTGTCGATAGAAACAAAATACGGACATAGAAGCATCATGCATATTATTATAACGACAAGGAACTTTAACATAAAACTTTATCATATAACTTCTCATGAACAAGTAACAATTCATCACAACATTGAAGTATAAAGCATAAACCTTATTGAAAACCAACAAACTATGTTCTTAGTCAACTTTGCAACTACAATTCATAATATTTTTAGGAAGGGTATCGTATCGGAGCCTATAGGAAAGTCCACATACTCAACCATCATTTAATCTTCTATGATTGCTAACACTCACAACATACCCATGAACAAAAAGTTTCAACCAGATACATAGAAAGATAGGGGCTTATAGTTATGCCTCCCAACGTATTCACCTCAAGGGTGATGTCAACAATAATAACTCATGCCTACTCATATCCAACTGGATATATGTGCCTAGATCTTTCCTCACCACATGATGCTTGCAAAAAGAGAAAATAAAAAGGAATAGGGAAGAAAACTTTTGACTCTTACATAAAATTAAATGCATAAAAGTAAAAGATAGGCCCTTCGCAGCGGGAAGCAGAGGTTTTCATGCGCTTTTTGGTTTGTATGCCAAATCCCTTAATGCAAAAGAACATCACATTATATTGCCCGTTATGATAGCAACCTTTATTATGCAGTCTGTCACTTTTATTATTTTGCTATCACAAGTTCATACAACACTCAATTTTCTCTTACACTAAATGATCCAATACATTTAGAAGCAATTTTTATTGCCTTATTGCACCGATGACAACTTACTTGAAGGATCTTACTCAATCCATAGGTAGGTATGGTGGACTCTCGAAATAAGATTTTGGGTTAAGGGTTTTTGGATGCACAAGTAGTATGTCTACTTAGTGCGGAGTTTTTGGCTAGAAAAGATATTGAGCAAGCACCACATGTTGAAGGATCTATGTCAATATAACTTCTATGTGAATATGAACAAGCATAAATCATTACATTGTCTTCCTTGTCCAACGTCAACAATTTTGACACAAAATATTTAATGGGGGGCTCACAATCATAAAAGATGTCCAAGATAGTGTATTTGCATGTGAATCTTCTCTTCCCTTATTAATTCTTTTATGAATTGCATCATTGACCAATGCTATGTTTGTCAATCTCCAATAAATTTTACCACTTATACTTTTCCTTATGTGATGTCATTACTTACCATAAGATTAGCATATGATCTTATTCATTTACTTTCCTTTCTTTTTATTGGAACATAAGAGTAAAGAAGCAAAAATCAAACTACTCTTTATTATATATCTCGCACACGATTACATCGATAGATAGATCACTAAGCAAGCACTCGAAAAGAAAGGATTGAACTAAACTTTTATTCAACTAGATCAAAGGGTAACTAAAGATCAAACTAAAATAGGGAAAAGCATAGGTAGTGGTGGTGATACAATACCGGGAAACCTCCCCCAAGCTTGGCACAAGCCAAGGGGAGTGTCCATACCATGAACTCAAGTCTCCTTTGGTGGACAAGATGATGATGGTGGAGTGGTAGGTTTGTTCTTCTTCCTCAGCTTACGCTTGAAGATGGAATTTTCTTCCCTCAAGTCATTGATCTCCTGCTCAACCTTTAATATCTTCTTGCATAGTTCCTGCTTGGATCTTAGGTTTCTTTGCGTTATTAGGGAGACTTGACTTCTTGAATTCCACGTGCATGTCCCCAGGTTGGGGTAATGGAACTTCATCTTCATCCAAACTTGTCTCTTCTTTCCTTTTCGGATCATAGTCTTCTTCTTCCTCCGTGGTCCAACCATAATGTTCCACATCTCCGTAAACCTTGGGGTTTGCAATATAATCAGCAACATAGCTCTCACCCCCCGAATCTTGAGATGACATATTTTCAGATCTGCTAGAAAACAGCAAGAAGAAGATCATGAGATTTCTCCGCGATACGGTGGTCAATACGTCTGGGGGGTATATAAAGATTTTTTATCTTGGGAAACAAGCAAACGGGAGGAAAACGGAGTCGGGAAGGTTCCCGAGGTGGGCACAACCCAACTGGGCGCGCCAGGGGGCCCAGGCGTGCCCTGGTGTCTTATGCCCCCCTCGGGTGCCTTCCTGGTTTTTTCTTATTTTCCTAATTTTTGTAATATTCCAAAACTAACAGAAAATATTTTTGCGGATTTTTCGGAGTCCGTTTACTTATCGTATCATGTACCTCCTCTTTTTTAGTATTTTGGAGTGTTCCGGAAGGTTTCTTTTATGTGTTCCTCCGGTATCATGGTTTGAATAATATTGCTTTCAATATTAATAGGCGTACCTGAGATATAGTGTTTAATTCTTTGCCCATTGACCACATTCGGGTTAGTACCTTTGGCATTATTTATTTTAATAGCTCTAGAGCGGTAAACCTCCTTGATGATATATGGTCCTTCCCATTTGGAGAGAAGTTTTCCTGCAAAGAATCTGAAACGAGAGTTGTACAAAAGAACATATTCTCCAACTTTGAATTCCCGCTTTTGGATTCTTTTGTCATGCCATCTTTTAACTTTTTCTTTAAATAACTTGGCATTTTCATAGGCTTGGGTTCTCCATTCATCTAGTGAGCTAATATCAAATAACCTCTTTTCACCGGCAAGTTTGAAATCATAGTTGAGTTCTTTAATTGCCCAATATGCTTTATGTTCTAACTCAAGAGGCAAATGACAAGCTTTTCCATAAACCATTTTATAGGGAGACATACCCATAGGATTTTTATAAGCTGTTCTGTAGGCCCAAAGTGCATCATCTAATTTCTTAGACCAATTCTTTCGGGACCTGTTAACAGTTTTCTGTAATATTAGTTTTATTTCTCTGTTGCTAAGTTCAACTTGACAACTAGATTGAGGATGATAGGGTGATGCAATTCTGTGGTTGACATTATATTTAGCAAGCATTTTACGGAAAGCACCATGAAAAAAGTGTGAACCACCATATCAGACATTAAATATCTAGGGACTCCAAACCTCGGGAAAATAACTTCTTTAAGCATTTTAATGGAAGTGTTATGATCAGCACTACTAGTTGGAATAGCTTCTACCCACTTAGTAACATAATCAACAGCAACCAAAATATGCGTATACCCATTGGAGGAAGGAAAAGGTCCCATATAATCAAAACCCCAAACATCAAATGGTTCAACAACAAGTGAATAGTTCATAGGCATTTCTTGATGCTTACCAATATTACCAATTCATTGACATTCATCACAAGATAAAACAAACTTACGGGCATCCTTGAAGAGAGTAGGCCAATAAAAACCAGATTGCAATACCTTGTGAGAAGTTCTGTCTCCCGCATGATGCCCTCCATAAGCTTCAGAGTGACATTTCCGTAGGATTTGTTCCTGTTCATGCTCAGGTACACAACGTCTAATAATACCACCTACTCCTTCTTTATAAAGATGTGGGTCATCCCAAAAGTAATGTTTTAAATCAGAGAAGATTTTTTTATTTTGTTGGTATGTGAAACTAGGTGGTATGTATTTAGCAACAATATAATTAGCATAGTCAGCATACCAAGGAGTATTATGAGAAACATTTATTCAGCCAGTTGTTCATAAGGAAAGCTATCATCAATAGGTAGTGGGTCATCAAGGATATTCTCTAACCTAAACAAGTTATCAGCTACGGGGTTCTCGCCTCCTTTCTATAAGTGATATGTAAATCAAATTCTTGTAGCAAGAGAACCCACCTAATGAGCCTAGGTTTAGCATCTTTCTTTTCCATAAGATATTTAATAGCAGCATGATCAGTGTGAACAATTACCTTGGAATCAACAATGTAGGATCTGAATTTATCACAAGCAAACACAACTGCTAAAAATTCTTTTTTAGTAGTAGCATAATTTCTTTGGGCACTGTCTAGAGTTTTGCTAGCATAATGAATAACATTTAATTTTTTATCAACTCTTTGTCCTAGAACAGCACCAACAACATAATCACTAGCATCACACATGATTTCAAAAGGCAAGTTCCAATCAGGTGGTTGAACAATAGGTGCAGAAGTTAAGGCTTTCTTAAGTGTTTCAAAGGCTTCTACACAATCATCATAAAAAACAAATGGAACATCCTTTTGTAAAATATTTGTAAGAGGCCTAGAAATTTTAGAGAAGTCTTTAATAAACCTCCTGTAGAAACCAGCATGACCGAGGAAACTACGAATACCTTTAATATCTTTAGGACATGGCATTTTCTCAATTGCATCAACTTTAGCTTGGTCCACCTCAATACCTCATCCAGAAATTTTATGCCCCAAGACAATACCTTCATTAACCATAAAGTGGCACTTCTCCCAATTCAAGACAAGATTAGTTTGCTCACATCTCTGTAAGACTCGATCAAGGTTGCTCAAGCAATCATCAAAAGAAGTTCCATGAACAGAAAAATCATCCATGAAAAGCTCAACAATCTTTTCACAAAAATCAGACAATATAGCAGTCATACATCTTTGAAAGGTAGCAGGTGCATTGCATAAACCAAAAGGCATACGTCTATAAGCATAAGTTCCAAAAGGGCAAGTAAAAGTGGTTTTCTCTTAATCAGGTTGTGAAACAGGTATTTGAGAAAAACCAGAATATCCATCAAGGAAGCAAAAGTGTGTGTGCTTTGATAATCTTTCTAGCATCTGATCAATAAAAGGCAAAGGGTAATGATCTTTTCTAGTAGCTTTATTTAACTTTCTAAAATCAATTACCATTCTATAGCCAGTAACATTTTTTGTGGAATGAGTTCATTTTTATCATTAGGAACAATGGTAACACCTCCCTTCTTAGGGACACAATGAACATGACTTACCCATCTACTATCAGCTATGGGATAGATTATACCTGGTTCCAAAAGTTTAAATATTTTGGTTCTTACCACTTATTTCATCTTAGGGTTTAAACGTCGTTGATGATCAACAATGGGTTTAGCATCAGGTTCCATATTAATCTTGTGCTGACAGAGAGTGGGACTAATGCCCTTAAGATCATCAAGAGTATATCCAATAGCAGCATGATGCTTCTTCAGAATTTTAAATAATATTTCTTCTTCCTGTTCTGAAAGGTTAGCACTAATAATAACATCATATATCTTTTTCTCATCGAGATAAGCATATTTCAAAGTGTCAGGCAATTATTTTAATTCAGACACGGGATCACCTGTAGGTGGAGGAGGACCTCCTAGAGTTTCAATAGGCAGATTATGTTTGAGCAGAGGTCGTTGTTCAAAGAAAATTTTATCTATCTCATTTCTTTCATGCATATGCATATCATTTTCATGGTCTAGCAAATATTGTTCTAGTGGATCAGTAGGAGGCACAACAATAGAAGTAAGACCTATTATTTCATCCTTACTAGGTAATTCTTTCTTATGAGGTTGTCTATTATACTTGGAAAAATTAAATTCATGAGACTCATCACCAAAGCTAACACTGACAGTTTGTTTATGACAATCTATAGTAGCATTGACAGTGTTCAAGAAAGGTCTACCAAAGATAATGGGACAGAAGTCATCTTGTGGGGAACCAAGAACTAGAAAATCAGTAGGGTATTTTATTTTCCCACACAAGACTTCAACATCTCTAACAATACCAAGTGGTGTGATGGTGTCTCTATTATCAAGTTTAATAGTGACATCTACGTCTTCTATTTCAGCGGGTGCTATGTCATTCATAATTTCTTGGTATAAAGTAAAAGAAATAGCACTCACGCTAGCACCTAAGTCACATAAACCATGATAGCAATGATCTCCTAGTTTAACTGAGACAACGGGCATGCCAACAACAGGTCTATGTTTATGTTTTTCATCGAGTTTGGCAATTCTAGCAGCTTCATCACAGAAGTAAATAACATGCCCATCAATATTTTCTGCCAGGAGATCTTTAACCATAGCAACGCTAGGTTCCACTTTAATTTGTTTAGCAGGTTTAGGTGCTCTAATATTACTTTTGCGAACCACAGTTGAAACCTTAGCATGTTCCTTCATCCTAACAGGGAAAGGTGGTTTTTCAATATAAGCAATAGGCACAACTGGATCAACATTGTAAATAATAGTTTCATCTTTAGCTAAGTCAGGTTCTTTAATTTCTTCTTTGATAGGGGGATGATATTTAAACCACTTCTCTTTGGGGAGATCAACATGAGTAGCAAATGATTCACAAAAAGAGGATACTATCTCAGAGTCAAGTCCATATTTAGTACTAAACTTTTGAAATGAATCGGTATTCATAAAAGATTTAACACAATCAAACTCAAGTTTAATACCTGACTCTTTACCTTCATTGAGTTCCCAATCTTCAGAGTTGCATTTAATTCTTTTCAAAAGATTCCACCTGAATTCAATAGTCTTCTTCATAAAAGAACTAGTACAAGAAGTATCGAGCATGGATTGATCATCACGAGAAAGCCGAGCATAAAAATTCTGAATGATAACTTCTCTAGAGAGCTCATGATTGGGGCATGGATATAACATTGACTTAAGCCTCCCCCAAGCAAGAGCGATACTTTCTCCTTCACGAGGCCAAAAATTCTATATATAATTCCGATCACGATGAACTAGATGCATAGGATATTTTTTTGGTGAAACTCTAATTTCAATCGATTCCAGTTCCAAGATCCAATATCATCGCATAGCCTATACCATGTCAATGCTTTTCCCTTCAAAGATAAAGGGAAAACCTTCTTCTTAGCTCCATCTCTGGATAAATCTGCAAGCTTAAATAATCCACAAATTTCATCCACATATATCAAGTGCATATCAGGATGTTCAGTTCCATCTCCTGCATAAGGATTAGCTAGCAGTTGTTCTATCATACTGTCGTGGGAAAGCACGGCCACCTACGGGGCCAAGGGCCCCTTTTGGTTCGGCAGGGGGACCGACACGTTGCACAAAGAGCGGAGGAGCACAGCGCAGCGCGACAGAGATCACACAGGCAGTTTTACCCAGGTACGGGCCACCGTGAGGCGTAAAACCCTACTCCTGCTTTGGTGGATTGATGGTGGATGGTGGTGGAAACGTAGCGCTCTTTCCTGGCAAGGTTGCCTCGGGGCGAGAGCAGCTACGCACGTATGAGTGTACAGGGGTCCGAATCCTTTCTATGGTTGCCATGGGCCTCCTTTTATAGATCAAGGGGTCACCACAGTGGCAAATCAGTCATTGCGTACTGATTAGATACCGAACAGTGCTATCATATCTACTCTGTAGACAGAGTAGTATGCATTAAATGCGCCGCTTAGTGTCACATCATGGCCTGCCCGGCACGCCTTGCCGGGCTGTTTCGCCACCTTCTCTCCTGTCTGCATGACACGTCGTTGGACGGGTGTCATTTGGAGGCGATTCCTGTAGGAAATGGCTGTCATGTGGCAAAAGGCAGCCACTTAGTCACTTTGGGGGTTGACACCGCACCGATCGATGACTTGCGTCACTGTGAGGTGGGGCGGTGAAGCCTTGGCGGGGTGTTTTGCCTCCGTAGGACCCGGCAGGCCTGCCGGGGCGGTCTTGAGGCTTGCTTCCGGGGCAACCTTGACCTCGCCAGGCTCTCCTGCTCGTCAAGGGAGGTTTTCCCTTAGCGGCGTCTTGCTCCTTGGCTTGACTTGGTCTTCTCAACCTGCCCTTTGATTCCTCAAAGAGCCTATCTCTTCATCTTGGCCTTGTCTTGGACGTTGCAATCCTGATCTTGGGCCTGTGCACGGTCTGGGCAACAGACTCAGGGTTTGTTGCACCGACAGGAGCCCCCGGGCCTGGCCCGGATGAGCTGCTGGGCGTCGTCGGGGTAGGCCCTAACTTGTGCGCAGGCGAGGGGGAAATAGCTGCTTGCCTTTTGAGATCTTCTTTGCTTCTTTATTAATCTGAACCCACGCCAGTTTCTGGTTCTTCCGCCTGTCGCGTAATACCAATCGCAGTGATGGAGATAATGGGCCACGATGCATGGAGTTACCCACGTCCCTTGTTCACGGGGCAATAACTGCCACCCCACTATCCCTCCCCGCTTCAAGTGCTTCTGCCAGGTGTATTGCATGCATTGCGCAAGGTTGGTGGCGGATGCGGAGGGTGCGGGAATGAGTGCTATGGCAGAAAGTCAGGGGTCGAGGATTGGCACGGGGGTCGGCCTTGATTCTTCAAGCCGTTAATGGCGAGGGGGAGCCGGACTGGCCGAGCGGGGCGGCCACCTCCACGAGGAAAATCCAACCCCCTGCCACACCCGCTTATAAAAAGGGGGCGTGGTGCGAGATGTTCCTCCTGTCGGAGGGATTGACCACGGGTAGCCTCACCAGCACCTCATAGCATTTCAAGACAACAGGGCAAGCCAAGCCCCTTGCGCCTCCCAGATGTGTGGCCGGCTCCCTTGGGCCGGCTGGCCCAAGAGGCCGACTCCCAGATGGCGGTGTACCCTCAGAAGGCGGCTTCGGGGGAGGCCGGGTCCTAGCAAACGGCCCCTCCTCCCCTCGGAGTCTGCGCCTATTCAATACGATAAGATGGGGCGTGGCTACAGGGCCACCCGTACCCCCAAATCTGTGGCGCCCTCGACTCAATCGTGCACTAATCATACACGCAAACATGCACAATCAAGCACAGGGACTCACGGGAAGATATCACAACACAACTCTAACACAATTAAACGGAGATCCACAATAATACAGACCAGGGATCACGAAGATCCGAATACAAGTCAGTCTTACAAATATTATTTGAGTACAGGCATAGTTAGACAAGTTTTGCCTTAAGAAGGCTAGCACAAACAACGTCTCTAGATCGAAAGGCGAAGGCCTCCTGCCTGGGAGCCTCCGATCCTACTCCTGGTCGGCTGGCTCGATCCAGTAGTACGTGCCCTCTGGACCCTCCTGGTAGTAAGCTCCTGAGGTGGCATCTGGCTCCGAGGCTCCATAGTCTGATGTATCATCAAGGTGGGGTATGGGGAAAAAGAAAGTAAAGCAACCATGAGTACTCATCCGAAGTACTCACCAAGCAAGGATCTATACTACATATGCAACATTATCAATGGAGAAAGGCTGTAAATGTGGACTGGGCTGCAAAAATGCCAGAATAGAGAGAAGGCCTAGTCCTATCGAAGATTAGCATCTTCACGAAGCCATCATCTTGCAGCAGTAGAAGAGAGTAGAATAGCATTTTACTTAGCAGACATGTTGAAGCAAGCCTAGAGATCCTTCCTCGACTCCCAGCGAGAAAGCGATCTCGAAGCTTCAATTAAATAACAAGTATCCAGTTTAAGTAGTAGATCGGGACACACAAACTGAGCGTCCTTTACCATAGGACCGGCTATCGATAGATTATTCATCCCTGCAGGGGTGCACTACTGTTACCCAACATGCTCGATCAACTCTGGCCGGACACACTTGCTGGGTAATGCCCGGCCTCGGTAGATCAACACGAAGCAATGCCCTACCTAGGCTCAGCAGAGAGGTCAGCACGCCGGACTAACCTATGCACCCAGAGGTCTTGGGCCATCGCCCTGGGCACCCTGCGTGTTGCGTGGCTGGCCAGGGTGCAGGCGCGACACTGAGCTCGTCAGTGAAGTATCCAGCCCATTCCCGGCGATCAGCCCGCACGATGAACTGTGACGTCTGATGAGCTTTCGAGAGAAACGTACGACGTAGAGGGCCCCATAACCATAATCCCACGTGGTTGTAGTGCGTATAGGGCACGTCGACCCACTCAGATCACACACCCAAATCCAATAGGCTCATTTAGTATCACGCGAAGACAATCAGAGTCTCTGAAGCTCCGCCACAATATCACACTCGAGTGCCCTTTCGGCACACTCGATATCACAGATCCCCCAGCGGGTACCCACCAGGGTGGACCCGCCTGTAACAAAGGTCAAGGTAACCGTGTGGTCATAACATCAAGGGGGGAAACCCGAGGAATCACCCTCGGCGAATCCACTCGATGAAATCATTAGGGTGAACGTATGAGGCATCACCCTCGAGGTTCACACTGAGGGGTTGCACGACAGAGTCGTATCGGAAGTGGAGAAGGAGGAATCACCCTCGGTGACCACGACCGAATAGCTACACTGCAAAGTATTCATCAGGAGTGCGTTACGAGGTATCACCCTCGGCACTCGATAGTAACTATGCAGAGTCGTACAACTAAGGGGGGGTGAGGTGATGTGTCGGTCTCTGGTCGACGATCACATTGATCGAGTCATCGATGATCAAGCAGGGGCAACAAGGGTAAGATGGTGGGGTCACTGATGGTTCACTACCAACCTATACTAAACATTTTATCATAGGCAGGTAAGGTAACAATGAATAGGTTACAACAGCAGGCTATGCATCAGAATAGGAGCAACATTTAACAGTAGCAAAATCTAATGCAAGCAGAAGAAATGGAATGGGCGATATCTGGATGCTCAAGGGGGGGTGGCTTGCCTGGTTGCTCTGGCAAGAGAGAGAGGTCGTCAACGGGCTGCTCGTCTACAGTGTAGTCGTACCCAGCTGGAGCGTCGTCGGTATCGGCGTCTATCGAGAGAGAAGGAGGGGGAGAGAAACAATAAATTCACGGTAATAATGCAAACAACATGCAGGACATGACTAAATGATATGCCGGGGTGTTCTACTGCCTAACTAAATGATTTAGTTAATTTAGGAATTTATCCGGATTTATTTAATTAAAGTTGGGCACTATTCATTTATCGAAATCGGTCTAAAAGTTCAATGTTCATATAGCTAGGGGCATCTGACAAGAATACGGAGGGCGTATCCGGGTTCGTATCAAAATTCTGAGCAACTTTCATATATAAATTATTTTCATCGGAGTTACGGTTTATTTAATATGATTTTCTAAAGTTTTATTAATTTCTGGAATTTAATTATTTATTTAAATTCAACATTATCCGAAACAGTGTAAAGTGACATCAGCATGACGTGACGATGATGTCAGCAGGTCAACTAGTCGGCTGACCAGTCAAACCAGACAGGTGGGGCCCACATGTCATACACTGTGGCTTTAATCAGAGGGGTTAAATTAACTAATTAGATTAATTAGCAGGTGGGACCCAGCAGTCAGTGACAGGTTAGGCTAATTTAATTATTTCTATTAACCTAATTAGTTAATTAGGCACCTGACAGGGGGGGCCCATATGTCATAGACACAGGGAGAGGGGCCCCGCCAGTCAGCTACTGGGCAGCGCCCAGTCAGCCAGTTGACCAAGTCAACTGGTCAACTGGGGCTGGCTTGGCCCACTGACAGTGGCACTGGGGGTGGCCCCAGGCCAGCTACGTCGGCGGCGGTGCCGGCCGGCCACCGGAGTTGCTCTGGCGAGCACCAGGGATGGCGGCACGGCTCGGAAATGGCGCACAGGGCACCATTGTGAGCGCGGCCGGGCTCATTCGAACGGGCAAACGACGGCGGAGCGATCTAGGGTGACGGCGGGGGCTGCGGTGGTCGGTAGCGTCGACGGCGAGCAACGAGGCGGACGTCGGAGTTCGACCACCGTCGGGATCGGGGCTACGGCGTGCAAAAAGGGCAGCGCGAGGTGGCTACGGTGTCTACACGTTGCGGGGAGTGCAAGGGTGGCACGCACGGGACCATATGGTCACCGTGGCCACGCTGGTGACGAGGTCAGGCGGCGGCGCGTTCGGCATCTCCAATGCGACCACTACGACAATGATATCGAGCCGGAAAGAGAGGGGGAGGACGGCGACGGCTCACCAGGCCCTGTAGGTGTGCAATAGCGGGCTCGGGGAGGGCTCGACGGAGGTGAATCAACAACGAAGTGCGGCGGCGATCCGAGGAAGAAGAAGATGGCGCGGGGTCGATGCAGGGCTCCCGGGGCTCGGGCGTGTGGTCGAGGAGGACGGGCTCGACGCGGCGGAGCTCGTGGACACGTCGGCGGGGCGAAAGGGTGGCGGTGGCCGCGAGCTTCAGCGGAGGCCAATCATGGCGGCATCAGGCGAGGCGGGGAGCAAGGGAGGAAGGGGGAAACTGGGGCTAGGGTTCGCCAGGGTGGGTGCGGGGCTGTTCTTATCCCCAGCGCGAGCGCGGGCGTGTTGTCGAGCGGCGAGCGAGGGGGGCCTGGGGCGCGCGCGCGTGCGTGTGGTGTGTTCGACAGCGGGGCGGCATGAGCAGTGCGGGAGGAGGGAGGAGGTGCGGGGTGGGCTGGGCCGGCACTGTAGCGATAGGCTCAAGTGCACAGTAGCTTCTTTAGGCCTTTTTCTATATCTCTTTTTGTTTTGTTTTCTTTGCTGCTTTGCTAATTGTTTGGGCCCTAAATGGATTTTGTAAAAAGTGTGACCCAGTTCATAAATAGCAGTGCATTATACCTTAACACCAAAAATTAGTTTGGGCAAAACATAAGTTCATATTTAATCTAGATTAATTAAAAGGTTATTAATTATTATTTTCAGCCACTGTTAGAGGATGTTTGAGGTACTCAATCAATTTATTTAATGTTGGTTACAATTTTAGAATAGTCTCTGGAATATTTGCTATTTATTGAACATTTTAGTTTCTATGTTGAACAACTTTCATTTTCCACTTTCATTTAAATTTGAATTTGAGTTAGGAGTTGAAATGCAATATGATGCAAATGATGATCTAGCACTATTAATCCTGCTGACTTGTCATTATCAAAAGTGATTACTGTGGCTAATGACATGGGGTGTTACAAAATCCCGGCGGGGCGTGGCTACAGGGCGGGCTGACCAAGCGGACACCCCTCTGCCAGGCGCGGCACTGTAGCCACGCGGCCTGTGACCCAGCCCTTGTCAGCGGGACCATGCTCCCGCGACGGGCAGTCGGTACGGCCCGCAGGCGGCAGGCCCTACCCTTCCGTGAGCAACCGGAAGACGGCGCACCTCAAGAAGGCGGCCTCAGCGACAGACCGGCTTCCAGCAGGCGGCCTCTCCCTCCACTCGGAGTCAACGCGCCTTTACTCCGATGAGACGGGGTGTGGCTACAGTGAACGCCCGCCAGGCGGCAGCCACGCCTCCCCTGACGAGGCCCTCATCATCAAGGGCGAGGCTACAGCAAAAGGCAATCAGCGTGGTCCGCAGGCGGCAGGCCCCACCTATAGGCCGAATCCTCGGCAGCCGGCGGGACCCACCAAGCGGTGGGCCCCAGCAGCTGGTGGAGAACCCGACGCCCATAGACGCTGACATCTGGGTCCTACACCCAGCCCAATTACCATTGTACCCCTGGGGGGTAGGCCTATATAAACCCCCCAGGTTCGCCCATGCAAAGGGTTGAGCTCATCTTCCACGCCATTACACACACACATAGCTAGAGAAGCACTTGGGCTAGCCTTGCCCTTCTCCTTCCTCTAGCAAACAGCTCAAGGAGCAAGCTTGTAGCTACGAGATTGATCATAGTCATCATGCGGAGACCCCGCAGAGCAGGACTAGGCGTGTTATCTCCTCGGAGAGCCCCGAACCTGGGTAAGACTCGTGTTCGTTCGAGATCTCGCTCACTCCCGCTTCCACGGCCCGACGACGTACTCCTGTCCCCATCCATGATAAGCCACCCCCTGGCATATGTCGCGAGATTACCCCGACACCTCCACACCTCCTTCCCTCTCCATTTCTGCGGTTTCCCATGTCTGTCATGGTGAGAGGTTGGGGGTCTGGTCCTCCCCAAGTGGCGACGAGAGCTTCTGCTCGACAGCGTCTCCCTCCTCCCTCCGAAGATGCGGGGACTGAGCCCGCGACGAGGGGAGGTGGAAGAGGACGAGGTCGAGGCCGCCGTGGTGCACGGGGCCGAGGAGGGCAGGGTGGTGCTCTGATTGTGCCCCCGCCGGCCGCCCCTCCCCAGATGGCAGGCCACGTTGGAGACCAGCCTCTGGAGTTCGTCATTAGGCTGTATAAGCCTCCGCGCGGCCGCATTCGTCTCCCCACCCCGTTCGCAAGGGCGATGGAGCTCGAACAACCGCGTGCATTGAGACTGCACATGAGGGGCTGCGGGAATGGCAGCATACGAGTGGATGTGGATTTCCCCGCCCCTCATGTCATGTACTTCCGCCGTGGCTAGAAGACTTTTGCCCGCGCCCATAGCTTGTCGGAAGGGCACGTCCTCCTTTTTAAGTTTATGGAGGCCGATTTCCTTTCCGTCAAGGTTTGCGGGAGCTCGGGTGCTCATTTAGGGTGCTGCGCGGGGAGCTCGACCGAGTATGAAAGCTCCTCCTCAAGCGATAGTGACAAGGAGGACAGTGATGGCGATGACGACGGCGTCGGCCGGGAGGGCGATGACTCTGACTCCAGCTGAGCACCAGCCTCACCTTCACCGTCAGGCGGCAGCACCATCATCTTCACCTGCATCTCCTCCCCGGCAAGGTGATTTGCTGGGGAGTTGGATGCAGGGGTGGGGGTGGCGCTCCTGGCTCCTCCAGCAGCCTTCCAGCTGGACCCCGGAAGGCTTCCTCGCGGGCTGTAGCTTTGTTCGCCCTGCCACGTCCTGCTGGCCCTGGTGGTGGCGGTTGGCGGGTCGCCTCCGCCGATCTCTTCACCATCACCTTCGCCTACGCCCTCCTACTCTCGCCAGGCTCCTTGTCAGGGGACCCGACGAGGTCAGGCTGGGCTTCCGCCCAGGCGCTCCTTTTGCCCTCTTCACCTCCTGCCACTGTGCCTAGAAGGAGAGGGGCAAGAAAGGGCATCACGGGGCACTTATCTTTTTTCAATCTAAAATATGTAGGCACTTGCCAAACTTTAGTTCAAATTATGTAATCTCTTTTATCCATGTTTGTGTTCTGTAAGGTCTGTACTTGTTGATCATCATATTAATGAAAAAGATAAACCTTGTCGGGTACTTGTGCATGTAACTTGTCCATGCAGAGGGAGGATGCCTCTATACGCTCAAGTAAACAAGTTTTCCCCCGGTAGGCTATCCCGCCGGTACCCTCGAGTTGTTGCCGCGGGGCTGGGCCTGCCGGGCACAAATTGTGAAGAGGGACCAACCCCCCGCCAACTTTCTCACCAAATGCCACTACAACCTCCCTGACTGAAGCAACGTTCGAGTCACGGGACAGGAGCACCTAAGTTTTGAAAGCGGCGAGGTTTTCCTATGCACAAGTTTTTACTTACAGAACGTGTATGGATAAGAGAGAGAACTTATTTGTTTGGGCTTGCCGGGGATCGCAATGTAGGCTTGTCTTCTATTCTGCTTTTTTGGGACTGAATCCACGGTAGGAGCCTGCAGTTTGATACAGATGAAAATGATGCCTCATGCGATCTTATCTACATGAACATGCAATGCTCATGATATGCTTATGCATGCATGCAATTGTCGGGGGCCCCCCAGTGCTTCATTTATTTCTCTGTTGCTCAGGGTCTACGCCTGGCTTTGTACAAGGGGTTACATGCAACAGAGGCAAGGCCTGTACAAAAGGGTGGCTGCCGAGCAGGGCCCGACAGCCGCGCCTTACGGGTAGAACTTGCGGAGATGCTCAATGTTCCATGAGTTTTGCAATTGAATGCCATCTCTAGTCTCCAGACGGACTGCGCCAGGTCTGGTGACTCGTACTACCTGGTAAGGGCCTTCCCACTTCGGCGTCAACTTTTTTGCACCCTTGGCAGACTGAATGCGCCTAAGGACAAGGTCGCCTTTCTCAAAACACCAGGCATGAACCCTGCGGCTGTGATAGCGACGTAGGGCTTGCTAATAGCGTGCAGCATGCGTAGTAGCCCAGAGACAGTTCTCCTTGAGTAGCACAGCATTGTCACGCCAGTGCTGATCTTGCGCTACTTTATCGTAGGCAAGCACTCAAGGTGACCCGTAAGTGAGTTCCGTGGGGATAACTGCTTCTGCCCCATAGACTAGGGAGAAGGGAGTCTGCCCGTTAGCTCGATTTGGTGTCATTCTGAGGGACCAAAGAACCACCGGCAGCTCATCGATCCACCGCCTGCCACACTTCTGCAGCTTATCAAATCTTCTTGTCTTGAGTCCTCGCAACACTTCGGCGTTCGCCCTCTCAGCTTGCCCGTTGCTCCTTGGATTGGCCACAGAGGCGAACGAGATTTTGCTTTCGAGGGCATGAACGTATTGCATGAAGGCGCGACTCGTGAACTGGGTGCCGTTGTCAGTGATGATCCGGGCAGGAACTCCGAAGCGGCACACCTTTCTCACGGGCTCTACTTCCGGCCACTTTGTAAACTTGTCGATTGCAACGAACAAGAATTCAAAGCCCCCGGCAGCACGGGGGAAAGGGCCGAGGATATCGAGCCCCCAGACCAAAAACGGCCATGACAAAGGGATTGTCTGAAGAGCTTAAGCAGGCAGGTGGATATTCTTGGAATGGGGCTGGTAGGATTCACACTTGGTGACAAGCTCGACCGCATCTTGGAGGGCTGTGGGCCAGTAGAATCCTTGCCGGAAAGCTTTCCCAACCAACGCCCTTGATCCAATGTGGGAGCCGCACATACCCTTGTGTATCTCCGCCGGCAGTTCCTTTCCTCCTTCCCGGCAAATGCACTTCAATTTCACACCGTTGGGCCTCCTTCTGTACAGCGTGTCATCAATGAACTGATACAAAATGGCCCTCCGGGCTACTCTTTCAGCTTCTTCTTGCTCTTCGGGAAGTTCTCCAGTTTGGAGGAAATGGACTATGTGCCGTGCCCAAGGCGGAGCCTGTGGCTCGGCAACGAGGACTAATTGCACCTCCTCATTCGTGAGAGTGCAATCCTCGATCGCGGGGACCAGTTGCCTGGCGGGAGGATGGAGCTAAGTGACCGAAGGGGAGTTGTGCCCGACAAGCTTTCTGCCAGGATCCTCGAGAGGTTCTACCGGGAGAGGCTTGCCAGAGTCCAGCTTCCTCCTCTTTTTGGCCATTGTTGTTGGGGATACGGAGGGCTGAGTCAGATGGAGAACAAAAGTTCCTGGTTCCATAGGGAGCTTTTGCGCAGCGCACTTCAACAGATGATCAGCGATGCTGTTTTCCGCACGGGATACGTGCTCTATTTGCAATCCGTCAAAGCGCTCCTCCAACTTTCTCACTTCCTCAACGTAAGTCTCCATCAATGGACTTTGGTAATCCCTGTTGACTTGTCTCACCACGAGTTGTGAATCTCTGCGGATGATCAGCTTCTTGATCCCCAGTTCTGTTGCAACTCTGAGCATGGCAAGGAGCCCTTCATACTCTGTTGTATTGTTGGTAGCCTCCTGATGACCCACAAGTATATGAGATCAATTGTAGCCTTTTCGATAAGTAAGAGTGTCGAACCCAACGAGGAGCAGAAGGAAATGACAAGCGGTTTTCAGCAAGGTAATGTCTGCAAGTACTGAAATTGTAAGTAGCAGAGTAGTTTGATAGCCAGATAATTTGCAACGAGCAAGTAACAGTAGTAGTAACAAAAGTGCAGCAAGGTAGCCCAATCCTTTTGAAGCAAAGGACAGGCCAAAATGGTCTCTTATAATAAGCAAAGCGTTCTTGAGGGTACACGGGAATTTCATCTAGTCACTTTCATCATGTTGGTTTGATTCGTGTTCGCTACTTTGATAATTTGATATGTGGGTGGACCAGTGCTTAGGTGCTGTTCTTACTTGAACAAACCTCCTACTTATGATTGACCCCCTCGCAAGCATCCGCAACTACGAGAAAAGTATTAAGAATAAATTCTAACCATAGCATTAAACTTTTGGATCCAATCGGTCCCTTACGGAATAGCGCATAAACTAGGGTTTAAGCTTCTGTCACTCTCGCAACCCATCATCTAATAACTACTCCACAATGCATTCCCTTAGGCCCAAATATGGTGAAGTGTCATGTAGTCGACGTTCACATGACACCACTAAGGGAATCACAACACACATACTATCAAAATATCGAACACATATCAAGTTCACATGATTACTTGCAACATGATTTCTCCCGTGACCTCAAGAACAAAAGTAACTACTCACAAATGATAATCATGCTCAAGATCATAGGGGTATTAAATAGCATATTGGATCTGAACATATAATCTTCCACCAAATAAACCATATAGTAATCAACTACAAGATGTAATCAACACTACTAGTCACCCACAAGCACCAATCTATAGTTCTGGTACAAAGATTGAACACAAGAGATGAACTAGGGTTTGAGAGGAGATGGTGCTGTTGAAGATGTTGATGGAGATTGCCCTCCCCAAGATGGGAGAGTTGTTGGTGATGATGATGATGATGATGATGATTTCCCCCTCCGGGAGGGAAGTTCCCCCGGCGGAATCGCTCCGCCAGAGGCCAAAAGTGCTCCTGCCCAAGTTCCGCCTCGAGACGGCGGTGCTCCATCCCGAAAGTCCTCTCTTAATTTTTTCTAGGTCAAAATGACTTATATACCAGAAGATGGGCACTAGAGGTGGGCTGGGCTGAGCACAACCCACCAGGGCGCGCCTGGGGGCTTGGCGCGCCCTGGTGTCTTGTGCTCACCAGGTGGCCCCCCTCCGGTAGTTATTTGCTCCAATATTTCTTATTTATTCCATAAAAAATCCTCGTGAAGTTTCAGCTCATTTGGAGTTGTGCAGAATAGGTAGCCTGACGTAGCTTTTTTAGGTCCAGGTTTCCAGCTTCCGGAATTCTCCCTCTTTGTGTATACCTTGCATATTATGAGAGAAAAGGCATTAGAATTACTCCAAAAAGCATTATTATGCATAAAAACATCATAAATAATAGTAGGAAAACATGATGCAAAATGGACGTATCAACTCCCCCAAGCTTAGACCTCGCTTGTCCTCAAGCGAAAACCGAAATCGAAAAACATGTCCACATGCTTAGAAAGAGAGGTGTCGATAAAAACAAAATACGGACATAGAAGCATCATGTAGTTTTATTATAACAGCAACAAACTTTAACATAAAATTTTTATCATAGAACTTTTATCATAGACTTCTCATGAATAAGTAACAGTTCATCACACAATCGAAGTATAAAGCATAAACTCTATTAGAAACCAACAAACTATGTTCTCAGTCAACTCTGCAACTACAATTCATCATCTTTTCAGGAAGGGTCACGTATCGGAGCCTTTAGGCAAGTCCACATACTCAACCATCATATAGTCTTCTATGATTGCTAACACTCACCGCATACACATGAGCAAAACCTTTCAACCGGACACATAGAAAGATAGGGGCTTATAGTTTCACCTCCCAATGTATTCACCTCAAGGGTGATGTCAACAATAATAACTCATGCTACCCATATTCAACTGGACATATGTGCCTAGATCTTTCCTCGCCACATGATGCTTGCCAAAGGAGAAAAATAAAAGGAAAAGAGAGAAGAACTTTGACTCTTGCATAAAAGTAAATACATAAAAGTAAAAGATAGGCCCTTCGCAGAGGGAAGCAGAGGTTGCCATGCGCTTATTTGTTTGTATGCTCAACCCCTTAATGCAAAATAACGTCACGTTATATTGCCCCTTGTGATGGCAACCTTTATTATGCAGTCTGTCGCTTTTATTCTTCACCATCACAAGTTCGTACAACGCTCAATTTTCTCTTACACTAAATGATCTCACACTTTTAGAAGCAAATTTTATTGTCTTATTGCACCGATGACAACTTACTTGAAGGATCTTACTCAATCCATAGGTAGATATGGTGGACTCTCGAAAATAAGATTTGGGTTTAAGGGTTTTTTGGATGCACATGTAGTATCTCTACTTAGTGCGGAACTTTTGGCTAGCAAAGATGAGGGCAAGCACCACATGTTGAAGGATCTATGACAATATAACTTCTATGTGAATATGAACAAACATAAATCATTAAGTTGTCTTCCTTGTCCAACGTCCACAATTTTGGCATATAATATTTTGATGGGGGCTCACAATCACAAAAGATTTCCATGATAGTGTATTTATATGTGAATCTTCTCTTCCCTTATTAATTCTTTCATGAGTTGCATCATTGACTAATGCTATGTTTGTCAATCTCTAATAAAATTTTCTACTTATACTTTTACTTATGTGGTGTTATCACCTACCATAGGATTAGCATATGATATTTTCATTTATTTCCTTTCTCTTTATTGAAACATGAAAGTAAAGAAAGCAAAAACTCAAGCTAAACTTTATTATATATCACGCACACGATTACAAGGATGGATTACTAAGCAAGATCTCAAAAAGAAAGGATCGAACTAAACTTTTATTCATCTTAAGCAAAAGATAACCATGGATCGAACTAAGAAAAGTAAAGGCAAAAGATAGTGGGGGTGATACGATACCGGGGAACCTCCCCCAAGCTTGGCGGAAGCCAAGAGGAGTGCCCATATCCGATACTAAATTTTCTTTTGGTGATGAAGGAGGTGGTGGTGATGAGGTAGAGGGTTTGTCTTTCTTCCGTAGCTTACGCTTGAGGACGAAATTCTCATCCATTAATTCACCGATCTCTTGCTCAAGCTCCAATACCTTTTTACATAAATCTTGTTGTTTTCCTGCAAGAGACGAAAGGGAATAAATTGTATCTTAGGCTTCTTTGCTTTGTCGGGGAGACTTGACTTCTTAAATTCAATATGCATGTCCCCAGGTTGACCCAATGGGGCTTCATCCTCGTCTAAGCTGGTCTCCTCCTCCCTCTTAGGATCATAGTCTTCTTCTTCCTCCGAAGTCCAGCTATAGTGCTCCACATCCCCATAAACCTTAGGGTTTGCGATACAATCAGCAACATAGCTCTCACCCTCCGAATCTTGAGATGACATAATTTCAGATCTGTCAAAAAACAACAAGGAAAAGAAAACAGGAGATTTCTCCGCGATACGGAGGTCAATAGGTTTGGGGGGTATATAAAGATTTTTTTATCTTGGGGAACAAGCAAACGGAAGAAAAACGGAGTCCGGAAGGTACCCGGGGTGGGCACAACCCACTTGGGTGCACCTGGCAAGCCAGGCGCGCCCTGGTGTCTTGTGCCCACCAGGGGTGCCTTCCTGGTTGCTTCTTATTTTCCTAATTTTCTAAAAATTCCAAAACTAACAAAAAATATTTTTGCGGATTTTTTGGAGTCCGTTTACTTACCGTATCACGTGCCTCCTCTTTTTCATGATTCTGGAGTGTTCTGGAAGGACTCTTTTATGTGTTCTTCCGGTGTCATAGTTTGGATAATATTACTTTCAACATTAATGAGCGTACCTGAGATATAATGTTTTATTTGTTGCCCATTAACAACCTTCGGGTTAGTACCTTCGGCATTATTTACTTTGATCGCTCCAGACCGATAAACCTCCTCGATAACATAGGGTCCTTCCCATTTGGAAAGGAGTTTTCCTACAAAGAATCTGAAACAAGAGTTGTACAAAAGAACATATTCTCCAACTTTGAACTCACGCTTTTGGATT
Source organism: Thinopyrum elongatum (assembly GCA_011799875.1). Taxonomy (NCBI): domain Eukaryota; kingdom Viridiplantae; phylum Streptophyta; class Magnoliopsida; order Poales; family Poaceae; genus Thinopyrum; species Thinopyrum elongatum. Next base: position 487,979,791 of record CM022298.1, on the reverse strand, counting down.
CTTTTATCATGCCATCTTTTAACTTTTTCTTTAAATAACTTGGCATTTTCATAAGCTTGGGTTCTCCATTCATCTAATGAGCTAATATCAAATAACCTCTTTTCACCGGCAAGTTTGAAATCATAGTTGAGTTCTTTAATTGCCCAATATGCTTTATGTTCTAACTAAAGAGGCAAATGACAAGCTTTTCCATAAACCATTTTATAAGGAGACATACCCATAGGATTTTTATATGTTGTTCTATAAGCCCAAAGTGCATCATCTAATTTCTTAGACCAATTCTTCCGGGACCTATTGACAGTCTTTTGCAAAATTAATTTTATTTCTCTATTGCTAAGTTCAACTTGACCACTAGACAGAGGATGATAGGGTGATGCAATTCTATGGTTAACATCATACTTGGCAAGCAGTTTATGGAAAGCACCATGAATAAAGTGTGAACCACCATCAGTCATTAAATATATAGGGACTCCAAACCTTGGGAAAATAACTTCCTTAAGCATTTTAATGGAGGTGTTGTGATCAGCACTACTGGTTGGAATAGCTTCTACCCACTTAGTAACATAATCAACAGCAACCAAAATATGAGTATACCCATTAGAGGAAGGAAAAGGTCCCATGAAATCAAACCCCCAAACATCAAATGGTTCAATAGCAAGAGAATAATTCATAGGCATTTCTGGACGCTTACCGATATTACCTATTCTTTGACATTCATCACAAGATAAGACGAACTTACGAGCATCCTTGAAGAGAGTAGGCCAATAAAAACCAGATTGCAATACCTTATGAGCAATTCTGTCTCCTGCATGATGTCCTCCATAAGCTTCGGAGTGACATTTCCATAGGATTTGTCCCTGTTCATGCTCAGGTACACAACGTCTAATAATACCATCTACTCCTTCTTTATAAAGATGTGGGTCATCCCAGAAGTAATGTCTTAAATCATAGAAGAATTTTTTCTTTTGTTGGTATGTAAAGCTACGTGGTAAATATTTAGCAACAATGTAATTAGCATAATCAGCATACCAAGGAGTGTTATTAGAAACATTTTTTGCAGCTAACTGCTCATCAGGAAAGCTATCATCAATAGGTAGTGGGTCATTAAGGACATTTTCAAGCCTAGACAAGTTATCAGCTACGGGATTCTCTGCTCCTTTTCTATCAGTAATATGCAAATGAAATTCTTGTAGCAAGAGAACCCACCTAATGAGTCTAGGTTTAGCATCTTTCTTTTCCATAAGATATTTTATAGCAGCATGATCAGTGTGAACAGTCACTTTAGAATCAACAATGTAGGATCTAAATTTATCACAAGCAAACACAACTGCTAAGAATCTTTTTCAGTAGTAGCATAATTTCGTTGGGCACTGTCTAGAGTTTTACTAGCATAATGGATAACATTTAGTTTCTTATCAACTCTTGGTCCTAGAACAGCATGAACAGCATAATCACTAGCATCACACATAACTTCAAAAGGCAAGTTCCAATCAGGTGGTTGAACAATAGGTGGAGTAATTAAGGCTTTCTTGAGTGTTTCGAAGGCTTCTAAACAATCATCATAAAAAACGAAAGGAGTGCCCTTTTGCAAAAGATTTGTAAGAGGCCTAGAAATTTTAGAAAAGTCTTTGATAAATCTCCTATAGAAACCAGCATAACCAAGGAAGCTACGAATACCTTTGATATCTGTAGGACATGGCATTTTCTCAATTGCATCAACCTTAGCTTTGTCCACCTCAATACCTCTTTCAGAAATTTTATGGCCCAAAACAATACCTTCATTAACCATAAAGTGGCACTTCTCCCAATTCAAGACAAGATTTGTTTGCTCACATCTCTGCAAAACTCAATCAAGGTTGCTTAAACAATCATCAAAAGACTTCCCATAAACAGAAAAGTCATCCATGAAAACCTCAACAATCGTTTCACAAAAGTAAGAGAATATAGCAGTCATACATCTTTGAAAGGTAGCAGGTGAATTGCATAAACCAAAAGGCATACGTCTATAAGCATAAGTTCCAAAGGGACAAGTGAAAGTGGTCTTTTCTTGATCAGGTTGAGAAACAGGTATTTGTGAAAAACCAGAATATCCATCAAGGAAACAAAAATGTGTGTCCTTTGACAATCTTTCTAGCATTTGATCAATAAAAGGCAAAGGGTAATGACCTTTTCTAGTTGCTTTGTTTAATTTTCTAAAATCAATTACCATTCTATAGCCTGTAACAATTCTTTGTGGGATGAGTTCATTTTTATCATTAGGAACAATGGTAATTCCTCCCTTCTTAGGGACACAATGAACAGGACTTACCCACCTACTATCAGCTATAGGATAGATTATACCGGCTTCTAGAAGTTTTAATATTTCTGTTCTTACCACTTCTTTCATCTTCGGATCTAACCAACGTTGGTGATCAACAATGGGTTTAGCATCAGGTTCCATATTAATTTTGTGCTGACATAGAGTGGGACTAATGCCCTTAAGATCATCAAGAGTATATCCAATAGCAGCTCGGTGCTTCCTTAGAACTTTCAATAATCTTTCTTCTTCATGTTCTGAAAGGTTAGCACTAATAATAACAGGATAGATCTTTTTCTCATCAAGATAAGCATATTTCAAAGTGTCTGGCAATTGTTTTAATTCAAACACAGGATCACCTTTAGGTGGAGGAGGACCTCCTAGAGTTTCAATAGGCAAATTGTGTTTATGCAGAGGACGTTGTTCAAAGAAAATCTCATCTATTTCATTTCTTTCATGCATATGTAAATCATTTTCATGGTCTAGCAGATATTGTTCTAAGGGATCAGTAGGAGGCACAACAATAGAAGCAAGACCAATTATTTCATCCTTACTAGGCAATTCTTTTTTATGAGGTTTTCTACTAAACTTGGAAAAGTTAAACTCATGAGACTCATCACCAAAACTGAAACCAACAGTTTGTTTCTTACAATCTATTTTAGCATTAACGGTGTTCAAGAAAGGTCTACCGAAGATAATGGGACAAAAATCATCTTGTGGGGAACCAAGAACAAGAAAATCAGTAGGGTATTTTATTTTCCCACACAAGACTTCAGCATCTCTAACAATCCCAATTGGTGATATGGTGTCTCTATTAGCAAGTTTAATAGTAACATCTATGTCTTCTATCTCAGCGGGTGCTATGTCATTCATAATTTCTTGATATAAGGTAAAGGGAATAGCACTCATGCTAGCACCTATGTCGCATAAACCATGATAACAGTGATCTCCTATTTTAACTGAGACAATGGGCATGCCAACAACGGGTCTACGAATATCTGACTTATCAGGTTTGACAATTCTAGTAGCTTCATTACAGAAGTAAATAACATGCCCATCTATGTTTTCTTCCAGGAGATCCTTAACCATAGCAACACTAGGTTCTACTTTGATTTGTTCATCAGGTTTAGGTGTTCTAATATAACTTTTGTTGACCACAGTTGAAACTTTAGCATGTTCCTTTATCCGAACAGGGAAAGGTGTTTTCTCAATATAAGCAGTAGGAACAACTGGATCAACATTATAAATAATAGTTTCCTCTTTAGCTGGTACCGGTTCTTTAATTTCCTTTTTCAGAGGTGGGTGATATTTAAACCACTTCTCCTTGGGGAGATCAACATGAGTAGCAAATGATTCACAAAAGGAGGCTACAATCTCAGAGTCAAGTCCATATTTAGTGCTAAATTTTTGAAAAGCATCGGTATTCATAAAAGATTTAACACAATCATACTTAAGCTTAATACCTGACTCTTTACCTTTGTCGAGTTCCCAATCTTCAGAGTTGTGTTTAATTCTTTCTAAAAGATCCCACCGGAATTCAATGGTCTTCTTCATAAAGGAACCAGTACAAGAAGTATCAAGCACGGATTGATCATCACGAGAAAGCCGAGCATAAAAATTCTGAATAATAATTTCTCTTGAGAACTCATGATTGGGGAATGAATATAACATTGACTTAAGCCTCCCCCAAGCTAGAGTGATACTTTCTCCTTCACGAGGCCAAAAATTATATATGTAATTCCGGTCACGATGAACTAGATGCATAGGATATTTTTTTTGGTGAAACTCCAATTTCAATCGATTCCAATTCCAAGATCCAATATCATCGCATAGCCTATACCATGCCAATGCCTTTCCCTTCAAAGATAAAGGGAAAACCTTCTTCTTAACTTCATCCCCGGGTAAACCTGCAAGCTTAAACAATCCACAAATTTCTTCCACATATATCAAGTGCATATCAGGATGTTCGGTTCCATCTCCTGCATTAGGATTAGCTAGCAGTTGTTCTATCATACCCGAAGGAATTTCATATTCAATATTTTTAGTAGGTGCAGTAGGTTGAGGGGTAACTAATTGTGGTTCCGGTCGAGGTGAAGATACCCCGAACAAACCCCTCAAAGGATTGTTTTCCATAATAACAAGTGACAATAAATTTCAGCACGTAGTAATAATTTTTCCTTACCAATTTCCACTTACCAAAAGCGCTTCACTCCCCAGCAACGGCGCCAGAAAATATCCTTGATGACCCACAAGTATATGGGATCAATTGTAGCCTTTTCGATAAGTAAGAGTGTCAAACCCAACGAGGAGCAGAAGGAAATGACAAGCGGTTTTCAGCAAGGTAATGTCTGCAAGTACTAAAATTGTAAGTAGCAGACTAGTTTGATAGCCAGATAATTTGTAACGAGCAAGTAACAATAGTAGTGACAAAAGTGCAGCAAGGTAGCCCAATCCTTTTGAGGCAAAGGACAGGCCAAACCGGTCTCTTATAATAAGCAAAGAGTTCTTGAGGGTACACGGGAATTTCATCTAGTCACTTTCATCATGTTGGTTTGATTCGTGTTCGCTACTTTGATAATTTGATATGTGGGTGGACCGGTGCTTAGGTGCTATTCTTACTTGAACAAACCTCCTACTTATGATTAACCCCCTCGCAAGCATCCGCAACTACGAGAAAAGTATTAAGAATAAATTCTAACCATAGCATTAAACTTTTGGATCCAATCGGTCCCTTACGGAATAGCGCATAAACTAGGGTTTAAGCTTCTATCACTCTCGCAACCCATCATCTAATAACTACTCCACAATGCATTCCCTTAGGCCCAAATATGGTGAAGTGTCATGTAGTCGATGTTCACATGACACCACTAAGGGAATCACAACACACATACTGTCAAACAAAGATTGAACACAAGAGATGAACTAGGGTTTGAGAGGAGATGGTGATGTTGAAGATGTTGATGGAGATTTCCCTCCCCAAGATGGGAGAGTTGTTGGTGATGATGATGACGATGATTTCCCCCTCCGGGAGAGAAGTTCCCCCTGCGGAATCGCTCCGTCGGAGGGCAAAAGCGCTCCTGCCCAAGTTCTGCCTCGAGACGGCGGCGCTCCATCCTGAAAGTCCTCTCTTCATTTTTTCTAGGTCAAAATGACTTATATACCAGAAGATGGGCACCGGAGGTAGGCTGGGCTGAGCACAACCCACCAGGGCGTGCCTGGGGGGCCTGGCGCGCCCTGGTGTCTTGTGCTCACCAGGTGGCCCCCCTCCGGTAGTTATTTGCTCCAATATTTCTTATTTATTCCTTAAAAAATCCTCGTGAAGTTTCAGCTCATTTGGAGTTGTGCAGAATATGTAGCCTGACGTAGCTTTTTCAGGTCCAGATTTCCAGCTACCGGAATTCTCCCTCTTTGTGTATACCGTGCATATTATGAGAGAAAAGGCATTAGAATTTCTCCAAAAAGCACGATTATGCATAAAAACATCATAAATAACAGTAGGAAAACATGATGCAAAATGGACGTATCACCTCCTCTCGGGGAAAAGGCATCTGGACGACGTACTTCAGGTGCTCTCCGGTGGGAGCAACAAGAAGCACGCCAGCCCCTGCACCTTCTAGGGAGAAGGCACCATCGAAATACATGATCCATTCTTGGGGCGCTTCCTTGCCGGGGATAACTGTCTCCAATATCTCTTCGTCAGGAGTTGGCATCCATTCTGCAGTAAACTCTGTGAATGCTCTGCTTTGAATGGTTGATGTGCTCTCAAACTTCAAACCAAAGCTGGATAACTCCAAAGCCCACTCCACTATCCTGCCGATAGCCTTAGGGTTTCAGAGTATCCGTTGCAAAGGGAAACGGGTGACAACTGTGATCTCATGGGCTTGGAAGTAGTGGCGCAGTTTCCTTGAGGCCATGACAAGGCCAAAGATCAATTTTTGCACACCAGAGTACCTGGATCTAGCCCCCTGCAACAGGGAGCTGACGAAGTATACTGGGCGCTGCACCACTTTCTTCTTTGCCGTGACCAGAGAATTGCTTATGCTGCTTTTCTCTTCTCCACCTTGATCTGCATCTGACCTTGCCGAGGTGTGTTCACTTTCCTCCCCGGAAGGGACACCAACTATGTCTGCTGCTCCATCCACTTCCCTCTGCGCCACCAGTGCCGCGCTAACCACCTGATTAGTTGCCACCAAGTATAGCAGCAACGGCTCTTGAGGTTTTGGAGCAACTAAAGTGGGCACAGAGGAAACGTAGGCCTTCAAATCTTGTAGTGCAGTGTTTGCCTCTGGGGTCCACTCCATGGGCCCTGCCTTTTTCAAAATCTTGAAGAACGGCAAGGCACACTCGGCAGACTTGGAAATGAATCTGCTAAGCGCGGCAACACATCCAGTTAAACGCCTCACGCCCTTGACTGTCTTGGGTGCTTGAATCTGCTCGATAGCCTTGATCTTGTCGGGGTTGGCCTCTATCCTCCGGTGGGACACTAAGAAGCTAAGTAGCTTGCCGGAAGGAACGCCAAACACACACTTCTCCGGGTTTAGCTTCAAGTGGATCTTGCGCAAATTAGCAAATGTCTCTTCTAGATCCTGAATGAGGGTTGATCTGTCCTTGGTCTTGACCACAATATCATCCATGTAAGCCTCAATGTTCCTGTGCAACTGTGACTCAAAACCAATCTGGACTGCTCTTGCGAAAGTGGACCCGGTGACCCGACAGGCATCCGCACGAAGCAGTATGTGCCACATGGGGTGATGAATGCAGTCTTCTCTTCGTCTTCCTTGGACATGAAGATCTGATGATACCCAGAGTAGGCATCCAGGAAGGAAAGCAGGTCACACCCGGAGGTGGAATCCACAATCTGGTCGATGCGCGGCAAGGGAAATGGGTCCTTTGGGCATGCCTTGTTCAGATCTGTAAAATCTATGCACAGCCTCCACTTCCCATTAGCTTTGCGTACCACCACTGGATTTGCTAACCACGTTGGATGCAACACTCCTCTAACCAGACCAGCTGCCTCAAGTTTCTTGATCTCCTCGGCAATAAACTGTTGCTGCTCCAAAGCTTGCTTCCGGACCTTCTGCTTGACGGGTTGGGCATGTGGGCAGACAGCAAGTTGGTGCTCGATTACCTCCCTGGGAACACCGGGGATGTCAGATGGTTGCCAGGCAAACACATCGACATTCGCCCGCTAGAAGGCAACGAGCGCGCTTTCCTATTTGTCATCGAGGGTGGCGAAGATAGTGAAAGTACTATCAACGCCAGCCAGCCCTGCCGGGACCTGTTTCACAGCGGGTGCAGAAGCCTTGGATCTCTTGCTATTGGAACTCTCTGGTGAGTCATCAATAGGCGCAGCATACCACGAAGAGGTACGCTTCCCGGATTCCATGCCGGCATCCCTGTTAGCCTTCTTCTTTCCATTACCTTCCTTGGCGGGGATTGCAGCTTCAGTGGCCTCTACCGCGACTGCATCCCGGTACATCTTGTCCACGCAAATAATTGCGTCCTTCTTGTCTGATGGAATGGAAATGACGCCCACCGGCCTTTGCATCTTCAAGGTGTTGTAGGCATAGTGGGATGCCGCCCTGAACTTGGCCAAAGCTGGGCGACCAAGGATTCCATTGTATGGCAGGGGGAGGTCAACCACATCAAACACGATCTTCTCAGTTCGGTAATTCAACTCTCCCCCAAATGTCACCGGCAATGTGATTTTCCCCTTAGGATGACTCCTGCCGGGGTTGATTCCTTGAAACGTACCAGTAACTTTGAGCTCTTCTTCTGCTATCTGGAGTTTGCCGATGACCTTTGAAGAAATCAGATTCAACCCGGCCCCGCTGTCAACCAGCATCTTTGTGACTTTGAGGTTGCGGATTGCTGGTGATACCAACAACGGCAAGCACCCTACCACGGTGGTGCGGTCAGGGTTGTCCTCTTCGTCGAAGATGATGGGCATGCGGGACCACTTGAGCAGCCTTCGAGAGTCTGCCGCTGGCTCCACGACATTGACTTCACGCGCCCACCATTTAAGTTGGTAGTGAGAGGAGTGCAAAGATGCACCCCCGTCAATGCACAGGGCGTCAGTGGCTTTTTGGAATTCCTGCTCGCTGGTCTCCTCTTCATCTCCTCCATCACTCTCATTGTTGCAATCCTCCTTCTCACGGCTTCTGGTGGGTTTCCCTTGATTCTGAGGAGCCTTGCCGGGCCGGCTTGCTCCGCCACCCTGGCCCTTTCCGCCAGCGCCATTCTGACCTTTCTCTTTATCTCACTTCTCATATTCAGCCCTCTGCTTCTTGACAAGCTGCTCAACCTGATGACACTCCTGGAGATCATGGCCCTTGGTCTAATTGATCTTGCAATATGGGCCATCGCCTTTCCCAGCCTTCTCGGCAGCCACGGCTTCCCGGAAATCAGTGCACGCGGCAACGTCCTTGCCGGGTACCTCAGCCTTGGCTATCTTGCCGGTACTAGGCATGCCCGATCCCTCAACGGTCATCACTGCTTTATCCTTGCGCCTTTTGTTGCACTTCTTGTTCTTCTTCTTTTGACTGGTGGCCTCGTCATCATCCTCTGAGTCGATGTCGACGCCATCCTCTTCTCCGGGGAGCTTCCTTCCCTCCTCTATTCGAGCACACTTATCCACCAGAGTGTAGAGCTCCTTCGCAGTCCCGGGCAATCGAACGTTCATCTTGGAACGTATCTGATGATTGTGCATGTTGGACTGGAACGCAGCTATCACAACTGCCGGGTGGATGTCTGGAATGTTCCTGTGGACTCAGCTGAATCTCTGCATGTATTTCCGCAGGCTCTCGCCTTCTTTCTGCGGAAGGAGCTGCACATTGCTGGGCCACCCTGGTTCTTGATGGCCGCCCGTGAAGGCGCCAACGAACTCATGGCGCAGGTCAGCCCAGGTCAAAATGGAGTTCTCCGGCAGGTGCATCAGCCACGACCTCACATTTGGCTTGAGTGCCAAAGGGAAGTAGTTGGCGAATACCTTATCATCTCTTCCCCCGGTAGCTTGAACAACGATGGTGTAGATGCTCAAGAACTCTGCCGGGTTCAGTCTTCCATCATACTTCTCTAGTATCTCTGGCTTGAACATGCGAGTGGACGGCCAACGGACTTGCCGCAGCTCGCGGGTGAAGGCAGGGCACCCAGCCCCGAAAGGCAGGTACCCGCTTTCAGCGAGTGCGGGCTCGTCGACGTCGGGACCATCATGCCTGTCGAACTGGTGGTGGGCGCCGCGGTGTCGCTCGGTGATGACACACGCGCCTTCCCTCGGCCTGTCCTCCAGGACTCGCCGTTGGCCTTGACGCGCTCGAGGGTCAGACGAAGCCATCGAGACGTCGTCGGGTTCTTGGTCGCGCGGCTCCCGCGCCGGCTGCCACGGAGGGGACTGCATCGTAGGAGTGGCCCCATCCGCATGGCCAGCAGCGTGGTGTTGGAAATATGCCCTAGAGGCAATAATAAAATGGTTATTATTATATTTCCTTGTTCATGCTATAATTGTATTAACCGGAAACCGTAATACATGTGTGAATACATAGACCACAGCATGTCCCTAGTGAGCCTCTAGTTGACTAGCTCGTTGATCAATAGATGGCTGTGGTTTCCTGACCATGGACATTGGATGTTGTTGATAACAGGATCACATCATTAGAAGAATGATGTGATGGACAAGACCCAATCCTAAGCATAGCACAAGATCGTGTAGTTCGTTTGCTAGAGCTTTTCCAATGTCAAGTATCATTTCCTTATACCATGAGATTGTGCAACTCCCGGATACCGTAGGAATGCTTTGGGTGTATCAAACGTCAGAACGTAATTGGGTGACCATAAAGGTGCACTACAGGTATCTCCGAAAGTGTCTGTTGGGTTGGCACGAATCGAGACTGGGATTTGTCACTCTGTATGACGGAGAGGTATCTCTGGGCCCACTCGGTAATGCATCATCATAATGAGCCCAATGTGACTAAGGAGTTAGCCACGGGATCATGCGTTACAGAACGAGTAAAGAGACTTGCCAGTAACGAGATTGAACAAGGTATAGGGATACCGATGATCGAATCTCGGGCAAGTAACATACCGATGGACAAAGGGAATTGTATACGGGATTGATTGAATCCTCGACATCGTGGTTCATCCAATGAGATCATCGCGGAACATGTGGGAGCCAATATGGGTATCCAGATCCCGCTATTGGTTATTGGCCGGAGAGGTGTCTCGGTCATGTCTGCATGGTTCCCGAACCCGTAGGGTCTACACACTTAAGGTTCCATGACGCTAGAGCTGTTATGGGAAATTGTATGTGGTTACCAAAAGTTGTTCGGAGTCCCAGATGAGATCCCGGACGTCACGAGGAGTTCCGGAATGGTCCGTAGGTAAAGATTTATATATGGGAAGTCCTATTTTGGCCACCGAAAAATATTCGGGATTTTTCGGTATTGTACCGGGAAGGTTCTAGAAGGTTCCGGAGTGGGGCCCACCTGAATGGGGGGATCCACATGAATGTGGGTAGTGGGGGCAAGGCCCCACACCCCTGGTCAAGGCACACCAAGATCCCCCCTTAGAAGGAATAAGATCATATCCCGAAGGGATAAGATCAAGATCCCTAAAAAGGGGGGATAACAATCGGTGGGGAAGGGAAAGGATGGGATTTCTTTCCTCCCACCTTTGCCAACGCCCCAATGGACTTGGAGGGCAAGAAACCAGCCCCCTCCAGCCATATATATAGTGGGGAGGTGCATGGGAGCAAAAACCCTTGCCCCTGGCGCAGCCTCCCCCCTCCTACTCCTCCTCCTCCGTAGTGCTTAGCGAAGCTCTGCCGGAGAACCACGAGCTCCACCGCCACCATGCCGTCGTGCTGCCGGATCTCTCCCTCAACTTTTCCTCTCCCCTTGCTGGATCAAGAAGGAGGATACGTCCCCGGGCTGTACGTGTGTTGAACGCGGAGGCGCCGTCCGTTCAGCGCTTGAATCGGATCTTCCGCGATTTGAATCGCCGCGAGTACGACTCCATCAACCGCGTTCTTGTAACGCTTCCGCTTAGCGATCTTCAAGGGTATGAAGATGCACTCCCTCTTACTTGTTGCTAGCATCTCCTAGATTGATCTTGGTGACACATAGGAAATTTTTGAATTATTACTACGTTCCCCAACAGTGGTATCAGAGCTAGGTCTATGCGTAGATTCTATGCACGAGTAGAACACAAGTAGTTGTGGGTGATGATTTGTTCAATTTGCTTACCGTTACTAGTCCTATCTTGATTCGGCGGCATTGTGGGATGAAGCGGCCCGGACCGACCTTACACGTACGCTTACGTGAGACAGGTTCCACCGACTGACATGCACTTGTTGCATAAGGTGGCTAGTGGGTGTCTGTCTCTCCCACTTTAGTCGGATCGGATTCGATGAAGAGGGTCCTTATGAAGGGTAAATAGCAATTGGCATATCACCATTGTGGCTTTTGCATAGGTAAGAAATGTTCTTGCTAGAAACCCATAGCAGCCACGTAAAACATGCAACAACAATTAGAGGACGTCTAACTTGTTTTTGCAGGGTATGCTATGTGATGTGATATGGCCAAAAGGATGTGATGAATTATATATGTGATGTATGAGATTGATCATGTTCTTGTAATAGGAATCACGACTTGCATGTCGATGAGTATGACAATCGGCAGGAGCCATAGGAGTTGTCTTAATTTATTGTATGACCTGCGTGTCAATGAAAATGCCATGTAATTACTTTACTTTATTGCTAACCGTTAGCCATAGCAGTAGAAGTAATAGTTGGCGAGACAACTTCATGAAGACACGATGATGGAGATCATGGTGTCATGCCGGTGACGATGGTGATCATGCCGCGCCTCGAAGATGGAGATCAAAAGTGCAAGATGATATTGGCCATATCATGTCACTTTATGATTTGCATGTGATGTTTATCATGTTTACATCTTATTTGCTTAGAACGATGGTAGCATAAATAAGATGATCCCTCACTAAAAATTTCAAGAAATGTGTTCCCCCTAAGTGTGCACCGTTGCGAAGGTTCGTTGTTTCGAAGCACCACGTGATGATCGGGTGTGATAGATTCTAACGTTCTCATACAACGGGTGTAAGCCAGATTTACACATGCGAAACACTTAGGTTGACTTGATGAGCCTAGCATGTACAGACATGGCCTCGGAACAAGAGAGACCGAAAGGTCGAACATGAGTCATATAGTAGATGCGATCAACATGGAGATGTTCACCCTTGATGACTAGTCCGTCTCACGTGATGATCGGATGTGGCCTAGTCGATTCGGATCATGTATCACTTAGATGACTAGAGGGATATCTATCTGAGTGGGAGTTCATTAAACAATTTGATCAGATGAACTTAATTATCATGAACTTAGTCTAAAATTGTCTTTACAACCTATCTTGTAGATCCAATGGCCCACGCTAATGTTGCCCTCAACTTCAACGCGTTTCTAGAGAAAACTAAGCTGAAAGACGATGGTAGCAACTATACGGACTGGGTCCGTAACTTGAGGATCATCCTCATAGCTGCCAAGAAAGCATATGTCCTTGAAGCACCGCTAGGTGACGCACCCATTTTCCCGGCAACTCAAGACATTATGAACGCCTGGCAGTCGTGTAGTGATGATTACTCCCTGGTTCAGTGCGGCATGCTTTACATCTTAGAACCGGGGCTCCAAAAGCATTTTGAGCAACACAGAGCATATGAGATGTTCCAAGAGCTGAAAATGGTTTTCCAAGCTCATGGCCGGGTCGAGAGATATGAAGTCTCCGACAAGTTCTACAGTTGTAAGATGGAGGAAAACAGCTCTGTCAGCGAGCATATACTCAAAATGTCTGGGTTGCACAACCGCTTGTCTCAGCTGGGAGTTAATCTTCCAGATGGCTCGGTCATTGCCAGGATCCTCCAGTCGCTTCCACCTAGCTACAAGAGCTTTGTGATGAACAACAATATGCAAGGGATGGAGAAGTCCATTCCTGAGTTATATTCAATGCTGAAATCAGCGGAGGTGGAGATCAAAAAGGAACATCAAGTGTTGATGGTAAATAAGACCACTAGTTTCAAGAAAGGCAAGGGTAAGAAGAACATCAAGAAGGACGGCAAGGGAGTTGCCGCGCCCGGTAAGTCAGTTGCTGGGAAGAAGCCAAAGAATGGACCCAAGCCTGAGACTGAGTGCTTTTATTGCAAGGGAAATGGTCACTGGAAGCGGAACTGCCCCAAGTACTTAGCGGATAAGAAGGCCGGCAACGCCAAAGGTGTATATGATATACATGTTATTAATGTGTACCTTACCAGCGCTCATAGTAGCTCCTGGGTATTTGATACCGGTGCGGTTGCTCACATTTGTAACTCAAAACAGGAGCTGCGGAATAAGCGGAGACTGGCGAAGGACGAGGTGACGATGCACATCGGGGATGGTTCCAAGGTCGATATGATCGCCGTCGGCACGCTACCTCTACATTTACCTTCGGGATTAGTTTTAAACCTCAATAATTGTTATTTAGTGCCAGCTTTGAGCATGAACATTGTATCTGGATCTCGTTTAATGCTAGATGGCTACTCATTTAAATCCGAGAATAATGGTTGTTCTATTTATATGAGATATGTTTTATGGTCATGCCCCGCTGGTCAATGGTTTATTTTTATTGAATCTCGAACGTGATGTTACACATATTCATAGTGTGAATGCCAAAAGATGTAAGGTTGATAATGATAGTCACACATACTTGTGGCACTGTCGCCTTGGTCACATTGGTGTCAAACGCATGAAGAAACTCCATCCAGATGGACTTTTGGAGTCTCTTGATTATGAATCATTTGACACGTGCGAACCATGCCTCATGGGCAAAATGACCAAGACTCCATTCTCCGGAACAATGGAGCGAGCAACCAACTTGTTGGAAATAATACATACTGATGTATGCGGTCCAATGAGCGTTGAGGCTCGCGGTGGCTATCGTTATGTTCTCACCCTCACTGATGACTTAAGTAGATATGGGTATGCCTACTTAATGAAACACAAGTCTGAGACCTTTGAAAGGTTCAAGGAATTTCAGAGCGAGGTAGAGAATCAATGTGATAGGAAAATAAAGTTCTTACGATCAGATCATGGAGGAGAATACTTGAGTCACGAGTTTGGCACGCACTTAAGGAAATGTGGAATTGTTTCACAACTCACGCCGCCTGTAACACCTCAGCGTAATGGTGTGTCCGAATGTCGTAATCGCACTCTATTGGATATGGTGCGATCTATGATGTCTCTTACCGATCTACCGCTATCATTTTGGGGTTATTCTTTAGAGACTGTTGCATTCACTTTAAATAGGGCACCGTCTGAATCCGTTGAGACGACACCGTATGAATTATGGTTTGGGAAGAAACCTAAGATGTCGTTTCTGAAAGTTTGGGGATGCGATGCTTATGTCAAGAAACTTCAACCTGAAAAGCCCGAACCCAAATCGGGAAAATGCGTCTTCATAGGATACCCTAAGGAAACTATTGGGTATACCTTCTACCTCAGATCCGAAGGCAAGATCTTTGTTGCCAAGAATGGATCCTTTCTGGAGAAAGAGTTTCTCTCGAAAGAAGTAAGTGGGAGGAAAGTAGAACTTGTTGAGGTATCCCCTCTTGAACCGGAGAGTAGCGCAGCTCAGGAAGATGTTTCTGTGGTGCCTGCACCGACTAGAGAGGAAGTTAATGATGATGATCATGAAACTTCGGGTCAAGTTGCTACTGAACTTCGTAGGTCCACGAGGACACGTTCCGCACCAGAGTGGTACGGCAACCCTGTCCTGGAAATCATGTTGTTAGACAACGGTGAACCTTCGAACTATGAAGAAGCGATTGCGGGCCCGGATTCCAACAAATGGCTTGAAGCCATGAAATCTGAGATAGGATCCATGTATGAAAACAAAGTATGGACTTTGACGGACTTGCTCGATGATCGGCAAGCCATAGAGAATAAGTGGATCTTTAAGAAGAAGACTGACGTGGATGGTAATGTGACCGTCTATAAGGCTCGGCTTGTCGCTAAGGGTTATCGACAAGTTCAAGGGGTTGACTACGATGAGACCTTCTCACCCGTAGCGAAGCTGAAGTCCGTCCAAATCATGTTAGCAATTGCCACATTCTATGATTACGAGATCTGGCAAATGGACGTCAAAACGGCATTCCTTAATGGTTTCCTTAAGGAAGAATTGTATATGATGCAGCCGGAAGGTTTTGTCGATCCTAAGAATGCTGACAAAGTATGCAAGCTCCAGCGCTCCATCTATGGGCTGGTGCAAGCATCTCGGAGTTGGAACATTCGCTTTGATGAAATGATCAAAGCGTTTGGGTTTATACAGACTTATGGAGAAGCCTGTATTTACAAGAAAGTGAGTGGGAGCTCTGTAGCATTTCTCATATTATATGTGGATGACATACTGTTGATGGGAAATGATATAGAACTTTTGGAAAGCATAAAGGCCTACTTGAATAAGTGTTTTTCAATGAAGGACCTTGGAGAAGCTGCTTACATATTAGGCATCAAGATGTATAGAGATAGATCGAGACGCCTCATTGGTCTTTCACAAAGCACATACCTTGACAAGATATTGAAGAAGTTCAATATGGATCAGTCCAAGCAGGGGTTCTTGCCTGTATTGCAAGGTGTGAGATTGAGCGCAGCTCAACGCCCGACCTCGGCAGAAGAAAGAGAAAAGATGAGTGTCATCCCCTATGCCTCAGCCATAGGCTCTATTATGTATGCCATGCTGTGTACCAGACCTAATGTGAACCTTGCCATAAGTTTGGTAGGGAGGTACCAAAGTGATCCCGGAATGGAACACTGGACAGCGGTAAAGAATATCCTGAAGTAGCTAAAAAGGAATAAGGATATGTTTCTCGTTTATGGAGGTGCCGAAGAGCTCGTCGTAAAGGGTTACGTCGATGCTAGCTTTAACACAGATCTGGATGACTCCAAGTCACAAACCGGATACGGTTACATTTTGAATGGTGGGGCAGTCAGCTGGTGCAGTTGCAAGCAAAGCGTCATGGCGGGATCTACATGTGAAGCGGAGTACATAGGTGCTTTGGAAGCAGCTCAGGAAGGAGTCTGGATGAAGGAGTTTATCACCGACCTAGGAGTGATTCCCAATGCGTCGGGCCCGATGACTCTCTTCTGTGACAACACTGGAGCTATTGCCATTGCCAAGGAGCCCAGGTTTCACAGGAAGACCAAGCACATCAAGCGCCGCTTCAACTCCATTCGTGAATATATTCAAGATGGAGACATAGATATTTGTAAAGTACATACGGATCTGAATGTCGCAGATCCATTGACTAAACCTCTTCCACGAGCAAAACATGATCAGCACCAGAACTCTATGGGTGTTCGATTCATCACAATGTAACTAGATTGTTGACTCTAGTGCAAGTGGGAGACTGTTGGAAATATGCCCTAGAGGTAATAATAAAATGGTTATTATTATATTTCCTTGTTCATGATAATTGTCTATTGTTCATGCTATAATTGTATTAACCGGAAACCGTAATACATGTGTGAATACATAGACCACAGCATGTCCCTAGTGAGCCTCTAGTTGACTAGCTCGTTGATCAATAGATGGTTGTGGTTTCCTGACCATGGACATTGGATGTCGTTGATAACGGGATCACATCATTAGGAGAATGATGTGATGGACAAGACCCAATCCTAAGCATAGCACAAGATCGTGTAGTTCGTTTGCTAGAGCTTTTCTAATGTCAAGTATCATTTCATTAGACCATGAGATTGTGCAACTCCCGGATACCGTAGGAATGCTTTGGGTGTATCAAACGTCACAACGTAACTGGGTGACCATAAAGGTGCACCACAGGTATCTCTGAAAGTGTCTGTTGGATTGGCACGAATCGAGACTGGGATTTGTCACTCCGTATGACAGAGAGGTATCTCTGGGCCCACTTGGTAATGCATCATCATAATGAGCTCAATGTGACTAAGGAGTTAGCCACGGCATCATGCGTTACGGAACGAGTAAAGAGACTTGCCGGTAACTAGATTGAACAAGGTATAGGGATACCGACGATCGAATCTCGGGCAAGTAACATACCGATGGACAAAGGGAGTTATATACGGGATTGATTGAATCCCCGACATCGTGCTTCATCCGATGAGATCATCGTGGAACATGTGGGAGCCAATATGGGTATCCAGATCCCGCTATTGGTTATTGGCCGGAGAGGTGTCTCGGTCATGTCTGCATGGTTCCCGAACCCGTAGGGTCTACACACTTAAGGTTCCGTGACGCTAAAGTTGTTATGGGAAATTGTATGTGGTTACTGAAAGTTGTTCGGAGTCCCGGATGAGATCCCAAACATCACGAGGAGTTCCGGAATGGTCCGGAGGTAAAGATTTATATATGGGAAGTCCTATTTTGGCCACCGGAAAATGTTCGGGATTTTTCGGTATTGTACCAGGAAGGTTCTAGAAGGTTCTGGAGTGGGGCCCACCTGCATGGGGGGACCCACATGAACGTGGGTAGTGGGGGCAAGGCCCCACACACCTGGTCAAGGCGCACCAAGATCCCCCCTTAGAAGGAATAAGATCATATCCCGAAGGGATAAGATCAAGATCCCTAAAAAGGGGGGATAACAATCGGTGGGGAAGGGAAAGGATGGGATTTCTTTCCTCCCACCTTTGCCAATGCCCCAATGGACTTGGAGGGCAAGAAACCAGCCCCCTCCACCCCTATATATAGTGGGGAGGTGCATGGGAGCAAAAGCCCTTGCCCCTGGCGCAGCCCTCCCCCCTCCTACTCCTCCTCCTCCGTAGTGCCTAGCGAAGCTCTGCCGGAGAACCACGAGCTCCACTGCCACCACGCCGTCGTGCTGTCGGAGCTCTCCCTCAAATTCTCCTCTCCCCTTGTGTCGTGGGCTTGTCACGGCAGATGTCCTAGAGAAAGGACTTAGTCGTGGAGCCATCGCGATGGGTTAGCTTAAAGGGGTTAAAGCGGACAAGCGACGCAGAGAGTTTATACCGGTTCGGCCCCTTGCGGTGAAGGTAAAGGCCTAATCCAGTTGTTGTGGAATTGCTAGGGTTTCGATGACCAGGGAGCGAATCCGCTATGCCTGGCTCTCGAGTTGTTGTCTGTCTCCCCCCAAACCGCCGCCGGGTCGTCCCCTTATATACATGGGTTGACGCCCGTCGGTTTACAGGATCCCGAGGCCGGCTCGTGAACATGTCCGGCTCGGTCTCTACTCTATCTTATAGCACAAGTTTACATATCAATGTCGGTTTATGTCTACAGGCCTTAATCCGCCGTTGGGCCCCGGCCTTCATAAAGCGCCTCCATCTTTGCCAAGTGGGCTTCAAGTATAATAACTCATTATGGGGATAATCCGGCCTCTCCTGGCCGGTTTATACCCAGTAGTAATATCCCCAACATTAGGCCCCAGATTGATTTGAACTGGTTCATGTCAATCTTCAACTTGAGAAAAAATCTTCTTTCAGCATCTTCGCATAAATCTTGTAAACCGCCACGACGTCATCTTCCAGTATCTTGATAAACCGCCATGACGTCACCTGTTATTAAAAATGGTATGTCTCTCACCTTCATTAATGAGCCTCCGACAATCGAGGCGACAGCTCTGCCACATATCCCGCTTTGGGCTCCTCGATTCTCGCGCCTGTCACTTATCCATTCGCCTTATAAATAAAGCCGAAGGGTCCTTTTCATTTTTTCCCTTCGTGCCCCTTCGCATCGTCCTCTTCCTCGCGTCGCCCGAACGTTGGAGCTCCGCCGCCACTGTCGACCTTCGCCTCTGCCCCAACGAAGGCTGCTGCATCACCCTGATCGTACCAGAAAGCCGCGACACCTCTCCGCTGTTCCTTTGATACTGGTAAGCCTTCTCTCCTTCCACCCTAGATCATATCACTAGGGTTTGTACTCATCGGAATTCTTCGAAGTTCTAGAGCTGTTCTTCCATGTTCTTGTCAGTAGCACAAATGGCAAGTTAGATCTGATATTTTCCGGTGCCTTTGTAGTTAGAGCTCCCTTTTTCCCCACTAGATCATCCCTTTCATACAGAAAAAACTCATCTACCTAATGAACTGTTTAAGTACCTGAAGTTTAGGTCTGAGTATACTCTAGTTTTCTGTCGCACTGTAGATCTGAAATTATCATATCACTTTGTGAAACTTGTTTTTCCCTCACTTAGGTATTTTAGATCTGTATCTTTCATACCAATATAGGCAGTTTAGCTTTATGAAAGAACAATAATCCGGTAGGCATCATTAGTCCCCTCTTAAACCGCCGATTCATTGATCTTTGAACCTTCTCCACTGTCAGACTCCGGTTTAGTAATACCAAACTCCGATTTAACAATATGCATATACCTCTGCTTCTGCTTATCTTGCATTGCTTTATGCTCGCCCCTCATAAATCTTAAACCGGCAATAAATGTGTTTCAGCTTCCCATTGAAATGGCCAAACAAGTTTACGAGTGCAACTGGGTTCCTTCCTGGGTTACTGAAGAGCAATTAAACATATGTGTCACAACTGGAGCTTTAGCCAAGAAAGAAGTCATCCACTGGAGGGCTCCTGGTCCGGAAAATCCTCCTGAACCCAAGGACGGAGAAGTAGTTGTATTCACTGACCATCTGGGTCGAGGCTTTAGCCCTCCCGGTTCAAAAAAATTCCGGGATGTGCTGGCCAGCTTCCAACTCCACCCTCAAGACATTGGACCAAACTCTGTGTCCAATATTTGCAATTTCCAAGTATTTTGTGAGGCCTATCTTCAAGAGGAGCCCACAGTTGAACTGTTCCGGGATTTCTTTTATTTAAACCGTCGCACAGAGTTCACAGACAGACCCAACACTGAGCTTGGCAGAATGGCAATTCAAAAGAGGAAGGATGTCAGCTTCCCTCATGCCAAGCTTCATAGTCACCCCAAGGATTGGAATCAGATTTGGTTTTACTGCAAAGACACATCTCCAACTGATGAAAATCCTCTGCCGGGTTACCGTCCCCACCGGCTTAGCAACACTCATCCCTTCCCTCAAAGGCTGACTGCCAAGGAACGGTCCAACTATGCACCACAACTGTCAAAGCTCAGAGCCTTTATGGCAAACGGTTTGACAGGTGTCGATTTTGTTCGCTGTTGGATATCTTGGAGCGTTCTGCCTTTAAGCCGGCGCCCCGGTTTAATGTGCGAGTACACAGGGGATTTGAAAGACCCTCAACGACACATCAACATTCAACTAACAGAAGCCGAAGTTACGGAGGCTGTCAAGAAAATACTGAATGAACCGGAAGCTGTCTGTAGCCAGACCGGGTTAAGCCCTTTCTGCGTCTCCAATAAACCGCCAACTGTAAGAATCACAACTTTCTTGTTTTATTTTACCCCTTTTCAGATAGTCTCAAAATTTTGTCAATCTTTCACAGGGTGATGACCCATTCTGGAAGAAAAAACCACAGGATAAACCAGCAAAACCACTTCTCCCGAAGACCAAGGTCACCAAGAAACCTGCTAAGAAAAGGACCACTGAATCTTCTGAACCAAATGCTGATGCAGATCTGGCTAATCCGGACTCAGAGGTAGAACTTGACTCTCTTGGTTCTTTTTTCATACACCTTGTTGACAATGACCGTTATCAAGACGACGCCGAAGGCAGCCAGGCTGACGATGCAGAGGTAATTATCCCTTCTTCCGGTTCAGACCCTCTGCCAACACAGAAAATCCGTCAAGCAAGCCGGAAAATAAAATTTTCTCACCCCTTAGCTCACTTGGACCCAAACTTTCTTTTGAAGACGCAGCAACACGAAGCCCGCCGCACAACCCGGCACAGTGGCCAGGTAGTTACCTCTGCCGGTTTACCGAACACTCCGGTCTGGAAACGTCGATCAGAGGTCTCTTATACTCCTGATACTTCTTGCCCCAAGGCGGGTTGTTTTCGGCAGCCTCTTAATCCGTCTGATTCAAATTATCAGGGAACACCTAATTCGTCCTCTAGCGAGTCAACGGCCACACAACTTCCAACCCTCAAGACGGTCCCTGGGTAGGTTATGCTTTAATCTTATCCTTAATGTGTTATGTTTGCATACTGTACTGATCTTTATGTTTGTTCTCAGTGCCAAGCCTAGACCCAGTAAGAAGGCCCGGTTAAATAAACCATCTGATGACAATGTGGATATTGAACCGGAGAAGACTCCAGATCTGGAAAGAACAAATATTGATGTTACACCTGATGATCCACCGCCTCAAGATTATAACTTCATAGTTGAACAAACAGAAGTTGACACCACAGGCCACACTGATAAACCGACTAGCCCGGCTCACGCGGATGATAAGTCGGCCAGCCCAGCTAAGGCTGTTGATAAACCGTCAACTCCTGTGAAGGCTGCTAATGATAAAGAAGATGATGTTATGATTACTGGCGTCGGCCACAACGCTCCTGGCAATCCTGTTGCTTTATCGAAGCATAGTGCCAAGGACGAGGTTTCTGCTATGGGCAAAGGCAAATGGAACACAGATTTGTCAACCTATGCTCACCTGCAGGCAGAAACCTCCAAAACCAAAGATTTATAGGCTGAGCTGAGCAAAAAGGAAACTCAAACCGCTGATCTGCAAGAAAACATCAAGTCCCAGCAGGCAGAAACCTCCAAAACCAAAGATGAGCTTACCAGTGCCTTAGCCGCTATGGAAAAGCTGAAGGAGAGTTTCAACAAGGAGCGGGCAGATTGGGACACAGAAAAATCCGCATTGCAAAAAAGAGCCGAGGACGCAGAAGCAGCTCTTAAACCGGTGGTAGACGAGCTAACTGGTGTAAAGCGGCAAATACATGCCATGACTGCTGCTGTGTTTGGTAAATATCCTGGCTTTAAATTTTCAACATATCATCCCATACATTGCCGGTTTACTGATGTTTGTAATGGCGCAGGAACTCGCATTAGTCATCTAGGCTCTGACGTACAGAAGAAGCTGAAGGCTGCCTATACTCTTATAGAGCAGTTATATACCAGCGCGCAAAGGATCATCTGCACTGCTTCTCACAACAAGCCGCCCCCAACTTTAATCAAGGAGACCTTAGAAAGGTTGTCAATGCTGCCTGTCCGGGTAGAAGAGCTAAAGAGATCTGCTGCCAGGGCTGGTGCTCTGACTGCACTAACCCGGGCAAAAGCATGGGTGCCTGATCTTGATCCGGTGGATGTGGCTAAAGGCTATCCAAGCTTAAAAGAAGACGGATCAGAGTTTGGCCATGAGGACCTCCGAGCAATAAACCGAGAAGTACGTCCACTGGCTTGCCAACTGGCTGACGAAACTGATCTTTCATATTACCAGGTGAGTTATGATGTCAACAACAAACGGGTTGCTGCACCAACCCCTGAGGCTCAAAATCTTATCCCGCCAATCCGTAAGCACACCTATGCCCCTGACGTTGAACCGTCCACACTTATAAGCGATGAAGCTGTGTTCCGAGCCTTAACTGGGATCGATTGGGCCACCATTGACTTCCAGCCGCTGGGTAGAGAGGAAGAGGATGAACCGGCGCAAGGCGATCCACAACCGTCAGGGCAGCCTGGTGATGAGTCATGATCCGGAGGCCGATTTAACCTTCCGCGTGCTGCAATACTTGCCAAAAAACAATTACTCTTTTGGGCACTGAAACGCCTTGTAATAGGCTAGTTTAAACACTTGGTCTGCTATGCCATCGTGCATACTTTCTTTGCTTAACGCCGGTTTACCAAAATCATCATAAATTTCATCAAAGGATAAAAAACTTGGCAAATAAAAGCATATGAAAACTTGTAGTCGAGGCTTTTCACGAGCTGCCAGGCCCCAAATTTGAGGCTTTTCATGGGCTGCCAGGCCACTGAGTTAAACCATTTTACAAAGCCTTTTAAGATGGACCTCAATCTTTAACCAATCGTCGTTTTAACTTTGACAAGTTCAGGGTCTTATGAGATTGACTTGTCGAAGTTCGACGGGTCATACCAGGTTTACCTGGACGGAGTGACTTACTTAAAAAAAAGGCAGGTTAACCCGGGGTTTTAGCTGTATACACCAGGCTTCCAAGCCGTGGCTTGATAGCCTATTACAAGTGTAGATTCTTTGTTCATTGCGATAGCAAAGAATCCCCAAGCAATATTTTGAGCTGTGCTCAGTGGGTGCCTATGTTTGAGCTGTTCTTTTGGAACACTCTCTTTGGCCCCTAAGTAATTTTTCTTTTTGGCTCTGAGCCAATCAAGAGGTGTAGCTATGGTTCGAATATGACCAAGCCCCCAAGTGATTTTTCTGGTGGCCTTGCACCTATCAAGAGGTGTAGCTAAGGTTCGAATACGACCAAGCCCCCAAGTGATTTATATATATGGCTTGATAAGCCGAATCAAGGGGTAAACCGGACGCCGCTTTATAAACAGAAACCTCCATGTAACCACACATGATGTAAGAAAAAACAACAGATACCCCGCTTTAGCTGAGGCTCCGGTTTATTATATTGATCATAATATATACATTGTCATAACTATGTACATAAGCAGAGCCAAGGGCTCAGGTATAGTAAGGCCGTAGATGAGCGATATTCCACGGCCGGTGGGTCTCCTCCTCTGATTTACGTGAGTCTTTGTGCTCTCGAACATCGATTAGGTAGTATGACCCGTTGTGCAGGTTTTTGCTGACCACGAAGGGTCCTTCCCAAGGCGGGGATAACTTGTGCATATCAGTCTGATCCTGGATGAGTCGGAGCACCAGATCGCCTTCTTGAAAAGTTCTGGTTCTAACCCGGCGGCTGTGATAACGACGCAGATCTTGCTGACAAATCGCCGAACGGGCTGCTGCAATGTCACGCTCCTCATCTAATAGGTCAAGTGCTTCCTGCTGTGCCTTCTCATTATCAGCTTCAACATAAGCCGCCACACGAGGCGAGTCATGACGGATGTCACTCGGGAGAACCGCCTCTGCTCCGTAGACCATGAAGAAAGGTGTGTAACCCGTAGACCTGTTGGGCATGGTATTGATGCTCCATAACACAGAAGGTAACTCCTCCACCCAACAACCCGGCGTCCGTTGCAAAGGAACCATAAGCCGGGGCTTGATGCCTCTCAAGATCTCCTGATTGGCTCTCTCCGCTTGACCATTAGATTGGGGGTGAGCCACTGAAGATACGTCAAGTCGGATGTGCTCACGTTGACAAAACTCTTTCATAGCACCTTTGGACAGATTAGTACCATTATCAGTTATAATGCTGTGCGGAAAGCCAAACCGGAAAATCACCTTCTTGATGAATTGAACCGCCGTAGTTGCATCACACTTACTGACTGGCTCTGCCTCCACCCACTTAGTAAACTTATCAACCGCCACCAAAAGGTGGGTCTTCTTGTCCTTGGATCTCTTAAAGGGCCCAACCATATCCAGCCCCCAAGTTGCAAACGGCCAAGTGATTGGAATCATCCTCAATTCCTGGGCCGGAACATGAGCTCGGCGTGAAAACTTCTGACAACCATCGCACTTTTTCACCAAGTCTTCCGCATCAGCATGAGCCGTCAGCCAATAAAAACCGCGACGAAAAGCTTTAGCTACCAGGGATTTTGAACTGGCATGGTGACCACAATCCCCTTCATGGATCTCACACAGGATCTCACGGCCTTCTTCAGGAGATACACAACGTTGAAACGCCCCTGTTACACTGCGGTGATGTAATTCGCCATTGACAATAGTCATTGACTTGGATCGCCGGATTATCTGTCTGGCCAAAGTCTCATCCTCGGGTAACTCGCCCCGGTTCATGTACGCCAGATATGGGACGGTCCATTCCGGAATAACATGAAGTGTTGCCACCAATTGAGCCTCCGGATCAGGAACAGCCAGATCCTCCTCTGTGGGAAGTTTAACCGACGGATTATGCAGCACATCCAAAAAGATGTTGGGTGGAACCAGCTTACATTGGGAACCCAAACGGCTTAAAGCGTCCGCCGCTTCATTTTTCCGCCGGTCCACATGATCAACCTGATAGCCTTTGAAGTGACCTGCAACAATATCCACCTCTCGACGATATGCAGCCATGAGCGGATCCTTAGAATCCCAAGTGCCAGACACTTGTTGAGCCACCAGGTCCGAGTCACTGAAGCACTTAACCCGGCTCAAATTCATCTCCTTAGCCATCCGAAGACCGTGGAATAAGGCATCATATTCAGCTGCATTGTTAGTGCAAGGGAACATTAAACGGAGAACATAACAAAACTTATCACCTCGTGGGGAAGTTAATACGACTCCAGCCCCCGAGCCCTCCAATTGCTTGGACCCATCAAAATGAATAGTCTAATAAGTATGATCCGGCTTCTCTTCTGGCGCCTGTAACTCTGTCCAATCATTGATGAAATCCACCAATGCTTGTGATTTGATTGCCGTCCGAGGCACATAATTTAACCCGTGAGGTCCAAGCTCAATGGCTCACTTGGCAATCCGGCCAGTCGCTTCCCTGTTCTGGATTATTTCCCCCAAAGGAGCAGAGCTGACCACAGTGATGGGATGACCCTGGAAATATTCCTTGAGCTTCCGGCTTGCCATAAAAACTCCATACACCAGCTTCTGCCAATGTGGGTACCTTTGCTTAGACTCAATAAGTACCTCACTGATGTAATAAACCAGCCGTTGAACCGGATACTCCTTTCCGGTCTCCTTGCGCTCCACCACAATAGCCACGCTAACTGCCCGGGCATTGGCAGCCACATATAACAGCAAAGGCTCTTTATCAATAGGAGCAGCAAGGACAGGCGGCTCGGCTAGCTGCCGCTTTAAATCCTCAAACGCTTTATTGGCGGCGTCGCTCCAGACGAAATTAGCCGTCTTCTTTAGCATCTGATATAAAGGGATAGCCTTCTCCCCGAGGCGACTGATAAACCGACTCAAGGCTGCAATCCAGCCTGCCAAGCGTTGAACATCATTGATGCACTTCGGTTTAGCCAAAGAAGTTATGGCCTTGATTTTCTCCGTATTAGCTTCAATGCCCCTGTTAGACACCAGAAAACCCAAGAGCTTGCCTGCCGGTACACCAAAGACACATTTGGCCGGATTAAGCATCATCTTATAAACCCGGAGGTTATCAAAGGTCTCCTTCAAGTCATCTATCAATGTCTCCTTCTCTCTGGATTTCATCACAATATCATCCACATAAGCATGAACATTGCGGCCGATCTGATCATGAAGACAGTTCTGCACACAACGCTGATAAGTCGCCTGGGCACTCTTTAGCCCAAAGGGCATAGACACATAGCAGAAGGCTCCAAAGGGAGTTATGAAATCTGTCTTCTCCTGGTCCTTAACTGCCATTTTGATCTGATGGTAGCCAGAATAAGCATCCAGAAAACTCAAACGCTCACAACCCGCCGTAGCATCAATGATTTGATCAATACGAGGGAGGGCAAAAGGATCCGCTGGACAAGCCTTGTTCAAATCTGTGTAGTCCACACACATACGCCAAGTGCTGTTCTTCTTAAGTACTAGCACCGGATTAGCCAACCACTTAGGATGAAATACCTCAACAATAAAGCCAGCTGCCAAGAGCCTGGCCACTTCCTCACCAATAGCCTTGCGTCTTTCTTCATTGAACCGGCGGAGAAACTGCTTGACCGGTTTAAACTTGGGATCAACGTTAAGAGTGTGCTCAGCGAGTTCCCTCGGTACACCTGGCATGTCAGAAGGCTTCCACGCAAAGATGTCCCGGTTCTCACGGATGAACTCGATGAGCGCGCTTTCCTATTTCAGATCCAAGGTAGCACTGATGCTGAACTGCTGGGATGAATCACCAGGAACGAAATCAACCAGCTTAGTCTCATCAGCCGACTTAAACTTCAAGGCCGGATCATGCTCTGTAGTTGGCTTCTTCAAGGAAGTCATGTCTGCCGGATCAACATTGTCTTTGTAAAACTTCAACTCCTCTGTTGCACAAACCGACTCAGCATAAGCCGCATCACCTTCTTCACATTCCAAAGCGATCTTATGACTCCCATGTACCGTGATGGTCCCCTTATGACCCGGCATCTTGAGCTGCAGATAGACATAACAGGGCCTCGCCATGAATTTAGCATAAGCCGGCCGCCCAAACACGGCATGATACGGGCTCTTGATTTTCACCACTTCAAAGGTCAATGTTTCTGATCTTGAATCATGCTCATCACCAAAAGCAACCTCCAGAGCTATCTTACTGACCGGATACACCGATTTACCAGGCACCACACCATGGAAGACCGTGCTGGATGGTTTAAGATATTTATCTGTTAACCCCATGCGACGGAAGGTTTCATAATAAAGGATATTGATACTACTCCCCCCATCCATGAGTACTTTAGTGAACTTGTAACCTCCCACCTGAGGTGCCACCACCAACGCCAGATGACCCGGATTATCAACCCGAGGTGGATGATCCTCTCGACTCCACACAATGGGCTGTTCAAACCAGCGTAAGTAACGGGGCACCGCCGGTTCAACGGAGTTCACTGCCCTTTTATGAAGCTTCTGATCGCGCTTGCACAGGCTGGTGGTGAAGACATGGTACTGTCCACTGTTTAACTGCTTCGGGTTGCTCTGGTAACCCGACTGCTGCTGCTGCTGTTGGTTCCCCTGATGATTATAACCACCTTGGTTGCCTTGATTGCCTTGATTGCCATGTCTGCTTTGATTACCATGGAATCCTGAACCGGAACTGCCTCCACCATAACCCGGCCCATGAGACTCGGGGCCTGAACCACCAGCCGGTCCATTATTATTCCGGAAAAAATCTGAATCTTTGAACTCTCGCATAATATAACAATCCTTCCAGAGGTGTGTGGCCGGTTTGTCCCGCGATTCGTGCTTTGGGCAGGGCTGGTTCAACAGGTAATTCAGGCGCTCCGGATTGGGACTTGGTTCTCTTCCACGCGGGGGCGGTTTACCCTTCCGATGCTGACCATTACCCTGCGCGTTGGTATTAGCTACAAAATCTGAGCTGTTATCTGCTTTACGCTTATCGCTGTTTCCATGCCCCGCCGAGTTATGCTGCTGCCCTTTGGTGCTGCCACCCTTCTTTCCCTTTCCTGTCTTGTCATCATCAGATTCAGGGTCCTTAGTACTATCAGAGTCAGCATATTTCACCAGAGCTGCCATAAGTGTCCCCATGTCATTGCAATGGCGTTTGAACCGTCCCAGCTTCAACTTAAGAGGCGTAAACCGGCAATTGCTTTCCAACGTCAAAACGGCCATATCAGCGTTGATGCGGTCCGATGAATGCAAAATCTCTGAAACCAGGCGCACCCAATGGGTCGTTGATTCTCCTTCCTCCTGGACACAGGCAGCTAAATCCACAATTGACATGGGCTGTTTGCACGTGTCTTTGAAATTCTGAATAAACCGGGCTCTTAGCTCGGCCCATGACCCAATGGAGTTAGCTGGTAGGTTTTTCAACCAAGTGCGAGCTGTCCCTTCCAACATCATGGTGAAGTACTTAGCACATGCCGCATCATCTATGTCCAGCATCTCCATCGCCATCTCATAACTCTCCACCCACGACTCGGGGGATAAATCGGCAGTGTAATTCGGCACTTTACGTCAGCCCTTGAAGTCCTTGGGCAGCCGTACATTGCGTAACGCTGGGACGAGACACGGCACCCCCAAAGAACTAGAGGTAACCCCTGGTTCCACCAAAGTTGTTGGACGAACCGGAGTAAGCTGACGGGCCGCGTTCTATGCTGCTAACTCAGCCTCTCGATGTGCCCTAGCACGGTCCACCACATCCTGAGCATCAACACCGCCACCCGCCAGGTTATGGCCTCATGGCGGATTATGGTTGCGGGCACTGCTAGACATAGCCGGTTCATCAACATGCCTGATGTAACTCCGGCTTGGGCGGGGGGTGGAATGAATCCTCTCGCGACTGTACGAATAAGCCTGTTGCTGAGTCAAAGCTGTCTGAAGGAGCTCCCTAGCTCGTCGCGTCTCCACCGCTACAGGGGACTCACCATCGACTGGAAGGGCTGCCAATCGCGAAGCGGCCACGACTATGCTATCCAAGGGGTTGGAGTAATGACCTGGAGGCGTGGGCACATGCTGGGATGGGATATTCTGAAGAGGCGGATCCATTGCGCGTGGCTGAACCGGCGTCCCCGTTCCAGGCGCTTCTACCCGGTTTACCACCGGCTGGTTGCTGGTTCCGGCCCCTGGCGTATTGAAGAGATTCCTGGCTTCGTAAACTGGAGGCAGATGAGACCGGTACCTTCTCCTCATTACATCATTGGACGCGTTCTGATCCAACGTGAGCCAATAGGCCTGTGCATCTAACTCGGCCCGCTCTACAGCCATCCTGGTGTTTTCAGCTGCCAAATCCACCTTGGCTTGGGCTATCTGATCCTTCACCTTCGCCACTTCTGCGTTGTGCCGCTCCTGATCCGCTGGGCGAACTTCGGCCGCTAACAGTGCTGCCAAGGTGTCGAATAAATCGGACAGAGCCTGAGCCGGTGATGGCGCAGGGCCTCCTGCCCCAGCGACCGTCGCCACTGCTGAACTGGAGATCATCGCCGCAACGGTCGAAGATTGTGGCGCTGACTGCGTACCGGCCATGAAGATCGCAACCCGGCTTGGCGGGTCGAGAGAGTCCGGAATACTGTCGCCATCTGAACAACCACCAAACCGGCCATCCTGCAGCTGGTACAATGACTTGGTCTCTCCAGTAGATGACTCGTCACCGGAATAAACAACGGTTTCGCCATCATATTCCGATCTATCTTCAGATTCCACTCCGTGGATGACTCCCACGAAGGCACGCTTCGTGACAGGCTTAATCCGGGCAGATCTCGCGCGCTGAGCCGTTTTGACGATGTCGGTGCAGATGTCCGGCTCAGGGCCCGGTTCGCCAATCTTACCAATGAACATGTGAATGCCGCCGAAGGGGACCCGGTACCCGTACTCAATTGAACCGGCCTCGGGGCCCCAGCCTGCGTCGTCAATGTAGAGCTTGCCGCGACGACTTTTAGTCATCCGGCCCACGGCGTATCCCTTGAGTCCTTTGAAGCTGCCCTCTAAGGACTCGAAACCATCGTGCGATAGCCCCACGGTGGGCGCCAACTGTCGTGGGCTTGTCACGGCAGATGTCCTAGAGAAAGGACTTAGTCGTGGAGCCATCGCGATGGGTTAGCTTAAAGGGGTTAAAGCAGACAAGGGACGCAGAGAGTTTATACTGGTTCGGCCCCTTGCGGTGAAGGTAAACGCCTAATCCAGTTGTTGTGGAATTGCTAGGGTTTCGATGACCAAGGAGCGAATCCGCTATGCCTGGCTCTCGAGTTGTTGTCTGTCTCCCCCCAAACCGCCGCCGGGTCGTCCCCTTATATACATGGGTTGATGCCCATCGGTTTACAGGATCCCGAGGCCGGCTCATGAACATGTCCGGATCGGTCTCTACTCTATCTTATAGCACAAGTTTACATATCAATGTCGATTTATGTCTACAGGCCTTAATCCGCCGTTGGGCCCCGGCCTTCATAAAGCGCCTCCATCTTTGCCAAGTGGGCTTCAAGTATAATAACTCATTATGGGGAAAATCCGGCCTCTCCTGGCTGGTTTATACCCAGTAGTAATATCCCCAACACCTTGCTAGATCAAGAAGGAGAAGACGTCCTCGGGCTGTACGTGTGTTGAACGTGGAGGCACCGTCCGTTCGGCGCTTGAATCGGATCTTCCGCGATTTGAATCGCCACGAGTACGACTCCATCAACCGCGTTCTTGTAACGCTTCCGCTTAGCGATCTTCAAGGGTATGAAGATGCACTCCCTCTCACTTGTTGCTAGCATCTCCTAGATTGATCTTGGCGACACGTAGGAAATTTTTGAATTATTACTACGTTAGCCAACACGTGGGCCGTTGTCGCTGCCTGGGGAGGCCGTGGCGGACCAGCCCACTGCGATCCTCCCACCTCGGTGAAGCCAATCAGACTCTGAATGGTGGCTCTCCACTCATCCATCTGATCAGCTGCCGGCGGAAATTTCAACAGAAGCTGAGCCCGCGCCATGGCCTCTGAAGCGGTGCTTGGCATGGATGTCGATGAAGACCGTAACGTCGCCCGACTCCTGATGGTGCCGGTAGCGGTCGCGCCGTGCTCTCGTCGTCGTGAGCCAGCCACCTGGATGGCGTGGTGACGAGGTGAAGGCACTCGAGGACAAGCGGCTTCGTTTAGCGCAGTGGCTGGGTCAGCTTGTTCCGGGGGTGGCGCATGTTCTACGGCCGCACCCGCGGAGGGAGCGGTCGGGGAGTTGCGATTCCCCCTAGAGCGAGTACCCCCGCTGCGGTTGTGCCCCTCGACCGGAGGGGGAGGTGCAGATGGAATGATCTCTCCTCTCGTACCTCGTGGGGCGTAGCTGCTGGGATGTAGTTGATGCTGTCCTTCTCCGGTGCCTCCTGCTCCTGCTTCGGCCGCAGGGGAGGTTGTAACGACGCCGCCTGTGCCGACCACGTCCCCCGCAGCATCCGCACCCCCAGGCATCCCCGTAGCCCCTGCGGCATCGGCGCTCGCGTGCGGCGGGGCCTTCGAGGTGGATGGATAATCTGCGGCGCCGGGCTTCTTCTTGGGCGCCATGGAAGATGGAGCCGTTGATGAAGAAGATAGCGGTGAAGATGACGCGCTACGTACGCTTCTTGGGTTCGCGCAAGCGCATCCCCCTACCTGGCGCACCAAAGATTTTGTGGGAAACCACAGCCACCTATGGGGCCAAGGGCCCCTTTTGGTTCGGCAGGGGGACCGAGCATGTTGCACAAAGAGCGGAGGAGCGCAGCGCAGCGCGACAGAGATCACACGGGCAGTTTTACCCAGGTTCGGGCCGCCGCGAGGCGTAAAACCCTACTCCTGCTTTGGTGGATTGATGGTGGATGGTGGTGGAAACACAGCGCTCTTGCCCGGCAGGTTGCCTCGGGGTGAGAGCAGATACGCGCGTATGAGTGTACAGGGGTCCGAATCCTTTGTATGGTTGCCATGGGCCTCCTTTTATAGATCAAGGGGTCACCACAGTGGCAAATCAGTCATTGTGTACTGATTAGATAGCGAACAGTGCTATCATATCTACTCTGCAGACAGAGCAGTACGCATTAAATGCGCTGCTTAGTGTCACATCATGGCCTTCCCGGCATGCCTTGCCGGGCTGTTTGGCCACCTTCTCTCCTGTCTGCATGACACATCGCTGGACGGGTGTCATTTGGAGGCGATTCCTATAGGACATGGCTGCCATGTGGCAAAAGGAAGCCACTTAGTCACTTTGGGGCTTGACACCGCACCGATCGATGACTTGCGTCGCTGTGAGGTGGGGCGGTGAAGCCTTGGCGGGGTGTTTTGCCTCCGTAGGACCCGGCAGGCCTGCCGGGGCGGTCTTGAGGCTTGCTTCCGGGGCAACCTTGACCTCGCTAGGCTCTCCAGCCCGGCAAGGGAGGTTTTCCCTTAGCGGTGTCTTGCTCCTTGGCTTGACTTGGTCTTCTCAACCTGCCCTTTGATTCCTCAAAGAGCCTATCTCTTCATCTTGGCCTTGTCTTGGACGTTGCAATTCTGATCTTGGGCCTGTGCACGGTCTGGGCAACAGACCCAGGGTTTGTTGCACTGACACATACCCAAAGGAATTTCATAACCAATATTTTCAGTAG
Source organism: Thinopyrum elongatum (assembly GCA_011799875.1). NCBI lineage: Eukaryota > Viridiplantae > Streptophyta > Magnoliopsida > Poales > Poaceae > Thinopyrum > Thinopyrum elongatum. The sequence continues at coordinate 487,946,847 of CM022298.1, read as the reverse complement.
GTGCAGTAGGTTGAGGGGCAACTAATTGTGGTTCCGGTCGAGGTGAAGATACCCCAAACAAACCCCTCAAAGGATGATTCTCCATAGTAACAAGTGACAATAAATTTCAGCACATAATAATAATTTTTCCTTACCAATTTCCACTTACCAAGAGCGCTTCACTCCCCGGCAACGGCGCCAGAAAAGAGCCTTGATGACCCACAAGTATAGGGGATCAATCATAGTCCTTTCGATAAGTAAGAGTGTCGAACCCAACGAGGAGCAGAAGGAAATGACAAGTGGTTTTCAGCAAGGTATTTTCTGCAAGCACTGAAATAGTAGGTAACAGCTAGTTTGATAGCAAGATAATTTGTAACGAGCAAGTAACGGTAACAGTAAATAAAGTGCAGCAAGGTAGCCCAATCCTTTTGTGGCAAAGGACATGCCAAAACGGTCTCTTAAGATAAGCAAAGCGTTCTTGAGGGTACACGGGAATTTCATCTAGTCACTTTCATCATGTTGGTTTGATTTGTGTTTTCTACTTTGATAATTTGATATGTGGGTGGACCGGTGCTTAGGTGATGTTCTTACTTGAACAAACCTCCTACTTATGATTAACCCCCTCGCAAGCATCCGCAACTACGAGAAAAGTATTAAGATAAAATCTAACCATAGCATTAAACTTTTGGATCCAAATCAGTCCCTTACGAAATAGCGCATAAACTAGGGTTTAAGCTTCTGTCACTCTAGCAACCCATCATCTAATAACTACTCCACAATGCATTCCCTTAGGACCAAATATGGTGAAGTTCCATGTAGTCGACGTTCACATGACACCACTAAGGGAATCACAACATACATATCATCAAAATATCAAACACATATCAAGTTCACATGATTACTTGCAACATGACTTCTCCTGTGACCTCAAGAACAAAAGTAACTACTCACAAATGATAATTATGCTCATGATCAGAGGGGTATTAAATAGCATAATGGATCTGAACACATAATCTTCCACCAAATAAACCATATAGTAATCAACTACAAGATGCAATCAACACTACTAGTCACCCACAAGTACCAATCTAAAGTTCCGGTACAAAGATTGAATACATTAGATGAACTAGGGTTTGAGAGGAGATGGTGATGTTGAAGATGTTGATGGAGATGGCCCTCCCAAAGATGGGAGAGTCGTTGGTGATGACGATGGCGATGATTTCCCCCTCCGGGAGGGAAGTTCCCCTGGTGGAATCGCTCCGCCGGAGGGCAAAAGTGCTCCTGCCCAAGGTCCACCTCGAGACGGCGGCGCTTCATCCCGAAAGTCCCCTCCTGATTTTTTCTAGGTCAAAATGACCTATATACCAGAAGATGGGCACCGGAGGTGGGCCGAGGAGGGCACAACCCACCAGGGGCCGCCTGGGCTCCCTGGCGCGCCCAGGTGGGTTGTGCCCACCTGGTGATCCCCCTCTGGTAGTTATTTGCTCCAATATTTTTCATATATTGCAAAACAATTCTCCGTAAATTTTCAGCTTATTTGGAGATGTGTAGAATAGGTAACTCTGACGTAGCTTTTCCAGGTCCAGAATTCCAAGCTGCTGGTATTCTCCCTCTTTGTGTAAACCTTGCATATTATGAGAGAAAGGGCATTAGAATTACTCCATAAAGCATTATTATGCATAAAAACATTATAAATAACAGTTGGAAAACATGATGCAAAATGGACGTATCAGTGATGAACATGAACCTAGTAACAATAATAATGATGATGTTCATGTTGATGCTCAACCTAATAATGATAATGATGTGGAAATAGAACCTGTTGTTGATCTTGATAACCCACAACCTAAGAATAAAAGATATGATAAGAGAGACTTCATTGCTAGGAAACATGGTAAAGAAAGAGAACCATGGGTTCAGAAGCGCATGCCTTTTCCTCCTAAAGCTTCAAAGAATAAGGATGAAGAAAAATTTGAGCGCTTTGTTGAAATGCTTAGACCTGTCTTTTTGCGCCTTCGTTTGACTGATATTCTGAAAATGTCTCCTTATGCTAAGTACATGAAAGATATTGTTACAAATAAAAGAAAGATACCTGAAGCTAAAATTTCCACCATGCTTGCAAATTACTTATTTAAGGGTGGAATACCAAAGAAATTAGGAGACCCAGGAATACCAACTATACCATGCTCCATTAAAAGAAACTATGTTAAAACTGCTTTATGTGATCTAGGAGCCGGTGTTAGTGTTATGCCTTTCTCTTTGTATCGAAGACTTTATTTGAATAAGTTGACACCCACTGAAATCTCTTTGCAAATGGCTAATAAATCAACTACCATACCCATCGGTATTTGTGAGGATGTGCCTCTCGTAGTTGCAAATGTTACTATCTTAACGGACTTTGTTATTCTTGATATACCCGAGGACGACAATATGTCGATCATCCTTGGTAGACCCTTTTTGAATACTGCAGGGGCTGTTATTGATTACAACAAAGGCAATGTCACTTTTCATGTCAATGGTAATGGGCATACGGTACACTTTCCGAAGAAACAACCTCAAGTGAATAGTATTAATTCTATTGGAAAATTTTCAACAATTACTATTAGAGGTTTTGAATTCCCTATTCCTACTGTCAAAAAGAAATATGAAATTCTTATTGTTGGGGACATGCATATCCCCATTGAGGTAACCTAGTGTTATACGAAGTTTCTCCGGTTTCATGTCATTCGGAAGAAGTTTGTTAATAAGACTTGATCAACCTTATTAAAGGATTCCTTTTGACGGGCATGTGGTCGATGAATTTAGTAAACACAACTTTCTGTACCCACTTTTTACTTTCTGTTATTTAGAATTAATAAAGTAGAAATGCTATGATTATACTATTTTTTGAATTACCCGTGCTATGAAAAATGACCAGAAAATAAAAGTTCTCAGAATGCCCTGAAAATTTAATATGATTTTTTCTGCAATATATGAAAAATAGTGGCACTGAACACACCCCAAGGGGATGCACCTATAAGCCACAAGCTCACAGGGCGCGCCCACCCCCTGGGCGCACCATGAAAGCTTGTGGGGCCCATGTAGGCCCCCTCACTTATTGCTGCCACACATGCTCATCCTCTTCCTCCAGAACAAAGCAAACTTGCTCCATAGTCCGTGTTCTTGCTCTTCTTGCTGCAATTTTTGATCTCCTTGCTTGTAGCTCCATTTCCAAAACTGTTTTGGTGTATTGCTCATCGGTATGTGACTCCTCTGTTGGTCCAATTAGTTTGTGTTCTAGTGGTTTATTATTTGCACATTTAGCTACTGCTGGTGACCATGTTCTTGAGCTTGTGTGTCAAATTTATATGGTTCAAACTAGTTTTGGTGCATGATATGGCCTCTAGACACTTGTAGGAGTAGTTGCTATCGATTTTGTTGAGTTTGGTTCACTTTTATTATGAGTTACTAAAAATTTCAGAAATTTTCAGAGGAAAAATGTTTAGGAAGATGTTCCAAGGTGGTTCCTCGAGCAAGAAATCCCCAAGGCTCGCTTTATGTGAGCCGGACCTCGAACCACCATGGGAAGCTCTAGTGCAACCTTGAGAATGGTCGTCAGACTACTTCATGACTCAAGCCGGGTTCAAGGAAGAATTTGATATGTACGTGCACAATGCCGGCTTGACGGACTTCAGGTCAGATAAGTGCGTACAATATTACAACCTCACTGATTCTTTTGTGCGGAAATTTAAGTATTCAGCCCATCACAATACACATGTTGTTATATTTAATCTTTATGAAAACTCATTTCACATGGACCTTGAAGAATTTAATGAAGTGTGCAAAATTCCGCAATGGGGCACTTACACAGAACCTCATAAATCTGATTGCATTGAGTTCCTTGCTAGCATCACTAGGGGTGAAACTAGAGGCATAACACAAGCTACTATAGGGAGCATTCACTTTCCTGCTTTACATTATTTTGCTCTCTTCATAGGTAAATGCATTAACGGTAAAAATGACCATAGCCACCTTTGCGCTCCCGATTTGAGCATTCTTAAGAGTGCGGTAATGAATGATAAATTTTTTAACTTGGGGGCTATTGTTGCACATCGATTACATAATAATGCCTTAGATGGAGATTTCTATGGTGGAATTTATGCCACTCGTTTAGCTAATTATCTTGGAGTGCCGATAAAAGAAGATGATACCCAGTTGTCGCCTGCCTTCCTTGATTATGCCGCTATGGAACATTTCCAGTTTCTTGAAAGGGGCGATCTGCCATTCCAGTACAGACTAATCTTTAATAGGCGATGCATTTTCCATATTACGCTTCCCGCTCCTGCCTTCTTTAACTTTCAGGGAAAACAGAGATATTTCATACTTGTGGAGGAGGAAGAGCAGTATGAGAGGGCGAGGGAGACCGCTCGCCTCAACAAGGAAGCCGTGGTCATAGACCAACTTAGGCCAAAAGCCTAAGCTTGGGGGAGTACGTATTTATCACCGACATTACATTCATGCATCACACATTCATTCCGGTTGTTGGTGCTCATCCTTTTTCATTGTATAATCCATGTTAGTTTTATTTTTGCTTTCTCCTTGTGTGTTTAAAAAATTGCGAAAATCCAAAAATATTTCTCGTTTCTTTTTGGTTTTTCTTTCTGGTTTATTTGTTTAGTAGTTCGTAATATTAAAAGAAAACCCAAAAAGATTTCTTGTTCTTCTTTTGCCTATTGGGAGCTTTCCCGTGTATATAGTTTTTCTCGTTTTCATTTTACTTTCTTCAGAAAAATAAAAACTCCAAAAATATTTTCGTGTGTTTCTTTGAAATTCTTTTCTTTCCTTTGGGTCGTCGTAAGGAGAAGACCACGATGAAAATGTTGAGTGGCTCTCATATGCATTATTGTTGATCTAACGAAGAGCCCATATTACCTTGTCTTCTCCTTTGAATAAATGTTTGCAGATTTCAGCTTAGTCAACGACACGTGCACTCTTATTATTATTCACATCGTTCGGTCGTGCAAGTGAAAGGCAATAATGATGAAATATGATGAATTGATTGAGGTGAAGAAAAGTTGGTATGAACTCAACCTGTTTTGTTTTTGTAAATAAGATTAGCTCATCATTCTTGATTCAGCCTATTATGAATAAACATGTTTGCAATGACAATTAGAGATCATAGTTACTCATGCCATGCTTAAATAGCTAGGAGTGGATAATGGTTTATCTTGTGTGTTAACATGCATTTAAAATGGTTATGACGTAGTATGATAGGATGGTATCCTCCTGTGAATGATTCAAGCGGCTTGACTTGGCACATGTTCACGCATGTAGTTGAATCAAAATCAACAAAGCCTCCACGATATTTATGTTCATGGTGTTTTATATCCTACTCATGCTCGTATTCAATATTGATTAATCTCAATGCATGCTTATGACCGTTGTCGCTCTCTGGTTGGTCGCTCCTCGATTTATTTGCTAGCCTTCACTTGTACTAAGCGGGAACACTGCATGTGCATCCAAATCCTTAAACCCAAAGTTATTCCATATGAGTCCACCATACCTACCTATATGCGGTAATTACCTGCCGTTCCAAGTAAATTTGCATGTGCCAAACTCTAAATCTTCAAATAATAATATGTTTGGTATGCCTGAATCGCTCATCAAGCGACAGGGGGCGATCAGTATCTTCCATGCTAGGTGGGTTATTCTCATGATGAGTGTTTATTCGCTTGTCATTCATGAGAAAGTGGGTAATTGGGATGCCCAGTCCTATGATCAAAATCAAAATATAATAATGAAACAAAAATCCCCCGGATTGTTGTTGGTATGGAGGGCACCCGAGGATTCAGCTAGCCATGGCTTGTGTTTGTTTGTGGAGGGGGAGTAAAACTTTACCTTTCTGTTTGGGAACCGCCTATAATGTGTCTAGCATGGAAGATGTTGAAAACTCTTGGTCGCTACTTTGACAAGGAAAGCATACCTCCCAAAATTATATTCATCTCTGTTTTAAAAACTGCGAGCTCTCGCATCTTTGCAAATCTCTGCTTCCCTCCGCGAAGGGTCTATCTATTTACTTTTATTGTTGAGTCATCATCTTCTCGTTAAAGCACCAGCTGGAGAGCACTATTGTCATTTTCATGCTTTGTGTTTAGTTCATGTTGAGTATGAGCATGACTGGATCTCTTTTACCATGAATTACAATGTCCATTCAGTGCTTGAACTTCAGAGGTGCTCTACATTTATGTTTTGTGGTCTCGGAAAGGTCTAGCGAGATACCATTATGTCATATTATATCATAATCTTTGCTCGCTAGTTGATTATGTCATTTATGAGTAAATGTGATACCTAAGTGTTATCGTGAATATGGTTAGTTCATAATCTTTGCTCAAAACCTGAACATTGGTTAGGCATATTTACAACAACAAGATCAAACAGAGTTTGTAAAAGTTTTTCTTTGTCACTTTCAGTTTGTCAACTGAATTGCTTGAGGACAAGCAATGAGTTAAGCCTGGGGGAGTTGATACGTCTCCGTCGTATGTACTTTTCCAAACACTTTTGGTCTTGTTTTGGACTCTATATTGCATGATTTGAATGAAACTAACCAGGACTGGCGCAGTTTTCCGCAGAATTGCCATGGTGTTGTTTTTGTGCACAAATCAAAGTTCTCAGATTGGCCTAAAAATTTATGAAGAATTTTTATGGAATATATATAAAATACTGGCAGAAAAATATACCAGAGGAGGGCCACCCAGGAGCCACAAGCTCAGGGGGCGCGACCACCTCCCCAGGGCGCGCCCTAAGAGCTTGTGGGCCCCCTGTACCTCCGGCAACCCTAACTCCAACTCCATATATACCTATTCGCCAAGAAAAAAGTCAGAAAGAAGGATTCATCGCATTTCACGATACGGAGCCGCCGCCACCTCCTGTTCTTCATCGAGAAGGCTGATCTGGGGTCCGTTCGAGGCTCTGGAGGGTGGAATTCGACGCTGTTGTCATCATCAACCTTCCTCCATCACCAATTTCATGATGCTCACAGCTGGGAGTGAGTAATTCTTTCGTAGGCTTGCTAGACGGTGATGGGATGGATGAGATTTATCATGTAATCGAGTTAGTTTTGTTAGGGCTTGATCCCGAGTATCCACTATGTTCTGAGATTGATGTTGCTATGACTTTGCTATGCTTAATGCTTGTCACTAGGGCCCTGATACGTCTCCAATGTATCTATAATTTTTGATTGTTCCATGCTATTATATTATCCATCTTGGATGTTTTATATGCATTTATATGCTATTTTATATCATTTTTTGGACTAACCTATTAACCTAGCGCCCAGTGCCAGTTGCTGTTTTTTCCTTGTTTTTGTCTTTTACAGAAAATCAATACCAAACGGAGTCCAAACGGAACGAAACTTTTTGATGATTTTTCTTGGACCAGAAGACAACCACGAAGCTTCGGGAGGAGGCCAAAGGAGCCACGAGAGGGCCACAAGCCCTAGAGGCGCGCCCTAGGGGGCGCCCCAGGCTTGTGGGCCCCTCGGGACTCCCCTAACTATAAAATTGCTATTTTTTCTATTGCTACTGTTACCGTTACTATCAAACTACCATACTACTTTGCTACTGATCACCTTGCTGCAGATATTAAGTGTTTCATGTGTGGTTGAATTGACAACTCAACTGCTAATACTTGCAAATATTCTTTGGCTCCCCTTGTGTGGAATCAATAAATTTGGGTTGAATACTCTACCCTCGAAAACTGTTGCGATCCCCTATACTTATGGGTTATCATTTGCTTGTTCTCTTGTTTTTGTAGTCATGATGTCTCAAGAAAATACCAAGTTGTGTGATTTTTCTAATACTAATAATAATGATTTTATTAGTACCCCGATTGCTCCTCTCGCCGCTAGTGCGGAGTCTTATGATATTAATGCCGCTTTGCTGAATCTTGTTATGAAAGAGCAATTTTCCGGTAATCCTAATGAGGATACCGCGTCCCATCTAAACACTTCCGTAGAATTGTGTGATATGCAAAAGAAAAAAGATGAGGACAAAGATATTGCGAAATTAAAATTATTCCCTTTCTCTTTGTGGGATGGTGAAAAAAAATTGGTTTTCATCTTTGCCACAAAATAGTATTAATTCTTGGGACAAGTGCAAAGATGCTTTTATTATTAGTATTTTCCTCCCACAAAAATTATTTCCCTTAGAAACCAAATTATGAATTTTAAGCAACTTGAGCATGAACATATTTCCCAATCTTGGGAAATGATGAAATTGATGATAAGAAATTGCCCTACTCATGGTTTAAATTTGTGGATGATCATACAAAATTTTTATGCAGGATTGAATTTTGTTTCTAGAAATCTTTTAGATTCCGCCGCGGGTGGTACTTTTATGGAGATTACTTTGGGGGAAGCTACTAAATTTCTTGATAATATTATGGCAAATTATTCACAATGGCATACTGAATGAGCTCCTACTAGTAAAAAAAGTGAATTCTATTGAAGAAATTAGTACCTTGAGTGATAAAGTTGATGCTCTTATGAAATTCGTTGCTAGTAAAAAAATTCCTATTGATCCTAATGATGTGCCTTGTCCACTTTGATTGAGCAAAATAATGATCTCGTAGATGTGAATTTTGTCTCCCCGAACAATTTTAATAGTAATGCTTATAGAGGTAATTTTAATCCTAGGCCGTTTCCTGGAAATTCCTCTAATAATTATGGTAATTCTTATAATAATAATAATAATAATAATAGGATGCCCTCTGGTCTTGAAAGTGATATTAAAGAATTTATCAATGCTCAAAAAGTTCTCAACACTATGATAGAAGAAAAGTTGAGTAAAATTGATGATATGTCTACGAGCATTGATAGAATTATTCATGATGTGGAAAATCTTAAGACTAAAATCTTGCCACCCAAGGTTGATATTAATGAATCAATTAAAGCTTTATATGTCTCTATGGATGAAAATGAGAAAAGAACCGCTAGGCTTAGAGCTAAAAGAGAATTTTTAGAAAAAGCGATTCCTCCCGGTTTCTTTCGTAGTAATGATGAGATTAAAATGATTGTTGTTTCTACTATTGATTCCTTGTTTAGTAATGTTAAAATTGATGATAAGAGGACTGAAGAAGAGTCAACTTTAGTTAGAAGGAGTCCTCATGATTCGGAGGGTGAAAAACTTGATGAAAAAATTACTAAAAGTGGGTTTGAAGAGGTAAAAACTTTAACTAGTGATGTGCCCACTCTCTTGGATTACAATTTTTTTAATTATGATAGTTGATCTTTGATTGAGTGTATTTCTTTGTTGCAATCCATGTTAAATCACACAATGCGTATGAACAAAATAAAGCTTTTACTAAACAAATTGTAGAAGCAATGATGAAAGCTTTAGAAGAAATGTTAGAATTAGAGATATCAATTCCTAGAAAATTATATGATGAATGGGAACCCACTATTAAAGTCAAGATTAAAAATTATGAATGCAATGCTTTATGTGATTTGGGTGCTAGTGTTTCCACAATTCCGAAATCTCTATGTGATGTGCTAGGTTTTACCAATATGGATGAATGTTCTCTTAATTAGCACTTGGTGGATTCTACTACTAAAAAGCCTTTGGGTAGAATTAATGATGTTCTTATTCTTGCAAATAGGAACTATGTGCCCATTGATTTTATTGTACATGACATTGATAACAATCCGTCTTGCCCCATCATACTTGGTAGACCATTTTTACGAACTATAGGTGCCATTATTGACATGAAAGAAGGAAATATAAAATTTTAGTTTCCGTGAAAGAAGGGTATGGAACACTTCCCTAGAACTAGAATTAAACCATTATATGAGTCAATCATGAAGGCCACCTATGGAACAAAAACCAAAGATGACAATACTTGAAACTATGCATTATGCCTAGCTAGGGGGCTTAAAACAATAGCGTTAGTTGGGAGGCAACCCAATAGTTATCTTTTAATTTTTTTCTTTTCTTTTCTCTTTTTCAATAAATATTCAATTATGCTACTGTTATGATTGTCTTTTAGTGTTTTAATTAGTGTTGTGCCAAGTAAAGCCATTGGGATGATTTGGGTGATAGTTGATTTGATTTTATGCATTAACAGAAACTTTTGCGTCCAGTAGCAAAATTGTTAAATTTGTTGGAGCCTGGTCATAAGTATGGTCAAAGTTCAGATTACAACAGACTATTCGGTTTTTGACAGATTATGTTTTCGTTGCATTGTGTGCTTATTTTGATGAATCTATCGATTGTATCGGGGGCTATAAGCCATGGTAAAGTTAGAATGCAGTAGGTATATGTAGCGACCCGACCCGAAATCGGTCAAGTCTCTGTGTAGCTGTACCATCCCAAGATCCTGCTGGCACACACAGTACATTGATGAAAAGATTCAAAGTTCAATCACACCTGAATTTATTACACGATTCTCATATCGAATCTTTATTACATCATAATAAATTCGGCCGAAGGCCAACTCATGAGAAATAAACTAAAATAAAGCTGCGGAAGCGTACACGATAAGTGAGTCCATCCGACTCCATAGGGCAATCACCGAGCGTAGATCGTAGCCTCACTCCTGGTCGGAAAACTCCTTTGCAACATGAGACGTTGCAGCCGTGTATGGTCAGCATTTTGAATATGCCGTCAAGTCATAGAGAGAACAATAATATTATTGCTAACATTATATGCAATTTGGCTGTGGGGCTCTAAGTTTGATGTTTTTGCGAAAAAGCCAATTTTTTCCTACAACAAAGGACTTCCTTGCAATTACTACAAAATGTTGGTTGTTATTGAGATGGTTCTGCCAACCAATGTCTCATTCCCAATTATTAAATAACCCATCAATTAATTTATTTGTTCGGTGTTGAGATTTCTGAAATACTCCAATTCCAGAGGCTCAGTTGTCCGTAACCGGGGACACGGCTAATCAATTAGGTTTTCACTCTGCAGAGTCTTGTGCACTTTACCCGCAAGAATCGTTCCCTCCTTTGAGTCCTCGCACTGCATGGTGTTTGAAGACGGGACGAACGAAACAGGGTCTTCCGAAGAGTTCCTCTGGGCCACTGCCGGTGCCCATCCAATCCTACCATTCTTCTACATCTCGTAGCACCGTCCGGCCAGAGTCACGCCTAGGGTCGACCAAGCCAGAGCCCATAATGGCTTGCGGCTGCACAGGTAAGCTTCCGGTTAAGGTGTATCCATCCGTCTCTTCGTGGCTGGGTGAAGCTTTCCGCAAGATGTCATGGCGCTTCTCCATGCATCCCGGCCATCTGCTGGTTGCTCCAGGGTGCCCATCAATTCCGTCCTCCACCCAGTAGTGAATTTGAAGTCCATCTTGAGCATCTTGAAATCATGGGGTTGTCATCATCTTGACTCTCACATCTCCCTTATGAATCACTCAACCAACCCCGTCTACGAAAGCATAGCAATCAACTACATCGCCCCGGGCATTGGTAACAAGGGGAAATGGGTTCAACCTACCTCATGATACTACTCAAGAACATAACTTAAAAATTCTCCTACTGCATGCATGGTGGGGAGGAATAATTCTAATGCAAAAAATCATAGGTATTGTAAAACATGATCAAATGACTTGCCTGGCTGACGGTCTTCGAACGCTAGTGACTCGTGATAGCAAGCTTCGCACTCCAGGAATTCTATTCGAAGCAAACAATAAACACATAAGCATACAACGGTATAACATAACAGTAAGCTAATGTAATTCACACAAGCAATCATACCAAAACCCAAGAAACTCGAAGAACTCAATTCAAGGTTTTCATTACTTCAAGCAAACAACTAGAAAATAGTTTTATCCTACTAAAACTTTTCTTAACAGAACCAAAACAATAGTTTTGTTAACTAACATAAAGAAAAACAGTAAATAAATTTAATGCAAAAAGAAACGCATTAAAAGCTATTTTAAAACTCTACTTATGCCTAAAACAAAACTAGTAAGAAAATAAAATAAAACATTTTCTTTTTCTGTAAATAAAAGTTCACCCTCTATAACTACATAAACTAATATGAAATAAAATATAAAAAAAGCGAAAATAAAATTTTAAAATAATTAAAACAACAGAAAACAGCAGCAAGTTAAAATAACTAGAATAGGCTTGTTTTCGTGTAAAACTAATTTTAATAAAAACTACAAATACCCAAATAAATCCTACTGCTAGGCAAGGTCAAAACAAAGCAGTGGCAAAAATAATCATTAAAATGAATTAATCCTAGATCATTTTATAGCAGAAATACTAATCTGACTAAAACTAAAATAAAACAAATTTTAAAAAGTAAAACATGGCCGAAACTATTTTACACAGAAACTTTAGGAAATTTGGAAACTAGATCAAAAAGAATCAACTAAAAATATTTAATAACATAAAAGTTATAGATTTTACAAGATCAGAACTATTCTGTTTTAAAAACAGAAACTAAATACACTAAAAAAAACTAAACGAGTTAATGGGCCGAACGGTGGGCGATCTGGAACTAAACAACGCCCGGGCAAACTTTAACTACATATGCGGCTAAAATTAAACCGACCGGTTCGATCAAACTAAAAAAAACCGTAACTAAACCAGGAACTAACCGATCTTAATAGGAAAAAACCTAACTCTTCGCGTGATCTAATCTAGGCTGTAGATTAATGATCGGACGGTGGAGAGAGGCTCGGGCTTACAGTGAATGGCGGCAACGGACGGAGACGACGGCGGTGGCTCGGGCGTGGTCGGTGGCGTCGCTCTGGCGGGCGGGGAAAGCGGCGGAGACGTCAGCGCAAAGTGGAGGAGCGTGCCGGAGGCGGTGGTGATGTCGAGGTGGCTCGGGGACGTCGGAGGCGGTCGGGGCGAAGACGATGGCTTCCTGGTGAGCTGCAGCTCCGGCGGGCGGCGGTCGAGCTCGGGGTCGACGGTGTGGTACTCCTGGAGGAAGAAGGGGGTGTCAGGGAGGTGTGGAAAGAAAAGGGGGTTCGGGTGGAGGTGCTTGGAAGCAAGGGGGTCCTCACCGGTGTCCGTAGCGGCGGTGAATCGAGGCGGTGACGGCGAGATGCGTTTCGCGAGGGCGCGAGGTATGGTGGGTTTTGAGCTAGGGTTTTAGGGGGGTTCGAGGGAGGAGAGCGAGGGGAATATATAGGGCATAGCCTTGCGGGAGGGGGCGACTTGGGATCATGATCCCGGAAAGATCGGAATCGCGGCGGCGTCGGGCATGCTCCGGAGCGGCATGGCGTGCGTGAGGGGAAAGAGAAGAGGTGGGGCCGGCGCATCGGTGAGAGAGGGAGAGGAGGGTGCGATCGGGCGACCGAGGCGGAGAGGGACTCGGGTGCGGGCGCGGTGTTGGGCTGGCCGGCTCGGGCGTTGCTGGCTGGGCCGGTTGGCCTGGCCAGCTCGAGGATTCTTTTTTTTTTGAAATAGACAAAGAAGAAAATAGCTATATATAGAAATATATAATATCTTTATAGAGGACATATATATATATCAAAAAGATGAGAAAAAATAAATCCCAGAAGATGAACATATTTCCCAGAGGCAAACGGAAACTTTTATAAAACATTTTTCTGAAAATCCCAAATAAAATGCAAATTGGAATTCAAACCTTTTGGCATTATTTTCTTCTGACATTTTTGGAGTGTCATGTTAGCTCCTCTCATACTTTTGCACAAGTATTGGCCAGGTATTTTTGAAATAAATTTCAATGCCAATTTGAATCCAAATTCAAATAAAACTCAAAGTGCCTCTGGAATTTCAAATGCCACTCAAATTCAAACAACATGCATAGATGCTTAGCTAATAATTGTAAAACATTCCAAATTGAAAATTTGGGATGTTACAAACCTACCCACCTTAAGATGAATCTCGCCCTCGAGATTCGGGTTGGCTAGCAAATAGGTGCGGGTGGTCTTGGCGGAGATCGTCTTCTCGCTCCCAGGTGGCTTCCTCCTCGGAATGATGACTCCACAGAACCTTGCAAAACTTGATGATCTTGCTGCGGGTAACTCTGTTCGTAGTCTCAAGAATTTTGACGGGTTTCTCCTCATAAGTCAGATCACTGTCAAGCTGTATGGCCTCTAGGGGCACTGTATCTCTCAAAGGAATATCGGCCATCTCAGCATGGCATTTTTTCAGCTGGGAAACATGAAAGACATCATGAACTCTTGACAATCCTTCCGGCAATTCCAGCTTGTATGCAACTTCTCCTCTATGTTCAAGAATTTTGTATGGGCCTATGAATCTGGGTGCTAACTTTCCTTTAACACCGAACCTCTTGATTCCTCGAAGTGGAGACACACGGAGATATGCTCGGTCTCCCGCTTCGTACGTTACTTCCTTGCGTTTACTATCGGCATAACTCTTCTGTCTCGACTGAGCTACCTTAAGTCTGTCTTGAATCAGCTTGACCTTCTCTTCGGAGTCTCTGATAAGGTCGGGACCAAAAAGTTTTCGGTCTCCAACACCGTCCCACAGCAATGGTGTTCTGCACCTCCTTCCGTATAGGGCTTCGAAAGGGGCCATCTTCAGACTGGTCTGATAGCTGTTGTTGTACGAGAACTCTGCGTATGGCAGATTATCATTCCAGCTAGACCCGTAGTCTAGCGCACAGGCTCTCAACATGTCGTCCAGAATCTGGTTGACTCTCTCGGTCTGTCCATCTGTCTGCGGATGAAAAGCTGTACTGAACTCCAGACTCGTACCCAAAGTTTCATGCAACTGATTCCAAAACTTTGAGGTAAATTGTGTTCCTCTATCTGACACGATACTCCTCGGAACTCCATGCAGACATACGATCCTGGCCATGTATATCTTGGCTAAGTTAGCGCTGGTATAAGTGGTCTTCACGGGAATTAAATGAGCTACCTTGGTCAAGCGATCAACCACTACCCAGATGGAGTCATAACCTGAACAGGTCCTGGGTAATCCTGTGATAAAATCCATTCCAAGTTTCTCCCATTTCCACTCGGGTATCGGCAGAGGTTGAAGTAACCCTGCTGGCTTCTGATGTTCCGCCTTTACACGCTGGCAAACATCGCATACTGCTACGTACTCGGCAATATCCTTCGTCATACCTGTCCACCAGAAACTTTCCTTCAAATCCAGATACATCTTGGTGTTGCCTGGGTGAATCGAGTACGGTGAATCATGCGCCTCCTGAAGAATTAGCTTCCTGAGTTTGGGATCATTGGGTACATAAATACGATCCTCGAACCATATAGCTCTGTATTCATCCTCACGAAAACCTTTAGCCTTTCCGTTACTCATCCTTTCCTTTATCTCAGCAATTTCCTTGTCCGACTTCTGGGCTTCGTGAATT
Organism: Thinopyrum elongatum; assembly: GCA_011799875.1. Classification (NCBI taxonomy): domain Eukaryota; kingdom Viridiplantae; phylum Streptophyta; class Magnoliopsida; order Poales; family Poaceae; genus Thinopyrum; species Thinopyrum elongatum. Next base: position 487,931,569 of record CM022298.1, on the reverse strand, counting down.
CTTTCATCCAAAGTGGGCTGAACTTCCAGTGCTACAACATATCCTCTCGGAACTATCTCCAGTCAAAGATCTCTGAGGTCATCGACTAACTCCTGGGGTAAACCTCCCGCTGTAAGGGTATTCACATAACTCTTACGGCTCAAGGCATCTACTACAACATTAGCCTTTCCTGGGTGGTAATGCAATCTCATGTCATAGTCCTTGATCAACTCTAGCCATCTCCTCTGCCTGAGGTTCAACTCATTCTGCGTGAAAATATACTTCAAGCTCTTATGATCCGTGTAAACATCACAACTGTTTTCGACAAGGAAATGTCTCCAGGTCTTGAGTGCGTGCACTACGGCTGCTAACTCCAAATCGTGTGTGGCGTAATTCATCTCGTGAGGTCGTAGCTGTCTGGAGGTATAAGCTACAACTTTTCCTTCCTGCATGAGCACTCCTCCGAGTCCTTGACGAGAAGCGTCACAATACACCTGGTAAACCTTGTGTATGACTGGAAAAATTAGCACTGGGGCTATAACCAAACGTTTCTTCAATTCCTGGAAACTGGCTTCACAATCCTCGGTCCAAATGTACTTGGTTTCCTTCTTCAACAGCTCAGTCATGGGCTTGGCAATCTTGGAGAAATTCTCAATAAACCTCCGATAATATCCTACGAGTCCGAGAAAACTAAGGATCTTCTTGACCGAGGTGGGTGACTGCCATTTGGTGACTGATTCAACCTTGGTGGGATCGACTGCTATTCCTTCTCCTGAAATAACATGTCCGAGGAATCCGACTTCCTTCAACCAAAATTCACATTTGCTGAACTTGGCATATAACTGATGTCCTCGGAGTTTCTCCAGAACTAGACGCAAATGTTCCTTATGCTCTTCCTCGCTCTTGGAGAAAACCAATATGTCATCGATGAACACCACGACAAACTTGTCCAGATATTCCATAAATACCTTGTTCATCATACTCATAAAATATGCAGGGGCATTAGTCAATCCGAATGACATGACGGTATACTCATACAAACCATACCTGGTGGTGAAAGCTGTTTTGGGTATATCCTGTTCATGAATCTTCAACTGATGATACCCTGATCGAAGATCGATCTTGGAGAATACCTTGGCTCCAACTAGCTGATCAAATAAATCATTAATCATCGGCAGAGGGTACTTGTTCTTGATGGTCACATCGTTCAACGAGTGATAATCCACAACCATTCTCAAGGTTCCATCCTTCTTCTCTACCAAAAGAACTGGGGCTCCCCAAGGTGATGAGCTTGGCTGAATATATCCCTTCTCCAATAGCTCATTAATTTGCTTCTTGATCTCTTCCAAATCATTTGGGGGCATCCGATAAGGTCTCTTGGATATTGGGGCTGTACCGGGCAATAACTCAATGTCTCTGTCCGGTGGCATTCCTGGTAATTCCTCCGGAAATACATCGGGAAAATCTTGCACTACTGGCACTTCCTCCTGTACAACTCCCGTGAGGGAATTCACCTGATTCTTCATCGGGGTGCGTCTGGATACATACTTGATCCTTTTCTGCTCCGGGGTGGTGAGCAAAATCGTCTTGCGGGCACAGTCGATGTTTCCTTCAAACTTCGTCAGCCAGTCCATTCCTAGGATTACGTCCAAGCTCTGGGATTCCAATACTATGAGGTCTGCGGGGAAATCATGGTTTCCGATGCTGAGGGTCGAATGACAGCCTAAGCCTGCCATCATCTCTCCTCCTGGGGAAGTGACCTGAAGAGGGCTTCTAAGGGTTCTAGTGGGCAACCCGTACTTTTCCACAACTACCCTTGATATGAATGAATGCGTTGCACCAGAATCAAAGAGTACCAATACTGGGCGTGAATTTAATAAAAACTTACCAACCACAGTTTCTGGCTGATCATAGACGTCCTCCACGTCAATGTGGTTCACCTGAGCACGGGGAAACGGATTGGGCTTCTTTGCTGAGCTACCATTGCCGTTGTCGTTTCCATTCCTCTGCTTGGCCTCCGGGCAGTCAGTGGCATAGTGTCCTGTCTTCTGGCACTTGAAATAGGTGATGTGACTCAGATCCTTCTGAGCCGGAGCAGGACGGTGCTGGTTACCATTGCCTCCATTGCCAGTCTTGAAGTTGTTGTCGTGGTTGCGATTGTTCCCATTCCCTCCATGGTTATGTCCTCCATGATTATGTCCTCCATGGGTGTGATGGGTGTGTCCTCCCGAGTATGGGGCATAGCGGGGCTTCTGCTGAGCTCCGGAGTTGTACTTCCCTTGGCTATACTTCCTCTCACGGCTGTCAATCTGCTGCTGCTTGCCTTCAAGGATGATGGCCTTGTCTACCAGCTCCTGGTAGTTGTTGAAGGTAGCCACCATCAGCTGCATTCCCAGCTCATCATTCAATCCTTCGAGAAACTTCTCCTGCTTTGCGGCATCTGTGGCCACATCACCCGGGGCATAGCGAGCTAACTGGCTGAACTCATCCATGTACTGCCCCACAGTACGATTCCCCTAGCGTAAGTTGCGGAACTCACGCTTCTTCAGGCTCATGGCTCCTGCTGAGACATGAGCGGTGCGGAAGGCCTGCTGGAACTGATCCCATGTGATGGTGGCGAGAGGATAAGTGGCGGTGTAGTTCTCCCACCAAGAGGCTGCAGGTCCATCAAGCTGATGTGCGGCAAAGCGCACCTTCTCTGCATCTGTGCATCCTGCAGTTACTAACTCCCTTCCGACCTTGCGGAGCCAATCATCAGCTACAATCGGCTCGGTGCTGCTAGAGAACACCGGCGGATTCTGCCTTAGGAAACGGGTCAGGTTGTCGACAGGGGGTGGTGGTGGTGGATTGTTGTTGTTGTTGTTGTTGTTGCCTTGGTTCTGGATGAGCATCTGCATCAAGGCATTCTGCTGCTGGATCAGCTGGGTGAGCTCCGGCGGGAAAGTGTATCCGGGGTCACGTCTCGGAGGCATCTGGTGTTTTGGAGTGGATGAGAAATTAGAATAGAACAAGGATCTAAAAGAAATAGCACTACCCATATGAATGCACAAACATTATCACACTAATCATTTATTCACTCATCTCAAACATAGTTCAATCTCGGATCACAAAATCTCACGACTAATCGAAAAACATAACGGCCTAACTGATCGACGAAAGAAAAAAATAAAACATGGTGGTCGACTAAATGTCTTTATCAATTATCCTTGTGTCCTCCGGTGCGGCATCCTCTGGTGCGGCGTCCTCTGGTGCGGCGCCTCCTCTTGCGGCTTCCTTCGGTGGAGCTCTCTTCATAATCCTGGTCATTGCTCACGAGGGGTCCATCATCTCCACTCGGAAAATGGTCCTCTCCCAGGTCCATCTTCTCCTCCAATGCGGAAACATCAATCTTCAGCTTGTCGACTCTCTCCATGAAATCCTTGACTTCATCCTCATGCTCATAGTGGGCTTCACGTGCTTCATCCTCCAGTTGAATTTCACAAAGCTGCAACTTTTGGACCGTCTTCAAGCTCCTGCGCATCTGAATCTCTAGAGCCCTGATGTGAGCCTCCAAGTCTTGGACATATGAGCGAACGGAGTCGTCATCTATGGTGCGGATGATCTCTCCATCTGCAGTCCTGTGAGAAATCATGGTGTAGTCTGATCCAACGAGCTCGGCCCTGTATTCCTCCTGGATGCGTCCAAGTGCACTATGAACTGCTATGTCTCTCCCGATGATCCAAGTGGGAGCAGTGAACCTGAAGTCAATGGGCGCCGAGAGGTTTCCGAAAGTCCTCCCTGGTATGTGCACCTTAATCCTATAGCAATGGTCTTCTGGAAATGCCATGATAGGGGTCCCGGTGATAGAAGGCGGAGCAATCTTCAATTCCTTGGTGATCTGGACCAGCCTCCTGCCGAAAAGCATCGTCTCATCTGGCTGGCAAACTCCGGGAGCAGAACTGGGATGAACTTGACGGCCATCTAGAATGTTGAAATCGGAGGGAAGTCAGAAATGAACAGGGGAGAATTACGGAATAATAAAGACATAAAATAAAATAGTTTCTTCCTATGGCTTTCCGATCCTAGGGGTTACGTCCTACGGTCAGCGTGTGCTCTGAATACCATCTCTGTAGCGACCCAACCCGAAATCGGTCAAGTCTCTGTGTAGCTGTACCATCCCAAGATCCTGCTGGCACACACAGTACATTGATGAAAAGATTCAAAGTTCAATCACACCTCAATTTATTACACGATTCTCATATCGAGTCTTTATTACATCATAATAAATTCGGCCGAAGGCCAACTCATGAGAAATAAACTAAAATAAAGCTACGGAAGCGTAGACGATAAGCGAGTCCATCCGACTCCATAGGGCAATCACCGAGCGTAGATCGTAGCCTCACTCCTGGTCGGAAAACTCCTCTACAACATGAGACGTTGCAGCCGTGTATGGTCAGCATTTTGAATATGCCGGCAAGTCATAGAGAGAACAATAATATTATTGCTAACATTATATGCAATTTGGCTGTGGGGCTCTAAGTTTGATGTTTTTGCGAAAAAGCCAATTTTTTCCTCCAACAAAGGACTTGCTTGCAATTACTACAAAATGTTGGTTGTTATTGAGATGGTTCCGCCAACCAATGTCTCATTCCCAATTATTAAATAACCCATCAATTAATTTATTTGTTCGGTGTTGAGATTTCCGAAATACTCCAATTCCAGAGGCTCAGTTGTCCATAACCGGGGACACGGCTAATCGATTGGGTTTTCACTCTGCAGAGTCTTGTGCACTTTACCCGCAAGAATCATTCCCTCCTTTGAGTCCTCGCACTGCATGGTGTTTGAAGACGGGACGAACGAAACAGGGTCTTCCGAAGAGTTCCTCTGGGCCACTGCCGGTGCCCATCCAATCCTACCGTTCTTCTACATCTCGTAGCACCATCCGGCCAGAGTCACGCCTAGGGTCGACCAAGCCAGAGCCCATAATGGCTTGTGGCTGCACAGGTAAGTTTCCGGTCAAGGTGTATCCACCCGTCTCTTCGTGGCTGGGTGAAGCTTTCCGCAAGATGTCATGGCGCTTCTCCATGCATCCCGGCCATCTGCTGGTTGCTCCAGGGTGCCCATCAATTCCGTCCTCCACCCAGTAGTGAATTTGAAGTCCATCTTGAGCATCTTGAAATCATGGGGTTGTCATCATCTTGACTCTCACATCTCCCTTATGAATCACCCAACCAACCCCGTCTACGAAAGCATAGCAATCAACTACATCGCCCCGGGCATTGGTAACAAGGGGAAATGGGTTCAACCTACCTCATGATACTACTCAAGAACATAACTTAAAAATTCTCCTACTGCATGCATGGTGGGGAGGAATAATTCTAATGCAACAAATCATAGGTATTGTAAAACATCATCAAATGACTTGCCTGGCTGACGGTCTTCGAACGCTAGTGACTCGTGATAGCAAGCTTCGCACTCTGGGAATTCTATTTGAAGCAAACAATAAACACATAGGCATACAACGGTATAACATAACAGCAAGCTAATGTAATTCACACAAGCAATCATACCAAAACCCAAGAAACTCGAAGAACTCAATTCAAGGTTTTCATTACTTCAAGCAAACAACTAGAAAATAGTTTTATCCTACTAAAACTTTTCTTAACAGAACCAAAACAATAGTTTTGTTAACTAACAGAAAGAAAAACAGTAAATAAATTTAATGCAAAAAGAAACGCATTAAAGCTATTTTAAAACTCTACTTATGCCTAAAACAAAACTAGTAAGAAAATAAAATAAAACATTTTCTTTTTCTGTAAATAAAAGTTCACCCTCTATAACTATAGAAACTAATCTGAAATAAAATATAAAGAAAAGCGAAAATAAAATTTTAAAATAATTAAAACAACAGAAAACAGCAGCAAGTTAAAATAACTAGAATAGGATTGTTTTCGTGTAAAACTAATTTTAATAAAAACTACAAATACCCAAATAAATCCTACTGCTAGGCAAGGTCAAAACAAAGCAGTGGCAAAAAGAATCATTAAAATAAATTAATCCTAGCTCATTTTATAGCAGAAATACTAATCTGACTAAAACTAAAATAAAACAATTTTTAAAAACTAAAACAGGGCCGAAACTATTTTACACAGAAACTTTAGGAAATTTGGAAACTAGATCAAAAAGAATCAACTAAAAATATTTAAAAACATAAAAGTTATAGATTTTACAAGATCAGAACTATTATGTTTTAAAAACAGAAACTAAATACACTAAAAAAAAACTAAACGAGTTAATGGGCCGAACGGTGGGCGATCTGGAACTAAACAACGCTCGGGCAAACTTTAACTACATATGCGGCTAAAATTAAACTGACCGGTTCGATCTAACTAAAAAAAACCGTAACTAAACCGGGAACTAACCGATCTTAATAGGAAAAAACCTAACTCTTCGCGTGATCTAATCTAGGCCGTAGATTAATGATCGAACGGTGGAGAGAGGCTCGGGCTTACAGTGAACAGCGGCAACAGACGGAGACGACGGCGGCGGCTCGGGCGTGGTCAATGGCGTCGCTCCGGCGGTCGGGGAAAGCGGCGGAGACGTCGGGGCGAAGTGGAGGAGCGTGGCGGAGGCGGTGGTGATGTCGAGGTGGCTCGGGGACGTCGGAGGCGGTCGGGGCGAAGATGACGGCTTCCTGGTGAGCTGCAGCTCCAGCGGGCGGCGGTCGAGCTCGGGGTCGACGGTGTGGTGCTCCTGGAGGAAGAAGGGGGTGTCAGGGAGGTGTGGAAAGAAAAGGGGGTTCGGGTGGAGGTGCTTGGAAGCAAGGGGGTCCTCACCGGTGTCGGTAGCGGCGGTGAACCGAGGCGGCGGCAGCGAGATGCGTTTCGCGAGGGCGCGAACTATGGTGGGTTTTGAGCTAGGGTTTTAGGGGGGTTCGAGGGAGGAGAGCGAGGGGAATATATAGGGCATAGCCTTGCGGGAGGGGGCGACTTGGGATCACGATCCCGGAAAGATCGGAACCGCAGCGGCGTCGGGCATGCTCCGGAGCGGCATGGCGTGCGCGAGGGGAAAGAGAAGAGGTGGGGCCGGCGCGTCGGTGAGAGAGGGAGAGGAGGGTGCGATCGGGCAACCGAGGCGGAGAGGGACTCGGGTGCGGGCGCGATGCTGGGCTGGCCGGCTCGGGCGCTGCTGGCTGGGCCGATTGGCCTGGCCAGCTCGGGGATTCTTTTTTTTTTTGAAATAGACAGAGAAGAAAATAGCTATATATAGAAATATATAATATCTTTATAGAGGACATATATATATCGAAAAGATCAGAAAAAATAAATCCCAGAAGATGAACATTTTTCCCAGAGGCAAACGGAAACTTTTATAAAACATTTTTCTGAAAATCCCAAATAACATTCAAATTTGAATTAAAACCTTTTGGCATTATTTTCTTCTGACATTTTTGGAGTGTCATGTTAGCTCCTCTCATACTTTTGCACAAGTATTGGCCAGGTATTTTTGAAATAACTTTCAATGCCAATTTGAATCCAAATTCAAATAAAACTCAAAGTGCCTCTGGAATTTCAAATGCCACTCAAATTCAAACAACATGCATAGATGCTTAGCTAATAATTGTAAAACATTCCAAATTGAAATTTTGGGATGTTACAGTATAATGCAATAAAAAATAAGAATGGGTTTGCAACAGTACTTAAAGTGGTGATTTGCTTTATTATACTAACGGATCTCGTGAGGGTTTTGTCAAGTTTTGTGTGATTGAAATTTTCAAGTTTTGGGTGAGATCACGATGGATGAAGGAATAAGGAGTGGCAAGAGCCTAAGCTTGGGGATGCCCAAGGCATCCCAATGTAATATTCAAGGACTCCCAAGCAACTAAGCTTGGGGATGCCCCGGAAGGCATCTCCTCTTTCTTCTAACTACCATCGGTAATTTTACTTGGAGCTATATTTTTATTCATCACATACCATGAGTTTTGCTTGGAGCGTCTTGTATTATGAGTTTTGCTTGGAGCATCTTGTATTATATAAGTCTTTGCTTTGTTTATTATTTAGTTTGTCACAATCATCCTTTCTGAACACACTTGTTTGAGAGAGCCACACGCATGTCATGATTTGCTAGAATAATCTATGTCCTTCACTTAAATCTTTTGAGCTAGGTAGTTGCTCTAGTACTTCACTTATATCTTTTTGAGCACGCCGGTGGTTATATTTTGAAGAAATAAACTCTCATGCTTCCCTTATATTATTTTGTGAGTTGGAAATTTTTAAAGAAATATGCTCTCATGCTTCACTTATATTATTTTGAGAGATGAAAAATTTGAAGAAATATTTATGCTCTCGTGCTTCACTTAGATCTTTTTGAGAGTTAAGAATAGTAATGGTAATTTGCACGAGATATGAATTTGGTCCCAAAGTGATAGATATCCAAGGGGGATGTAATAAAAACTTTCATGACGACCATTGGATATGATAAACTTGATTCCTTGCAATAGTTTTGCGATATGGAGATAGTGATATGTTAGTCATGTTGGTGAATAATTATGCTTTAGTAAGAATATCGGTGTTAAGGTTTGTGATTCCCTATGCATGCATGTTAAGTCAATAGTTATGCAATGAAATTATATCCTACTTGTGGTGCATTCAGTGTTAATTATTTTCAATGCACGTTTATGACCGTTTTTGTTTTTTGGTTGGTTGCTTCTCAATCTATTTGCTAGCCTTCCCTTGTACTAAGCGAGAATACTGCTTATGCATCAACTCCTTAAACCCAAAGTTGTGCCAAATGAGTCCACCATACCTACCTATATGCTATATTTCCATGCCGTTCCAAGTAAATTTGTATGTGCCAACTCTAATTTTCAAAATGAATTTCCGTTTTGTGTGCCCGTACCACTCATGAAGCAACAGGGGGTGGCCAATATTTTCCATGCTAGATATTTTATTCTCACGATGAGTGTTTATTCACTTGTCATTGCATGAGAGTGTGGCAGGTAATAGGGACGCCCAATCCTGAAATGAAAAAAAAATACTATCATAATAAATTCCTTGGAAAGTGATGGTATGGAAGGCACCCGTGGATACAGCTAGCCATGGATTGTGAAAGAATAGTGGAAAGGAAATAAACTTTAATTTTTGTTTGGGAACTGCCTATGATTTATCTAGCATGGAAGATATTGGGAATTCTCGGTCGTTTCCGTTGACAGGAAAAGCATGCCTCTCAAAACAATTTTATCTCTCAATTTAAGCTACGAGCTCTGGCACCTCTACAAATCTCTGCTTCCCTCTGCGAAGGGCCTATCTATTTACTTTTATGCAATTTTTATTTTTATGTTGAGTCTCCATCTTCTCTTATAAAGCACCAACTAGGGAACACTATTGTCATACTTGTGCATTGGATATAGTTAATATTTGAGTGTGTCTCATGAATGGATCAATGATTGAGCATAATGGGCTAGGGATAACTTTCTTTAGCGTTGATATTTTGAAAGACAGTTGCTTGTTGATATGCTTGAGTATTGATGTTTCCATGTCAAATTATAGACTATTGCTTTGAATCATTCGAGTCCAAATGTCCATGCTATAAAGAAAATAATATATGATGAATATGTTAGGTAGCATTCCACATCAAAAATTCTGTTTTTATCATTTACCTACTCGAGGACGAGCAGGAATTAAGCTTGGGGATGCTTGATACGTCTCCAACGTATCTATAATTTTCTATTGTTCCATGCTATTATACTATCAATCTTGGATGTTTTATATACATTTACAAACAACTTTATATCATTTTTTTGGACTAACCTATTAACTTAGTTACCAGTGCGAGTTGCTGTTTTTGCTTGTTTTTTACTTTGCAGAGTATCAGTACCAAACGAAGTCCAAATGCCACAAAACTTTTTGGAGATTTTTTCTGGTGATAAGAGACCCTGGAAGCTTTTGGAGGCCACGAGAAGATGGAAGGGGGGCCCACTAGGCACCAAGGCGCGCCAGGGGCCTCTAGCGTGCCCTGGTGGGTAGTGGGGCCCACGAGCATCGTTTTGACCTACCTCCGTGATACGTCTCCAACGTATCTATAATTTATATAGTATTCATGCCATGTTTACAACAATTTTATATGGTTTTGGCATGATTTGAATGGAACTAATCCGGACTGATGTTATTTTCAGCAGAACTACCGTGGTTTTGTTTTTTGTGCAGAAATAAAAGTTCTCGGAATTGGACGAAACTTTTTGGACATTTTTTATGGAACAAATGAAGAAAATTAGAGCAAAGAACCACTGGAGGGGGCCCTGCTGCCCACTACGCACCAGGGCGCGCCACCCCCCTCTGGCGCACCCTGGTGAGTAGTGGGCCCCTCGAAGCCCATCTCAGTGTGAGACCGACGCCAAAAAATCCTATAAATACAGAAACCCCCAGAAATAACCCTAGATCAGAATTTCCGCCGTCGCAAGCCTCTGTAGCCAAGAAAAACCAATCTGGACCCTGTTCCGGCACTCTACCAGAGGGGGAAATCATCACCGAAGGCCATCTTCATCATCCCGGTGGCCACCATGATGAGGAGGGAGTAGTCCACCCTCGGGGCTGAGGGTTTGTACTAGTAGCTGTGTGTTTCATCTCTATCTCTCGTGTTCTTGATTTGGCACGATCTTGATGTATCGCGAGCTTTGTTAATATAGTTGGATCATATGGTGTTTCTCCCTCTCTATCTTGTTGTGATGAATTGAGTTTTCCCTTTTGAGATTTCATTATTACTGGATTGAATACTTTGTTGGATTTGAGAGCACTTGATGTATGTCTTGGCACTCAACTCGCGGATTCCCGAGGTGACATTAGGGTAATCTATGCATAGGGGTTGATGCATTATTTTGTACTTGTTTCTCTGGTAAAAATCTTGGGGCACTCTTTGAAGTTCTTTGTGTTGGATTGAGTATTATGAATCTGAAAATGTTTGATGCATATCGTATAATTAACTCACGAATACACGTGGTGACATTGGTGTATCTAGGTGGCATTAGAGTTGGTTGATGTGTATCATATGGTGTTATTTTAATATGAACTCGTGGGCTATTTGTGACACCTATAGTAATAGCTCTATAGATCGATCGGAAAGGATAACTTTGAGGTGGTTTCATACCCTACAAACAATTTCTTCTTATGTTGTCCGCTAGATAAGAACTTTGGAGTGATTCTTCATCGCACATTGAGGGATGGTTATATGATCCAATTATATTAGCATTGTTGAGAGATTGCACTAGCGAAAGTATGAACCCTAGGCCTCATTTTCAAGCATTGCAATACCGTTTGTGCTCACTTTTGTTACTTGCTACCTTGCTGTTTTTTGTTGTTCCTATTACAAAAATCAATATCTACTATCATTACTCACTTGTATCACCCTCTCTTCGCCGAACTAGTGCACCTATACAATTTACCATTGTATTTGGTGTGTTGGGGACACAAGAGACTTTTTGTTATTTTATTGCAGGGTTCTTTGAGAGAGACCATCTTCATCCTACGCCTCCCACGGATTGATAAACCTTAGGTCATCCACTTGAGGGAAAATTGCTAGTGTCCTACATAACTCTGCGCTTGGAGGCCCAACACAAGTCTACAAGAATAAAGTTGCATAGTAGACATCACTCCGCCTCTATAAATACTCTAAAATCCCAAAACCCTCAAGGGAGTCCACGAAATACTTTTTCCGCCGCCGCAAGTTCCAGAACCACGAGATTCAATCTAGAGGCCTTTTATGGCACTCTGCCGAAGGGGGAAACGATCACGGAGGGGTTCTTCATCATCCTTGCTACCCCTCCGATGATGCGTGAGTAGTTTACCACAGACCTACGGATCCGTAGTTAGTAGCTAGATGGCTTCTTCTCTCTTTTTGATCTTCAATACAATGTTCTCCTCGCTGTTCTTGAAGATCTATTTGATGTAATAATGACTTTTTGCGGTGTGTTTGTTGGGATCCGATGAATTGTGAGTTTATGATCAGATCTATCCATGAATATTATTTGATTTTTCACTAAAATCTTTTATGCATGATTGTTATAGCCTCGTGTTTCTTCTCTGAATTATTGGTTTAGTTTGGCTAACTAGATTGATTTTTCTTGCCATGGGAAGAGGTGCTTTGTGATGGGTTCGATTTTGCGGTACTCAATCTCAGTGACAGAAAGAGACATGACATGCATGTATCATTGCTATTAAGGGTAACAAGATGGGTTTTATTCATACGTGAGTTTATCTTGTCTACATCATGTCATCTTGCTTAAAGCATTACTCCATTTTTCCATGAACTTAATACACTAGATGCATGCTGGATAGCGGTCGATGTGTGGAGTAATAGTAGTAGATGCAGGCAGGAGTCGGTCTACTAATCTTGGATGTAATGCCTATATACATGATCATTGCCTTGGATATCGTCATAATTATTTGCTTTTCTGTTAGTTGCCCAACAGTAATTTGTTTACCCATCGTATGATATTTTCTCGAGAGAAGCCTCTAGTGAAAACTATGGCCCCCGGGTCTATTTCCTATCATATATTAAAACCAAAAATACCCTGCTGCAATTTTATTTTATTTATTTTATTTTGTATTATTGTTAGATCTATTTATCAAAACCTATACAATTTAATCTTTCTATATACCGTTGAGGGATTGACAACCCCTCTACGCGTTGGGTTGCAAGTATTTGTTGTTTGTGTGCAGGTGTTGTTTACATGGTGTTGCTTGGTTCTCCCACCGAATTCAAAACCTTGGTTTCATAACTGAGGAAAATACTTATCTCTACTGTACTGCATCATCCTCTCCTCTTCGGGAAAATCCCAACGCAGCTCACAAGTAGCAGTATTATGAAATAATAAAATATTAATGGGTTTTCAACAGTACCTAAAGTGGTTATGCAATAATAAAATATGAATGGGTTTACAACAGTACCTAAAGTGGCGATTTGCTTGTTATACTAACGAATCTCATGAGTTTTCTGTTGAGTTTTGTGTGCTGAAGTTGTCAAGTTTTGAGTGAGATCACGATGGATGAAGGAATAAGGAGTGGCAAGAGCCTAAGCTTGGGGATGCCCCGAAAGGCATCCCCTCTTTCTTCTACCAACTATCGGTAAATTACTTGGAGCTATATTTTTATACATCACATGATATGAGTTTTGCTTGGAGTGTCGTGTATTATATGAGTCTTTGCTTTTTATTTTACCACAATCATCTTTGTTGAACATACCTTTTTGAGAGGGACACACATTATTCGTGATTTGTTAGAATACTCTATATGCTTCACTTATATCTTTTAGAGCACGGCGGTGGTTATATTTTAAAGAAATAGTTTCACTCTCATGTTTCACTTATATAATTTTGAGAGTTGATGATAGTAATGGCAATATGCACAAGTTATGAATTTGGTCCTAATATGATAGGTATTCAAGAGGGATATAATAAAAACTTTCATGTAGATCACTTAATATGATAAGTTTGATTCCTTGCAATAGTTTTGCGATATAAAGGTGGTAATATGTGGGTTGTGCTAGTGAGTAATTGTGGTTTAGTGAGAATATTGGTGTTAAGGTTTGTGATTCCCGAAGCATGCATGTATAGTCTCTCATTATGCTATGAAGTTGGAGCATCATTTATTATTGATTGTCTTCCTTATGAGTGGCGGTCGGGGACGAGCAATGGTCTTTTCCTACCAATCTATCCCCCTAGGGGCATGCGTCGTAGTACTTTTCTTTGAGGGTTGATAAACTTCTGAAATAAGTATGTGAGTTCTTTATGACTAATGTGAGTCCATGGATTATATGCACTCTCACATTTCCGCAATTTGCTAGCCTCTTTGGTACCGTGCATTGCCCTTTCTCACCTTGAGATGTGGTGCAAACTTCGCCGGTGCATCCAAACCCCGTGATATGATATGCTCTATCACACATAAGCCTCCTTATATCTTCCTCAAAACAGCCACCATACCTACCTATTATGGCATTTCCATAGCCATTCCGAGATATATTGCCATGCAACTTCCACCGTTCCGTTTTTATGACACACATCATCATTGTCATATTGCTTTGCATGATCATATAGCTGACATAGTATTTGTGCCTCAGCCATCGTTCATCATTTTTATACATGCTACGCTAGATCATTGCACATCCTGGCACACTGCTAGAGGCATTCATATAGAGTCATATTTTGTTCTAGTATCGAGTTGTAAATTTGAGTTGTAAGTAAATAGAAGTGTGATGATCATCATTATTCATTATTAGAGCATTGTCCCAAGTGAGGAAAGGATGATGGAGACTATGATTCCCCCACAAGTTGGGATGAGGAACCGGACAAAAAAAAGAGAAAAAAGGCCAAAAAGAGCACAACAAAAAAAGAGAAAAGAAAAAAGAAAAGAAAATTAGAGAAAAAGAGAGAAGGGGCAATGTTACTATCCTTTCCACACTTGAGCTTCAAAGTAGCACCCTGTTTTTCTTATAGAGAGTCTCCTATGCTTTCATTTTCATATAACTAGTGGGAATTTTTCATTATAGAACTTGGCTTGTATATTCCAATGATGGGCTCCCTCAAATGCCCAAGGACTTCATGAGCAAGCAAGTTGGATGCACACACAGTTAGTTTTCTTTTTGAGCTTTCATACACTTATAGCTCTTAGTGCATCCGTTGCATGGCAATACCTACTCCTTGCATTGACATCAATTGATGGGCATCTCCATAGCCCATTGATTAGCCTCGTCAATGTGAGACTTTCTCCTTTTTTTGTCTTTTCCATATTATCTCTATCACCATACTCTATTCCACCCATAGTGCTATATCCATGGCTTGCGCTCATGTATTGCATGAGGTTGAAAAAGCTTAAGCGCGTTAAAAAGTCTGAACCAATTGCTCGGCTTGTCATCAGGGTTGTGCATGATAAATACTTTGTGTTAAGAAGATGGAGCATGACAAGGCTATATGATTTTGTAGGGATGACGTTCTTTAGCATTGATATTTTGAAAGGCATGATTGTTTATTGGTATGCCTTATTATTATTGTTTTTATGTCAAATTATAGACTATTGCTTTGAATCATTCGGATCTTAATATTCATACCACAAAAGAGAGATTACATGATGAACATGTTAGGTAGCATTTCACATCAAAAATTCTGTTTTTATCATTTACCTACTTGAGGACGAGCAAGAATTAAGCTTTGGGATGCTTGATACATCTCCAAAGTATCTATAATTTTTTATTGCTCCATGCTATTATAGTATCAATCTTGGATGTATTATATGCAATTATATATCATTTTTGGGACTAACCTATTAACTTAGTGCCAAGTGCCATTTGCTGTTTTTGCCTGGTTTTTTTTTGTTTTCCAGGAAATCAGTACCAAACGAATTCCAAATGCCATGAAACTTTTTCACGTCTTTTTGGACATAAGAGACAATAGAAACTTTGGGAGGAGGCCAGAAGGCGAAGGAGGTGGCCATGAGCCACCAGGGCGCGACCAGGGAGGTAGGCTCGCCCTGGTGCCTCGCGGGCCCCTCATTCCTCCGTTTGACCTAATTCTGACTATAAATTCTCTATAATCGGGAAACCAATAGAGAGCCACCAAAAACACTTTTTCCTCCCCCGCAAGCTTCTGTTCTCACGAGATGCCATCTGGAGGCCTTTTCCGGCACTCTGCTAAAGGGGGAATCGATCATGGAGGGCATCTACATCAACCTTGCTGCCCCTCCGATGATGTGTGAGTTGTTTACCACCGACCTATGGGTCCATAGCTAGTATCTAGATGGCTTATTGTCTCTCTTTGATATTTAATACAATGTTCTCCTTGATGTTCTTGGAGATCTATTCGATGTAATCCTTTTTGCCGTGTGTTTGTTGGGATCCGATGAATTGTGGGTTTATGATCAGATTATCTATGAATGTTATTTGAGTCTTCTTGTTGGGGAAAGTTGCATGGAAAACAAAAAAAAAATCTACGCACACGCAAGATCTATCCATGGAGATGCATAGCTACCCGAAGGGGAGAGCATCTACATAGCCTTGTAGATCTCTAAGCGGAAGCGTTTATCAACGCGGTTGATGTAGTCGTACAACTTCACGATCCATACCGATCAAGCACCGAATGCACGGCATTGCTACATCTTGAGCTTGCGTTGATTTTTCCCTTGAAGAGAAAAGGGTGATGCAGTAAAGTAGAGATAAGTATTTCCCTCAGTTAAGAACCAAGGTATCAATCTAGTAGGAGGCACAAGCAAGTCTCCAATCTATGCACCTGCACAAATAACAAACACTTACACTCAACGCGAAAAAGGGGTTGTCAATCCCTTCACGGTCTCAAACAAGAGTGAGATCTAATACAGATAGGTATAAAAGATAAATTAAAAGGCAAACTAAAGTAAATATAAATAAATTGCAGCAAGGTATTTTGGGGGTTTTTGGTTTTATAGATCTGAAAATATATGATGGAAAATAGACCCGGGGGCCATAGGTTTCACTAGAGGCTTCTCTCTTGAAGAAAGCATACGGTGGGTAAACAAATTACTGTTGAACAATTGATAGAGAAGCGCAAAGTTATGACGATATCTAAGGCAATGATCATGAATATAGGCATCACGTCCATGTCAAGTAGACCGAAACGATTCTGCATCTACTACTATTACTCCACACATCGACTGCTATCCAGCATGCATCTAGAGTATTAAGTTCATAAGAACGGAGTAACGCCCTAAGTAAGATGACATGATGTAGAGGGATAAACTCAAGCAATATGATATAAACCCCATATTTTTATCCTTGATGGCAACAATACAATACGTGCCTCGCTACCCCTTCTGTCACTAGGTGAGGACACCGAAAGATTGAACCCAAAACTAAGCACCTCTCCCATTGCAAGAAAACCCAATCTAGTTGGCCAAACCAAACCGATAGTTCAAAGAGAAATACAAAGATATCTTAACCATGCATAAAAGAGTTCAGAGAAGACATAAATAATATTCATAGATAATTCGATCATAAATTCACAATTCATCGGATCTCAACAAACACACCGCAAAAAAGTATTACATTGAATAGATCTCCAAGAACATCGAGGAGAACATTGTATTGAAGATCAAAGAGAGAGAAGAAGCCATCTAGCTACTAGCTATGGGCCCGTAGGTCTGTGGTAAACTACTCACGCATCATCGGTAGGGCAACAAGGTTGATGTAGAGGCCCTCCATGATTGAATCCCCCTCCGGCAGATCACCAGAAAAGGCCCCAAGATGGGATCTCATGGGAACAGAGGCTTGCGGCGGCGGAAAAGTATTTTGGTGGATACCTCTGATCATTTGGGAATATTTGGGAATTTATAGTGCAAAGATTAGGGATGGAAGACCTCCAAGGGGCCCACAAGCCCTTAGGGTGCCCCCCACCAGGGGCGTGCCTAGCAGGCTTGTGGCCACCTCGGGAACCTTCTGGCCCCCTCTCCAAGTCCTCTGGATGTCTTCTGGTCCAAGAAAAATCATCGCAAAAGTTTTATTCCATTAGGACTCTGTTTGATATTCCTTTTCTGCAAAACTCAAAAACAAGGAAAAAACAGAAACTGGCACTGGGCTCTAGGTTAATAGGTTAGTCCCAAAAATAATATAAAATAGCAAATTAATGCATATAAAACATCCAAACAGATAATATAATAGCATGGAACAATAAAAAATTATAGATACGTTGGAGACGTATCAGGCACCTCCGCGTTCAGCACATGTTCAGCTCGATGACGTCCTCGCCTTCTCGATCCAGCAAGAGAGGCAAAGTAGTAGATGAGTTCTAGTAGCACGACCGAGTGGTGACGGTGGTGGTGAAGACTACTTCCGCAGGGCTTCGCCAAGCACAACGGTTTAGAGCGGAGGACGAACTAGAGGGTGAGGGGGCGCCACACACGGTTTGGGGATTCGTGGTGTGTGGCGCCCCCTCCCCTCCTCACATATATATAGGTGGAGGGTGAGGGGAGGCAGCCCTAGGGCGCGCCCCAAGGGGCCGGCGGCTGCCCTAGGCGCCTGCCTTGGCGCCCCCCTTTCCTTCCTATGGCGTGGAGGAGAAGGCACGAGGGGGGCCGGTGGCTGCCCTGCCTAGGCGCCCCCCTTTCCTTTTGGCGCGTGGGCTGGGGAGGTGGAGCGCGCCCAGACCCTTGTGGGTTGGTGAACCTCCCTCCTTGGCCCATGAGACCCACCAAGTAGGTATCACCTACCGATGGCCTCCCGGAACCCCTTCCGGCACTCCGATGGAAACCTGGTGCACTCCGAAACCTTTCCGGAAACTGAATACCTTCATCCCATATATGAATCTTTACATCCGGACTATTTGAAGCTCCTCGTCATGTCCGTGATCTCATCTGGGACTCCGAACAACATTCGGTCAACAACATACATAACTCATGTAATACTATATCGTCAACAAACGTTAAGTGTGGGGAGCCTACGGGTTCAAGAATGATGTAGACATGACCGAGACGCTTCTCCGGTCAATAACCAATAGCAGGACCTGGATGCCCATATTGGTTCCTACATATTCTATGAAGATCTTTATCGGTCGAACCTTTATGACAACATACGTAGTTCCCTTTGTCTATCGGTATATTACTTGCCCGAGATTCGATCATCGGTATCTCTATACCTAGTTCAATCTCGTTACTGGCAAGTCTCTTTACTCATTTCGTAATACATCATCCTGTAACTAACTCCTTAGTCACTTTACTTGCAAGCTTCTTGTGATGTTGTATTACCGAGAGGGCCCAGAGAAACCTCTCCGTCATACGGAGTGACATATCCCAATCTTGATTCACGCCAACTCAATAGACACCTTCGGAGATACCTGTAGAGCACCTTTATGATCACCCAGTTACGAAGTGACGGTTGATAGCACACAAGGTATTCCTCCGGTACCCGGGAGTTGCATGATCTCATGGTCAAAGGAATATGTATTTGACATTAAGAAAGCAGTAGCAATAAACTGAACGATCATATGCTAAGCTAACAGATGGGTCTTATCCATCACATCATTCTCCTAATGATGGGATCCCGTTATCAAATGACAACTCATGTCTATGGTTAGGAAACCTCAACCATCTTTTGATCAACGAGCTAGTCCGGTAGAGGCTTACTAGTGACTCAGTATTTGTTTATGTATTCACACATGTATTTAAGTTTCCAATCAATACAATTATAGCATGAATAATAAACATTTATCATGATTAAGGAAATATAATAATAACCACTTTATTATTGCCTCTAGGGCATATTTCCAACAGTCTCCCACTTGCACAAGAGTCAATAATCTAGATTACATAGTAATGAATCTAACACCCATGGAGACTTGGTGCTGAACATGTTTTGCCCGCGGAAGAGATTTAGTCAACGGGTCTGCCACATTCAGATCCGTATGTATTTTGCAAATTTCTATGTCTCCATCCTTGACCTTTTCACGAATGGAGTTGAAGCGCTGCTTGATGTGTTTGGTTCTCTTGTGAAACCTGGACTCCTTGGCTAAGGCAATTGCTCCAGTGTTGTCACAAAAGATTGTCATTGGACCCGATGCACTGGGTATTACACCCAGATCGAATGTGAACTCCTTCATCCAGACTCATTCGTGCGCTGCTTCTGAAGCAGCTATGTACTCCACTTCACATGTAGATACCTCCACGACGCTTTGCCTAGAACTGCACCAACTGACAGCTCCACCATTCAATATAAATACGTATCCGGTTTGCGACTTAGAGTCATCCGGATCTGTGTAGAAGCTAACATCGACGTAACCTTTTACGACGAGCTCTTCGTCACCTCCATAAACGAGAAACATATCCTTGGTCCTTTTTAGGTACTTCAGGATATTCTTGACCGCTGTCCAATGATCCACTCTTGGATTACTTTGGTACCTCCCTGCCAAACTTATGGCAAGGCACACATCAAGTCTGGTACACAGCATGGCATACATTATAGAACCTATGGCTGATGCATAGGGAATGACTTTCGTTCTCTCTCTATCTTCTGCCGTGGTTGGACTTTGAATCTGACTCAATTTTGCACCTTGCAACACAGGCAAGAACCCTTTCTTTGACTGGTCCATTTTGAACTTCTTCAGAACTTTGTCAAGGTATGTGCTTTGTGAAAGTCCTATTAAGCGTCTCGATCTATCCCTATAGATCTTGATGCCCAATATGTAAGCAGCTTCACCGAGGTCTTTCATTGAAAAATTCTTATTCAAATATCCTTTTATGCTATCCAGAAATTCTATATCATTTCCAATCAGCAATATGTCATCCACATATAATATCAGAAATGCTACAGAGCTCCCACTCACTTTCTTGTAAATACAGGCTTCACCGTAAGTCTGTATAAGACCAAATGCTTTAATCATTTCATCAAAGCGTATATTCCAACTCCGAGATGCTTGCACCAGTCGATAGATGGATCACTGGAGCTTGCACACTTTGTTAGCACCTTTAGGATCGACAAAACCTTCTGGTTGCATCATATACAACTCTTCTTTAAGAAACCCATTAAGGAACGCAGTTTTGACGTCCATTTGCCAGATTTCATAATCATAAAATGTGGTAATTGCTAACATGATTCCGATAGACTTAAGCATCGCTATGGGTGAGAAAGTCTCATCGTAGTCAACCCCTTGAACTTGTCGAAAAACTTTTGCAACAAGTCGAGCTTTGTAGATAGTGATATTACCATCAACGTCCGTCTTCCTCTTGAAGATCCATTTATTCTCAATGGCTTGCTGATCATCGGGCAAGTCCACCAAAGTCCACACTTTGTTCTCATACATGGATCCTATCTCAGATTTCATGGCCTCAAGCCATTTATCAGAATATGGGCTCATCATAGCTTCTTCATAGTTCGTAGGTTCACCGTTGTCTAACAACATGACTTCCAGGATAGGATTACCGTACCACTCTGGTGCGGTACATGTTCTGGTCGACCTATGAGATTCAGTAGTAACTTGATCTGAAGTTTCATGATCATTATCATTAGCTTCTTCTCTAGTTGGTGTAGGCATCACGGGAACAGTTTTCTCTGATGTGCTACTTTCCAATTCGAGAGAAGGTACAATTACCTCATCGAGTTCTACTTTCCTCCCACTCACTTCTTTCGAGAGAAACTCCTTCTCTAGAAATGACCCTTTCTTAGCAACAAAGATCTTGCCTTCGGATCTGTGGTAGAAGGTATACCCAATAGTTTCTTTAGGTTATCCTATGAAGACGCACTTCTCCGCTTTGGGTTCGAGCTTATCAGGCTGAAGCCTTTTGACATAAGCGTCGCATCCCCAAACTTTAAGAAATAACAGCTTAGGTTTCTTGCCAAACCATAGTTCATATGGTGTCTTCTCAATGGATTTAGATGGTGCCCTATTTAACGTGAATGCGGCTGTCTCTAATGCATTACCCCAAAACGATAAAGGCAAATCGGTAAGAGACATCATAAAATGCACCATATCTAATAAAGTATGGTTATGACGTTCGAACACGCCATTACGCTGTGGTGTTCCAGGTGGCGTGAGTTGTGAAACAATTCCACATTGTCTTAAATGAAGGCCAAACTCGTAACTCAAATATTCACCTATGCGATCAGATCGTAGAAACTTTATTTTCTTGTTACGATGATTTTCCACTTCACTCTGAAATTCTTTGAACTTTTCAAATGTTTCAGACTTATGTTTCATCAAGTAGATATACCCATACCTACTCAAATCATCTGTGAAGGTTAGAAAATAAAGATACCCGCCGCATGCTTCAATACTCATCGGGCCGCATACATCGGTATGTATTATTTCCAATAGGTCATTAGCTCGCTCCATTGTTCCGGAGAATGGAGTTTTGGTCATCTTACCCATTAGGCATGGTTCGCAAGTATCAAATGATTCATAATCAAGTGATTCTAAAAGTCCATCCGCATGGAGTTTCTTCATGCGCTTTACACCAATATGACCTAAACGGCAGTGCCACAAGTATGTTGCACTACCATTATCAACTTTGCATCTTTTAGCATCAATATTATGAATATGTGTATCACTACGATCGAGATTCAACAAGAATAGACCATTCACTAAGGGTGCATGACCATAAAAGATGTTACTCATATAAATAGAACAACCATTATTCTCTAACTTAAATGAATAACCGTCTCGTGAAAAATAAGATCCAGATATAATGTTCATGCTCAATGCTGCCACCAAATAACAATTATTGAGGTCTAAAACTAATCCCGAAGGTAGATGTAGAGGTAGCGTGCCGACGGCGATCACATCAACCTTGGAACCATTTCGGACGCGCATCGTTACCTCGCCCTTAACCAATCTTCATTTATTCCGCAGCTCCTGTTTCGAGTTACAAATATGAGCAATCGAACCAGTATCAAATACCCAGGCGCTACTACGAGCATTAGTAAGGAACACATCAGTAACATGTATATCAAATATACCTTTGTTCACTTTGCCATCCTTCTTATCTGCCAAGTATTTAGGGCAGTTCCGCTTCCAGTGACCATTTCCTTTGCAGTAGAAGCACTCAGTGTCAGGCTTGGGTCCAGCTTTGGGCTTCTTCACGGGAGCGGCAACTTGCTTGCCATTCTTCTTGAAGTTCCATTTCTTTCCCTTGCCCTTTTTCTTGAAACTAGTGGTCTTGCTAACCAACAACAGTTGATGCTCTTTCTTGATTTCTACCTCCGCTGATTTCAGCATCGCGAAGAGCTCGGGAATTGTTTTCGTCATCCCTTGCATATTATAGTTCATCACGAAGCCTTTGTAGCTTGGTGGCAGTGATTGAAGAACTCTGTCAATAACACTCTCAACTCGAAGATCAATTCCCAGCTAAGTCAAGTGGCTGTGGTACCTAGACATTCTGAGTATGTGTTCACTGACAGAACTGTTCTCCTCCATCTTACAACTAAAGAACTTGTTGGAGACTTCATATCTCTCAACCCAGGCATTAGCTTGAAATATCAACTTCAGCTCTTGGAACATCTCATATGCTCCGTGGTGTTCAAAATGCTTTTGAAGTCCCGGTTCCAAGCCGTAAAGCATGGCACACTGAACTATTGAGTAGTCATAAGATCGAGCCTGCCAAGCATTCATAACGTCTGCATCAGCTCTTGCAGCAGGTCTGTCACCTAGTGGTGCATCAAGGACATAATTCTTCTATGCAACAATGAGGATAATCCTCAAGTTACGGACCCAGTCTGTGTAGTTGCTACCATCATCTTTCAACTTATCTTTCTCTAGGAACGCATTAAAATTCAACGGAACGGTAGCACGGGCCATTGATTTACAACATAGATTTGCAAAAACTATTAGGACTAAGTTCATGATAAATTTCAGTTCAAATAATCAAATTACTAATGAACTCCCACTTAAATCAACATCCCTCAAGTTGTATAAGTGATACATGATCCAAATCAACTAACCCATGTCCAATCATCACATGACATGGGGTAGTCTTCAATGGTGAACATCTCCATGTTGATCATATCTACTATATGACTCACGATCGACCATTCGGTCTATAGTGTTCCGAGACCATGTCTGTACATGCTAGGCTCGTCAAGTTTAACCCAAGTATTATGCATGTGCAAAACTGGCTTTCATCCGTTGTATGTGAACGTAGAGTCTATCACACCCAATCATCACGTGATGCTTCGAAACGACAAACTTTGGCAACGATGCATACTCGGGGAGAACACTTTTATCTTGAAATTTAGTGAAGGGATCATCTTATAATGCTACCGCCGTTCTAAGAAAAATAAGATGTATAAAGGATAAACATCACATGCAATCAAAATATGTGACATGATATGGCCATCATCATCTTGTGCTTTTGATCTCCATCTCCAAAGCATCATCATGATATCCATTGTCACCGGCTCAACACCTTGATCTCCATCTTTGCGTCGTGGTCGTCTTGCCCACTATTGCTTCTACAACTATTGCTAACGCATAGTGTCGGTGTCAAAACTGGCGGACCTCGGGGTAGGGGGTCCCGAGCTATGGATCTAGGGTCGATGGGTAACAAGGGATGACGAACACAGTGTTTACCCAGGTTCGGGCCCTCTTGAAGAGGTAAAACCCTATGTCCTGCTTGATTGTATTGAATGTATAATGTGGTTTACAAAGTAGATCTACCTCGAGATCAGCATGAGCTAAACCTTAAGGCTATGAGGTGATGAATGTAGCTCTCCCCCTAATGACTACAACCCTCAGTTTATATAGACACCGATAGGGTTAGGGTTACCAGAGATAGATTGCAACAAGAGGGAAAGAGATCTCGTCCATCCTTGACTTGGAGGGCGCACCACGGCTTCATAGATCTCCTGTCACCATACGGCTCCACCAGCCCGGCCCATGTACAATGGGCCGTCGCCCCAAGGACCCCTTAGTCCATGACTCCCTCAGTAGCCCCCAAACTTGCCTCCAACGCCAAGACTTGTATCCAGCATCCACTCGTCCGACCTATATTCAGCTTGCGAGGGGAGTTCTTCCATGTTCGGAACCAGGTGATGTCCGGAATCTGAAACGGTAGTTTTACTTAACACCGAAGGCAATAAAAACATCGCTCAAATGCAAATAGTGCCTTTATCTGACAACTTTTTCTCTCTCAACGAAGCATCGCTTCCGGCCATAACACCAAGCAGTTCTATTTCTTGAAGCATGGCTCGAGGCTAACGCCACGTTTGACACGTCCCCTCAAGGTGAAGATTATGTCCCGTTTTTCGGGGGATATGGTTAATGATTTCGATTCCCCTCCCCGCTCATAATGTTGCGGAGATATCAGGAAGTGGAGGAGCCAACGGCGTGGAAAAAGGAATCCCTGGCCTGCCCACAGTCTATAAAGGGGTGCTGCTACAGTCTGCATCCCATGCCCTCCTCCACCTTTCGCTCACGCAGACCTTCAGAGCTCCAGCGCCCTTTCTCCCTGCTTCCAAAGCGAATCCCACTTCATCTCCTTCGGCCATGGCCGAATCTGGCGCCAATGGGAAGTGGGAGGCCTCCTCCGTCACCAACGGGGACATTCTGAAGCTGAAGGAGGCCGGCTACTTGCCGGCCAATGTCGCCCATCGGACCCCCGAAGAGGGCCAGATCATCCCTACGCCCGAGCCGGGCGAAAGGGTAGTTTTTCTCCCCCATTTCCTTAGGGGGCTCAGATTTCCCTTGCATCCCTTTGCGCGGGGGTTGATGTTCTTCTACGGGCTGGATTTTCATGATCTAGCCCCCAACTCCCTCCTCCACATCTCGACCTTCATCGTCATCTGTGAAGCACTCCTCCAGGTCCAGCCGCACTTCGGTTTATGGCTGAAGGTGTTCAATGTCAAGCCCAAGGTGGTCGGCGGCGAGCATGCGGACTGTGGAGGGGCCATGATTAGTAAGTTGACATGGGTCCAGTGGCTGGACGGCCACTTCGTCGACACCGTCCGGATGTGGCAGAAGGAGTGGTTTTATATCACCGAGCCAAGGGAGGCCGCCTGGGGAGCGGCCCCCGCATTCAGGTCCGGACCCCCTACCAGATTGGCCTCTTGGACCACCAAGAGCCCGTACTGGGGGTGTGTTGCCGATACAAAAGCGTTGTAGAAGCACGTCGACAGTATAATAGAGACCGGCGCGAAGCTGGTCGACGTGGTCCAGATCATGCTCCACCGCCGGCTCCTCCCTTGCCAGGAGAGGGCCAAGCCTATGTGGGAGCACGAGCATAAGGATCTGGCCACCGTGCGACACCTCTACGGCACGACTCCTGATAAAATATGGGGCCAACTATTCCAGCCCCAAAAGGAGTGGCCAGTCGAGGGGAAGGACATCGGCCTCGATGCCGTGAACCCCCCAAGGGAGGTGAGCGGCATTTTTCTTCGAGGAGTGTTCGGATATTCACACCATGTTTGATTCGGTCTAACCCTGATATGTGGATTTTGCAAGGCTGGCTTGCCAAGGCTAAGAAGATCTGCGGCTCGATGCCTCTGCCGGAAGGGCCCCGATCAAAGCAGCTGGAAAAGCTGCTGGTCGTGGTGCCTTATAAGGTGCCCACCAAGAAGGGCAAGAAGAAAGAAGCACTGGAGGCCAGGGAGGGCCTCCGCTGCAGGGTTCGTCCGGGCAATTGGTTCGGAGATGCTGTGGCCTCATCCGTGCAGGATGGGGCGAGGATGAGGACGAGGAGGAGAGTGCCTCCTCGCACTCCAAGAAGAGGGCGGCATCTGAGGACATCGAGGAGGTCCAACCTTCTCCGGCCCCTAAGAGACGATGCCAGCCCAAGCTGGTTCTGTCCGACAGTTCGGACTCCGACAAGGAGTCCGAAGTGTCCGAGAAGGTTCCAGAGAAGGAGCCCAGGGTCAAGACCCCGGCCAGCAGGTAAGGCGTTGGCATTTTTAGCTATCTCATTTTCAATAATTTGCTTTAGTTGAAGGTTAACCCCTCCGAGTTGCAGTCCCTCACATGAACGCCCCACCAAGCAGACTTCGGAGGGGACGTCTATGCCCGCCGAACTGGCGGACAGTGGGTCTATGGCGCACTCTGCGCCTCCTCTGATCCCCGAAGAGGTTGAGGAGGTGCGGTCCCAAAGGACTCCTCCTCCCCCGAACACAGAGGGGGAGGCGGACGCCGTAATGACCGAGGTTAACACCTTGGTCACCAAAGACCAGGAGGGAGCGTCCCTCCTGGCTGACGAGGGAAAAGAGTCTGGACCATCCGGATCCCATCTGTCGATCGCTCCCGAGCCCCCAAGGCCTTCGACGGCACAGGCTCCTCCCAGCGGGGAAGGGGTCGGGGAGCCAACGTCAGCGCCGAATACCTCTACACGGGCGGCGGCTGGCTGGCCAGACATGCTGGAGGAGCTGGTGAACAACTCCGTCATCATTGATGGGCACCGCACTCTAATGAGTGTGGTCATGCAGAGTGTTTGTTCCATCCAATCCGGACTGAATGACGCTGTCCAAGGCCTTCTAACAGGCTTTAAGGTAAGTCAAGTACTGCTCTTTCCTCATAATGCGGTTGTAATTGTTAGTTTGGGTAGGTCGTATACATAGCAGCCCCCGAGACTCTGCCAGGACCTTAGAGAGACCTGCAGAGGATCAAATTCGGTAGGCCGAATAATAACGTCGATATTTCTTTTGCTGACGCAGGCATCTTCCGTGGTAGCGGCTACTAATGTCGCGGCTTTAGAGGAGATGGATCGAAAGCTCAAGCTATCCGATAAAGAGCTTGACCTTGTCAACAAACGGCTTGACGAAGTGCAAGGTAAGCCTTGTGAAAAGATGTGTAATTGCTTGATGCCGGATATTGACGATCCGGACTGTTTGCTAATCCCTTATCTTGATGATCCTGTAGCTGCTGCCGCCGAGCTCGAGGGCTTGAAGGAGGCCCTGAAGAAAGCTGAGGCCGAGGCGGCCGCTAATAAGACAGCTGCTAAGAAGGCGGTGGCCGAGCTTGAGAAGGCCAAGCTTGCTGCTGATCAGCATGAGGCTCGAGTGACCAAAGTCCAAGTGGAGCTCCAGGATGCCGCCAAGAAGCTGGAGGCCCTTGAGAAGGGGCAGGAGGAGCAATCCTCCCGGCTATCCAAGCGGAGAAGGAGCTTCAAGAGGCGAGGAGTGGTGTGCGAGGTGTCCGGGAGGAGCTCCACCAAGCTGCACAAATTGCAAATGGTAAGAAATACTTACTGCAGAGTGTGTTCGGAGGCAACAGGTTCACCTGCTGACGTGGGTCTGGCACTCTGCAGGCGTCTTCGCCGAACTTCCGAAGAATGCGGCAGCTGCGGCGAGGCATTATCCCACCCTCGAGGAGGACTCCACGCAACGGCTCTTCTGGTCACAGTTTCCGGACTCCGAGCGCCCCCCCCCTCTAAGCGATCAAATGAAGCACTGATGGAGATGCATTGGATGTCGGAGCTGCCCGTGCAGGACCTCTGTGTCAGCCTGTGGCCGGCCGAGCCCAATCTGGCACCTACTTCGGCCTTGTGCAGAAGCTGCGGGAGGCGCCGCTCTGGATTGACGTCGTAAAGCGGTCAGCGTGCCTTGAGGGGGCGAGGCTTGCGTTTGTGAAGACCATGGTGCATTGGCCGAGGATTAATCCAATGGAGATGGCCAATGGTCCTCCGCCCAAGGGGAAGGAGCATCGCCGCCCCGAACAGTACTCCACGCAGGTGATAACCGGAGCGCGGGCGATAGAGGGCCAGTGTTCGAAAGATGTAATGTTTGAGTAGTTGTATTAAGTTTGTATCAAGTGGGACTTATGCTTTATTATGCGCCCGATGGACTTATTTGATATTGTAATGATTAAATTTTGACTCCTATGTGGTCGTATGATTAATCTGAAAGCTACCAGTCATCGGCTTCAGCCCCCAAGTGAATATCACGAGGGGTGTTTCATCTCCACACTGTTACCCTTAGCGAACGTCTTGGTGCCCGAAGGCGGTAGTGCGGGAGCAAAACCATGCGATCAGACTATTCGGTTTTACTACTTTCACTTAGCCTTAGGAGCTTGACGGTGGGGACTAGGGACTAGCCCCCGGTGTATTGTGATGTACTTGGGGATCAAAACCTACCCCTTTCGATCACATGGTTTGTGTTAAGACGAACCCTTCGTGTGACATGGCGAAATCGCCAACGATTTTTAGAGTCAAACCTCGTCATCGGATCGCAGACCCGTTCGCACTTACTATGACAGTCAGTTTTTGGCTTTTTCCTCCTGAGGTACTTGACTGGGTAAACCAGAAGTACAATCACAGGGGTTCTCCCTTTGCCCTCATAGCCGAACATGCGGAACATAAGAGGCAAGCACAGGAGCCGGGCAACCCAACTATTGATTCAAGACATAGTTCGGAACAGATGCATATAGTGCAATATTCGAGACGCCGAACACCTAACAGAAAGCGGTGCCGGACTTGGAGATATTGAGCTGATATATAAATCGAACTCTTGACTATTTAATATTTTCATGCCGGGCTATTCAAAGAGCGAGGAGAGAATCGGAAAGGGGATAGACAAGTCGCAGAATGCGGATATCCGAACACCATAAAGGGTATTTTTATTACTTCTCGTAAGCTCGGGACGTCTAACCGTACAATTCAACCTGCAAAGGCAGTACTTGTAAGAGAAAATAGAAAGAAAGTTTTACAGAGTAAAGGTTGACGCAGGGCCTTGATGCGTGAGTTGAAGCCTTCACTGTGCCCTGCTACACGTCTGCGCCTTTGCTTCTGATAGTTGGGGGTTGGGACCTTCGATGAGACCTTGATGGGCGAGGACCCTGCCGATGGAGCTTTATGCTTGGGGGTATCCGGAATTGGTCCCCAAGTCATCCGAAGACGAGGTAATTCTGAAGTTCGGTTTAACCGAACATTTACTTCGAATTAATGTATGCCTCACGGCTGCCCATGATATTTTGAGTGCGAAGTTGTGCTGACGAGGCACGTGGAGCATGAAGAATGTGGGCGTGCCGTGGGGCATCCCTATTTGCGGCGAACGCATGCGGGTTCCCATGACGGGGAACGGGTTCGAACTCGTTTACTATTGTCGCCGGCCTTCACGGTGGGTCGGCATCCGGACCTATATGGGTCGGTGTGGTCTTCGGCTGCTAGGGCCGCAGTGTGCTCTTCGGTTCGAAGTGAGTGTTCTGTGTTGCCGTTGATAGTTATGACGCCTGAGGGACCAGGCATTTTCAACTTGAGGTACGCATAATGCGGAATGGCATTGAATTTGGGGAACGCTGTTCGGACGAGGAGGGCGTGATATCCACTGTGAAAAGGTGTAAAATCGAAGATTAAGTCCTCGCTTTGGAAGTTATCCGGAGATCCAAACACTACTTCAAGCGTCACGTTGCCTGTGCAGCGGGCCTCCACTCCCGGAATAACCCCTTAAAGGTGGTGTTACTGGTTTTAATCCTTAATGGGTTGATCCCCATTTTCCTCACTATGTCTTCATATATCAGATTGAGGCTGCTACCTCCGTCCATTAGGACTCTAGTGAGGTGGAATCCATCGATGATGGGGTCTAGCACTAAGGCTACGGACCCTCCATGGCGTATGCTGGTGGGATGGTCCCTGCGATCGAACGTGATCGGGCAAGCTGACCATGGGTTGATCTTCAGCGCTACTGGCTCGACGGAGTATACGTCTCGTAGTGCTTGTTTCCTCTCCTTCTTCGGTATATGGGTTGCGTAAATCATGTTTACCGTCTTGACCTCAAAAGGGAAGGATTTCTGGCCTCCACTATTCATCCTGCGGGGCTCGTCATCGTCCTCGCTTCGTGGGCTTTTGCTCGAGTCTTCGGCTATGAGTTTGCCGGCCTGTTTGATCACCCAACAATTTTGGTTGGAGTGGTTGGCGGGCTTCTCTGTTGTGCCACGGATCTGACAAGGCCTGTCCAGAATTGTGTCTAGTCTGGATGGGCCGTCATTGTTGCCTTTAGGGGCTTTCTTTCGGGGTCCGGACTTTTGGTTTCGGAATCCGGCAATTACTGCCATATCCTCGCCCTCGCCGTCATTGTGGTGACGTTTATTCTTGCTGCGTCGGGGCTTCCCATTTTCGTCCCGAACCTCGGAGGTACCGGGTGTGTCTGGGTTGGTGTTCTTGCGAGCGAGCCAACTATCCTTGCCCGCGCAAAAGTGGGTCATGAGGGAAGTAAGGGCTACCATAGTTCTTGGTTTGTCCTGGCCGAGTTGTTGGACGAGCCATTCATCCTTGACACTATGCTTGAAGGCAGCCAAGGCTTCGGCATCCGGACAGTCGACTATCTAGTTTTTCTTGGTCAGGAATCGGTTCCAAAATTGTCGGGCAGACTCTCCGGGTTGTTGTGTGATGCGATTTAGGTCGTCAGCGTCCGGAGGCCGGACATAGGTGCCCTGAAAGTTTGCTCGAAAAGCATCCTCAAGCTCTTCCCAGCAGCCTATAGAGTCTTCAAGAAGGCTGTTCAACCAGTGTCAAGCTGGACCTTTAAGCTTTAGCGGCAGATATTTAATGGCGTGGAGGTCATCTCCTCGCGCCATGTGTATGTGTAGGAGGAAATCCTCTATCCATACGGCTGGATCTGTGGTTCTATAATATGATTCGATGTTCACAAGCTTGAAGCCTTCCGGGAATTGGTGTTGCATCACCCTCTCTGTAAAACACAGGGGGTGTGCGGCACCCCGAATTCAGGCTACATTGCGTCGGAGGTCCTCGGCCTCCGAGCCTGCTGTTGCTCTCGGATTCTATCACTTTAGTTTAGCCGATCGTAGTATCCTTCCCAGTAAGCGGGTGGGTCCTCTCTGGGTCCGTAGATGGACCTGGTACGGCATCCATGAGCGTCTAGGTCATGGCGGAGATCGTACTCGTAAGTGGGCCACACTTGATCCTTGCCGTGACGGCCAGGTGGGGCGGCTTGGTGTTCGGCCTCGTCATCTTCCCTGTCCCGCCCTCTAGGGGGGCGGTCCGGCTATTCGGCGTTTGTATACGTTGGGCGTGTTGGCTCTACGGCCTCGTCGTCGAACTGGGGCAATAGCCTTCGCTTGGGATAACTCCTGGTTGGCTGTTCGCGGCCATACCCCTCTTCGGTAGCTAGGACTTTAGTCCATTGGTCGTTGAGGGTGTCCTGTTCGGCTTTGATTTTGCGTTTTTGTTTCTTTAGGCTGCGGGCGGTGGATAGAATCCTCCGTTTGAACCGTTCCTGCTCCAGAGGGTCTTCAGGGATGATGAAATCATCCTCCCCAAGACTGGCCTCCTCTTCAGAGAGTGGGAGGTAGTTGCTATCCTCGGAGTCGTCGGGGTTTTCTGAATTGAGCGGGTCCTCCTGCCCTGCGGGGTCATCCTGATGATGTTCGAAGGCTGCGTCTTCGGCGAGGTCATCCATAGTATTTACGGTGCCGTTCTCCGTAGAGTCCATGTTTCTCGCATGGCTTCGACGTGGCTTTGATCGACGGTGCTGTTTTCGGCGTTTGGGTGGCTCATCTCTGGGCTTGCCTCTGTCCTGATTGGGAGTGCCGTCGCCGTCTTTGGGGGTGTCCACCATGTAAATGTCGTAGGTGGAAGTGGTCGGACAGCGGCCAGTGATGGGGGGGCAACATCGGCATTGGTCGTGGCTCCGTCCCCCTCGTCCATGTATTCGGTATTCTCCGAATTATAGTCTAGCATATCGGTTAAATCATCGATAGTGGCTACCAAGTGGGTGGTGGGTGGGACGCAAAATTCCCTGTAGTACGCGTCGACGGGTTGACGACCGTGAGCGGGGGAGAGGTCCTCTTGGATAGTCATTTTCTGAATTTGGTCCAACGCCTCATTTATCATAGCGAGGGTCGCCGAACTCGAGGGCTCCGGGCCAGATTCCGTTGTAACGGGGGCAGTCAATGCCCTAGCCAGTCCTTGATTTCTACAGGCCGAGCTAAGCTCGGGGTGCGAAACCGGATCCTCGATTGGGTCCGGATAGTCATCAGAAGTCAAGGACGGATTTTGATCCCTGCATGTGGATTCCACGCCAGGGATTGAGATCGAGTTGCTTCGGGCCGGTGGTAATTCCTGGCCATCGGCCGCCACTTCGTCGTGGGAGCTCAAGGTTGGGTGAGCATTGTGGAGGAACGGTTCGGCCGAGATTAACTCTTGGCTTCTGCCTCCAGATCCTGCCTCGAAGGTCGGGGATAAGTCCTCCGCCAACATGATGGGTTCGGGCGAAGGTGGAGTCTGGCCGCCGCTTGAAGTGGAGCTCTCCTGGCTTGAAGCTACTGGGGCCGATCCGTAGATCGGATCGGAGGGAGACTCCGGGGCGGGCACAACGAGGCCTAAGTGGGTGCGGGAAGGGGTAGTGATTCCGGCGAAGACCAGATCGCCCCGTGAGTCCACCACATATTCCAGGTTGCCGAATCGAATTCGGTGTTCGAGGGCGAAGTTGTCGATCTGATCCAAATGACCAGTCGGGTCGGCGTGCAGCACGATGCTACCGAACACGAAGAGTTGACCGGGGACAAAGAAGTCCCTGGATCCGACGCCTTCTCCTATGATCAGGCGAGCCATCGATCCTTTGAGCGACCCCACAGTGGAACTCTCAATGAAAGCACCAATGTCGGTGTCAAAACCGGCAGACCTCGGGGTAGGGGGTCCCAAGCTGTGGATCTAGGGTCGATGGGTAACAAGGGACCACGAACACAGTGTTTACCCAGGTTCGGGCCCTCTCAAAGAGGTAAAACCCTACGTCCTGCTTGATTGTATTGAATGTATAACGTGGTTTACAGAGTAGATCTACCTCGAGATCAGCATGAGCTAAACCCTAAGGCTATGAGGTGATGAATGTAGCTCTCCCCCTAATGACTACAACCCTCGGTTTATATAGACACCAATAGGGTTAGGGTTACCAGAGATAGATTACAACAAGAGGGAAAGAGATCTCGTCCATCTTTGACTTGGAGGGCACACCATGGCTTCATAGATCTCCGATCACCATACGGTTCCACCAGTCCGGCCCATGTACAATGTGCCGTCGCCCCGAGGACCCCTTAGTCCATGACTCCCTCACATAGTGATAAAGTAAAGCAATTACATGGCATTTGCATTTCATACAATAAAGAGACAACCATAAGGCTCCTGCCAGTTGTCGTCTAAGTGATACGTGATCCAAATCAACTAACCCATGTCCGATCATCATGTGAGATGGGGTAGTCATCAATGGTGAACATCTCTATGTTGATCATATCTACTATATGACTCACGTTCGACCTTTCGGTCTCTAGTGTTCCGAGACCATGTTTGTACATGCTAGGCTCGTCAAGTTTAACCCAAGTATTCTGCATGTGCAAAACTGTCTTACACCCGTTGTATGCAAACGTAGAGTCTATCACACCCGATCATCACGAGGTGCTTCGAAACGATGAACTTTGGCAACAGTGCATACTCAAGGAGAACACTTTTATCTTGAAATTAAGTGAAGGGATCATCTTATAATGCATACCGTCATTCTAAGCAAAATAAGATGCATAAAGGATAAACATCACATGCAATCAAAATATGTGACATGATATGGCCATCATCATCTTGTACTTTTGATCTCCATCTCCAAAGCAACGGCACAATCTCCATCGTCACCAGCATGACACCTTGATCTCCATCGTTGCGTCGGGGTCGTCTCGCCAACTATTGCTTCTACAACTATTGCTAACGCATAGTGATAAAGTAAAGCAATTACATGGCGCTAAGTAATTGACACGCAAGTCATACAATAATTAAAGACAACCCTAAGGCTCCTGCCGGTTGTCGTACTCATTGACATGCAAGTCGTGAACTTATTAAAAAACATGATCATCTCATACATCAACATATATCATATCACATCACAACATGCCCTGCAAAAACAAGTTAGACGTCCTCTACTTTTTTGTTGCAAGTTTTAAGTGGCTGCTACGGGCAACTAGCAAGAACCGTTCTTACCTATGCAAAACCACAACGGTGATTATCAAGTTGCTATTTAAACTTCTGCAAGGACCACTGTAGTAAAATTAGATTCAACTAAAGTGGGAGAAACAGACACCCGCCAGCCACCTTTATGCAAAACAAGTTGCATGTCAGTCGGTGGAACCGGTCTCATGTACGCGGACATGTAAGGTTGGTCCGAGCCGCTTCATCCCACAATGCCGCCGAATCAAAATAAGACATTGGTGGGAAGCAATATGAACATCACCGCCCACAACTCCTTTGTGTTCTACTCGTGCATATCATGTACGCATGGACCTGGCTCATGATGCAGTTGTTGGGGAACGTTGCATGGAAAACAAAAAAAAATCTACGCACACGCAAGATCTATCCATGGAGATACATAGCTATGAGAGGGGGATAGCATCTACATACCCTTGTAGATCGCTAAGCGGAATCGTTTATCAACGCGGTTGATGTAGTCGTACAACTTCACGATCCGTACCGATCAAGCACCAAGCGCACGACACCTCTGCGTTCAGCACACATTCAGCTAGATGACGTCCTCGCCTTCTCGATCCAGCAAGAGAGGCGAAGTAGTAGATGAGTTCCGACAGCACGACGGCATGGTGACGGTGGTGGTGAAGACTATTTCCGGAGGGCTTCGCCAAGCACAACGGTTTAGAGTGGAGGACAAACTAGAGGGAGAGGGGGCGCCGCACACGGCTTGGGGATTCGTGGTGTGTGGCGCCCCCTCCCCTCCTGACATATATATATGTGGAGGGGGGAGGCAGCCCTAGGGCGTGCCCCGAGGGGCCGACGGCTGCCCTAGGCGCCTGCCTTGGCGCCCCCCCTTTCCTCCCTATGGCGTGGAGGAGAAGGCATGAGGGGGCGGCGGCTGCCCTGCCTAGGCGACCCCCCTTCCTTTTGGCGCGTGGGCTGGGGAGGTGGAGCACGCCCAGCCCCTGGTGGGTTAGTGCACCTCCCTCCTTGGCCCATGAGGCCCACCAAGTAGGTATAACCTACCGGTGGCCTCCCGGTACCCCTTCCGGCACACCGATAGAAACTCGATGCACTCCGAAACCTTTCCGGAAACCGAATACCTTCATCCCATATATGAATCTTTACCTCCAGACTATTCCGAAGCTCCTTGTCATGTCCGTGATCTCATCCGGGACTTCGAACAACATTCGGTCACCAACTGTAAGTGCATCTAGTGCCACCCCTAGTTGGTTTTGGAGTATTGACGACAAACATGGTTGAGGGATTAATTTGTTTGTGAGAATTGCAGGATAACACAGGTAGAAGTCCCTCATTGATTCGGTTTTCCTACCAGAGATGACCCCTAAAAATGTATGAAGACATTGAAAACAATGGTGGTTCGTGAAGACATTCACGTCGAAGATAATGACGTGTGAAGACATTCACTTGAAGACAATGGAGTGCGAAGACATAGTTTCTTTCGTAGTTTCATTTTCTTCTTTCTTGAGTCATAGGAACCACCGAACTGTTAAGTGGGGTCCAAGTGAACAAAGTCAGAAGACTGACATGATGCTCAACATAAATCCTATGTCTTCAAGTGAAGACAATGAGAGTGAATCTTATCCAGAGTTGGATGAGTCAGCTTTGCTTGTAGCCCAAGTCAAGCTGCCGCGTGTGTTTGAAATCCGACTGTTGGACACGTGTCGGTTCCTTAGTGACCCAAGGTCATTTTGGACATGTCATGTCGGGTTGCCTGCTGGCTATAAATAGCCCACCCCCTCCACCATAAATTAGTGGCTGCTCAGAGTTAGTGCACGGCTTTTGTCGTTTGAGAGCAACCCACCTCCGAAGCCTTTGAGAGAGAGATCCTTGCGAGGACAAAGCCCGAAACACCCAGAGCCAAAGAGTGTTAGGCATCACTGAAGTCTTTCTGTCTGCGTGATCTGAAGACTTATTACACTTGAGGACTGTGTATCCTCCAGCCGGTTAGGCGTCACATTTTGAGGATCCAAGAGCCATTGCGGATCGCCGATGAACGGAGTCTGTGAAGGTTTGGAAGTCTACCTTGAAGACTTACCTGAGTGATTGGGCGAGGACTAAGTGTCCTTAGCTCAAGGGGAATAATGTGAAGATGTGGTCTTCTGAGTTTAATCTCAGCCTCCCTAACTAGACGAACAGTTGTCACTGCAACTGGAACTGGTCTACGAAATCTTTGTCTTCACCAAGCTACTGGTTCTATCCCCTACCTCCTTTACATTTCAGTTTGTCTTCATGAAGTCATTGCATGTTTGCCTGATCTTTTTGACTTCACTGTGCGAAGACATTCATCTTTTTGGCTTCATACTGTCTTCCATTCCGATCTGTTCTACCTAGCTGCTATTAGTCTTCGTGCTTTCATTGTACTGTTAACTTGACTATGGCCTGTCTAGTGTAGTTTATCTTCCGCTGCATATCGTATAAGAGTTGTTTGGCTATCTGTCTTTGAAGATCTTGCATCTTTAGAAGACTTTCATAAAAATCTCCTATTCACCCCCTCTAGTCGATAACTAGCACTTTCAATTGGTATCAGAGCAAGGTGCTCCCTTGTTCTATGTGATTCGGTTTAACCACCTGGAGTTTTAGCTATGTTGATTGCAGGAATAATCAAAGTCTCCGCTGCGTGCCCCATCTTTGATGGCACTGATTACCCCTACTGGAAGAATAAGATGCGCATGCATCTTGAAGCCATTGACATCGATCTCTGGTATGTCGTCAAGACTGGTGTCCCCAAAGTAGGTGAAGGCGTCACCGCTGCTGATGTCAAGAGATTCGCGCAACTGGACTCAACCGCCAAGAACATCATTTATGGTCATCTGACCAAAGGGCAGTATGGCCGTGTGAGTGCACTAGAAACTACGATGCTGGTCTGGGACTGGCTGTCCAGGGTTAACGAAGGCGTATCAACCCAGAGAGACTCAAGAATAGATGTGCTCCGCAATCTCTTCAACCGATTCAAGAGGAATGACAATGAGAATGTCCAGCTCACTTTCGACCGCCTCACTGATATCACAAATAAGCTTCACGCACTTGGCACCACAGAGATCACAAAGCATGAAATAGTGAAGAAGCTATTGAGATCACTTGACAACTCATTTGACACTTTGGCCTTGATGATCCAAGAACGTCCTGACTTCAGAGATCTTGATCCATCTGAGATACTTGAGAGGCTCAACACACATGAATTCCAGCTATCTGAGAAGAGAGATATCTATGGTCCCAACTACGGTCGATCTCGTGCCTTGAAGGCAAAGGTTGTATCCTCATCTGAAGAAGAATCTGACTGCAGTTCTGATGATCCTGAAGACATTGGCAAAGAGCTAGCAATGCTTGTGAGAAAGTACCAAAAGTTCTTTAAGAAGAATTGCTTCGGCAAGTCTTCAAAATCCAGTTCCAAGAATGATGAGGCTTCCACTCGTGACTATAAGAAGAGAACATGCCACAAATGCAAGAAGCCAGGCCACTACATATCTAAATGTTCTCAATGGGATAAGGAAGGAAAGAAAAAGAAGAAGAGCAAGGAATATGACTCTGACGACAAGAAGAAGAAGAAATCCTCAAAGTCTTCTTCCAAGTCTTCATCAAAGTCTTCATCATACAAGAAGAGATCATCTGGCAAGGCTTGTGCATTCATTGGCAAGGAGATGGATTCAAAGGAGGAGTCTGCTTCTGAGGAGGCGGAGGTGGAGTCTGAGGAGGAGTCTGATTCAGGCGTGGCAAGCCTAGCTCTAGCTTCGGCATTTGTCGCCAAGTCCATCTTCAACACTAAAGACAATGATCACGTCGCCAACGCTGAAGAGAACGATGATGGCGACTCTGCTCCCACCTATTGCTTCATGGCACGTGGTGCCAAGGTAAACTCTCGTGATGCATACTTTCAGACCTCAAGTGAAGATGACTCTGAATGTGAATCCAAACCCAGTTGTAAGACCCTTGCTAAAATTGCAACTGAACAACAAACAGCCATGGAAAAGATTCAAAAATTGCTAGACAAAAGTGATGACATGTTGGACGAGGAAATGAATCAAACCCAGTCCTTAATCGAAGACATCAAAAATCTTCGCGTTAAGTACGAGGAACTTGAAAGTCATCATGAAACCCATTCAGCTACTCATGAGAAGCTTTCCTATGATTATCTTCAAAGGAAGCAAGATCTAGAGAAACTAGGAGCATCTCATGAAGATCTTCAAAAGGAAAACAATTCACTACTCGCTCAAAAGATCAGTTCCACCGAGGAAGATTTTTTGCCACCATGATTAAAATGCCTTGAGCGTGACAATGCTGTCTCTATTGCTGAATGTTCTACTGCCTCTGATGTTGCAATATCTTCAACTGTTGATGTGGTAACTAACCCCTCTTCTGAGGATGCCACTACAATTGCTAATGAGAATGCCAGGTTGAAGATATTGCTTGAAACAGGCATGTACAAAAGCCTCAAAGGGCATCAGACACTATGTGATGTCCTCAAGAAACAGATTCTGAACCAAAACCCTAGGAAAGAGGGTGTTGGTTTCGAGAGGAAAATGAATGCTGATGGTTCTTACTGGAAGCCTGAGCAGTACCCCAAAACCACTTGGGTTGCTGCAAAGGGTCCCTCAATAGATCCATCCACTGTATCTGGCTTCACTTGTGCTAACCCCATTATCATTGATGAGTCCTTTGACTCCAATTATAAGTTGTTTAAGAATCAGAATGGTGAAGTGTTTGCCAGGTTTATTGGTACTAATTGCAGGAATGGACCACCTATGAAGAAGATCTGGGTTCCTAAAAGTTGTCTTGAGAATCTTCCAGTGAATGTCATCATGACACCACCAGGGAAGAAGACAAACCCCAGACCAAAGGCTTCATATGGACCAAAGGCTTCATACAAACAAAGGACCTCATATGCTCACCCTAACATCAATGTTTTGCAGGGAAATTATCATCAGACTCATGAATGTGAGCGTGTTTCATCAAACCGCTATGTTCACAAATCAAAGGATTTTTCTGCATATTCTTTTGAGTACTATTCACCTCCTACAAAACTATTTGCTAGGGCTCCAAAGCCAAAGTTCTCAGATGCTGCACTTAGACTCATTGCTTCTAAGCCACCCCTTAAGATGTGGGTGGTTAAGAAGAATTAACTTCTCTTGCAGGGAAAGGTCTCCAGCCGGAAATCATTGACTTCTGAAGACAATGCTGGGGACCTAAAACATCTTGTGGGACGCAAGATAAAGTGTTAAAATGGTATTACCATTTATTTCGTCCCAGGATTTCTTGATGAGCATCCTATCTTACCATCCAAGAACCTTAACTTTGATAGTATGCTTGTACGTCAAATGTTTGTGCTTCACAATACACTTGGTGAAGCCTATCCCGCTAACTGCACTGTAGGGTACGACTCCGAAAGCTACTGAATGGATTATGGACAGTGGATGCACTAACCACAAGACTAGTGATCGAAGTCTTCTCATGGATTCAACTCTTTGTCCATCTACTAAAAGCCACATCACATTCGCTGACACTGGTAAAATCAAGGTATTGGGCCTAGGTAGAGTTGATATCTCAAAGGATCAACACATGGATAAAGTGATGCTTGTTGAATCCCTTGGATACAACTTAATGTCTATCTCAATGCTTTGTGACCTTGACATGATTGTGATATTTGGAAAATATCGTTGCCTTGTGCTTATGGCTTCTGACAAATCTCTAGTCTTCAAAGGTTATCGAAGAGGTGATCTGTATATGGTAGATTTCTCCGCAGGGCTACAACTTGCTGTATGTCTTCTAGCAAAAGCTTCAGAATGTTGGCTTTGGCATCGAAGGCTAGGACATGCAGGCATGAGGAACTTGCACACTCTCGTGGAGAAGAAGCATATCATTGGCATCGAAGGCGTCAAGTCCAAGAAGGATCATCTATGTGGTACTTGTGAAGCCGGGAAGATGACTAGGGCAAAACATCCCTCAAAGACAATCATGATGACTTCGCATCCCTTTGAGCTACTACACATGGACTTATTTGGCCCTACTCACTACTCTACCCTTACTACCACTACACATCTTTATGGCTTCATTATTGTTAATGATTATTCTAGATATACCTGGTGCACATAATTCTCTATAAGACTAAAGTGCAGGATGTCTTCAGACGTTTTGCCAACCGTGCCATGACCAACTATGGCATCAAGATCAAGCACATCAGGAGTGACAATGGCACATAATTCAAGAACACTGGCCTCGACACTTATCTTAATACACTGGGCATCACTCATGAGCTCTCTGCTCCATACACACCTCAGCAAAATGGCGTCGTGGAGCGCAAGAATAGGACTCTTATTGAGATGGCTCGTACGATGCTTGATGAGTACAAGACTCCAAGAAAGTTCTGGCCTGAAGCCATTGATACAGCATGTCATATCATCAACAGAGTTTAACTTCACAAATTCTTCAAGAAAACATCTTATGAACTACTCACTGGTAAGAAGCCAAACGTAAGCTATTTCAAAGTCTTTTGTGCTAGGTGCTGGATCAAGGATCCACATCACACTTCCAAATTTGCACCAAAAGCACATGAAGGTTTTATGCTTGGTTACGAAAAGGATTCGCACACCTACATAGTCTTCAACCTCTTTCACTATAAAGTGGTTGAAACTGTAGATGTGCGGTTTGATGAGACTAACGGCTCGCAAAGAGAGCACCTGCCAAATGTGCTAGATGAAGCTTCTCCTAGTGAATCTATCAAGCTAATGGGCACTGGAGAAATCATACCAAATGAGGAACAGACTGAAGAGGAAATTGTTTTTCCTGCTCCTACTCAACGGGAAGACAATGCTGAGCCTGAAGACAATGCTGAAGACGAAGACAATTGAAGGAAATATGCCCTAGAGGTAATAATAAAGTTGTTATTTTATATTTCCATATTCATGATAAAGGTTTATTATTCATGCGAGAATTGTATTGATCGAAAACTTAAATACATGTGTGAATACATAAACAAATACCGTGTCCCTAGTAAGCCTCTACTAGACTAGCTTGTTGATCAAAGATGGTTAAGGTTTCCTAACCATAGACATGTGTTGTCATTTGATAACGGGATCACATCATTAGGAGAATGATGTGATGGACAAGACCCATCCGTTAGCTTAGCATATTGATCGTTCAGTTTATTGCTATTGCTTTCTTCATGTCAAATACATATTCCTTCGACTATGAGATTATGCAACTCCCGGATACCTGAGGAATACCTTGTGTGCTATCAAATGTCACAACATAACTGGGTGATCATAAAGATGCTCTCCAGGTATCTCCAAAGGTGTTTGTTGAGTT
Source organism: Thinopyrum elongatum (assembly GCA_011799875.1). Lineage (NCBI taxonomy): Eukaryota > Viridiplantae > Streptophyta > Magnoliopsida > Poales > Poaceae > Thinopyrum > Thinopyrum elongatum. The sequence goes on along the minus strand of CM022298.1, from coordinate 487,889,912 downwards.
GGCATAGATCGAGATTAGGATTTGTCACTCCGAGTATCGGAGAGGTATCTCTGGGCCCTCTCGGTAATACACATCATAAGCTTCCAAGCAAATGACTAAGGAGTAGGTTACGAGGTGATGTATTACAGAACTAGTAAAGAGACTTGCCGGTAATGAGATTGAACTAGGTATGAAGATACCGACGATTGAATCTCGGGCAAGTAACATACCGACGGACAAAGGGAATTATGTATGTTGTCATAACAGTTCGACCGATAAAGATCTTTGTAGAATATGTAGGAGCCAGGCATCCAGGTTCCGCTATTGGTTATTGACCGGAGAGGTGTCTTGGTCATGTCTACATAGTTCTCGAACCCGTAGGGTCCGCATGTTTAACGTTCGTTGACGATATAGTGTTATATGAGTTATATGTTTTGGTGATCGAATGTTGTTCAGAGTCCTGGATGAGATCACGTACATGACGAGGAGTCTCAAAATGGTCGAGAGGTAAATATTGATATATAGTACGATGGTATTCGTACACCGGAATAGTTTCGGAGTGCACCGGGTACTCCTCGGGTCACCGGAAGGGGTTCCGGGCACCCCCGGCAAGTGTATGGGCCTTATGGGCCAAAGGGGGGGACAGACCAGCCCACAAGGGGGCTGGTGCGCCCCTTCCCTTGGCTGGCCGTCCCTAGGGGAAGGAAAGTGGAGGGGTGGCCCCTCCTGCCATTCCCTCCTCGGGAGAGAAAGGAAAGGGGGGGGCACCTCCTCCTTCCTTCCTGCCGCACTCCAAATAAGGAAGGGGCGCCACTTGGGGGAAGACCCCAAGTAGGATTCGGCCTACTTGGGGACACCTCCTGGCTGCTCCCTCCACCCCCACCTATATATATGTGGGAGGCGGTGCCTAGCACAAGACACAACATTGTCTTAGCCGTGTGCGGCGCCCCCCTCTACCGTTTACACCCCCGGTCATATTTTCGTAGTGCTTAGGCGAAGCCCTGCGGAGATAACTTCACCATCACCATCACCACACCATCGTGCTGTCAGAACTCATCCACTACCTCGCCGTCTTGTTGGATCAAGAAGGCGTGGACATCATCGAGCTGAACGTGTGCTGAACATGGAGGTGTCGTACGTTCGGTACTCGATCGGTTGGAGCGCGAAGAAGTTCGACTACATCAACCGCGTTTACAAATGCTTCTGCTTACGGTCTATGAGGGTACGTAGACACACTCTCCCCGCTCATTGCTATGCATCTCCATGGATAGATCTTGCGTGTGCGTAGAATTTTTTTTATTTTCCATGCAACGTTTCCCAACAGTGGCATCCGAGCCAGGTCTATGCATAGATGATATGCACGAGTAGAACATAAAGAGTTGTGGTGGTGATAGTCATTCTGCTTACCACCAACGTCTTATTTTGATTCGGTGGTATTGTGGGATGAAGCGGCCCAGACCAACCTTACATGTCCACGCACATGAGACCAGTTCCACCGACTGACATGCAACTAGTTTTGCATAAAGGTGGCTGACGGGTGTCTGTTTCTCCTACTTTAGTTGAATCAAATTTGACTACGGCCGGTCCTTGAAGAAGGTTAAAACAGCAAACTTGATGAATCACCGTTGTGGTTTTTGCATAGGTAAGAACGGTTCTTGCTACAAGCTCGTAGCAGCCATGTAAAACTTGCAACAACAAAGTAGAGGAAGTCTAACTTGTTTTTCCAGGGCATCTTGTGATGTGATATGGTCAAGACGTGATGTGATATATGTTGATGTATGAGATGATCATGTTTTCTAATATCGACAACCGGTAGGAGCCTTAGGGTTGTCTCTTTATTGTATGAAATGCAAGCGCCATGTAATTGCTTTACTTTATCGCTATGCGTTAACAATAGTTGTAGAAGCAATAGTTGGCGAGACGACCCCGATGCAACGATGGAGATCAAGGTGTCGAGCCGGTGACGATGGAGATCATGACGATGCTTTGGAGATGGAGATCAAAAGCACAAGATGATGATGGCCATATCATGTCACATATTTTGATTGCATGTGATGTTTATCCTTTATGCATCTTATTTTGCTTAGAACGGCGGTAGCATTATAAGATGATCCCTTCACTAAATTTCAAGATAAAAGTGTTCTCCCCGAGTATGCACCGTTGCCAAAGTTTGTCATTTTGAAGCACCTCATGATGATCGGGTGTGATAGACTCTACGTTCGCATACAACGGGTGTAAGACAGTTTTGCACATGCAGAATACTTGGGTTAAACTTGATGAGCCTAGAATGTATAGACATGGTCTCGGAACACTAGAGACCGAAAGGTCGAACATGAGTCATAGAGTAGATATGATCAACATAGAGATGTTCACCATTAATGACTACCCCATCTCACGTGATGATCGGACATGGGTTAGTTGATTTGGATCACGTATCACTTAGATGTCTTGAGGGATGTTTATTTAAGTGGGAGTTCATTAGTAATTTGATTAATTGAACTTAATTTATCATGAACTTAGTCTTATAGTTTTGCATATCTATGTTGTAGATCAATGGCCCGAGCTACCGTTCCCCTAAATTTTAATGCGTTCCTAGAGAAAGCTAAGTTGAAAGATGATGGTAGCAACTACACGGACTGGGTCCGTAACTAGAGGATTATCCTCATTGTTGCATAGAAGAATTATGTCCTTGATGCACCGCTGGGTGACAGACCTGCTGCAGGAGCTAATGCAGATGTTATGAATGCCTGGCAAGCTCGATCTGATGACTACTCAATACTTCAGTGTGCCATGCTTTACGGCTTAGAACCGGGACTTCAAAGACGTTTTGAACGTCATGGAGCATATGAGATGTTCCAAGAGTTGAAGTTAATATTTCAAGCAAATGCCCAGGTTGAGAGATATGAAGTCTCCAATAAGTTCTATAGCTGCAAGATGGAGGAGAACAGTTCTGTCAGTGAACACATACTCAAAATGTCTGGGTATGATAACCACTTGACTCAGCTGGGAGTTGATCTTCCAGTTGATAGTGTTATTGACAGAGTTCTTCAGTCACTGACACCAAGCTACAAAGGCTTCGTGATGAACTATAATATGCAAGGGATGAATAAAATGATTCCTGAGCTCTTCGCAATGCTTAAGGTCGCGGAGGTAGAAATCAAGAAGGAGCATCAAGTGTTGATGGTTAACAAGACCACTAGTTTCAAGAAAAAGGGCAAGGGAAAGAAAGGGAACTTCAAGAAGAATGGCAAGCAAGTTGCCACTCCCGGGAAGAAGCCCAAAGCTGGACCCAAGCCTGAAACTGAGTGCTCCTACTGCAAAGGGAATGGTCACTGGAAACGGAACTGCCCCAAATACTTGGCAGATAAGAAGGATAGCAAAGTGAACAAAGGTATATTTGATATACATGTTATTGATGTGTACCTTACTAATGCTCGTAGCAGTGCCTGGGTATTTGATACTGGTTTGGTTGCTCATATTTGTAACTCGAAATAGGAGCTGCGGAATAAACGAAGATTGGCTAAGGACGAGGTGACGATGCGCGTCGGGAATGGTTCCAAGGTCCATGTGATCGCTGTCGGCACGCTACCTCTACATCTACCTTCGGGATTAGTTTTAGACCTCAATAATTTTTATTTGGTGCCAGCGTTGAGCATGAACATTATATCTGGATCTTGTTTATTGCGAGACGGTTATTCATTTAAATCAGAGAATAATGGTTGTTCTATTTATATGAGTAATATCTTTTATGGTCATGCACCCTTGATGAATGGTCTATTCTTGTTGAATCTCGATCGTAGTGATACACATATTCATAATATTGATGCCAAAAATATGCAAAGTTGATAATGATAGTGCAACATACTTGTGGCACTGCCGTTTAGGTCTTATTGGTGTAAAGCGCATGAAGAAACTCCATGCAGATATACTTTTGGAATCACTTGATTATGAATCATTTGATAATTGCGAACCATGCCTCATGGGAAAGATGACTAAAACTCCGTTCTCTGGAACAATGGAGCAAGCTAATGACTTATTGGAAATAATACATACTGATGTATGCGGTCCGATGAGTGTTGAGGCACACGGTGGGTATCGTTATTTTCTGACCTTCATAGATGATTTGAGTAGGTATGGATATATCTACTTGATGAAACACAGGTATGAAACATTTGAAAAGTTCAAAGAATTTCAGAGTGAAGTGGAGAATCATCGCAACAAGAAAATAAAGTTTCTACGATCTGATCGCGGAGGCGAATATTTGAGTTACGAGTTTGGCCTTCATTTAAAACAATGTGGAATTGTTTCACAACTCATGCCACCTGGAACACCACAGCGTAATGGTGTGTCCGAATGTTGTAACCATACTTTATTGGATATGGTGCGATCTATGATGTCTCTTACTGATTTACCACTATCGTTTTGGGGTTATGCATTAGAGACAGTTGCATTCACGTTATATAGGGCACCGTCTAAATCCGTTGAGACGACACCAAATGAACTGTGGTTTGGCAAGAAACCTAAGCTGTCGTTTCTTAAAGTTTGGGGTTGCGACACTTATGTTAAAAGGCTTCAGCCTGATAAGCACGAACCCAAATCGGAGAAGTGCGTCTTCATAGGATACCCTAAGGAAACAATTGGGTACACCTTCTACCACAGATCCGAAGGCAAGATCTTTGTTGCCAAGAATGGATCCTTTCTAGAGAAGGAGTTTCTCTCGAAAGAAGTGAGTGGCACGAAAGTAGAACTTGATGAGGTAATTGTACCTTCTCTCGAATTGGAAAGTAGCACATCAGAGAAATCCATTCCCGTGATGCCTACACCAACTAGAGAGGAAGCTAATGATGATGATCATGAAACTTCAGATCAAGTTACTACTGAACCTCGTAGGTCGACCAGAGCACGATCCGCACCAGAGTGGTACGGTAATACTGTTCTGGAAGTCATGTTATTAGACCAAGGCGATCCTACGAACTATGAAGAAGCTATAATGAGCCTAGATTCCGATAAATGGCTTGAGGCCATAAAATCTGAGATAGGATCAATGTATGAGAACAAAGTGTAGACTTTGGTGGACTTGCCCGATGATCGGCAAGCCATTGAGAATAAATGGATCTTCAAGAAGAAGACTGAGGCTGATGGTAATGTTACTGTCAACACAGCTTGACTTGTTGCGAAAGGTTTTTGACAAGTTCAAGGAGTTGACTACGATGAGACTTTCTCACCCATAGCGATGCTTAAGTCCGTCCGAATCATATTAGCAATTGCCGCATTTTATGATTATGAAATCTGGCAAATGGATGTCAAAACTGCATTCCTTAATGGATATCTTAAAGAAGAGTTGTATATGATGCAACCAGAAGGTTTTTTCGATCCTAAAAGTGCTAACAAAGTGTGCAAACTCCAGCGATTCATCTATGGGCTGGTGCAAGCATCTCGGAGTTGGAATATATGCTTTGATGAGGTGATCAAAGCATATGGTTTTATACAGAGGTGAAGCCTATATTTACAAGAAAGTGAGTGGGAGCTGTGTAGCATTTCTGATATTATATGTGGATGACATATTGTTGATTGGAAATGATATAGAACTTCTGGATAGCATAAAAGGATACTTGAATAAGAATTTTTCAATGAAAGACCTCGGTGAAGCTGCTTATATATTGGGCATCAAGATCTATAGGGATAGATCGAGACGCTTAATAGGACTTTCACAAAGCACATACCTTGACAAAGTTTTGAAGAAGTTCAAAATGGATCAGTCAAAGAAGGAGTTCTAGCCTTTATTGTAAGGTGTGAAGTTGAGTAAGACTCAAAGCCCGACCACGGCAAAAGATAGAGAGAGAATGAAAGTCATTCCCTATGCCTCGGCCATAGGTTCTATAAAGGATGCCATATTGTGTACCAGACCTATTGTGTACCTTACCATGGGTTTGGCAAGGGGGTACAATAGTGATCCAGGAGTAGATCACTGGACAGCGGTCAAAATTATCCTTAGTTACCTAAGAGGACCAAGGAAATATTTTCTCGGTTATGGAGGTGATAAAGAGTTCGTCGTAAAGGGTTACATCGATGCAAGCTTTAACACCGATTCAGATGACTCCGAGTCTCAATCTAGATACGTATTGAAAGTGGGAGCAATTAACTTGAGTAGCTCCATGCAGAGCATTGTAGACATAGAAACTTGCAAAATACATACGGATCTGTATGTGGCAGACCCGTTGACTAAACCTCTCTCACAAGCAAAACATGATCATACCTTAGTACTCTTTGGGTGTTAATCACATGGCGATGTGAACTAGATTATTGACTCTAGTAAACTCTTTGGGTGTTAGTCACATGGCGATGTGAACTATGGGTGTTAATCACATGGCGATGTGAACTAGATTATTGACTCTAGTAAACTCTTTGGGTGTTAGTCACATGGCGATGTGAACTATGGGTGTTAATCACATGGTGATGTGAACTAGATTATTGACTCTAGTGCAAGTGGGAGACTGAAGGAAATATGCCCTAGAGGCGATAATAAAGTTGTTATTTTATATTTCCTTATTCATGATAAAGGTTTATTATTCATGCTAGAATTGTATTGGTCAGAAACTTAAATACATGTGTGAATACATAAACAAATACCGTGTCCCTAGTAAGCCTCTACTAGACTAGCTCGTTGATCAAAGATGGTTAAGGTTTCCTAACCATAGACATGTGTTGTCATTTGATAACGGGATCACATCATTAGGAGAATGATGTGATGGACAAGACCCATCCATTAGCTTAGCATATTGATCATTCAGTTTATTGCTATTGTTTTCTTCATGTCAAATACATATTCCTTCGACTATGAGATTATGCAACTCCCGGATACCGGAGGAATACCTTGTGTGCTATCAAATGTCACAACATAACTGGGTGATCATAAAGATGCTCTACAGGTATCTCCGAAGGTGTTTGTTGAGTTGGCATATATCGATATTAGGATTTGTCACTCCGAGTATCAGAGAGGTATCTCTGGGTCCTCTCGGTAATACACATCATAAGCTTGCAAGCAAATGACTAAGGAGTTAGTTACGAGGTGATGTATTATGGAACGAGTAAAGAGACTTGCCGGTAATGAGATTAAACTAGGTATGAAGATACCGACGATCGAATCTCGGGCAAGTAACATATCGATGGACAAAGGGAATTACGTATGTTGTCATAACGGTTCGACCAATAAAGATCTTCATAGAATATGTAGGAGACAATATGGGCATCTAGGTTCCGCTATTGGTTATTGACCGGATAGGTGTCTCGGTCATGTCTACATAGTTCTCAAACCCGTAGGGTCCGCGCGCTTAACGTTCGTTGACGATATCATGTTATATAAGTCATTTGTTTTGGTGACCGAATATTGTTCGGAGTCCTAAATGAGATCACGTGCATAACAAGGAGTCTCGAAATGGTTGAGAGGTAAAGATTGATATATAGGACGATGGTATTCGGACACCGGAATAGCTTCGAAGTGCACCGGGTACTCATCGGGTCACCGGAAGGGGTTCCGGGCACCCCCGGCAAGTGTATGGGCCTTATGGGCCAAAGGGGGGGGGATAGACCAGCCCACAAGGGGGATGGTGCACCCCTTCCCTTGGCTGGCTGGCCCTAGGGGAAGGAAAGGGGAGGGGTGGCCCCTCCTGCCTTTCCCTCCTCAGGAGAGAAAGGAAAGGGGAGGCGACACCTCCTCCTTCCTTCCTCCCGCACTCCAAATAAGGAAGGGGGCGCCACTTGGGGGAAGACCCCAAGTAGGATTCGGCCTACTCGGGGGCGCCTCCTGGCTGCTCCCTACACCCCCACCTATATATATGTGGGAGGGGGTGCCTAGCACAAGACACAACATTGTCTTAGCCGTGTGCGGCGCCCCCCTCCAACGTTTACACCCCTAGTCATATTTTCGTAGTGCTTAGGCAAAGCCCTGCGGAGATAACTTCACCATCACCGTCACCATGTCGTCGTGCTGCCGGAACTCATCCACTACCTCATCGTCTTGCTGGATCAAGAAGGCGTGGACGTCACCGATCTGAACGTGTGCTGAATGCGGAGGTGCCGTACGTTCGGTACTCGATCGGTTGGAGCGCGAAGAAGTTCGACTACATCAACCGCGTTTACAAACGCTTCCGCTTACGGTCTATGAGGGTACGTAGACACACTCTCCCCTCTCGTTGCTATGCATGTCCATGGATAGATCTTGCGTATGCGTAAAAAAAATTGTTTTCCATGCAACTTTTCCCAACAACAATGATCAACCACAGCAAAGTCTTCGCCCTGTACATCCTCGTGTGGCCAATGAAGTACAGATTGAGAAGATAATTGATAGCATCAATGCACCTGGTCCACTTACTCGATCAAGAGCAATGCAACTAGCAAACTTTTGTGGGCACTTGGCATTCGTGTCCATATCCGAACCCAAGAAAGTTGATGAAGCTTTTATGGAACCAGAATGGATTCAAGCTATGCAAGAAGAGCTTCAACAATTTGAGCTCAACAATGTCTGGGAGCTTGTTAAGCATGTTGATCCACGCAAGCACAATATTATTGGCACCAAATGGATCTATCGCAACAAACAAGATGAACATGGTCAAATCATCAGAAACAAAGCTCGTCTCGTTGCTCAAGGTTACACACAAGTAGAGAGAATTGACTTCGATGAAACCTTTGCTCCCGTGGCTAGGCTTGAAGCCATTCGCATACTGCTAGCCTATGCTAACCACAACAACATTCTTCTGTACCAAATGGATGTGAAGAGTGCCTTTCTCAATGGCAAAATTGAAGAAGAAGTGTATGTAGCTCAACCACCTGGTTTTGAAGATCCAAAGCGTCCTGATATGGTCTACAAGCTCAACAAGGCACTGTATGGCCTCAAACAAGCACCTCGCGCTTGGTATGACACACTCAAAGACTTCCTGAAGAGCAAAGGCTTCAAACCTGGATCTCTCCATCCCACTCTCTTCACGAAGACATATGATGGAGAACTGTTTGTATGCCAAATCTATGTGGATGACATTATCTTCGGCTGCACAGACAAAAGATACAGTGATGAGTTTGGGCATATGATGCAAGAGCAATATCAGATGTCCATGATGGGAGAGCTGAAATTCTTTCTTGGTCTCCAAATCCGTCAACAGAGAAATGGCATCTTCATATCACAAGAAAAATACCTCAAAGATTGCTTGAAGAAGTTTGGAATGCAAGACTGCAAAGGGTACACGACGCCAATGCCAACCAAAGGTCAATTGGGCTCCGACGACAATGGTAAAGAGTTCGATCAAAAGGTATACCGCTCCATGATTGGTTCTTTATTGTACTTATGTGCATCTAGGCCAGATATAATGCTTAGCATTTGCATGTGTGCCCGATTCCAAGCGGCACCAAAGGAATCGCATCACCTCGCTGTGAAGCGAATACTTCGATATTTGGCTCACACCCCAACGCTAGGTTTATGGTATCCAAAGGGCTCAGAGTTTGATCTAGTTGGATTCTCAGATGCTGATTATGCTGGTGACAAGGTTGATCACAAGTCCACATCAGGCACATGTCACTTTCTTGGACAATCTCTTGTCTGTTGGTCTTCAAAGAAGCAGAACTGTGTATCTCTCTCCACTGCTGAGGCTGAATACATTGATGTTGGATCTTGCTGCGCTCAGCTTCTCTGGATGAAGCAAACCCTCAAGGACTATGGCATCAACATGAAGAATGTGCCCCTCTACTTCGACAATGAAAGCGCCATCAAGATTGCTCACAATCCAGTTTAGCACTCGAAGACAAAGCACATTCAGATCCGTCATCACTTTCTCAGAGACCATGTGTTGAAGGAAGACATTGATATCATTCACGTCAACACTGAAGAGCAATTGGCAGATATCTTCACAAAGCCCTTGGATGAGAAAAGGTTTTGCAAGCTGCGGTGTGAGCTAAATATCTTAGAATCCTCGAATGTCTTGTGAATGGACACACATCCTAACGCTTATGCATATTGATGACTTAGGTGCGCAACACACAAAGTGACGTATGTCCTCAATTCATGAAGACATACCCTCTGAGTGTGAATACATTAATGTGGAATTTGACTTCGGAGCGCCACGATAATTGTGCGCCATGTCTGGGTCTAATACTTCCTATACGGTGGGTAACGCCACCACCAATATTTCTTGAAGATTTTTGTTTGGCGTCATGGTTGCATTATCTTCAAAGTTGGTTTGTCTTCAACATTTGTTTATCTTCATGATCTATCTTCACAATGTTGGTTTGGTTCTGATTGCTTTTCTATTCGTATATATGTTTTGTCCTCTACAGCATTCACTTATAGCTATGTCTTCAAGTTGCTATCTTCTGCACTAAGTGAATGTGATTGGACCCTAACCCCTTCTATGCTTCTCCCTCTAACTCTCTCTATCTCTTCATATGCATTCTATTGACATGTGTCGATTGTCTTCATTGTGTCCTTGTCAGTCGAAGATATAGAGACCAACATTTAAAATGTTTTTATTATGTCTATCCTTTCTGCCTGAACTCGGAGAAGCCGGAACGACCACCCGACAAACCAGGCGCGCGTGGGGTCGTGGCACAACATTTAAGCTGTTGCATGCATGCCACATGTCCTTCAGATGTGAACCGCCAGGGGTAGCTGAGTAAATTCACTCAGCTGTCACCCCTCCTTATAAATACACACCACCCCTGCGGTCATTATTTCCTACTCCCCTCGCCGTCTCGCTCAAACCTTAGCGCCATCGCTAGCTTCCGTCATCGCCAGAGATGAAGCGCTTCGCTGACGTGACTTCTCCGTCGATGTCGTCATGCCGGTCGCGGATCTTCTTCCCTCCACCGCCGCCATAGGTGTCTTTCGCCGCCAAGTTAGGGCACGGAAGATTGGACTGCTCGGCCTCCATCCCCACTCGTCTAGCAGTCTCACATGTTCTTGAGCGGTAATTAAAAGCCTATTTCTACCGCATGTTTGATCTGTTAAACTTTCTATATCTTCAGAAAGTTGTTTCTTCACTTCCAAATCTGGATCTTTCATCTTCTGCATCTCATAACTTGCAAGTACCTTCACTTATGCTTCATTAATAGTTAGATTCCTCACTTGTACTTATTCATGGATTCATATAAATCTAGAACCAACTCACATCTATAAGTGAATGTCTTCGCGCTATGAGGTCAATGTCTTCAAACTGATTTATCTTCAAAATCTTCTAAGAATGCATATGACCTCTTCCCCTTCCCTCGTGTCTCTAATGTTGTCACAGGTACATGTTCGTGGGAGAGTCCATTAGTTCTCATAGTCTGCATTCATTTGCAGAGTTCTTACAACACCATATTGAATCGCCTGAAGCCAGTTCTTGTCTGACAAGCCGACTGAAGCCAAACATCGTTGTGAAGCCTTTCAGTCTGAAGCCAATGACAGGAGGAAAATCTGCAAAGAAATGTGGACGCCAGTGCCGTGATAACACTGCCTTGGATCTGCCTCTAGATCTTTATGAACTATACAAGTCAGATCCAGATGAAACCTACACACAGCGCAAGTCCAGGGTCCAATGGATTCGCAGACATTGGGCAGAGGAATGGTTTCAGTATCATTTTGTCACACCAGAGTATGCAAAGAAGAATGCTATGAGGCCACCATGGGCTGATGTTGTATACCGAAAGCTTATACCCAAGACCAAGGCTGAAGCCATCACAAAAGGCTTCTTTCCTTGCATGGTCCGTGGCCCCATGCCTGAAAATGCCGACCCATCAAGTCTTCGATGTTGTCATGAAGATGATCTATTTGAAGCCAATCTTCAGTTTGCTAAGGCTTCAGTGGTTCAAAAAAAGAAGGACCTTGGGATTAACTTCAACCCTGGTCGGGCTGCTCCAAGGCCAGATGGCAGTCGCGAAGCTGAGCCAAATCTCATTGGCCCCTTTGAGGATTTTGACTCATTTCTGGCGCATTGTGCCGCTCAAAGGGCCAGTGTGGAAGAAGCTGCTGAGGATGAGGAACATGCTGAAGTTCCAGAGCCCCCGAAGCGAGTGAAGAAGGCCAAGGCTTCAAAGTCTTCTACTGCTCTAAAAGCTTCAAGAGTGAAGCCATTGAAATCTGCACCTCCTGAATCCAGTGTGCACTCAGAAGACCTATCTCGCACATCTAAGAAGACGAAGAAGATCTTAGGGCAAGCTCTTACACCTGCAAGCATCTTTCGCAATGATGAAGATATTGTCGATCTATCTAGCGATGAAGACATAGAAGATGATGCCCTTGAAATGCTGATAAAGAGCAAGCAGGAGGCTGAAATCTTCAATGATCTGCCTCTGTTTGACGCTGACATTCTCAACAATTTCATTGATGAATGGTTTGAAGATCCCTCTCTTACTATTGAGGATCTGCAACTTCCAATTGGCATCAGCATGACGTTTCATGGCTATATTGCCAAAGAGCTTGCCATTGCTCAAAATGTCGTTCAGCAGAAGAATAAGATTGACCATGAAAAATCCCTCTTCAAGAAGCACTTGGCCAAGCTCAGTGTCACTGAAGTGCAAAATTTCAAGCAGATGATGATTGAACTCAAGGCTGAATTTGCCAAGCGCCATGATGAAGCCAAAGGTTCAAGAGAGCGGCTCAAGCATTACGCTGAAAAATGCGTTCAGGCTCATAATGAGGCCTTGAAGAGGAAAGCACTTGGGCGTTGAGGGAGTTATGGACTAAGGGGTCCTTGGGGCGCCGACCCATTGAATATGGGCCGGGCTGGTGAAGCCGCATAGCGACAGGAGATCTATGAAGCCGTGGTGTGCCCTCCAAGTCAAGGATAGGCAGGATCTCTTTTCTCCTTATTGTAATCTATCTCCAGTAACCCTAACCCTACCGGTGTCTATATAAACCGATGGTTGTAGTCTTTAGGGAAAGGGCTATATTCATCACCTCATCGCCTTAGGGTTTAGCTCATGCTGATCTCGAGGTAGATCTACTCTGTAAATCATACTATACATCCAATACAATAAAGCAGGACGTAGGGTATTACCTCTTCGAGAGGGCCTGAACCTGGGTAAACACCGTGTTCATCGTCCTTTGTTCCCCATCGATCCTAGATCCACAGCTCGGGACCCCCTACCCCGAGGTCTGCCGGTTTTGACACCGACATTGGTGCTTTCATTGAGAGTTCCGCTGTGGGGTCGCCCAAAGGATCGATGGCTCGCCTGATCATATTAGAAGGCATCAGATCCAGGGACTTCTTTGTCCCCGGTCAACTCTTCGCGTTCGGCAGCATCGTGCTGCACGCCGACCCGACTGGTTGTTTGGATCAGATCAACAACTTCGCTCCCGAACACCAAATTCGATTCGGTAATCTGGAATATGTTGCGGACACGCGGGGCGATCTGGTTTTCACCTGATTCACTGCCCCCGCCCGCACCCTCGCAGGCCTCGCCACGCCCACTCTGGAGTCCTCCTCCGATCCGATCTACAGATCGGCCCCCGCCCTCCGAACAGCTTCGAGCCAGGAGGGCTCCGCTTCAAGCAGGGGACAGACTCCACCTTCGGTCGGATCCATCATGTCTGCGGAGGGCCTATCCTCGGCCTTCGAGGCAGAATCAGGAGGTAAAGACTAAGAGTCAATCTTGGCCAAACCTTTCCGTCACGACGCTCCTTCGGCCTTGAGCCCTTACGACGAACCGGCAGCCAATGGCCTGGGGTCACCCCGGGCCCAATGTAGCTCAATCTCGAACCACGGCGTGGAAGCCACACGCAAAAACCAAGGCCCGTCCTTGATCTCCAGTGACAATCCGGCCCCCCTCAAGGATCCGGCACCGCACCCCAAACTTAGCTCGGCCTGTGGAAACCAAGGACCGGCCAGGGCACTGACTGCCCTCCACCTTGTTACAACAGAATTTGGCCTAGAGCCCTCAAATCTGGCAACCCTCGCTATGTTAAACGAGGCGCTAGACCGAATCCAGAAAATGACCATCCAAGAGGACCTGCCCTCCGCCGACAATCACCAACCCTTCGAGGCGTACCACAGGGAATTTTACGTCCCACCCACCACCCACTTGGTAGCCACTGTCGATGATTTAACCGATATGCTAGACTATAATTCGGAAAATGTCGAATACATGGATGAGGATGGCGGAGCCACGGCTAGTACCGATGTCGCCCCCCCCCCCCCCCCAGGTCACCGGCCACTTACGATATTTACATGGTGAACACCCCCAAGGACGGCGACGGCACCCCCAATCAGGACCGAGAAAAGCCCGGAGATGAGCCGCCCAAACACCGAAGATAGCGTCGTTGATCAAAGCCACGTCGAAGCCACGCGAGCAACATGGACTCTGCGGAGAACGGCACCGCGAATAATACGGATGACCTCGCCGGAGCCGCAGCCAACGAACATCATCAGGATGACCCCGCGGGGTAGGAGGACCCGCTCAACCCAGAAAATCCCGACGACTAGAAAGATAGCAACTACCTCCCACTCTCTGAAGAGGAGGCCAATCTCGGGGATGACGATTTCATTGTCCCCGAAGACCCTCTGGATCAGGAACGGTTCAAACGGAGGCTTTTAGCCACTGCCCGAAGCCTAAAGAAACAAAAACACAGAATCAAGGCCGAACAGGACACCCTCAACGACCGATGGACCAAAGTCCTAGCCGCCGAAGAAGGGTATGGCCGCGAACAGCCAATCAAAAGTTATCCCAAGTGAAGACTACTGCCGCAGTTCGACGACGAGGCCGTAAAGCCAACACGTCCGACATACACAAGTGCCGAACAGCCGGACCACCCTCCTAGAGGGCGGGACAGAGAAGCTGATGAGGTCGAGCACCCAGCCGCCCCACCTCGCCGTTACGGCAAGGATCAAGTGCGGCCCACCTACGAGTACGACCTCCGCCATGACCTAGACGCTCGAGGAGGCCGTACCAGGTCCATCTACGGACCCAGAGAAGACCTGCCCACTTACCGGGAAGGATACTACGATCGGCTAAACCAAAACGATAGAATCCGGGAGCAGCAGCGGACTTGGAGGGCTGAAGACCTCCGACGCGATGTAGCCCGAGTTCGGGGCGCCGCACACCCCCTGTGCTTCACAGAGAGGGTAATGCAACACCAATTCCCAGAAGGCTTCAAACCCGTGAACATTGAACCATACGACGGAACCACAGACCCGGTCGTATGGATAGAGGATTTCCTCCTCCACATTCACATGGCGCGAGGAGATAACCTCCACGCCATCAAATATCTGCCACTAAAGCTTAAAGGTCTGGCTCGACACTGGTTGAATAGCCTTCCCAAAGACTCTATAGGCTGTTCGGAAGAGCTTGAGGATGCTTTTCGAGTGAACTTTCAGGGCACCTATGTACGGCCTCCGGACGTTGACGACCTAAATCGCATCACACAACAACCCGGAGAATCTGCCCGACAATTTTGGAACCGATTCCTGACAAAGAAAAACCAGATTATCGACTATCCGGATGCCGAAGCCTTGGCCGCTTTCAATCATAGTGTCAAGGACGAATGGCTCGTAAGACAGCTCGGTCAGGACAGACCAAGAACTATGGCAGCCCTTACTTCTCTCATGACCCGCTTTTGCGTGGGCAAAGATAGTTGGCTCGCTCGAAAAAATGCCAACCCCGACACACCCGGTACCTCTGAGGTTCGGGATGGAAATGGAAAGCCCCGACACAGCAAGAGTAAACGTCGCCACAATGACGGCGAGGGCGAGGATACGGCAGTAAGTGCCAGATTCTGAAATCAGAAGTCCGGGCCCCGGAAGAAAGCCCCTAAAGGCAACTGCGACGGCCCATCCAGACTAGACGCAATCCTGGACAGGACTTGGCAGATCCACGGCACTCTAGAGAAGCCCGCCAACCACTCCAACCATAACTGTTGGGTGATAAAGTAGGCCGACAAGCTTACAGCCGAGGACTCGGGCAAAAGCCCACGAAGCGAGAACGATGATGAGCCCCGCAGGCCGAATAGTGGAAGCTAGAAACCCTTCCCTTCCGAGGTCAAGATGGTGAATATGCTCTACGCAACCCACATACCAAAGAAGGAAAGGAGGCGAGCACTGCGAGACGTATATTCCGTCGAGCCCGTAGCACCGAAGTTCAATCCATGGTCAGCCTGCCCGATCACTTTCGATCGCAAGGATCACCCGACCAGCATACGCAACGGAGGATCCGCAGCCTTAGTACTCGACCCCATCATCGATGGATTCCACCTCACTAGAGTCCAAATGGACGGGGGCAGTAGCCTCAATCTGATATACAAAGACACAATGAGGAAGATGGGGATCGATCCATCAAGGATCTAACCCAGTAACACCACCTTCAAGGGGGTCATTCCGGGAGTGGAGGCCCGCTGCACAGGGACTGTGACACTTGAAGTAGTGTTCGGCTCTCCGGACAACTTCCGAAGCGAGGACTTGATCTTCGACATTGCACCTTTCCGCAGCGGCTATCATGCCCTCCTTGGCCGAACAACATTCGCCAAATTCAATGTCGTTCCGCATTACACATACCTCAAGTTGAAGATGCCTGGTCCTTCGGGCGTCATAACTATCAACGGCAACACAGAAAGCTCACTTCGAACCGAAGAGCACACTGCGGCCCTAGCAGCCGAAGACCAAACCGGCCCATACAGGTCCAGATGCCGACCCGCCGTAAAGGCCGGCGACAACAGTAAACGGGTTCAAACCTGTTCCTCGTCATGGGAACCCGCATGCGTTCGCCGCAAATAGGGATGCGCGCCCCACGGCACGCCCACATTCTTTGCGCTCCACGTGCCTCGTTAGCACAATTTCGCACTCAAAATACCATGAGCAGCCATGAGGCATATATCAATAAATCCGAAGCATATGTCCGGCTAACCCGAACTTCGGAATTACCTTGTCTTCGGACGACCCGGGGGCCAATTCCGGACCCCCCCCCCCCAAGCACAAAGCTTCACCGGCAGGATCCTCGCCCCTCAAGGTCTCATCGAAGGTCCCAACCCCCACCTCTCAGAAGCAAAGGGATAGACGTGCAGCAGGGCAAGGTGGAGGCTTCGACTCACGCGTCAAGGCCCTGCGTAAACCTTTACTCTGTAAAACTTTTTCCTTTTTACAAATAATGCCTTCGCAGTTCGAATTGTACGGTTAGACGTCTTGAGCCTACGAGAAATAATAAAAACGCCCTTTATGGTGTTCAGATATCCGCATCTTGCGATTGTCTATTTCCTTTCTGATTCTCCCCTCGCTCTTCGAACAGCCCGGCATGAAAACATGATCGGTTAACTAACCTAGAGCTCGATTTCCCTATCATCTCGGCACCCCAAGTTCGACACTGCTTTCCGCTGAGTGTTCGGCATCTCGGATATTGCACTATATGCATCAAGTTTCGAACTATGTCTTAGGTCAATAGTTGGGTTGCCCGGCTCCTGTGCTTGCCCCTTATGTTCCGCATGTTCGGCTAAGAGGGCAAAGGGAGAACCCCTGCGATTGTACTTCTGGCTCGCCCGGTCAAGTACCTCAGGAGGAGAAAGCCGAAAATTGACTGTCATAGTAAGCACGAACTGATCAACGATCCGATGAGGAGGTTTGACTCTAAAAAACGTTGGCTATTTTGTCGTGTCACACGAAGGGTTCGTCTTAACACAAACCACGTGATTGGAAAGGGCAGGTATTTGCCCCCAAGTACATTACAAAACACAGGGGGCTAGTCCTTGGCCCCCACCGTCAAGCTCCTAAGGCTAAGTGAAAGTAGTAAAACCGGATAGTCTGATTGCCTAGTTTTGCTCACGCTCTACCGCCTCCGGGTACCAAGACGTTGGCTAAGGGTAACAGTGCAGAGACAAAACACCCCTCGCAACATTCACCTGGGGGTTGAAGCTGACGACTGGTAGCTTTCAGAATAAACATACGGCCGAATAGGAGTCAAAATTAAAATCATGACAATATAAAATAAGTCAGGCGGACGCATCATAAAGCATAAGGTCCAATTGGTAAAAACTTAATACAGTCATTTAAGCATTACATCTTTTGAACACTGGCCCTTTATCGCCCGCGCGCCATTCATCACCTGTGCAAAGTATTGCTCAGGGCGGCGATGCTCTTTTCCCTTGGGCGGAGGACCAATGGCCATGTCCATTGGATTAATCTTCGGCTAATGCACCATGGTCTTCGCAAACGCAAGCCTCGCCCCTCAAGGCACGCTGAGCGCTTCATGGCATCAATCCGGAGCGGCGCCTCCCGCAGCTTCTGCACAAGGCCGAAGTAGGTGTCCGGAATGGGCTTGGCAAGCCATAGACTGACACAGAGGTCCTTCACGGCCAGCTCGGACATCCAATGCATCTCCATCAGCTGCTTCATTTGATTGCTGAGGAGGGAAGGACGCTCGGAATCCAGAAACGGTGACCAGAATAGCCGCTGCGTGGAGTCCTCCTCGCGAGTAGCATAGTGCTTCGCTGCGGCCGCCGCACTCCTCAGGAGTTCGGCGAAGACGCCTGCGGAGTGCCAGACTCGCGTCAGCAAGACGAACCTATTGCCTCTGAACACACTCTGCAGTAAGTATTTCTTACCATTTGTAATTTGCCCCACTTGGTGCAGCTCCTCCCGGACACCTCGCACTTCGGTCCTCGCCTCCTGGAGTTCTTTCTCCACCTTGGATAGCATGGAGGACTACTCCCCCTTCTCCTTTTCAAGGGCCTCTAGCTTCTTGGCAGCATCCTTGAGCTCCACCTGCACTCCGACCACTCGAGCATCGTGCTTTTGGCTGGAAAGCTGGGCTTCCTCTAGCTCAGCCACAGCCTTTTTGGTGGCCAATTTCTTGGCGGCCACCTCAGCCTCGGCTTTCTTTAGGGCCTCCTTCAAGCCCACAACCTCAGCGGCAGCAGCTGAAATAGCCGCACATTGAATGATCAGCACACAGTCTGGTGTATATGTACCCGGCAACAAATGCTCACGTATACTAACGAAAAGCTTACATTGCGCCTCGTCAAGCCGTTTGTTGACAAGGTCAAGCTCCCCGTTGGAGTGCTCGAGCTTTCGATCCATCTCCTTTAGCGCCGTGGCATTTGCAGTCGCAGCCAAGGAAGATGCCTGCGTCAGCAAAAAGAAACATCGACATTATTAATCGGCCTACAGAATTTGATCCTCTGCAAGCTTCTCTGAAGTCCTTGCAAAGTCCCGGGGGCTGCTATGTACACGGCCTACCCACACTAAAGATTACAACTGCTTTACAGGATAAAGAGCATTACTTGACTTACCTCAAAGCCTGTTAGCAGGCCTTGAACAGCGTCGTTCAGTCCGGAATGAAGGGACCGAACACCCTGTATAACCGCACCCATAAGGGTACGATGCTCGTCGACGACGGTAGAGTTGCTCACCAACTCCACCAGTGCATCCGGCCAGCCCACCGTCGCCCGAGTTGAGGTGTCCGGCTCGGGCGTCGGACCCCCGGCACCTTCCCCATCGAAAGGAGGAATTGGCTCCCTCAGGGGCTCGGGAGCCGAATGCGGTAGGGGTTCAGATGATCCGGATCCCTTCCCTGCGTTGGCCAGGAGGGATGCATCCCCCTGGTCTTCAACGACTGAGGCGTCGACCTCGGCCATGGTGGCATCGACCTCCTCCCCTGTGTTCGGAGGAGGAGGGGTCTTTCGTGATAGCACCTCCCCAACTTCTTCGGGGATTAGAGGAGGTGCGGAACATGAGCCACTGTCCGCCAGTTCGGCGGGCGGGGACGTCCCCTCCGAGGTTTGCTCGGCGGGGTGGCCACGCGGAGGGCTGCACCATCAAAATTAATCAATCTACGTTTTACCAGGGGCTACTAAAGAATAAAGCGATTAAAAATGCCGCAATATGTACCTGGTCGCATGGGGCTTGACCCTGGGTTCCCTCTCCGGAACCTTTTCGGTCGCTTCAGACTCCTCATCGGAGTCCGAGCTATCGGACAGGACCAGCTTAGGCCGGCACTGTCTCTTCCGGGCCTGAGGAGGTTGAACCTCCTTGACGTCGCTGGACGCTGCCCTCTTCTTAGAGTGCGAGGGGGCGCTTTCCTCCTCATCCTCATCATCGTTCCCCTCCTGTGTGGATTGGGCCGCAGTATCTCCGGACCGGCTATCCGGACGAGCCCTGCGACGGAGGCCCTCCCTGGCTTCCGGCACCTTCGTCTTCTTGCCCTTCTTGTCGGGCGCCTTGTACGGCACCACGACCAACAGCTTCTCTAGCTGCTCAAATCGGGGCCCTTCTGGCAGCGGCGCCGGGCCGCTGATCTTCTCGGCCTTGGCGAGCCAGCCCTGGAAAATCCACATAAAGAGGTTCGGATCATATCATACGATGCTAATATTCGAACTCGTCTTAAGACCAATGCTGCTCACCTTCTTCGGAGGGGTTACAGCGTCAAGGCCGATGTCCTCCCCCTCAACCGGCCAGTCCTTCTGTGGCTTGAATAGCAGACCCCACACTTTCTTGTGGGTCGTGCTGAAAAGATGTTGCACGGTGGCCAGATATTCGGGGTCGTACTCCCACATTGGCTTGGCCCTCTCCTGATAGGGGAGGAGTCAACGATTGAGCATGATCTGGATCACATTAACCAGCTTCACACTGGTCTCCACTGCGCTGATAGTGCACTTCTGCAGCGCCTTCAAGCCGTCAACGGACCCCCAGTCCAGGCTCTTGGTGGTCCACGAGGCCACCCTGGTAGGGGGTCCGGATCTGAATGCGGGAGCCGCCGCCCAGGTGGCTTCCCTTGGCTCGGTGATGTAGAACCATTCCTTTTGCCACACCTTAACAGTGTCGACGAACTTGCCCTCCGGCCATGGGACCCGTGTCAGTTTGCTGATCATGGCCCCTCCGCGGTCTGCATGCTCGCTACCAACCACCTTGGACTTGATATTGAACACCTTTAGCCATAGGCCGAAGTGTGGTCAGACCCGGAGGAGAGCCTCACAGAAGATAATAAAGGACGAGATGTGGAGGAGGGAGTTGGGGGCTAGATCGTGGAAATCTAGCCCGTAAAAGAGCATCAGCCCCCTCACGAAGGGGTACAGAGGAAATCCAAGCCCCCTAAGGAAATGGGGGAGGAATACGACCCTTTCACCCGGCCTGGGTGTAGGGATGATTTGGCCTGCTTCAGGGGCCCGATGGGCGACGTTGGCCAACAAGTAGCCGGCCTGCTTCAGCTTTAGGATGTCATTGTCGGTGACGATGGAGACGTCCCACTTCCCGTTGGCGCCAGATCCGGCCATGGCGGAAGGAGACGGAGTGGGATTTGCTGCGGAAGCAGATAAAAGGGGCGCTGGAGCTCTGAAGATCTGCGTGAGCGGAAGGTGGAAGAAGGCATGGGATGCCGACTGTTGTAGCTCCCCCTTTATAGGCTATTGACAAGCCACGAGTTCCTTTTTTCACGCCGTTGGCTTCTCCACTTCCCGATATGCTCGCAACGTTATGTGCGGGGTGGATAATCGAAATCATTGATCATATCCCCTGAAAGGCGGGGCACGATCCCCACCTTGATGAGACGTGTCAAACGTGGGTGGGCCTCGAGCCACGCTTCGAGAAATACTAACCGCTTGACGTTATGGCCGGATGCGACTCTTCATTGAAAGAGAAAAATTTGTCAGATGAAGGCATTGTTTACACTTGAACGGTTTTTTGTTATTGCCTTCGTTGTTAAGTAAAACTGCCATTTCAGATTCTGGACATCACTTGGCTCCGAACATGAACAAAGCACACTGAAGAACTCACCTCGCAAGCCGAATACTGTTGGGTGAGCGGATGCCGGATACAAGCCTTGGCGTTGGAGGCAAGTTCGGGGGCTACTGAGGCAGTTATGGACTAAGGGGTCCTTGGGGCGCCGGCCCATTGAGTATGGGCCGGACTGGTGAAGCCGCATAGCGACAGGAGATCTATGAAGCCATGGTGTGCCCTCCAAGTCAAGGATAGGCAGGATCTCTTTTCTCCTTATTGTAATCTATCTCCAGTAACCCTAACCCTACCGATGTCTATATAAACCGAGGGTTGTAGTCTTTAGGGAGAGGGCTATATTCATCACCTCATCGCCTTAGGGTTTAGCTCATACTGATCTCGAGGTAGATCTAATCTGTAAATCATACTATGCATCCAATACAATCAAGCAGGACATAGGGTATTACCTCCTTGAGAGGGCCCGAACCTGGGTAAACACCGTGTTCATTGTCCCTTGTTCCCCATCGATCCTAGATCCACAGCTTGGGACCCCCTACCCCGAGGTCTGTCAGTTTTGACATCGACAGGCATCCTGGCATTGACCCCAAGTTGGCTGCTAAGAAAAAGAAGAAGCTAATCAAAGCAGAGGCTGAAGCTCCTAGGCAGGAAAGACCAAGCATTGTCTTCCCTGCCAGCATGACTGGCTCAAAGCCAAAGGCCCCATCAGCTGCTTCTGAGCAGAAGAAGACGAAGCAGGCTGAGGCTGAAGCCAAGAAGCGAAAGCATCAAGAGGCTTCTGATGCTGCTCCATCTAAGAAGAAGTTGGAGACAAAATATTCAAAGACTTCTCGCAAAGATCAAGCTGCACCGTAGGAATCGCTGCTTGTTGAACCAATATATGTTGCCCTCCCAGCCTCCTCCAACCGCGAGCGCCGTCTAGTTGTGCATGAGCCTGCTACCACAGAGGCTCATGTTTCTGAAGAGATTCCAGTTGCTGACCACATCGCAGCTGAAGACATTGGTCATGAAGACAATGTTGTTGATGATGAAGTCCTTCCTCAGTTTCCCCAAATCATGCCCAAGCCAGTATCATCGCCTGCTCCTTCGAGCAGTGAACAGATCAGCATTGGTGGTCCTTCGACGCCAATCACACATGATGATTTCTGGGAAGAACAACACCCCAACACTCCGCTCCATGAAGTCATTCCTCGTACTCCACCAGCTCAAGTCACCACTCCAGTGATTGAGACTCCGCAAGACACCCCTGAAGACATGGAAAAGACCACTCCCTCACCGCAGGCATTGCCCTCCTTCCGAAGGCTTCACCGAGGCCCAAGGCCATTGGTCTCCATGTCGAGCATTCCTAAAGAGGATGTGCAAGCCACAAGCTCAGTAGCATGTCAAGTGTTCCCTGAAGCCATCCCTACAGAAACTGCTCAAGAATCTGAAGCCAAAGAGGCTGAAGATATTCCGGCTGCATCAGCCAAAGAAAAAGAAGAAGATCAAGCTGTTATTCACCCTACCGTTGAATCAAGAGAGAATGAAGATGTGATTGTGCCTGACCCACCAGTTCTTGAAGCCACTGAAGCCTCGGCGAATGAGGCTACCGATACCACCAGCACTGAAGCCGATGACATTGTCATGGCTGAAGATAATGTGCAGCCTGAAGCCACCCTTCAGACTGAAGCCCATGATGCCACTGAAGACATTCAGCCATCCACCTTGGATGTTGTTGCTGCTCCTCCTGTACCTCACACCATGGAACGGGCATTCTATCATGGTGAGCTTGTAACTGTCAAGTGGCCAATCATGACACCATCTGCTGCTCCTGGTCCTCAGTATGATTACCATGTGGAGCAAAGGCCTCAGACGCAGAAGCCAAAGCCCAGGCTGCCAAGACTTCCCAGTGTTGTTACCACTCAAGGATCATTCAGTGTGCTCAGCTTCAGAGAGCACAACACATTATTTGACAAGGCCAAGGATCCTTACAAGAAGCCTAAGATCTCATCTGACAGGTTCTGGAGCCACCAGCGAAGGAGCTACTACTCATGTATTTTGTACAACCAGGACAGGATCTTCCCCCACAAGCGCCTGTGCTGCGATGCCATTGCTGAACTCCCTTGCCTTGAAGAAGCTCTTGACTGTTTTCATGAAGTCGGCTTGCTCCCATTTGTCGTCGACAAGGAGCACTGGAATGAGGAACTCTTGCTGCAATTCTATGCCACTCTCCATATCTCAGGCTACAACAGGGATCCGAAGACAAGGGTCCTTGAGTGGATGTCAGGTGATGTACATCATGAAGCCAAAGCTCAAGACATCATCGAGCTAACTTCCCCGCCCACTCCTGGTGATCTCTATGAGCCAGGTTGTCAGCGTTATGAACAAGAATTGTAGAGCATCTTTCAGAAGCCAGAGCCCAACATGAGTCAAATGTTAAGCATGATGAAGCCTTTGCCTATTGATGCTGAGTACCCCAAGGAATTCTTTGTCAATGACCTCGAGTACCTGTCGCGCACCATCTATCACATTCTGAGGCAAACTCTATGGCCAATCAAAGGGCATTCTCCTCAGGCCAAGATTGAAGGCACTATGAAGACTTTGGTCTTCTACATCATCAATGGCATCAGGTTCAACACTCAAGACTTCTTGATCCGTCAGTTGGCAGCTTCACGCATTGATTTGTTCGGTCTCAAGTTCTATGCTCCATGGGTCATGCGGCAGATTAAGCTTCACTCCACCATTAATTATCAAGCTTCAGCGCGCAACCATGTTGTCTTTCTACCTGAAGTGGATATGTCTCATGAAGCTATATATCCTGAGCCTGCCAAGGAACCTGTTCGTGAAGACAATGCTGCTTTCCAGAGCTTCACTCAACCGCTTCAAGGTGTTCATGTGCCAAATCCACCTGCTGCTGCTGGTCCTCTTGCTAGTCAGCTCAGGCTGCCGCATCGTGCCAACACTGATGCAACAGCTAGCACAGTAGCCCAAAGGCCTCAGAAGCGTGCTCGTGTGCTGAATGGCCGAGAGCTTCTTGTTTCACTTCATCAGAAGCAGGATAGGCATCAGGACTAGATGAAGCGCCAGATGCAAAGTCTCCTTGTTGATGTCAATCGCATATGCAACCTCGCCACCAAGAACTCATTTGTTGCTCATGAAGCATGTCGGCGTGCCTGGAAGAGCCTCACAATGCTCTGTTCTGAAGACGATCTTCAAGCAGATGGCTTCACTGAATGCTTCAAGTTTGACTCCAGGCCTCCACAGTCAGCAAGCTGGCGTCCAACACCTTCAATCGAAGATTCTGAATACTCATCTTTGGCTCCAACTATTGTTGCGCGAGTCATTGATGAAGAGGACGACGCCACTTCACCAGCTATGGCTTCACTACATCAGGATTCTGCATCAGGCCCCTCTGCACCGCCCAACTCCATCATTGACCCTGCTGCCCCAACATCTTCACCGTCTCCGCATGGAAATGCTTAAGCGCTCTATGTCTTCACACCTTTTTGGTCATTCCTGACAAAAGGGGGAGAAGCATATGAGTTGATAGTCTTCAAGCGGGTCTATATGGGTTGGGTGCTTATTTTTTTGTTAAGTTTTGCAACTCTCATTCTTGAACTGTTGGTGTTTGAGTTGTAACACTTAAAACTTGATGGTCGTCTGGCACTTTTGCTGCTACCATTTATTGCGATGATAAATTCCACATGAAGTCATTCTGCAGACGCCCATTTTTCATTGTGCATGTCATTATCTTCATTACATTCTTGCTTGCACGATGAATTGTCCCCATGAATTGAAGGAGATCTCCACAAAGTAGAACCTGCCATGTGCATTTGCATTCAAAGGCAAACTACTTACATGCACATCTTCAGGGGGAGCCCTCTCAACTTCATGAAGCCAATAACTGCGTTCTTTAACTTACACATATTTTTATCCCCGTTGAAATCTTCAACCAGTTTGTCATCAATCACCAAAAAGGGGGAGATTGTAAGTGCATCTAGTGCAACCCCTAGTTGGTTTTGGAGTATTGACGACAAACATGGTTGAGGGACTAATGTGTTTGTGAGAATTGCAGGATAACACAGGTAGAAGTCCCTCACTGATTCGGTTTTCCTACCAGAGATGACCCCTAAAAATGTATGAAGACATTGAAGACAATGGTGGTTCGTGAAGACATTCACGTCGAAGATAACGACGTGTGAAGACATTCACTTGAAGACAATGGAGTGCGAAGACATAGTTTCTTTCGTAGTTTCATTTTCTTCATTCTTGAGTCATAGGAACCACCGAACTGTTAAGTGGGGTCCAAGTGAACAAAGTCAGAAGACTGACATCATGCTCAACCCAAATCCAATGTCTTCGAGTGAAGACAATGAGAGTGAATCTTATCCAGAGTTGGATGAGTCAGCTTTGCTTGTAGCCCAAGTCAAGCTGCCGCGTGTGTTTGAAATCCGACCGTTGGACACGTGTCAGTTCCTTAGTGACCTAGGGTCATTTTGGACATATCATGTCGGGTTGCCTGCTTACTATAAATAGCCCACCCCCTCCACCATAAATTGGTGGCTGCTCAAAGTTAGTGCACGGCTTTTGTCGTTTGAGAGCAACCCACCTATGAAGCCTTTGAGAGAGAGATCCTTGCGAGGACAAAGCCCAAAACACCCAGAGCCAAAGAGTGTTAGGCATCACTAAAGTCTTTCTGTCCGCGTGATCTGAAGACTTATTACACTTGAGGACTGTGCATCCTCTAGCCGGTTAGGCGTCACGTTCTGAGGATCCAAGAGCCATTGTGGATCGCCGGTGAACGGAGTCTGTGAAGGTTTGGAAGTCTACCTTGAAGACTTACCTGAGTGATTGGGCGAGGACTAAGTGTCCTTAGCTCAAGGGGAATAAGGTGAAGATGTGGTCTTCTGAGTTTAATCTCAGCCTCCCTAATCAGACGTACAGTTTTCACAGCAACTGGAACTGGTCTACCAAATCCTTGTCATCACCAAGCTACTGGTTCTATCCCCTACCTCCTTTACATTTTAGTTTGTCTTTGTGAAGTCATTGCATGTTTGCCTGATCTGTTTGACTTCACTGTGCGAAGACATTCATCTGTTTGGCTTCATAATGTCTTCCATTCCGATCTGTTCTACCTAGCTGCTATTAGTCATCATGCTTTCATTGTACTGTTAACTTGACTATGGCTTGTCTAGTGTAGTTTATCTTTCGTTGCATATCGTATAAGAGTTGTTTGGTTGTCTGTCTTTGAAGATCTTGCATCTTTATAAGACTTTCATAAAAATCGCCTATTCACCCCCCCCCCCCCCCCCCCTCTAGTCGATAACTAGCACTTTCACCAACATACATAACTCATGTAATACTATATCGTCAACGAACGTTAAGCGTGCGGACCCTATGGGTTCGAGAATGATGTAGACATGACCGAGATGCTTCTCTGGTCAATAACAAATAGCGGGACCTGGATGCCCATATTGGTTCCTACATATTCTACGATGATCTTTATCGGTTGAACCTTTATGACAACATACATAGTTCCCTTTGTCTATCGCTATGTTACTTGCCCGAGATTCGATCGTTGGTATCTCTATACCTAGTTCAATATCGTTACCGGCAAGTCTCTTTACTTGTTTTGTAATATATCATCTTGTAACTAACTCCTTAGTCACTTTGCTTGCAAGCTTCTTGTGATGTTGTATTACCGAGAGGGCCCAGAGATACCTCTCCATCATACGGAGAGACAAATCCCAATCTTGATTCATGCCAACTCAACAGACACCTTCGGAGATAACCGTAGAGCACCTTTTTGATCACCCAGTTATGAAGTGACTTTGATAGCACACAAGGTATTCCTCCGGTACCCGGGAGTTGCATGATCTCATGGTCGAAGGAATATGTATTTGACATTAAGAAAGTAGTAGCAATAAACTGAACGATCATATGATAAGCTAACAGATGGGTCTTATCCATCACATCATTCTCCTAATGATGTGATCCCGTTATCAAATGACAACTCATGTCTATGGTTAGGAAACCTTAACCATCTTTTAATCAGCGAGCTAGTCTAGTAGAGGGTTACTAGGACTCAGTATTTGTTTATGTATTGACACATGTATTTAAGTTTTTGATCAATACAATTATAGCATGAATAATAAACCTTTATCATGATTAAGGAAATATAATAATAACCACTTTATTATTGCCTCTAGGGCATATTTCCAACACTTCTTTGAACTCTTTTATGCATGATTGCTATAGCTTTGTATTTCTCTCCTATCTATCCATTTGGTTTGGCCAACTAGATTGATTTATCTTGCAACGGGAGAGGTGCTTTGTGATGGGTTTGATCTTGCAGTGCTCAATCCCAGTGACAGAAGGGGACATGACACGTATTTGTATCGTTTCCATTAAGGATAAAAAGATGGGGTTTATTCATATTGATTGGATTTACTTTGTCTGCATCATGTCATCTTGCTTAAGGCGTTACTCCGTTCTTTATGAACATAATACTCTAGATGCATGCTAGATAGCGGTTGATGTGTGGAGTAATAGTAGTAGATGCAGGCAGGAGTCGGTCTAGTTGTCTCGGACATGATGCCTATATACATGATCATTCCCTTGGATATCGTCATGATTGTTTGCTTTTCTATCAATGGCCCAACAGTGATTTGTTTACCCGTCGTATGCTATGTTCAAGAGAGAAGCCTCTAGTGAAAATTATGGCCCCCGGGTCTATCTTTATCATATATTAAAATCCAAAAATACCTTGCTGCAATTTATTTACTTTTATTTTATTTTGTGTTTTTGCTTATCTATCTATCACTATGAGATTTGATCCTTGCAATTAACCGCCAAGGGATTGACAACCCCTTGTTTGTGTTGGGTGCAAGTATTTGGTATTTTGTGTGTAGGTACTGCTAACAAGGTGTTGCGTGGTTCTGCTACTGGATTGATAACCTTGGTTCTTAACTGAGGGAAATACTTATCTCTACTGTACTGCATCATCCTCTCCTCTTCGAGGAAATCCCAACGCAGCTCACAACTAGCACCCCCCTAGTCCAGGACACCTCAGTAGCCCCCTGAACTAGTCTTCAGGTTGGGGGCGCTCCTTGGTTCTTCCGAGCTGTTCTCCGTCTTCGGTCGTCGGTCTTGAAAGTTGGTTCAACAAATTCTATCTCTGATCTTGAGGATCGCCAAGGTGTATCCGAAGAGTTCACATGTTGGGCATCCGAGGAGCCCCATTAAGTTCTCGGCCTTTATCAATGCCTTGTTGTTTTTATGCCACACCTCGGGTTCAAAGTTTTTCCCGTGCGACGGTGTCCTCTTGCATCCGAGCTCCAACACCGGACTGCATCCGAGGTGTCTTTTTGCAGCTGATCTCGAACGCCGGTTTGCATCCAAGGTGTCATAGATCACCTTGGTTTAAAAGAGTTGAATGAGTTCAGCCAAGCTTAATGCAGGAGATGCCCTCTAAGGAGCCAACCACTTGCATCCAGGCTTTACGCTGGACTGCTTCCGAGGTGGTGCACCACCTCAGCCGTGGGCTAATTTTTTGTGGGTTTTTTGTTTGGTGCAATTTATTCTCTGGCGCGATGTATAACCAGTAGCCCTCAACGTGTGTGCCGGCCTAAAATCCGGGAAACGCCTGAAGGATAAAACAAAACTGCTGATCCCAGTAGCCCCTGAGACTCAGGTTGATTCGCGATATTGGCCTGAGGATCAACTCCTAGCTTGGTAGCATACTTAGAAACAGAAACGTGTTGTGCATAGTCCTCGAGACTCAGTTGGGTGCGGTCGACCAACCTAAGGATCGTAATCTCCTCGGAAACTATTTTGTACTTTTTAAATTGTCTGCATTTAATTGTCCATGCAGTAGTCCCCAAGACTTGGGTTGGGCAATATGGCCGATCCTAGGATCGTATCTCCTTGAGAACTAGTTCAACTTTTGTGTACGTTTTGACAATGCTGAGGTGCAGCTCGGCAGGAAAGATGCCGAATTGCGGGTCGAAAAAGATTTCCCGAGCAAAACCATCATGCAGAACACCTAGATCAAGAGGATGTCCCGCCTCCTGAAAGGAAAACATAAAAAAAGTTACTTGTGTTATAAACTCAAAAATACAAAAAACTTATGTGAAAACTTCACTCCTGAATTAAATCAAGTTTTTTGGCGCCAATCCAAAAATTGGTCTTAAAATTAATATGTGCTTCCGTCGTGCTTTAACATGATACGTCTGATCTTCAGACTTCAAGTAGGTCAGCCTTCGGCTTCAACCTCCTTATCCCGAAGGCGGAGTGCTTCTCTGGCCAGTTTAGCAAAAATAACTCGAGCGGCTTTAGAGAGAAATCAGGCTCTCCGGCTATTGACCACGCACTCGCGTCAGAAAAAAGAGTAGTAGAAAAAGACTTTGCAATGACTTAGAAAAAGCATTTATTGTAAAATGGCTCATATAAATTTAAGATCCCCTAGTTAACTTGGGTAAAGGAAGTTGTTTTTAACAAATACCGTTTTTAACAAACTGCTATTTTTTGACAAACAACTTTTTTGTTTAACACAAGTATAATGTTGGTCGAACCGAACGAAAAATTAAGAATTTAGAAAATTCGAGCATGAAAGCGACTTAGCTGGTTAATGTGCTCTGTGTTGATGACGCGATCCGGGCTTGTGGCGGGATGAGGATGCCCAGCGAACTTTGACAGATCCGACATGGTGTGTAGTCCTCAACTTGACCGAGGTCCCAGCCCCCAAGCCCGAGGTAACCGAGAGAGGAGCACGGCTTGACGAAGTGGCGATGCAACATGTTTGACGTGGTGAGGTGAAGCCCCCGACCTAGCTAACATGATGAAGCTGGTCGACTGGTGACGCCGAAGTCCCCGGTGTAGGTTGTTGAAGAGATGGCGAAGCCCCCACGTCAGCCACGTGTTGAAGCAGGTTGGCGAGGTGACGCTGGAACCTGCATGCCAGCCTAGGTGTTAAACCAGGTTGTTGTGGAAGACATTGGCTTGAAGAAGCGATGACGCGGTGATGCCGGCGCAGGTCAGAATTTGTGACACGGTCAATGCCGGCTTGATAAAAGTGATCGCGCAGCGATGGCGGCGCGCCTGACCCATTTAATCGTCAGGCGATGATGTTGTCTTGATGATTATTTGGACTTTACGATGTCGAACTTTTGGTCGGCTCGCCGAGGTGATGATCAGAGGTGGCTGCCGTTGGCTCGATGGAGTGACGGCGCAGTCGATGCTGGCGCAGGTCGGCAGCCGTGGAGCAACGTTGTCGGCCTGGTTTGACACCGGCATGATGGTGAAGATTGCCTCGAAAAAGGCTCAAATTTTGTGGGCGCGTGTTTGCGAATAACACACAATACCTTTAAAAAAATCCTCCAAAAAGGATGTCCAATATCCCATTCATGAAGAAAGATGAACTCGGGTTGGATTCGTTTTCACGCAGAAAACAGATCCGAAAATTGACGCACTCATCGGATGTTTCCCGGAGTTTGAACGATTGGATCGAGCTGAAATTTAGAGAGGTGATCGATATGGGAATCTCGCAGTCGATGAACGGTTGGGTCTTCCAAAGGATGTCCGAGCTAACTGCTAGACCGCTCGCCCTAAACTCGTCCAGATTCCCATCCAGATTCAACAGGGCTCTGGTATAGTGGATATTGGCGGAGATTGGTCCATCGGAATATGACAAAACTTTATAGGGTTGTTGTAGACTCAATTCCTCACAATTCCACAGAATTAATCGTCAAAGCGACGTTCGAGGAGACGGGGACAACGAACACGAATCCACTATCCAGAAAAAACTGATGTCGATCTACAGATGAGCCATCGATCATTTGCGATCACACAACAAGCTCTCAATGAAAGCACCAATGTCGGTGTCAAAACTGGCAGATCTCGGGTAGGGGGGCCCGAGCTATTAGATTGGATCGATGGTTACAAGAGAAGAACACACACGAAGTCTACCCAGGTCTGGGCCCTCTCTATGGAGGTAAAACCATAGAAGATTAAATGATGGAGGTAAAACTATCTTTCTATGTGTCCGGTTGAAACTTTTTATTCATGGGTACGCTGTGAGTGTTAGCAATCATAGAAGATTAAATGATGGTTGAGTATGTGGACTTACCTAAAGGCTCCGATACATGACCCTTCCTGAAAATATGATGAATTCTAGTTGCAAAGTTGACTGAGAACATAGTTTGTTGGTTTTCAATCAGGTTTATGCTTTATACTTCAATGTTGTGATGAATTGTTACTTGTTCATGAGAAGTTATATGATAGAAGTTATGTGATAAAAGTTATTTGATAAAGTTTTATGTTGAAGTTCTTTGCTGTTAGAATAATGTGCATGATGCTTCTATGTCTGTATTTTGTTTTTATCGACACCTCTCTCTCTCTAAGCATGTGGACATGTTTTTTGATTTTGGTTTTCGCTTGAGGATAAGCGAGGTCTAAGCTTGGGGGAGTTGATACGTCCATTTTGCATCATGTTTTCCTGCTGTTATGTATAATGTTTTTATGCATAATAATGTCTTTTGGAGTATTTCTAATGCCTTTTCTCTCATATTATGCAAGGTTTACACAAAGAGGGAGAATACCGGTAGCTGGAATTCTGGACCTGGAAAAGCTACATCAGAGTTACCTATTCGACACATCTCCAAATGAGCTAAAAAATTATGGAGAATTGTTTTGGAATATATGAAGAATATTGGAGCAAATAACTACCAGAGGGGACCCACCAGTTGGGCACAACCCACCTGGGCGCGCCAGGGAGCCCAGGCGCGCCCTGGTGGGTTGTGCCCTCCTCGGCCCACCTCCGGTGCCCCTCTTCTGGTATATAAGTCATTTTGACCTAGAAAAAATAAGGAGAGGACTTTCGGGATGAAGCGCCGCCGTCTCGAGGCGGAACTTGGGCAGGAGCACTTTTGCCCTCCGGCGGGGGAACTTCCCTCCCGGAGGGGGAAATCATCGTCATCGTCATCACCAACAACTCTCCCATCTTTGGGAGGGCAATCTCCATCAACATCTTCAACAGCACCATCTCCTCTCAAACACTATTTCATCTCTTGTGTTCAATCTTTGTACCGGAACCTTAGATTGGTGCTTGTGGGTGACTAGTAGTGTTGATTACATCTTGTAGTTGATTACTATATGGTTTATTTGGTGGAAGATTATATGTTCAGATCCATTATGCTATTTAATACGCCTCTGATCTTGAGCATGATTATTATTTGTGAGTAGTTACTTTTGTTCTTGAGGTCACGGGAGAAGTCATGTAGCAAGTAATCATGTGAACTTGATATGTGTTTGATATTTTGATGATATGTATGTTGTGATTCCCTTAGTGGTGTCATGTGAACGTCGACTACATGGCACTTTACCATATTTGGGCCTAAGGGAATGTATTGTAGAGTAGTTATTAGATGATGGGTTGCTATAGTGATAGAAGCTTAAACCCTAGTTTATGCGCTACTTCGTAAGGGACTGATTTGGATCCAAAAGTTTAATGCTATGGTTAGATTTTATCTTAATACTTCTCTCTTAGTTGTGGATGCTTGCGAGGGGGTTAATCATAAGTAGGAGGTTTGTTCAAGTAAGAACAGCACCTAAGCACCGGTCCACCCACATATCAAATTATCAAAGTAGCGAACACGAATCAAACCAACATGATGAAAGTGATATGATGAAATTCCCGTGTACCATCAAGAACGCTTTGCTTATCATAAGAGACCATTTTGGCCTGTCCTTTGCCATAAAAGGATTGGGATACCTTGCTGCACATTATTTACCATTGCCATTACTTGCTCGTTACAAATTATCTTGCTATCAAACTATCTGTTACCGACTATTTAAGTGCTTGCAGAAAATACCTTGCTGAGAACCACTTGTCATTTCCTTCTGCTCCTAGTTGGGTTCGACACTTTTACTTATCAGAATGACTACGATTGATCCCCTACACTTGTGGGTCATCAAGGCTCTTTTCTGGCGCCGTTGCCGGGGAGTGAAGCGCTCTTGGTAAGTGGAAATTTGTAAGGGAAAATTATTACTAAGTGCTCAAATTTATTGGCACTTGTTACAATGGAGAATCGTCCTTTGAGGGGTTTGTTCGGGGTATTTTCAGCTCGACTGGAATCACAATTAGCTACCCCTCAAAATACTGCACCTACTGAAAATATTAGTTATGAAATTCCTTTGGGTATGATAGAACAACTGCTAGTTAATCCTTATGTAGGAGATGGAACTGAACATCCTGATATGCACTTGATATATGTGGTTGAAATTTGTGGATTATTTAAGCTTGCAGGTTTGCCCAGAGATGAAGCTGAGAAGAAGGTTTTCCCTTTATCTTTGAAGGGAAAAGCATTGGCATGGTATAGGCTATGTGATGATATTGGATCTTGGAACTGGAATTGGTTGAAATTGGAATTTCACCAAAAAAAATATCCTATGCATCTAGTTCATCGTGATCAGAATTATATATATAATTTTTGGCCTCGTGAAGGAGAAAGTATCGCTCTAGCTTGGGGGAGGCTTAAGTCAATGTTATATTCAAGCCCCAATCATGAGCTCTCAAGAGAAATTATTATTCAAAAAATTTATGCTCGGCTTTCTCATGATGATCGATCCATGCTCGATACTTCTTGTACTGGTTCTTTTATGAAGAAGACTATTGAATTCAGGTGGGATCTTTTAGAAAGAATTAAACGCAACTCTGAAGATTGGGAACTCGACGAAGGTAAAGAGTCAGGTATTAAGCTTGAATTTGATTGTGTTAAATCTTTTATGAATACTGATGCTTTTCACAAGTTTAGCACTAAATATGGGCTTGACTCTGAGATAGTAGCCTCCTTTTGTGAATCATTTGCTACTCATGTTGATCTCCCTAAGGAGAAGTGGTTTAAATATCATCCACCTATCAAAGAATAAATTAAAGAACCCGACATAGCTAAGGATGAAACTATTATTTATAATGTTGACCCAGTTGTTCCTACTGCTTATATTGAAAAACCACCTTTCCCTGTTAGGATAAAGAAACATGCTAAGGTTTCAACTGTGGTTCGCAAAAGTAATATTAGAGCACCTAAACCTGCTGAACAAATTAAAGTAGAACCTAGTGTTGCTATGGTTGAAGATCTCTTTGTAGAAAATATTGATGGGCATGTTATTTACTTCTGTGATGAAGCTGCTAGAATTGCCAAACCTGATGAAAAAGATAAACATAGACCTGTTGTTGGCATGCTTGTTGTCTCAGTTAAAATAGGAGATCATTGTTATCATGGTTTATGTGATTTAGGTGCCAGCGTGAGTGCTATTCCTTTTACCTTATACCAAGAAATTATGAATGACATAGCACCCGCTGAAATAGAAGACATAGATGTTACTATTAAACTTGCTAATAGAGACACCATCACACCACTTGGAATTGTTAGAGATGTTGAAGTCTTGTGTGGGAAAATAAAATACATTACCGATTTTCTAGTTCTTGGTTCCCCACAAGATGACTTATGTCCCATTATCTTTGGTAGACCTTTCTTGAACACTGTCAATGCTACTATAGATTGTCATAAACAAACTGTCAGTGTTAGCTTTGGTGATGAGTCTCATGAGTTTAATTTTTCCAAGTTTAATAGACAACCTCATAAGAAAGAATTACCCAGTAAGGATAAAATAATTGATCTTGCTTCTATTGTCGTGCCTCCTACTGATCCACTAGAACAATATTTGCTAGACCATGAAAATGATATGCTTATGCATGAAAGAAATGAGATAGATAAAATTTTCTTTGAACAACGACCTCTGGTCAAACATAATTTGCCTATTGAAACTCTAGGAGGTCCTCCTCCACCTAAAGGTGATCCTGTGTTTGAATTGAAACAATTGCCTGACACTTTGAAATATGCTTATCTTGATGAGAAAAAGATATATCCTGTTATTATTAGTGCTAACCTTTCAGAACATGAAGAAGAGAGATTATTGAAAGTTCTAAAGAAGCACCGAGCTGCTATTGGATATACTCTTGATGATCTTAAGGGCATTAGTCCCACTCTCTGTCAGCACAAGATTAATATGGAACCTGATGCTAAACCCGTTGTTGATCATCAACGACGCTTGAATCCTAAAATGAAAGAAGTGGTAAGAACTGAAATATTAAAACTTCTGGAAGCAGGTATAATCTATCCCATAGCTGATAGTAGATGGGTAAGTCCCGTTCATTGTGTCCCTAAGAAGGGAGGTATTACTGTTGTTCCTAATGATAAGAATGAATTCATTCCACAAAGAATTGTTACTGGCTATAGAATGGTTATTAATTTTAGAAAATTAAATAAAGCAACTAGAAAAGATCATTACCCCTTGCCTTTTATTGATTAAATGTTAGAAAGATTATCAAAGCATACACACTTTTGCATCCTTGATGGATATTCTGGTTTTTCTCAAATACCTGTTTCACAACCTAATCAAGAGAAAACCACCTTTACTTGCCCTTTTGGAACTTATGCTTATAGACGTATGCCTTTTGGTTTATGCAATTCACCTGCTACCTTTCAAAGATGTATGACTGCTATATTCTCTGATTTTTGTGAAAATATTATTGAGGTTTTCATGGATGATTTTTCTGTATATGGATCTTCTTTTAATGATTGCTTAAGCAACCTTGATCGAGTTTTGCAGAGATGTCAGCAAACTAATCTTATCTTGAATTGGGAGAAGTGCCACTTTATGGTTAATGAAGGTATTGTCTTGGGACATAAAATCTCTGAACGAGGTATTGAGGTGGATAAAGCTAAAGTTGATGCAATTGACAAAATGCCATGTCCTAGAGATATCAAAGGTATTCGTAGTTTTCTCGATCATGCTGGTTTCTATAGGAGGTTTATTAAAGACTTCTCTAAAATTTCTAGACCTCTTACAAATCTTTTACAAAAGGATGTTCCATTTGTTTTTTATGATGATAGTGTAGAAGCCTTTGAAACACTTAAGAAAGCCTTAACTTCTGCACCTATTGTTCAACCACCTAATTGGAACTTGCCTTTTGAAATTATATGTGATGCTAGTGATTATGTTGTTGGTGTTGTTCTAGGACAAAGAGTTGATAAGAAAATAAATGTTATTCAGTATGCTAGAAAAACTCTAGACAGTGCCCAAAGAAATTATGCTACTACTGAAAAAGAATTTTTAGCTGTTGTGTTTGCTTGTGACAAATTCAGATCTTACATTGTTGATTCTAAATTTACTGTTCACACTAATCATGCTGCTATTAAATATCTTATGGAAAAGAAAGATGCTAAACCTAGACTCATTAGGTGGGTTCTCTTGCTACAAGAATTTGATTTACATATAACTGATAGAAAAGGAGCTGAGAACCCTGTAGCTGATAACTTATCTAGGTTTGAGAATATCCTTGATGACCCACTACCCATTGATGATAGTTTTTCTGATGAACAATTAGCTGCAATAAATGTTTCTCATAACACTCCTTGGTATGCTGACTATGATAATTATATTGTTGCTAAATACATACTACCTAGTTTCACATACCAACAAAAGAAAAAGTTCTTCTATGATTTAAGACATTACTTTTGGGATGACCCACATCTTTATAAAGAAGGAGTAGATGGTATTATTAGACGTTGTGTACCTGAGCATGAACAGGAACAAATCCTATGGAAATGTCACTCCGAAGCTTATGGAGGGCATCATGCGGGAGATAGAACTGCTCACAAGGTATTGCAGTCTGGTTTTTATTGGCCTACTCTCTTCAAGGATTCCCGTATGTTTGTTTTATCTTGTGATGAATGTCAACGAATTGGTAATATTGGTAAGCGTCAAGAAATGCCTATGAATTATTCACTTGTTGTCAAACCATTTGATGTTTGGGGTTTTGATTATAGGGGACCTTTTCCTTCCTCTAACGGGTATACGCATATTTTGGTTGCTGTCGATTACGTTACTAAGTGGGTAGAAGCTATTCCAACTAGTAGTGCTGATCATAACGCTTCCATTAAAATGCTTAAAGAAGTTATTTTCACAAGGTTTGGAGTCCCTAGATATTTAATGACTGATGGTGGTTCACACTTTATTCATGGTGCTTTCCGTAAAATGCTTGCTAAATACGATGTTAACCATAGAATTGCATCACCCTATCATCCTCAATCTAGTGGTCAAGTTGAACTTAGCAATAGAGAAATAAAACTAATATTACAGAAAACTGTTAATATGTCCCGAAAGAATTGGTCTAAGAAATTGGATGATGCACTTTGGGCCTATCGAACAGCATATAAAAATCCTATGGGTATGTCTCCCTATAAAATGGTCTATGGAAAAGCTTGTCATTTGCCTCTTGAGTTAGAACATAAAGCATATTAGGCAATTAAAGAACTCAACTATGATTTCAAACTTGCCGGTGAAAAGAGGTTATTTGATATTAGCTCACTTGATGAATGGAGAATCCAAGCCTATGAAAATGCCAAATTATTTAAAGAAAAAGTTAAAAGATGGCATGACAAGAGAATCCAAAAGCGGGAATTCAAAGTTGGAGAATATGTTCTTTTGTACAACTCTCGTTTCAGATTCTTTGCATGAAAACTTCTCTCTAAATGGGAAGGACCATACATCATCGAAGAGGTTTACCGCTCTGGAGCTATCAAAATAAATAATGCTGAAGGTACTAACCCGAAGGTGGTCAATGGGCAAAGAATTAAACATTATATTTCAGGTACGCCTATTAATGTTGAAAGCAATATTATTCAAACCATGACACTTGAGGAACACATAAAAGAGACCTTCCGGAACACTCCAGAATAATTAAAAAAGAGGAGGTACGTGATACGGTAAGTAAACGGACTCCGAAAAATCCATAAAAATATTTTTTGTCAGTTTTGGAATATATTAAAAATTAGGAAAATAAGAAACAACCAGGAAGGCACCCTAGGAGGGCACGCCAGGCGCGCCCAGGTGGGTTGTGCCCACCTCGGGAACCTTCCCGACTCTGTTTTCCTTCCGTTTGCTTGTTTCCCAAGATAAAAATCTTTATATACCCCCCGAACGTATTGACCACCGTATCGCGAAGAAATCTTCTGTTCTTCTTTCTTGCTGTTTTTTGTCAGATCTGTTAAGCCAGGCATCATGTCTTCTCCCTCCTCCAACAAAGTAGAATAGGATGCTTGGTTGATGAAGATGGAACTAAAGAGAGAGGAACCAGAGAAGACCGTCAAGGGTAAAAAGGTCAAGGAAGTCGAGGGAGATCAAGTTCCGGAAGAGGGGCAAGCCGTTCTAGCAGCAGAAGAAGAGGACATCCTTCAGCCTTACTATGATCATCTTACCCCTACTGAAATTGAGGCTTTTAGGATCATCGAAACGGTTCGTGTGCAAAATAAATATCTCACTCATGAAAATATTCTGTTGCAAGAGCTTGTCATCACCCTCCGGAGCATCATCCGTAGATTGGAGTACCTCCTGAGCCTGAAGTGTGACGCCACGACCTCACCACCACCGCCTTCTTCATCACCAAAGGAGACTTGAGTTCATGGTATGGACACTCCCCTTGGCTTGTGCCAAGCTTGGGGGAGGTGTCCCGGTATCGTATCACCACCACTATCTTTGCTTTCATCAATTTTTGTTCGGTCTTTAGTTTCCTATGATTTAGTTTAATACAAGCTTTAGTTCGATCCTTTCTTTTCTAGTGTTTGCCTAGTGATCTATCAATCGATGTAATCGTGTGCGAGATATACAATAAAGAGTAGTTTGAGTTTTGTTTCTTTACTTTTATGTTTCAATAAAAAGGAAGGAAAATAAATGAAAAAGGTCATATGCTAATCTTATGGTAAGTAATGACATCACATAAGGAAAAGTATAAGTGGTAAAATTTGTTGAAGATTGACAAACATAGCATTAGTCAATGATGCAACTCATGAAAGAATTAATAAGGGAAGAGAAGATTCACATGCAAATACACTATCTTGGACATCTTTTATGATTGTGAGCCCCCATTAAATATTTTGTGTCAAAATAATTGACGTTGGACAAGGAAGACAACGTAATGATTTATGTTTGTTCATATTCACATAGAAGTTATATTGTCATAGATCCTTTAACATGTGGTGCTTGCTCAATATCTTTTCTAGCCAAAAAATTCGCACTAAGTAGAGATACTACTTGCGCATCCAAAACCCTTAGCCCAAATCTTATTTTGAGAGTCCACCATACCTACCTACGGATTGAGTAAGACTTCAAGTAAGTTGTCATCGGTACAATAAGGCAATAAAAATTGCTTCCAAATGTGTTGGATCATTTAGTTTAAGAGAAAATTGAGCGTTGTACGAACTTGTGATGGCAAATTAATAAATGTGACGGACTGCATAATAAAGGTTGCTATCATAAGGGGCAATATAACGTGACGTTCTTTTGCAATAAGGGATTTGGCATACAAACAAATAAGCGCATGACAACCTCTGCTTCCCTATGTGAAGGGTCTATCTTTTAATTTTATGCATTTACTTATATGAAGAGTCAGTTTTCTTCCCTATTCCCTTTTATTTTCTCCTTTTGCAAGCATCATATGATGAGGAAAGATCTAGGCACATATATCCAGTTGGATATGAATGGGCATGAGTTATTATTGTTGACATCACCCCTGAGGTGAATACGTAGGGAGGCGAAACTACAAGCCCCTATCTTTCTATGTGTCCTGTTGAAACTTTTTGTTCATGAGTACGCTGTGAGTGTTAGCAATCATAGAAGATTAAATAATGGTTGAGTATGTGGACTTGCCTAAAGACTCCGATACGTGACCCTTCCTGAAAATATGATGAATTGTAGTTGCAAAGTTGACTGAGAATATAGTTTGTTGGTTTTCAATAAGGTTTATGCTTTATACTTCAATGTTGTGATGAATTGTTACTTGTTCATGAGAAGTTATATGATAAAAGTTATGTGATAAAAGTTATTTGATAAAGTTTTATGTTAAAGTACTTTGCTGTTAGAATAATATGCATGATGCTTCTATGTCCGTATTTTGTTTTTATCGACACCTCTCTCTCTAAGCATGTGGACATGTTTTTCGATTTCGGTTTTCGCTTGAGGACAAGCGAGGTCTAAGCTTGGGGGAGTTGATACATCCATTTTGCATCATGTTTTTCTGCTGTTATTTATAATGTTTTTATGCATAATAATGTCTTTTGGAGTATTTCTAATGCCTTTTCTCTCATATTATGCAAGGTTTACACAAAGAGGGAGAATACCGGCAGCTGGAATTCTGGACCTGGAAAAGCTACGTCAGAGTTACCTATTCTGCACATCTCCAAATGAGCTGAAAATTTACGGAGAATTGTTTTGGAATATATGAAGAATATTGGAGCAAATAACTACCAGAGGGGGCCCACCAGGTGGGCACAACCCACCTGGGC
This sequence comes from Thinopyrum elongatum, assembly GCA_011799875.1. Taxonomy (NCBI): domain Eukaryota; kingdom Viridiplantae; phylum Streptophyta; class Magnoliopsida; order Poales; family Poaceae; genus Thinopyrum; species Thinopyrum elongatum. Next base: position 487,848,880 of record CM022298.1, on the reverse strand, counting down.
GCGCTAGGGAGCCTAGGCGCGCCCTGGTGGGTTGTGCCCTCCTCGGCCCACCTCCGGTGCCCCTCTTCTGGTATATAAGTCATTTTGACCTAGAAAAAATAAGGAGAGGACTTTCGGGATGAAGCGCCGCCGTCTCGAGGCGGAACTTGGGCAGGAGCACTTTTGCCCTTCGGCGGGGAAACTTCCCTCCCGGAGGGAGAAATCATCGTCATCGTCATCACCAACAACTCTCCCATCTTTGGGAGGACAATCTCCATCAACATCTTCAACAGCACCATCTCCTCTCAAACCCTAGTTCATCTATTGTGTTCAATCTTTGTACTGGAACCTTAGATTGGTGCTTGTGGGTGACTAGTAGTGTTGATTACATCTTGTAGTTGATTACTATATGGTTTATTTAGTGGAAGATTATATGTTCAGATCCATTATGCTATTTAATACGCCTCTGATCTTGAGCATGATTATTATTTGTGAGTAGTTACTTTTGTTCTTGAGGTCACGGGAGAAGTCATGTTGCAAGTAATCATGTGAACTTGATATGTGTTCGATATTTTGATGATATGTATGTTGTGATTCCCTTAGTGGTGTCATGTGAACGTCGACTACATGTCACTTCACCATATTTGGGCCTAAGGGAATGCATTGTGGAGTAGTTATTAGATGATGGGTTGCTAGAGTGACAGAAGCTTAAACCCTAGTTTATGCGCTACTTCGTAAGGAACTGATTTGGATCCAAAAGTTTAATGCTATGGTTAGATTTTATCTTAATATTTTTCTCGTAGTTGAGGATGCTTGCGAGGGGGTTAATCATAAGTAGGAGGTTTGTTCAAGTAAGAACAGCACCTAAGCACCGGTCCACCCACATATCAAATTATCAAAGTAGCAAACACGAATCAAACCAACATGATGAAAGTGATATGATGAAATTTCCGTGTACCCTCAAGAACGCTTTGCTTATCATAAGAGATCATTTGGCCTGTCCTTTGCCACAAAAGGATTGGGCTACCTTGTTGCACATTATTTACCGTTATCGTTACTTGCTCGTTACAAATTATTTTGCTATCAAACCATCTGTTACTGATTATTAAGTGCTTGCAGAAAATACCTTGCTGAGAACCACTTGTCATTTCCTTCTGCTCCTCGTTGGATTTGACACTCTTACTTATCGAAAGGACTACGATTGATCCCCTATACTTGTGGGTCATCAGACCGTCAGAACAATGTGATCCGGTATTTGTTGACTCGGCCAGACCAAATTGCTTCTTATTAGCTATCCCAGACTCGACAGAATCAGCTGCCATCTCCCTATCAAACAATCCCATGCCATCACGCACAATAGAAAATAGGCTCCAGTGCTATTTTCACATCTCTCATTCTTTCCATAGCCAAAGTGTATGCATCCACATTATTGTCGCCCAATTTTACAATCTCCAGGGCCCGTAGATGCAAAATGATGTGTCACCGTGATAGTTAAGTGGACCCCGGTCTTTCTGGCAACCACAAAACTTCGGCGGTTGTATAACCCTCGTGTCCCTAGTCTACCATTTCAAAACATGTTTGACGGGAATCTCCTGCAGATCAAGTTGCACCATCACTTACATACACAAAGGTATATCAAGTATAAACATGCATTTGCTCGTTGTGCTTAGGATCCATAAACTACATCGAAGGCCAGGCATGTCAAAATACCTTAAGCGCATGGTTGTATACCACCCCAAAGTGCTCAAACATGCCACACTCACACTTACACATAACACAAATATGGTGTTGGGCATTGCTTCTGATATCGCAACTTCCATCTCGCGCACGTCTGTTCCACAAAACACAAATGCACACCACACTAAAGCTCAGTTTTACCCCCATCTAAAACTACAGAAGATGAAAATGCAATTTTTTTACATGGCCTCTTTTACTCATCGGGATCGTCTTCAGCTGCGGTACTCCTATCATTTCTAAGAATTCAATGAAAATCCATTTTAAAACATCAACCTTCTTGTCACTCGTGAGCACACCTCCGAAAATAATACTCTCAAAATGATTGTTGACACCGACAAAAAGTACAAAATGGCATGCCGTACATTAGTCTTGTTTGTTGTATCAAATGTGACAACGTCTCTGAAACACTTAAACAGCTCAATGCTATGACCTGTGGTACACATCGGAGTTTTGATTCGGCCAGCTTTGTCAACATGGACACTAGAATTAAATTCAGGGTCTTCAGCTCTCATTGCATCGAATACTTCTATTGTTTTGGTTGCATCATTTTTTGATTGCTCTCGATTAAGCCTGCCACACCGTGTTTTTAGCAACCCCTTTGTGAATGAACATCCTTTACTAACCCAAAAAAACTGTTGACATCGTTGTAAACTTTGCTAATGCTTATATTGTTTTCCCTTGGTTGCATCAAAGCTAGTCCCCACTGCTGGATTAATAACATTATTGTCTTGTTACCAGCATAGGCACATATCGAAGGCTGAAGAGAAGTCACTCTGCTGAGATTGATCTCTCTCTCTCTCTCCATCCTTGCAAATTCTAATTATACCAAAATAATCACAATAAATAGGCAACAACCAACTTGTTAATGTTTTCTGATTAGGGACATGGAAAACTGTTCTAAATTGCATGTTTGTAACCAGCTACTCATCTCCAGATAAGGACCTATTACCCCATTACAAGCTATCACTGAAAAGTAAAAAATAATTGATTTGTTCGGATTTAATTACCTTAGCGTACAGTAGGCACCTTGTGTGACACGACCACCCCTTCTTCATCTCCATTGCCCTTGCCTGTGGCAGCGTTCATATTCTCAGGGGTCAAGTCTTTTGAAGCGGGCCACGACCTCGCTACCAGCATTGTACGAGTCGAAAATCTCCTCCGTCACTATGGTTTCTCCGAGTTGCAACTCTCCTTTGTTTTCCCCAGTGTATCTTACTCTATTGCCTGCATCAGAAGACATCCAATCATCTTCTCATGTGCGAGACATAGGAATAGAAAAAACGATCGCCTGCACTCCAGTGACTACCTCCTCCAAGATACCTCCAACGTCCAATTTGGAAGAGAACATGCAACCAAACCCAATTGAACAAACTATTTTATATAGTCACCGATCGAGGTGAAAATATGGCTCAGACAAAAAACCACCCTCCCTCCCACACGAATTTGAAAGCTAGATAGGACAAAACGGGCGAGATCTAACACTAGATTACCCTGAATCACTCCTCGAAGAAGAACTCCATCCCATCCATGGCGAAAGGGGTTGTGTCTAGCACGATAGAGGAAAGGGATGACCAGTCTATCAAGGCACACGAGGCACATCACGTTCCTGCAAAATCTACGCTAGCGGAGACCCATGTACAAACCAAGCACAGCAGCCCACGGCACCCCGCGTATTCCTGCATAATAGCCGTGTATAAAGAGTGGCAATACAGGTCGCACACATCACAACGCCTCAAGGCATGGATGAGATTACGAGAGCCAGGCAGCTCGGCCTTCAAAACACCCTACTCTACCTGAGTGAACATGTATATTTACTTGGCGATATCGAGAGTACTATTTTCGCTTGAGCTTTTTCAAAAACCGGACTAATAATACTTTTTCTGTTTGAAATTATACTTACCGAAATACTCTCTTCGTTTTATATAATATAAAAGCGTACTCCCTCTGTAAATTAATATAAGAGCTTTTAGATCACTATGATGTAAAAGCTCTTATATTAGTTTACGGAGAGAGTATTTGACACTACACTTGTACTGTCGGAGTAGATAAATAGATGTATTCAGATATTATATATGTCTAAGAGCATATCCAGCCGTTCGGCCCCCCAGGACGCCGAAAAAGAGCCGCCTGGGCCCGAACCGGCGTTTGCTTGTCGCGTAGGGGCGATTGCGTTCCCAGTCGTCGCCCCCAGGTCGCCGCCAAAATCGCGCAAACTCGGCGATCTGATACGAATTTGGCACAAACTCGGCGATTTTTCATAGAAATTTGTACAAAAACAGAGAAACATACAACCTACGCCTAGAACTACGCCTAGCCCTGCTACGCCGCGGCCGCCGCCCGCCATCTACATGCCGAGGAGCCTGTAGAAACGGGTGTAGTCATCGCCGCCGTCGTCGTCGTCGCGCGCCTCGCCGGAGCCGCCGCCGTCCCTACCGCACCCCTGACCAGGTCGCCGACGCGCGGGGGGTTGGACGGCCCGGGCTCGTCATCATCGTCGCTGTCGAGGACGACGACGCCGCCCTCCTCGCGTCCGCGGCGCCGGGCCTTGATCTCCTCGTACGCCCGGCACTGGCGCGCCACCTGCTCGCGGACGTAGTCCTCCTTCGCCCACTTGAGGGCGGTCTCGTCGGCGGCGGCCATCTCCGCGTGCTCCGGCTTCATGGGGAGCAGCCCCGGCTCGGTCTTCGGCCGGACTAGGCGGAGGGAGCGCGGGGAGGGGCGGCCGCCCTCGTTGATGACGAGGGCGCCGCTGCGGGTGCGGCGATGAAGCGGCGTCTCCTCCGGCTCCGGCTTGACGGGGCGAAGCGCCGGCGAGCCGTAGCCCTACGATGAGGAGGTCCCCGGCTCCATTCGCCGCGGCGTCCAGGAGCTGCCACGGCGGCGAGAGAATGCCGGGCGCGGCGGGTACTCGAGGCGCGGCGTGTTGCCGGTCTCGATGTGGTCGAGGACGGCCTCGAGGGTGCGGCCGGGCACGCCCCACCACTCGCGCCGCCCGTCGGTGTTGTAGCGGCCCCGGGGCATGATGCCGTTGACGGAGGCGATCTGGTCTTCGCGGCGGCGCTCGAAGTACATCGTCCACAACGTGTGGCTGTCGGCGGCGTACCTCGGCTCGTTCTGCTGCGCCTCCGTTAGCGACGAGCGGATGCGGGCGATCTCGGCCTGCCGTTCAGCCTCGGTGGGCACCGGCGGAACCGGGACGCCGCCGGCGCTCAACTTCCACGTGCCTGGCACCCGCATGTCTGGGGGCGCCAGATAGTCGGCCTCGTAGAGGAGGCGCGCCTCGTCCTCGTGGAGATGGCGTCGGCCGAAGCCGTTCGCCGCCGCGGAGTCGCCGGGATACCGCTCAGCCATTGCTCGTCGCCGGGGAAGAGGGGGGAAGAGGTGGCTTCTGTGGGGAGACGAGGCGAGGGAAGGCGAGGTGTGGCGACTGTGGCGTTCACCGGCGGGGAGATCGGCTTTTATAGCCGAAGCGGGGCGGTGAGAACCTGCATGCCGGGCGACGCGTGGCGGGAGCGGGCGGGACGCGCGTCGCGACGCCTGCACTGCGCCGCCCGTGAGGCATCAATGGAGGCTGACCGGCGCGACAGCGCGGCAGCCTTGGCATTGATTCCCGCGGGAATCAAGGCGATGAGGACGACGAAGCGGCGTCTCGCTGACTCGGCGGGCTCATTCCCGTTCATGCCAAAATCGCTTTCCCCGGCGCCCCAGGCGCCCCCCAGCGCGCCGGGTTCGGCCTGGGTCCGCCGGCTTCAGTTTCGGCCCAAACCGGCGAAAAACGGGCTCCTGGGGTGCGACTGGGCCGTTTTTTGAGCGTCGACGGCAAAAAAAATGCCTGGGGGAGGCCTGTTGGGGGCGCGGCTGGAGATGCTCTGACATCTATTTCAGCGTGACACCGTAGTACGAGTAGTTTGGATGCACGGCATTGAATTCGACCGGACTGGGCGTGTTGCTGCTGCTCGGCTTCTCCCCTCTTTCCCCCTCTCCATTCCGGAGACGGATCCTCCTCCGTTTCGTTTGTATCTCATCTGTTCTGCTCTGCTGCCGCTCTGGTCTATAGATCTGGTAACTTGATCCTGCTCCAGTTCTTCCTTTATGTGCGATTGTGTGCTAATTTTCAGTTTTATTTACAAAAATATGTGCCTTTTGTTTTTCACAGGGAGGATCAGAGTCAGACATTGGGGTTTTGTGACTAGACTAGAAGAGGCACGTTAATGTCGCAAGAACTGGTGCGTGCGGCAATGGCGGCCGCGCCCGGTGACGTTCCGCCGCCCTTGGCCACCCCCGTTCTTCTTCCGCTGGCCAAAAGGGTGAAGGAAGACCCGAGTTTTCCGCAAGCCTCGCCGGTGGTTCCGGCCAAGACGGGGGAAGAATGGTCCAAATGGTCCACGTAGAATATGTGAATTGCACGATGTATTGCTCTTCGTGCATAGGCACGTATATATGATGTACAAAGGTGGGCCACGGACCTCAACTATACAAGGAACTAGGAGGCGGGCCCAATACACAATATGCACATAACACATATACTCAACACCCTCCCGCAGTCGAAGCGGCACCGCGGCTGACACAAAGACTGGACCGGAACTCCTCAAATGACGCCGTAGGCAAGCCCTTGGTCATGATATCGGCAAATTGTTGGGAAGTAGGGACATGTAAAACACGAATATGACCAAGGGCCACCTGTTCCCGAACAAAATGAATATCCAACTCAATATGCTTGGTCCGTCGATGATGCACCGGGTTAGCGGAGAGGTAGACCGCTGAGACGTTGTCGCAGTAGACCACCGTGGCACGGTTAACAGGGCAAGAGAGCTCCTGAAGCAGCTGGCGAAGCCACGAACACTCGGCGACGACGTTGGCCACCGCACGATACTTAGCCTCAGCACTGGAGCGAGAGACCGTAGGCTGCCGCTTGGACGACCACGAGATAAGTGAGGGTCCAAGGTAGACACAATAGCCCGAAGTGGAGCGACGAGTGTCAGGGCAGCCCGCCCAGTCTGCATCGGAGTAGGCGGTGAGGGCGGTGTCGGCGGAGGCGTGAAGCGTGATGCCAAGATCGATAGTGCCACAGATATAGCGGAGAATCCGCTTGACGGCAGCCCAGTGAACGTCTCGAGGAGCATGCATATGAAGACACACCTGCTGCACGGCATACTAGATCTCCGGTCGAGTCAGAGTGAGGTACTGGAGAGCACCAACGATGGACCGATAGAAAGCAGCATCCAAAGCAGGAGAACCATCCGTGGCAGAAAGCTTGGCCTTCGTATCAACAGGCGTAGCGGCGGGCTTGCAGTTAAGCATGCCGGCGCGCTCCAGGAGCTCGTGAGCGTACTTCCGCTGATGAAGGAAGAAGCCATCCGGACGGCGCACCACCTCGACACCGAGGAAGTAGTGCAAAGGACCCAAGTCCTTGATGGCGAACTCAGCGCGAAGACGAGCCGTGAGCTGACTGAGGAGACCAGCCGTACATGTCGTCAGGATGATGCCATCGACATAGAGCAGCAAGTAGGCCGTGTCAGAGCCCTGATGATAGACGAAGAGCGAGGCGTCCGAGCGGGTAGAGCGGAACCCAAGCTGATGGAGAAACGCCGCGATGCGCTGGTACCAAGCACGCGGAGCCTGCTTGAGTCCGTACAAGGACCGCGAAAGCAGGCACACGTGGTCTGGAAGCGCCGGGTCAACAAACCCGGTGGGCTGCTGGCAGAAGACCTGCTCCTCGAGGTGACCATGGAGGAAGGCATTGGAGACGTCCATTTGGTGCACCGGCCAAGCACGGGAGACCGCAAGGTGGAGAACCGTGCGTATCGTGCCGGGCTTGACGACCGGAATGAAGGTGTCGGTGAAGTCGATGCCAGCACGATGTCGGAAGCCACGAACGACCCAGCGCGCTTTATAGCGATCCAGGGTACCATCAGGACGGAGCTTGTGTTTAAAGACCCACTTCCCGGTAATCACGTTGGCGTGCCGGGGACGGGGAACAAGCTGCCACGTTCGGTTGCACAACAGGGCGTCAAACTCCTCTTGCATCGCAGCCATCCAGAGCGGGTCACAAAGAGCGGCTCGAACGGAGGACGGCAACGGCGACGGCTCAGAGGTGGACGCCGCATGGACGTAGTCATCCGAGGCGTAGCGCGAGCTCGGGCGAAAAACGCCCGTACGAGCGCGGGTGACCGGACCGGCCACAGGCGTCAGGGGGGTCGCGGGCGCCGGGGGTGCCGAGGGGGCCGCGGGCGCCGAGGAGGCCGGGGGCGCCGAGGGCGCCGAGGAGGCCGCGGGCGCCGAGGGGGCCGCGGGCATCGAGGGGGCCGCGGGCACCGGGGGCGCCGGGGGGGCCGCGAGGGCCGCGGGCGCCAATGTCGGGGGCGCCAGCGCCGCGGCTGTAGGAGGTGCCGCATGCGGGGGGCGGGCCAAGAGAGGCGCGCGAGGGCCCTGGGAGAGGCGTCGAGGAGCCCGCGTCACCGGTGGCGGGAGGAACAGCCGGGGGTACCTGTTGAAACGGAAACACATGTTCATCAAAGTAAACATGCCGGGAGGTGAACACACGGTGGGAGACAGGATCATAGCACCGATATCCCTTAGAGTTAGAGGGGTAGCCGATGAAGATGCAAGCGACGGATCGAGGTGCAAGCTTGTGAGAAGCAGTGTCGGCAGTGCTGGGATAGCAAAGGCACCCAAAAATACGCAAGTCGTCATAAGACGGGGGCGTACCAAAGAGAAGATGGTGAGGTGCGTAGTTCCACCGTGGGCGGCAGGGTCTAAGGTTAAGAAGGAGTGATGCAGTGGCAAGTGCGTCCGGCCAAAAACGAGGCGGCACGTTGGCATGAAACAGGAGCGTGCGAACGCAGTCGTTCAGAGTGCGAAGGACGCGTTCGGCTCGACCGTTCTGCTGTGAAGTGTACAGGCATGTGAGGCGGAAAACGGTGCCGTGATGCGCCAAAAAGGTGCGGAAAACGAGGTTGTCAAACTCTTTTCCATTGTCCGTCTGAAGCGCAAGGATGGGACGCCCAAACTGCGTACGGACATAGGAGTAAAAAGCCGTCAAGGTAGAGAGTGCATCCGACTTTCTGCGCAAAGGAAAAGTCCATACATAATGAGAATAATCATCAAGAATGACCAGATAATATAAATAGCCCGAGTTACTAGGAACCGGAGAGGTCCACACATCGCTATGAATCAATTGAAAAGGAAAAGAAGCAATGGTGGTGGAATTATTAAATGGCAGGCGAACGTGTTTGCCGACTCGACAGGCATGACAAGTGTGATCCTCGATCTTATTGCAACTGAAACTGAAACTCCTAAGAATATGACGAAGTGTGACGGGGTTGCGGTGACCCAAGCGAGCGTGCCAGAGATCAACTCCAACGGAGAGAGCGACCAGTGCGGTGGTGGTGGATGAGGGCGAATGCACCGGATAGAGCTCGTCGGGGCTGTCACATCGGTGAAGTACCATCCTGGTTCGAGCGTCCTTGACACAAAAACCAAACTCGTCGAATTCAACAGTGATAGGATTTTCACGAATGAAACAACGAACGGAGATAAGATTCTTAATAAGATGAGAAGACACAAGTATGTTAGACAAAGATAAAGGCGTAGAAGTAGAAGGAAAAGAAGTGTGCCCAACATGTGTGATAGGAAGTGTGGAACCGTCGCCAACAATGATGCGGCGGTCGGTGGAGACAGGAGTGAAGGAGGCAAGATTACCAGGATGAGCAAACATGTGAGCCGTAGCACCGGTGTCCATGTACCAATCACCACCTCCAGTGTAGTTGTTCGGCGTAGGAGCGGCATGCAGCCCGGTGAGGAGCATCGGGCCGCGTAGTACGCATGAGGCGCGGGAGGCCCGTACGGTATGGATAGCAGCCCTGGCGGCAACTGCGGTGCCGGGTAGGCCGGATGGTCCGCGGGAAAAACCTGCTGGCCCGCTGACAGATGCTGCAGGTGCTGGGCGCCGTCTGGCTGCTGCCCAGCGGGCGAGTGCTGGCCCCCACCAGTACCCGGGAGACCCGTACGCGGGCGGAGCCCCGTACGCCCCGTACGTGGGAACGGGCGCGTGGGGGGCCGCGCCGGAGGGCGCTGGCAGCGGAGCGACGATGGACTGGCCGGAGGGCACCGGTGGCGGAGCCGCGCCAGAGGGCGCCGGCGGCGGGACAGCAGAGGCGGCGGCGGATGGGCCGGTTGACGCCATCGCTGGTCCGACGGGGGCGGCTGGGCGGCAGCGGTCGGCGCGGGAGGCACACAGGCGGCGGCGGCTGGCGACGCGGCTGGCGGTAGGCGATGTGGTGCGGGCGACGCGGCTGGCGGCTGGATATGCACGTACACGTACACAGCAAGCAGGCACACGCACAGGTGGATGGATTCCTTGATGCTAGGCACCACGTACTAGCTAGGTTTGCTTCTGGCGAGTAAACGAACGCGCGCACATAGGCGAACACAATACGAAGACGCGACTTGATGGCTACAGGGCCGTATCGGTCCTGCGAGATCGAGCGGCAGCCGGCTCGGAGGTTGCACGAGAGGCGGCGGCAGGGGGCAGCGGCCGGCGTGGAGGTCGCGCGAGCGGCCGTGGCAGGGGGCGGTGGCCGGCGCGGAGGTCGCGCGAGCGGCGACGGCAGCGGCGGCGGCGGCGGCGCAGAGGAGGCGCGCGGCGGCGGCGGCGGCGGCAGGGAGGGGCGGCGGGAGGCGCGCACGGGCGGCGGCGGCGGCACGGGAGGAGGCGCGCGGCGACGGCGGTGGCGCGGGAGGAGGCGCGCGGCGACGGCGGCGGCGGCGGCGGAAGGCTAGGGTTTAGAACCTAAACATCTGATACCATGTAGAATATGTGAATTGCACGATGTATTGCTCTTCGTGCATAGACACGTATGTATGATGTACAACGGTGGACCACGGACCTCAACTATACAAGGAACTAGGAGGCGGGCCCAATACACAATATGCACTTCACACATATACTCAAACACATGTACTCAACAGTCCATGCTTCCGCCCGACCTCGTCCGCCGCGTTGGCGACTCCCTCCTGTCCACCAACGACCTCGACTGCTACATTCACTTCCGCGCCGTTTGCCCCGGCTGGAGCGCCGCCGCCGACGACCCCATGAGGGACACCTCCGACCCCCACTTCCACCCGCGCCGGTGGATCGTCCTCGACGAGGACTTCCAGACCAAAGGGAAGCTGCTCCTGTTGAACACTCACAGCGGCCGCTTCCTCCATAGAAAGTTCCCGCTGCTCAGCGACCACTACGTCGTAGCCACAACTCGCAATGGCTACTTGGTCCTGGCGGACAAAAGCCCTCCTCACTCTGCCAGCGTCCTCAACCCTCTCACCGGCGTCGTCATCCGTTTCATGGCGCCTATGCCCCCCGAGGTGGGATACGCTGCTGTCTATCTTGCCAGCTCTGCCCTCGGGCTCACCTTGTTAGGCGACTCATCTCACAAGATTTAGTCGGCCTATCCCGACAATAAGAGTTCTGTCGTCCATAAGGCTCACCAAGCAGCTTATGTTTTCTTCCGTAATGCGGTCGTGGGCGACGTCTACTCCGACACTATAGCGCATGCCGAGATTGCTCGTTTATACAGATCGCTGATGCCTCCAGATGAAAAGGACCTTTGTTTTCCAGTGGCTTTGGGCAGAGAAATGCTGCTTGTCGGGACTGCAGAAGGATCGTTCTATATTTTTAAAAAAGACATCCATTCATGTAAGCTGGAGGATGTGGACACCATCAACAACTATGCCATTTTCATTGGTCATCAGAGGTGCCTGGCTATCGATGCTGATAAGTTCATAGGCATTGAGGCAGACTGCATCTACTACACTGAAAATCTGTGTTCGTCCGCTCGTATATGCAAGTGCAACTTCAAAGACAGAAAATTAGAGAAGATCTCTGAAACTGCCGATTTCATCAAGAAGGACAAGAAGTTTGTCCTCGTTGCTGACCGTCCTTCGACGATCATCCACCTTCTCGCCAGCTACACCATCAACATCCCGGACTCTCAACTATCCTTGCAACAGATTCCATAAGGCGCCGGCAGATCTTCGTTCAACTCTGGGGATCTCGATGGCCGACTGACAAGGCTATGCTTTCGCTAAGTAATTGCTCCTAATTATTCTCTAGTCCCCTGCTTTGTTATTGTGGATATGCCTTGCCTTGCAACATGTAAGAAACAGGTTGATCCTAGGTAAGATCACTACCGTTTGTTGTCTTAATTATTACTTGGTTTGTGTGTACCACTTCTTACTTGCATTACTACTACTCCTACTTAGCAATGCAATCTGGTACTTAATTTCTGGCAGCGGTAAATGTTGGCCTAATTTTTGCAAAGTTCTGAATTCAGCTCTTGCAAGTGGACTGTTGAACTTGTTACCGTGCCCTCTGTTAAACACGTCAACACGTCACGCTACATGACAGGCGCATCTCATAGGAGATAGTTGAGATAGTTAGGTTGTTAGAGTATCATGTTTATCTCATGTAACCTCTTATCTCTATCTCTATCTGCATGACACGTCACGCTACTTACCAAGCTTGTAATCTAAACCGCATGTATGCGTTGTTATGGGAGGTGCGCCCCATCTATTTAACACGAACCCGTCGGCCTGAGCGAGGCAAGACGTTCCGCTAGTTCGCACATGGTAATCAGAGCCCCATCTCTTCCCATCTACTGAGATCCCATCTACCCGAGCCTAGCCATGTCTTCCTCCTCCTCCTCCGGCGCCTCCCAACCTACCCTCAATGGACAGGTCACCGAGAAGCTAACGCGCACGAACTACGTGTTGTGGCGCACGCAGGTCACTCCCCATCTGCGTGGCGCCGGTGTCTTCGGCTACGTCGACGGCACTACGCCGGAGCCGGCCAGGCTTCATGTCACCAGGGACAAGGATGGCAAAGAAAGCTCTGCGCCCAACCCTCTCCACCCAATCTGGGTCCGGGAGGATCAGCAGGTGTTGGGCTACTTGCTCAGCACCCTCTCCAAGGAGGTGCTCGTCACGGTGACCACGGTCACCACGGCGCACGCGCTCTGGACCACATTGGCAGGTATGTTTTCGTCACAGTCCATGAGCCGTGTGAACAATATCAGGACGACGCTCATCAACGCGCAGAAGGGCAACCAGACGGTTGCCGCCTATTTCGCCTCTCTCCGCGGCCTCGCCGATGAGCTTGCTGCTGCGGGGAAGCCCATCCAAGACGACGAGCTCATCTCCTACATCATCCACGGGCTCGACGTTGACTACCAGCCCCTCGTCTCCGCCCTCGACGCCCGCGTCACGCCGGTCTCCCTCGACGAGCTCTACGCCATGCTCATCAACTTCGACCGGCGCATGGCCCAGTTCAACCACTCGGGCGGCGGCTTCCGCTCCTCTGCCAACGCCGCGGTGCGCGGCCGTGGTGGTGGATCACGTGGCCATGGCTCTTCCCGCAAATTTGGCAGCGGGGCATCTCTGATCGGGCCCGATTTGGACCGCCACCACGGCGACCGCGGGATGCACCGGAGCGGCCGTTGGAGCTGCCGCCGCCGCTGTTGCCGCCACCACCATGTCCTCCAGACCTCCCCTCCGTGCCAATCCTCGCCCAGCACGCAGCAGCACGCGGCTCGTCAGGACGGCGCACGGTTCCGCGACCAGCCGCTCGTGTACACGCGGCGCGCCCCGGTTCGCCAACCTGGCGCGGGGCCCAGGCCTGACGCGGGATCCGGCGCGGACTCCAGCGTGCCCACGCGCGTGTCCATGCGCCCGACCGGCGATCGACTCGAGGTGGACACGCCATCATCAGCCAATGATGAGGCCCCGGGATCCTCTGCGCCGACCGGAGACGCTACACACGACCAAACTGTCACAGAAGATCCAGCGGGAGCAGATTCTGCTACAGGAGTTCCTGCTTCGGGATTCTCTGTGGCTGGTGATCCTGTTGCTGCACCGTCACGATGTACACGACTACAACATGGGGTAATACATCCTGTTAATTATAAACACATAACCAAATATGGTATGTGTCGTGGTTTTGTCACGGCAGATGTCCTAGAGAAAGGACTTAGTCGTGGAGCCATCGCGACAGGTTAGCTTAAAGGGGTTAAAGCGGACAAGGGACGCAGAGAGTTTATACTGGTTCGGCCCCTTGCGGTGAAGGTAAGGGCCTAATCCAGTTGTTGTGGAATTGCTAGGGTTTCGATGACCAGGGAGCGAATCCGCTATGCCTGGCTCTCGAATTGTTGTCTGTCTCCCCTCAAACCGCCGCCGGGTCGTCCCCTTATATACTTGGGTTGACGCCCGTCGGTTTACAGGATCCCGAGGCCGGCTCATCAACATGTCCGGCTCGGTCTCTACTCTTTCTATCTTATAACACAAGTTTACATATCAATGTCGGTTTATGTCTACAGGCCTTAATCCGCCGTTGGGCCCCGGGCCTTCATGAAGCGCCTCCATCTTTGTCCAAGTGGGCTTCAAGTATAATAACTCATTATGGGGATAACCCGGCCTCTCCTGGCCGGTTTACACCCAGTAGTAATATCCCCAACATTAGGCCCCAGATTGATTTGAACTGGTTCATGTCAATCTTCAACTTGAGAAAAATTCTTCTTTCGGCATCTTCGCATAAATCTTGTAAACCGCCACGACGTCATCTTCCAGTATCTTGATAAACCACCATGACGTCACCTGTTATTAAAAATGGTATGTCTCTCACCTTCATTAATGAGCCTCCAACAATCGAGGCGACAGCTCTGCCACATATCCCGCTTTGGGCTCCTCGATTCTCACGCCTATCACTTATCCATTCGCCTTATAAATAAAGCCGAAGGGTCCCTTTCATTTTTTCCCTTCGTGCCCCTTCGCATCGTCCTCTTCCTCGCGTCGCCCGAACGTTGGAGCTCCGCCGCCGCCGTCGACCTTCGCCTCTGCCCCAACGAAGGCCGCTGCATCACCCTGATCGTACCAGAAAGCCGCGACACCTCTCCGCTGCTCCTTTGATACTGGTAAGCCTTCTCTCCTTCCACCCTAGATCTTATCACTTGGGTTTGTACTCATCGGAGTTCTTCGAAGTTCTAGAGCTGTTCTTCCCTGTTCTTCTCAGTAGCGCAAATGGCAAGTTAGATCTGATATTTTCCGGTGCCTTTGTAGTTAAAGCTCCTTCTTTCCCCACTAGAGCATCCCTTTCATACAGAAAAAACTCATCTGACCCTGATGAATTGTTTAAGTACCTGAAGTTTAGGTCTGAGTATATTCTAGTTTTCTGTCGCACTGCAGATCTGAAATTATCATACCACTTTGTGAAACTTGTTTTTCCCTCACTTAGGTATTTTAGATCTGTATCTTTCATACCAATATAGGCAGTTTAGCTTTGTCAAAGAACGATAATCCGGTAGGCATCATTAGTCCCCTCTTAAACCGCCGATTCATTGATCTTTGCACCTTCTCCACTGTCAGACTCCGGTTTAGTAATACCAAACTCCGGTTTAACAATATGCATATACCTCTGCTTCTGCTTATCTTGCATTGCTTTATGCTCGCCCGTCATAAATCTTAAACCGGCAATAAATGTGTTTCAGCTTCCCATTGAAATGGCCAAACAAGTTTACGAGTGCAACTGGGTTCCTTCCCGGGTTACTGAAGAGCAATTAAACATATGTGTCACAACTGGAGCTTTAGCTAAGAAAGAAGTCATCCACTGGAGGGCCCCTGGTCCGGAAAATCCTCCTGAACCCAAGGACGGAGAAGTAGTTGTATTCACTGACCATCTGGGTCAAGGCTTTAGCCCTCCCGGTTCAAAAATTTTCTGGGATGTGCTGGCCAGCTTCCAACTCCACCCTCAAGATATTGGACCAAACTCTGTGTCCAATATTTGCAATTTTCAAGTATTTTGTGAGGCCTATCTTCAAGAGGAGCCCACAATTGAACTGTTCAGGGATTTCTTTTACTTAAACCGTCGCACAGAGTTCACAGACGGACCCAACACTGAGCTTGGTGGAATGGCAATTCAAAAGAGGAAGGATGTCAGCTTCCCTCATGCCAAGCTTCATAGTCACCCCAAGGACTGGAATCAGACTTGGTTTTACTGCAAAGACACATCTCCAACTGATGAAAATCCTCTGTCGGGTTACCGTCCCCACCGGCTTAGCAACACTCATCCCTTCCCTCAAAGGCTGACTGCCAAGGAACAGTCCAACTATGCACCACAACTGTCAAAGCTCAGAGCCTTTATGGCAAACGGTTTGACAGGTGTCGACTTTGTTCGCTGTTGGATAACTTGGAGCATTCTGCCCTTAAGCCGGTGCCCCGGTTTAATGTGTGAGTACACAGGGGATTTGAAAGACCCTCAACGACACATCGACATTCAGCTAACAGAAACCGAAGTTACTGAGGCTGTCAAGAAAATACTGAATGAACCGGAAGCTGTCTGTAGCCAGACCGGGTTAAGCCCTTTCTGCGTCTCCAACAGGCCGCCAACTGTAAGAATCACAACTTTCTTGTTTTAGTTTACCCCTTTTCAAATAGTCTCAAAATTTTGTCCATCTTTCACAGGGCGATGACCCATTCTGGAAGAAAAAACCACAGGATAAACCGGTCAAACCACTTCGCCCGAAGACCAAGGTCACCAAGAAACCTGCCAAGAAGAGGACCACTGAATCTTCTGAACCAAATGTTGATGCGGATCTGGCTAATCCGGACTCAGAGGTAGAACTTGACTCTCTTGGTTCTTTCTTCATACACCTTATTGACAACGACTGTTATCAGGACGACGCCGAAGGTAGCCAGGCTGACGATGCAGAGGTAACTATCCTTTCTTCCGGTTCAGACCCTCTGCCAACACAGAAACTCCGTCAAGCAAACCGGAAAATAAAATTTTCTCACCCCTTAGCTCACTTGGACCCAAACTTTCTTTTGAAGAAAAAGCAACACGAAGCCCGCCGCACAACCCGGCACAGTGGCCAGGTAGTTACCTCTGCCGGTTTACCGAACACTCCAGTCCAGAAACGTCGAACAGAGGTCTCTTATACTCCTGATATTTCTTGCTCCAAGGCGGGTTGTTTTCGACAGCCCCTTAATCCGTCTGATTCAAATTATCAGGGAACACCTAATTCGTCCTCTGGCGAGTCAACGGCCACACAACTTCCAACCCTCAAGATGGTCCCTGGGTAGGTTATGCTTTAATCTTATCCTTAATGTGTTATGTTTGCATACTGTACTGACCTTTATGCTTGTTCTTCTCAGTGCCAAGCCTAGACCCAGTAAGAAGGCCCGGTTCAATAGACCGTCTGATGACAATGTGGATATTGAACCGGAGAAGACTCCAGATCTGGATAGAACAAATATTGATGTTACACATGATGATCCACCGTCTCAAGATTATAACTTCATAGTTGAACAAACAGAAGTTGACACCACAGGCCACACTGATAAACCGACTAGCCCGGCTCGCGCGGATGATACGTCGGCCAGCCCAGCTAAGGCTGCTGATAAACCGTCAACTCTCGTGAAGGCGGCTGATGATAAAGAAGATGATATTATGATTACTGGCGTCGGCCACACCGCTCCTGGCAATCCTGTTGCTTTATCGAAGCATAGTGCCAAGGACGAGGTTTCTGCTATGGGCAAAGGCAAATGGAACACAGATTTGTCAACCAATGCTCACCTCAACGCCCAAGACATCCATTCTGGTTTTTTAAACCGCCTGTACACAAGCCGCGACTTTGAAGCCGGTTTAGTGAATCTAATGAAGGAGCGATATGAGGTAACTGCATAACTGCTTCTCTCTTGTGTTCAATTCCAAATATTAACTCCAGTAGCCCCCAAGTACCAGTTTATGATAGTCATCTAAACTGGGACTTTGTAATATCTCAACTTTGCATGCTTATCCTCCAAGGGCCGGGTTATCTTTCTAAGATGAAACGGTACCTTAGAATTGCAATATTACAGCTTTCGCCGGTATAGTCCCCAAGGGCCGGTTTAACTGATGAAGATGAACCGGGACTTTTAGAAGAATACTCATAATGTCACTTTGAGCAAGCATACATTAGCCCCCAAGTGCCAAGAGTAATACTTGTATTGCACTTGGGACTTGCAAAAACTTCTGATTACGAGCAAATATGCATTAGCCCTCAAGTATCAGGTGCATAACTTGTTATGTGCTTGGTACTTCAAACATGCACTGCCAATTCATGATATGTTTGTCTCTTATAGGCTGAGCTGAGCAAAAAGGAAACTCAAACCGCTGATCTGCAAGAAAACATCAAGTCCCAGCAGGCAGAAACCTCCAAAACCAAAGCTGAGCTTACCAGTGCCTTAGCTGCTATGGAGAAGCTGAAGGAGAGCTTCAACAAGGAGCGGGCGGGTTGGGACACAGAAAAATCCGCATTGCAAAAAAGAGCCGAGGACGCAGAAGCAGCTCTTAAACCGGTGGTAGACGAGCTAACTGGTGTAAAGCGGCAAATACATGCCATGACTGCTGCTGTGTTTGGTAAACATCCTGGCTTTAAATTTTCAACATATCATCCCATACATTGTTGGTTTACTGATGTTTGCAATGGCGCAGGAACTCGCATTAGTCATCTGGGCTCTGACGTACAGAAGAAACTGAAGGCTGCCTATACTCTTATAGAGCAGTTATATACCGGCGCGCAACGGACCATCTGCACTGCTTCTCACAACAAGCCGCCCCCAACTTTAATCAAGGAGACCTTAGAAAGGTTGTCAATGCTGCCTGTCCGGGTAGAAGAGCTAAAGAGATCTGCTGCCAGAGCTGGTGCTCTGACCGCACTAACCCGGGCCAAAGCATGGGTGCCTGATCTTGATCCGGTGGATGTGGCTAAAGGCTATCCAAGCTTAAAAGAAGACGGATCAGAATTTGGCCATGAGGACCTCCGAGCAATAAACCGGGAAGTACGTCCACTGGCTTGCCAACTGGCTGAAGAAACTGATCTTTCATATTACCAGGCGAGTTATGATGTCAACAACAAACGGGTTGCTGCACCAACCCCTGAGGCTCAAAATCTTATCCCGCCAATCCGTAAGCACACCTATGCCCCTGACGTTGAACCGTCCACACTTATAAGCGATGAAGCTGTGTTCTGAGCCTTAACTGGGATCGATTGGGCCACCATTGACTTCCAGCCGCTGGGTAGAGAGGAAGAGGATGAACCGGCGCAAGGCGATCCACAACCGTCAGGGCAGCCCGGTGACGAGTCATGATCCGGAGGCCGATTTAACCTTCCGCGTGCTGCAATACTTGCCAAAAAACAATTACTCTTTTGGGCACTGAAACGCCTTGTAATAGGCTAGTCTAAACACTTGGTCTGCTATGCCATCGTGCATATTTTCTTTGCTTGATACCATTAATTCACCATGCTTAAGATATATGATGTTCATAATCCAGAGCGATTTATTCAGGCTGTTCCTGTGACATTGAATCACATCGTAGGTTGACCAACTTTTGTAGTAAGGGCGATACCCCTAACCATGAGTATTGATAACTCCTTCCATATTGTGCCGGTTTATGATAAACCCGTACCGGGTTGTGAAAAAACACCGGATTACTCATATATAATACTGGCGACTTATAGTCAAAACCAGACCGGGTTAATAAGCACCGGAATATGACTAATCATGTACTGACAGCTTGTAGTTGAAAACCGAGCCGGGTTGATTAACGCCGGTTTACCAAAATCATCATAAATCTCATCAAAGGAGAAAAAACTTGGCAAATAAAAGCATATGAAAACTTGTAGTCGAGGCTTTTCACGGGCTGCCAGGCCCCAAATTCGAGGCTTTTCATGGGCTGCCAGGCCGCTGAGTTAAACCATTTTACAAAGCCTTTTAAGATGGACCTCAATCTTTAACCAATCGCCGTTTTAACTTTGACAAGTTCAGGGTCTTATGAGATTGACTTGTCGAAGTTCGACGGGTCATACCAGGTTTACCTGGACGGAGTGACTTACTTAAAAAAGGCAGGCTAACCCGGGGTTTTAGGTGTATACACCAGGCTTCCAAGCCGTGGCTTGATAGCCTATTACAAGTGTAGATTCTTTGTTCATTGCGATAGCAAAGAATCCCCAAGCAATATTTTGAGCTGTGCTCAGTGGGTGCCTATGTTTGAGTTGTTCTTTTGGAACACTCTCTTTGGCCCCTAAGTAATTTTTCTTTTTTGGCTCTGAGCCAATCAAGAGGTGTAGCTATGGTTCGAATATGACCAAGCCCCCAAGTGATTTTTCTGGTGGCCTTGCGCCTATCAAGAGGTGTAGCTAAGGTTCGAATACGACCAAGCCCCCAAGTGATTTATATATATGGCTTGATAAGCCGAATCAAGGGATAAACCGGACGCCGCTTTATAAGCAGAAATCTCCATGTAACCACACCTGATGTAAGAAAAAACAACAGATACCCCGCTTTAGCTGAGGCTCTGGTTTACTATATTGATCATAATATATACATTGTCATAACTATGTACATAGCAGAGCCTAGGGCTCAGGTATAGTAAGGCCGTAGATGAGCGATATTCCACGGCCGGTGGGTCTCCTCCTCCGATTTACGTGAGTCTTTGTGCTCTCAAACATCGATTAGGTAGTATGACCCATTGTGCAGGTTCTTGCTGACCACAAAGGGTCCTTCCCAAGGCGGGGATAACTTGTGCATATCCGTCTGATCCTGGATCAGTCGGAGCACCAGATCACCTTCTTGAAAAGTTCTGGTTCTAACCCGGCGGCTGTGATAACGACGCAGATCTTGCTGATAAATCGCCGAACGGGCTGCTGCAATGTCACGCTCCTCATCTAACAGGTCAAGTGCTTCCTGCCGTGCCTTCTCATTATCAGCTTCAACATAAGCCGCCACACGAGGCGAGTCATGACGGATGTCACTCGGGAGAACCGCCTCTGCTCCGTAGACCATGAAGAAAGGTGTGTAACCCGTAGACCTGTTGGGCGTGGTATTGATGCTCCATAACACAGAAGGTAACTCCTCCACCCAACAACCCGGCGTCCGCTGCAAAGGAACCATAAGCCGGGGCTTGATGCCTCTCAAGATCTCCTGATTGGCTCACTCCGCTTGACCGTTAGATTGGGGGTGAGCCACTGAAGATACGTCAAGTCGGATGTGCTCACGCTGACAGAACTCTTTCATAGCACCTTTGGACAGATTAGTACCATTATCAGTTATAATGCTATGCGGAAAGCCAAACCGGAAAATCACTTTCTTGATGAATTGAATTGCCGTAGCTGCATCACACTTACTGACTGGCTCTACCTCCACCCACTTAGTAAACTTATCAACCGCCACCAAAAGGTGGGTCTTCTTGTCCTTGGATCTCTTAAAGGGCCCAACCATATCCAGCCCCCAAGTTGCAAATGGCCAAGTGATTGGAATCATCCTCAATTCCTGGGCCGGAACATGAGCTCGGCGTGAAAACTTCTGACAACCATCGCACTTTTTCACCAAGCCTTCCGCATCAGCATGAGCCGTCAGCCAATAAAAATCGTAACGAAAAGCTTTAGCTACCAAGGACCTTGAACCGGCATGGTGACCACAATCCCCTTCGTGGATCTCACACAGGATCTCACGGCCCTCTTCAGGAGATACACAACGTTGAAACGCCCCTGTTACACTGCAGCGATGTAATTCGCCATTGATAATAGTCATTGACTTGGATCGCCAGATTATCTGTCTGGCCAAAGTCTCATCCTCTGGTAACTCGCCCCAGTTCATGTACGCCAGATATGGGACGGTCCAGTCCGGAATAACATGAAGTGCTGCCACCAATTGAGCCTCCGGATCAGGAACAGCCAGATCCTCCTCTGTGGGAAGTTTAACCGACGGATTATGCAGCACATCCAAAAAGACGTTGGGTGGAACCGGCTTACGCTGGGAACCCAAACGGCTTAAAGCGTCCGCCGCTTCATTCTTCCACCGGTCCACATGATCAACCTGATAGCCTTTGAAGTGACCTGCAACAATATCCACCTCTCGACGATATGCAGCCATGAGCGGATCCTTAGAATCCCAAGTACCAGACACTTGTTGAGCCACCAGGTCCGAGTCACCGAAGCACTTAACCCGGCTCAAATTCATCTCCTTAGCCATCCGAAGACCATGGAGTAAGGCCTCATATTCAGCTGCATTGTTAGTGCAAGGGAACATTAAACGGAGAACATAACAAAACTTATCACCTCGTGGGGAAGTTAATACGACTCCAGCCCCCGAGCCCTCCAATTGCCTGGATCCATCAAAATGAATAGTCCAATAAGTATGATCCGGCTTCTCTTCTGGCGCCTGTAACTCTGTCCAATCATTGATGAAATCTACCAGTGCTTGTGATTTGATTGCCATCCGAGGCACATAATTTAACCCGTGCGGTCCAAGCTCAATGGCCCACTTAGCAATCCGGCCAGTCGCTTCCCTGTTCCGGATTATTTCCCCCAAAGGAGCAGAGCTGACTACAGTGATGGGATGACCCTGGAAATATTGCTTAAGCTTCCGGCTCGCCATAAAAACTCCATACACCAGCTTCTGCCAATGTGGGTACCTTTGCTTAGACTCAATAAGTACCTCACTGATGTAATAAACTGGCCGTTGAACCGGATACTCCTTTCCGGTCTCCTTGCGCTCCACCACAATAGCCACGCTAACTGCCCGGGCATTGGCAGCCACATATAATAGCAAAGGCTCTTTATCAACAGGAGCAGCAAGGATAGGTGGCTCGGCTAGCTGCCGCTTTAAATCCTCAAACGCTTTATTGGCGGCGTCGCTCCAGACGAAATTATCCGTCTTCTTCAGCATCTGATATAAAGGGATAGCCTTCTCCCCGAGGCGACTGATAAACCGGCTCAAGGCTGCAATCCGGCTTGCCAAGCGTTGAACATCATTGATGCACCTCGGTTTAGCCAAAGAAGTTATGGCCTTGATTTTTTCCGGATTAGCTTCAATGCCCCTGTTAGACACCAGAAAGCCCAAGAGCTTGCCTGCCGGTACACCAAAGACACATTTGGCCGGGTTAAGCATCATCTTATAAACCCGGAGGTTATCAAAGGTCTCCTTCAAGTCATCTATCAATGTCTTCTTCTCTCTGGATTTCACCACAATATCATCCACATAAGCATGAACATTGCGGCCGATCTGATCATGAAGACAGTTCTGCACACAGCGTTGATAAGTCGCCTGGGCACTCTTTAGCCCAAAGGGCATAGACACATAGCAGAAGGCTCCAAAGGGAGTTATGAAAGCTGTCTTCTCCTGGTCCTTAACTGCCATTTTGATCTGATGGTAGCCAGAATAAGCATCCAGAAAACTCAAACGCTCGCAACCCGCCGTAGCATCAATGATTTGATCAATACGAGGGAGGGCAAAAGGATCCGCTGGACAAGCCTTGTTCAAATCTGTGTAGTCCACACACATACGCCAAGTGCCGTTCTTCTTAAGTACTAGCACCGGATTAGCCAACCACTCAGGATGAAATACCTCAACAATAAAGCCAGTTGCCAAGAGCCTGGCCACTTCCTCACCAATAGCCTTGCGTCTTTCCTCATTGAACCGGCGGAGAAACTGCTTGACCGGTTTAAACTTGGGATCAACGTTAAGAGTGTGCTCAGCGAGTTCCCTCGGTACACCTGGCATGTCAGAAGGCTTCCACGCAAAGATGTCCCGGTTCTCACGGATGAACTCGATGAGCGCGCTTTCCTATTTCGGATCCAAGGTAGCGCTGATGCTGAACTGCTGGGATGAATCACCAGGAACGAAATCAACCATCTTAGTCTCATCAGCCGACTTGAACTTCAAGGCCGGATCATGCTCTGTAGTTGGCTTCTTCAAGGAAGTCATATCTGCCGGATCAACATTGTCTTTGTAAAACTTCAACTCCTCTGTTGCACAAACCGACTCCGCATAAGCCGCATCACCTTCTTCACATTCCAAAGCGATCTTACGACTCCCATGTACCGTGATGGTCCCCTTATGACCCGGCATCTTGAGCTGCAGATAGACATAACAGGGCCTCGCCATGAATTTAGCATAAGCCGGCCGCCCAAACAGGGCATGATACGGGCTCTTGATTTTCACCACTTCAAAGGTCAATGTTTCTGATCTTGAATCATGCTCATCACCAAAAGCAACCTCCAGATCTATCTTACCGACCGGATACGCCGATTTACCAGGTACCACACCATGGAAGACCATGCTGGACGGTTTAAGATTTTTATCTGTTAACCCCATGCGACGGAAGGTTTCATAATAAAGGATATTAATACTACTCCCCCATCCATGAGTACTTTAGTGAACTTGTAACCTCCCACCTGAGGTGCCACCACCAGCGCCAGATGACCCGAATTATCAACCCGAGGTGGATGATCCTCTCGACTCCACACAATGGGCTGTTCAGACCAGCGTAAGTAACGGGGCACCGCCGGTTCAACGGAGTTCACTGCCCTTTTATGAAGCTTCTGATCGCGCTTGCACAGGCTGGTGGTGAAGACATGGTACTGTCCACTGTTTAACTGCTTCGGGTTGCTCTGGTAACCCGACTGCTGCTGCTGCTGTTGGTTCCCTTGATGATTATAACCACCTTGGTTGCCTTGATTGCCATGTCCGCTTTGATTACCATGGAATCCTGAACCGGAACTGCCTCCACCATAACCCGGCCCATGAGACCCGGAGCCTGAACCGCCAACCGGTCCATTATCATTCCGGAAAAAATCTGAATCTTTGAATTCTCGCATAATATAACAATCCTTCCAGAGGTGCGTGGCCGGCTTGTCCCGCGATCTGTGCTTTGGGCAGGGCTGATTCAACAGGTAATTCAGGCGCTCCGGATTGGGACTTGGTTCTCTTCCACGCGGGGGCGGTTTACCCTTCCGACGCTGACCATTACCCTGCGCGTTGGTATTAGCTACAAAATCTGAACTGTTATCCGCTTTACACTTACCGCTGTTTCCATGCCCCGCCGAGTTATGCTGCTGCCCTTTGGTGCTGCCACCCTTCTTTCCCTTTCCTGTCTTGTCATCATCAGATTCAGGGTCCTTGGTACTATCAGAGTCGGCGTATTTCACCAGAGCTGCCATAAGCGTCCCCATGTCATTGCAATGGCGTTTGAGCCGTCCCAGCTTCAACTTAAGAGGCGTAAACCGGCAATTGCCTTCCAACGTCAAAACGGCCGTATCAGCGTTGATGCGGTCCGATGAATGCAAAATCTCTGAAACCCGGCGCACCCAATGGGTTGTTGATTCTCCTTCCTCCTGGACACAGGCAGCTAAATCCACAATTGACGTGGGTTGCTTGCACGTGTCTTTGAAATTCTGAATAAACCGGGCTCTTAGCTCGGCCCATGACCCAATGGAGTTAGCTGGTAGGTTTTTCAACCAAGTGCGAGCTGTCCCTTCCAACATCATGGTGAAGTACTTAGCACATGCCGCATCATCTACGTCCAGCATCTCCATCGCCATCTCATAACTCTCCACCCATGACTCGGGGGGTAAATCGGCAGTGTAATTCGGCACTTTACGTGGGCCCTTGAAGTCCTTGGGCAGCCGTACATTGCGTAATGCTGGGACGAGACACGGCACCCCCAAAGAACTGGAGGTAACCCCTGGTTCCACCGGAGTTGTTGGACGAACCGGAGTAAGCTGACGGGCCGCGTTCTGTGCTGCTAACTCAGCCTCTCGACGTGCCCTAGCACGGTCCACCACATCCTGAGCATCAACACCGCCACCCGCCGGGTTATGGCCTCGTAGCGGATTACGATTGCGGGCACTGCTAGACACAGTCGGTTCATCAACGTGCCTGCTGTAACTCTGGCTTGGGCGGGGGGTGGAATGAATCCTCTCACGACTGTACGAATAAGCCTGTTGCTGAGTTAAAGCTGTCTGAAGGAGCTCCCTAGCCCATCGCGTCTCCACCGCTACAGGGGACTCACCATCGACTGGAAGGGCCGCCAATCGTGAAGCGGCCGCGACTATGTTATCCAAGGGGTTGGAGTAATGACCCGGAGGCGTGGGCACATGCTGGGATGGGATATTCTGAAGAGGCGGATCCATTGCGCGTGGCTGAACCGGCGTCCCCGTTCCAGGTGCTTCTACTCGGTTTACCACTGGCTGGTTGCTGGTTCTGGCCCCTGGCGTATTGAAGAGATTCCTGGCTTTGTAAACCGGAGGCAGGTGAGACCGGTACCTTCTCCTCATTACATCATTTGACGCGTTCTGATCCAACGTAAGCCGATAGGCCTGTGCATCTAACTCGGCCCGTTCTGCAGCCATCCTGGCGTTTTCAGCTGCCAAATCCACCTTGGCTTGGGCTATCTGATCCTTCACCTTCGCCACTTCTGCGTTGTGCCGCTCCTGATCCGCCGGGCTGACTCCGGCCACTAACAGTGCTGCCAAGGTGTCGAATAAATCGGACAGCGCCTTAGCCGGCGGTGGCACAGGGCTTCCTGCCCCAGCTGCCGTCGCCGCTGCTGAACCGGAGATCATCACCGCAGCGGTCGAAGATTGTGGCGCTGACTGTGTACCGGCCATGAAAACCGCAACCCGGCTTGGCGGGTCAAGAGAGTCCGGAATACTGTCACCATCGGAACACCCACCAAACCGGCCATCCCGCAGCTGGTACAATGAGTCGGTCTCTCCAGTAGATGACTCGTCACCGGAATAAACAACGGTTTCGCCATCATACTCTGATCTGTCTTCAGATTCCACTCCGTGGATGACTCCCACGAAGGCATGCTTCATGACAGGCTTAACCCGGGCAGATCTCGCACGCTGAGCCGTTTCGACGATGTCGGTGCGGATGTCCGGCTCAGGGCCCGGTTCGCCAATCTTGCCAATGAACACGTGAATGCCGCCGAAGGGGACCTGGTACCCATATTCAATTGAACCGGCCTCGGGGCCCCAGCCTGCGTCGTCGATGTAGAGCTTGCCGCGATGACTTTTGGTCATCCGACCCACAGCGTATCCCCTGAGTCCTTCGAAGCTGCCCTCTAAGAACTCGAAACCATCGTGCGATAGCCCCACGGTGGGCGCCAACTGTCGTGGTTTTGTCATGGCAGATGTCCTAGAGAAAGGACTTAGTCGTGGAGCCATCACGACGGGTTAGCTTAAAGGGGTTAAAGCGGACAAGGGACGCAGAGAGTTTATACTGGTTCGGCCCCTTGCGGTGAAGGTAAGGGCCTAATCCAGTTGTTGTGGAATTGCTAGGGTTTCGATGACCAGGGAGCGAATCCGCTATGCCTGGCTCTCGAATTGTTGTCTGTCTCCCCTCAAACCGCCGCCGGGTCATCCCCTTATATACATGGGTTGACGCCCGCCGGTTTACAGGATCCCGAGGCCGGCTCATCAACATGTCCGGCTCGGTCTCTACTCTTTCTATCTTATAACACAAGTTTACATATCAATGTCGGTTTATGTCTACAGGCCTTAATCCGCCGTTGGGCCCCGGGCCTTCATGAAGCATCTCCATCTTTGTCCAAGTGGGCTTCAAGTATAATAACTCATTATGGGGATAACCCGGCCTCTCCTGGCCGATTTACACCCAGTAGTAATATCCCCAACAGTATGGTTTGTTCTACAGGTGAACCACATACACTTGAGGAAGCACTTGGTGATGAAAAGTGGAAGAATGCCATGAATGAAGAATACATGGCACTTAAGAAAAATAAAACTTGGCATTTAGTTCCCCCACAGCAAGGTAAAAATTTGATTGATTGCAAGTGGGTATTCAGAATCAAAAGGAAATCTGATGGAACTATTGATCGCTACAAAGCTAGGCTCGTTGCAAAGGGTTTTAAACAACGGTATGGCATAGATTATGAGGACACGTTTAGTCCGGTTGTTAAAGCTGCCACTATCCGTCTTGTTTTGTCTATTGTTGTTTCCAGGGGATGGAGTCTCAGACAACTTGATGTACAGAACGCGTTTCTTCATGGTGTTCTGGAAGAGGAGGTATATATGAAACAACCACCTGGGTTTATAAGTAAAAGTGCACCCTCTTATGTCTGCAAGTTGGACAAAGCACTCTATGGCTTGAAACAGGCGCCAAGAGCATGGTACTCCCATCTCTGTCACAAAATGCAAACACTTGGTTTTGTTCCTTCAAAGTCTGACACCTCTCTGTTCATCTACAACAAGTCCAATACATGCATATTTGTCCTAATATATGTTGATGATATTATTGTGACAAGCTCATCTGATGAAGCCATCACAGGACTTTTGAAAAATTTGAGTGCAGATTTTGCCTTGAAGGATCTTGGAGACTTGCATTACTTTCTTGGGATTGAAGTAAAGAGGCACAAGGATGGACTTCATCTCTCTCAAGAAAAGTATGCAGTTGACTTGGTAAGGAAAGCTGGCCTGCAAGGTTGTAAACCTACACCTACTCCACTATCCAGCTCAGAAAAATTATCTCTCACACAAGGAACTCTCTTGACTCAAGAGGACAGCACAAAATACAGGAGCTTGGTAGGAGCTCTTCAATACCTCACTCTTACCAGGCCTGATATTTCTTTTGCTGTCAACAAAGTATGCCAGTTCCTTCATGCACCTACAACTGTTCATTTAACTGCTGCCAAACGGATAGTTCGATATGTCAAAAACACATTAAGCATGGGTCTTAATTTCAGCAAATCATCTTCTACACTTGTCAGTGCCTTCTCTGATTCTGATTGGGCAGGCTGTCTTGATGATAGACGCTCCACTGGTGGTTTTTCTATTTTCTTTGGATCCAACTTGATATCATGGTGTGCTCGCAAACAAGCTACAGTCTCCAGATCCAGTACAGAGGCAGAATATAAGGCTCTGGCAAATGCCACAGCTGAAATTATATGGGTTCAGTCCATGCTAAAGGAACTTGGTATAAAGAGTAAACAAGCTCCTTGTCTGTGGTGTGATAACCTTGGTGCTGCCTATCTTTCAGCTAATCCAGTGTTTCATGCCAGGACCAAACACATTGAGATAGACTTTTATTTTGTCAGAGAAAGAGTTGCTCAGAAGCAACTTGACATTCGTTTTGTGCATTCCCGTGACCAAATTACAGATGGGTTCACAAAGGCATTGCCTGTCAAGAGCTTTGAGAACTTCAAGTATAATCTCAACTTAATGCAATTGTGATTAAGGGAGGGTGTTAAACACGTCAACACGTCACGCTACATGACAGGCGCATCTCATAGGAGATAGTTGAGATAGTTAGGTTGTTAGAGTATCATGTTTATCTCATGTAACCTCTTATCTCTATCTCCTTTCTTGATCTCCAAGCTTGTAATCTAAACCGCATGTATGCGCTGTTATGGGAGGTGCGCCCCATCTATTTAACACGAACCCGTCGGCCTGAGCGAGGCAAGACGTTCTGCTAGTTCGCACACCTTCTTGTTCTCTGTATGCTTTATTTATTTTGCAACGTCATGCACTGGGCAAAAGACGGGTTTTCTATTTGGTTAAAGATGGCCACTCGAGGCCAGGGTCAAATCAGGGTACGGAAGTAATGCTCCCTGGGATCTATTCTTCAACCCCATGAACTAATTGCACTTTTAACTTGTTCTTTGTATTTCTGGGAATTACTGCAGAGACCCAATCTGCAGCACCATTGCTGTTAAGAACAGAGGATGCATAAATAAATTCTCTGCATATACATATTTCTGACACAGCTTGATGTTGCTGTCTCTAAATGGCTTCTGTAGTTTCTTTACATATTTTTTCCGGGCAGATGCTGTACATTTGCACATATATTATCATGTTCATTAGATCATACTATGATACAGGCCGAAAGTATGCAGAGAACAGTAATTGGAAGTAACACAGGTCAGTGGATGTTGAAAGTAGCATAGTCTCGTCTTGTTCTTTGAGAAAAGATAATGCCAATGGATGTTGAGCTCTTTGAAGCTATAGTTTACCGGTCAGCAATGCATCAGCTTTTTTTTCCAGTGTAGCAGCAGTGAGCGTGGTGGGATGGATCCGCACTAGTCGAACTCTCATATTACTTTTAGTGTAGGTTGAATCCTAAGCTAACTAGTGGAAAACTTGAGATCATCAAACGTTTGCGAACTAATCTGCGTCATGTGTCTATTGTATTCGGCTGAGGAGTTGACTTTGCTTTATTTTATTTTTTTATATCTTGGTTCTTCTTAGTACTCGACTGTTTGCAATTTATTATATGGCTCGTGTCTCTCTTCCTTGAACCGAAGAATTGACTTTACCTTCTTATCCAGTGGTCTTCTCTCTTTTTTTTCGAAACGGAGATTTTTTTTTCAAAACGGAGATCCAGTGGTCTTCTCAATAGTCAGTATTTGGGGTGTTTGCAGTACTCACTAAGCTTTCTGTGAGTCCGGTGGCTATGTCGTTTGTTGTTAGGTCTAAGTTTTGACTTCGCGTGGTGCAAGGGCCTGCTTCGGCCGAGGGAAGGTGAAAGAACATGCGGTGCCCCCATGTTTGATTTTGGTAATTGATGACAATCTCTATGGACTAATGGTTGCCTTGAGTTATATTTGAAGGATTTGTCCATAGGCTTTTCTTGGAGTCCATTTGTTGGTTTCAAGGAGAGTTTGTGATGACCAAGATGCTATTCAAGGAATTACCTAAAGATTGGTCATGCGAGAGGTTGATCAAGACTAAGTCAAAGAGTGAATCAAGTTGATCAACACACAAAGCGTAGAAGATGTACCGAGGGGGACCAAGCGATCCCATGGTATGGTAAGCATTGTCAATTACGCTTTGTGTACTAACCCATGGTCTTCGTGAGAGTTCTTTGTGGGGTTAGGTTGCGGTGTGCAAGTTCAAGTGGATCATCACGAAGAGATCACATGCTTGAAGCTTGCCATCCATTGTGGTGGCAATGGACTTGTGAAGATGAGCCAAAGAGTGGCTCACCCATAGTGGAGTATGGGGGAGCAATCAACTAGTCTTCACCGAGCCAACGCAATCAAGAAAGGTGGTCCAACTTGAGGAAGTCAACATCGTCATCATCTAGCTCAAGTGGACTTTGTGCAAGGCAAAGGTTTGCCCTTGATAGGTTTTCTCTTTTGTCGGTCTCATGGTGGTAGTTGGGAGACCGGGTTATAGGATCGATTGCCGTACTATCAAGGGGGGCTCTCGATGAGTAGCTTGATCGTATCGTTCATAGAGAGCTCAAACCATTGCATCCTTGCATCATCTTTCTTGGTTCTTGTTTGGTTCTCTTTGTGAGTCTTAGAGCTTATGGTCATCTTGATGACAAGCTCGAGTTCATCGAAAACGGAGTTCATATGCTTCTTCTATTGCGTTTTCGGTGTTGGAGGTTTTACCGGTCCTATTCGAGAAAGGGTTCTCACCATTTTCTTATGGGCCTTTTCTATATTCCTTCTTATTGTTATTTCTATCAAGATTGTGTTAGCCCTTGTCGCTAGCTTTCCAACAAACTTGGTTTCGTTGAATTCGGAGTCCGTTTGTAGAAGTTGTGGCTGTTTTGGTAAAGGCTGCAGCGGTACTACCGCGGCTAGAGCGGAAGTAATTTTTTACTACCGCTCCTGAGCGGTACTACCGCGGCTCCTGAGCGGTAGTACCGCTCCGGACCAAAATCTCGTGTTTTGCTCAGCGGAGGTAGGCACGGAAGTATTTTTTTAGTACCGCTCGCAAGTAGTAGTACCGCTACCATTTGCGGTAGTACCGCTATCCCTAGCGGTAGTACCGTGAGGACGAGCAGTAGTACCGCTCCGGCGGTTCTTCTGGCCTTTTGCCTCCTCGCTGTTGTTTTCCAAAGGGGTACTACCGCCCTAGCGGTAGTACCGCTTTGTGCGGGCTGTGAGCATAACGGTTGGATTTTCCCCCTCCTATAAAAGGGGGTCTTCTTCCCCATTGCATCTTATCCTTTTGAGCTCGCATTTGCCCCCCATTGTTGACCTTCTTCAAGCTTGCTAACTCTCAATCCCTCCAATGATTCTTGCTAGTTCTTGAGGGAAAAGAGAGAGGAGATCTAGATCCATCTTTCCACCAATCACTTTCTCCTCTAAGTGAGGGGAACCTTGTGGATCTAGGTCTTGGAGTTCTTCGTGTTCTCTTCTTTGTTCTTCCTCTCATTTTCCTCCCTAGCATTAGTTGCTTCGGTGGGATTTGGGAGAGAAGGACTTGGGCACTTCGTGTGCCCTTGCCATTGCATTTGGTGCATCGGTTTGAGTTCTCCATGGTGATACGTGGAAGTGAAGTTTGAGAAGCTTATTACTCTTGGGTGTTTGGGCACCCTAGAGCTTGTTCCTCTTGGGTGCCTTGGCGCCCTAGACGGTTGGTGTTGTTCGGAGCTCAATCATTGTGGTGTAAAGCTCCGGGCAAGCGTCGGGGTCTCCAATTAGGTTGTGGAGATCGCCCCGAGCAATTTGACGGGTACCGATGACCGCCTCCAAGGGTTGCCAAAGTGTACGGGTTTGGTGACCGCCCCCAAGGGTTGCCATTTGTACGGGTTCGGTGACCGCCCTCAAGGGTCCCTTAGTGGAATCACGGCATCTTGCATTGTGCGAGGGCGTGAGGAGATTACGGTGGCCCTAGTGGCTTCTTGGGGAGCATTGTGCCTCCACACCGCTCCAAACGGAGATTAGCATCCACAAGGGTGTGAACTTCGGGATACATCGTCGTCTCCGCGTGCCTCGGTTATCTCTTACCCGAGCCCTTTACTTATGCACTTTACTTTGTGATAGCCATATTGTTTCTTGTCATATATCTTGCTATCACTTAGTTGTTTATCTTGCTTAGCATAAGTCGTTGGTGCACATA
The DNA here is from genome assembly GCA_011799875.1 of Thinopyrum elongatum. NCBI lineage: Eukaryota > Viridiplantae > Streptophyta > Magnoliopsida > Poales > Poaceae > Thinopyrum > Thinopyrum elongatum. The sequence continues at coordinate 487,816,481 of CM022298.1, read as the reverse complement.
GGTGAGCCTAGTTGTTGTAGGTTTTGTGCTTGACAAATTAACCGCTAGGTTTATTCCGCATTTGTTCAAGCCTCAACCGTAATTATTTTAAAACGCCTATTCACCCCCCCCCCCCTCTAGGCGACATCCTCGATCTTTCAGAAGGGAGGATGCCGGGGCGGCGGCCCCGGGCTTGACGCCGCCGGATCTTGCCGGCTGGAGGGTCGTGGTGCGCGGATCTTGCTCCCTATTCATGGATCCGCGGCGAGTTGGGGTGGTTCTGTCGACGGAGCATGAGGTGCTGTGGCTGGCAGGTCACAATGTGCAGGCGGGTGGACTTCGACGAAGGGGCTGCTGCATGAACGGCGTTCCGGGCGCTCTGCTGCTCTGGATCTGGCTGTGTTTCCCATCTGGTGTTGGCGGTGCGAAGAAGCTCCTGGCGAAAGCCTTGCAAGACCTCGGTCGGTGCTGACAGCGGTGGCACATTGGTGTCATACCCTCCTTGGAGGCGTGGTCGCGGAGTCTTCTTCCATCCCCATGGTGGGTGGCTCTCCGGGAGAAATCTCTAGCTTCAGTCTCTCGAAGCGGGCAACGGTGGCGGCTACGTCGCATCCTCCTTGGAGTCGTTGCCTTGGTGAGCCAGGATGTGGCTCCCTTTTGCCGTCGAGGATGGTGGATGCCGGGGCAGCGGCCCCGGACGGCTGATGTGCGCCGAGGCGGCGGTCTCGGAAAGCGTTGCGCGAGGCGGCTCCATGAGGCGGGGCAGCGGCTCGGACTTCGTTTGGGTGGCAATCTTGGGCCACTTGGGTGGCAGGATTGTCGGCTCGGTCGACGCGCCCCAGTGGGGGTGGTTGGACGGTACGTCGGGGCGGCAGCTCCGGATATGGTGCGACATTCGTGGTCTGCGTGCGGTTGCTCTGAGCAGCGTGGGTTGCGAGCATCCGGGTCGTGCGGCGTTGCAGCTCGAGGGCGAGCGGTGGCATGTCGGGGCGGCGGCCCCGGAAGGCGGTGTCGGTTGAGTGCGCAGGGCGCGGCGGAGCAGTGGATGTCGAGGCAGCGGCCTCGAGAGATTTGCAGCTTCGAAGACATGGACCTTGTGTCGTGTGGGCGACGTGGTTGTCATCGGTGTTGGTCGAGGGTGGGCTTTGCCATGTGTGTTAGTGTCGTTGGGTGTGTGGGCTTGGCCTTGTTGTTCCGGTTTTCGCCCGATTTTCCGTAATTAACTGGGCAATTCTCTTCTGCTTAATTAATAGATGAGGCAATCTTTGCCTCCGTTTCGAAAAAAAATAGTTTTGCTACCTAGAACCACAGCTAAACTTCTTATCCCTCCCTGTTGTTTCAACTGCCTGAATTGACCTACTGCTGACATTCATTGCAACTCATACAAGGAATTTCAATCCTCTGATACTGATTAATTGATAGTGTGGTGAATGTTTGTTGTACGATCAATTCATGTCAGTTTTCCACATGGATTTTCCTTTGTCTTTGTCAACGACCAATTAGTTTTATGACGATTTTTTTCATTCATTCAATTTGCATACCAATTGCTTTCCCTGATAAAAAAAAAGTACTTCCGTTAGCTTGCAAAAACGTCTTACATTATGGAACGAAGTAGTAGATCAATTTGTTCACTTGGTGGACGATTAGTGGTATATAGTGGACGTTGCGTTTTCTACCTCTGAAACCCTCTTTTGTTTCAGAGGACACATTTGAAACTCTGAATGAATGCTTCTACCTCTGCGTCAAGATAATCGCTGGTATTATTATCTCTTGGAGATCGTTGTTATATGAGCAAGTCTGCGAGTACTAGTTGCGGCATTTCTGGTCATCGTGTGATGTCAACCAGAACCTCGCGCTGCTTCAAAAGCTGACACTAGAGCATCTACAGCGGCATACGAGACCTTCATACGTCCGCGGAGAGGGTCCGGTCACCCCTCATTTCGCATCCTTGCAACCGTATACGCAAATCCATACCTCAAATCCATACTATATCATACAACTCAAAAGTTACGTACTACTATACAGATAAACCTAGCCTAAACTACTTGTCATTGGAGATGTAAACGACCTCTGTGCCGGCATAGCCTGATGGACCGGCCTCCTGGACATTGGCCGCTGCCCGCAGCTCCGGCTCCTCGTGGGACTTCAAGTTGGCGAAGAGTTCGCCGACCTTCCCGCATGCCTCACGAAGGTAGCGGTGATTAGCCTCCACCTACGCCTCCGAGTGGATGGAGTCGAGGATAGCCCAAAACCCTGTTGCCTCCTCTACTTGGGCCACCGCAAACTCCGTGAGGGCGTCGCCCTTGCCCAACCCGGCAGCCGGAAGTGCCGGATTCGCCTCGCCTTCGTCCTCTTCTTCCTCCGGCTTCGCGGCCTCCATGTCCGCGTCTGGCGCCTGCTCCGGAGGGTCCAGAGGCAGAGCGACTGCAACCTGAGCGGCACGCCTGGCTCGGAACTCCTCTAGGAGCTTCAACCACCGCTCCAGAGAGAGCACGGCGTACGTGGTGATTCGATGTCGGGCCATGAGTTACGGTGGACGGCGAGCTCGAGCGGATAGGACGGTGGTGGCGCGGAGGGGAAGAATAGGATTGGGGTTTCGCCGCCCAGCTTAAATAGCCGGATTGGGAGTCTCGGGCGGTGAGCCAGAGCGACAGTACTCACCGGACCGTTGTGTCTAGATGTGCGTTCGTGTGGGTCATGTCCGTCAGTCCGACATGGTCGGGCCTCATATTTGCTCTAGATATGAGCTGGATATGAGGGGTGCCAGTCAGCTCGGGCGTATAGGACCGGTATGAAAAGTCCGACTGGGTCGCTTTTTAGTGACCTGTCACTGTTCGAACGTCCGCCCTGTCCTTCAAGGACCTCCTCCTATGAATACAATGCCAAATCCACCAAGCAACGACCCAAGATTTATCTCATTTTTATGGGGATCCCCTAGAATCCATTCTGCCCATTTGATGCCATTGTGGAGCACCTATATATTTTCTGGTGATGCTGAAATCCTGAAATTATTTCTAGACACCCTCATATATGCATATAAATAAAGCATATATAAGCAAGCTTGGACCCAGATTTGCTCTAGTTTGGAGAAGATCATCCAAAAAAAACTCCCGTCCTTTTTGGCACTTTTTGTGAAACAAGTGTATTTTTCACTGATCCTTTTTATATGAATTTTTGCAAGTTGAATCCCCATCCCAAACAAGCCACCTGAGAGGAACTTTAGATCCAGGCTTGATGATCATGACCAATTGCCAGGCACCAACATGTTGCTATTGTTTTGGAGTCTGAAAACTTTTGCACTATCATGTTGCAAGTTTGGGGCTCTCCCCCCTCCCTGTTGCTCAAACCAGTAATGAGCAACCTCCCAGACAAGGTCTTAAACCCCTTGGCACCCCAGAGCATGCTTTCAGCATGGTGACCACGAGTGTGGCGTGCCCCAGAGCGCGACCACAGTGCGCCCGAGCCCAACCTCCCTGTTCATCCTCGCGCCGCTTCCCCCAGCCGTCGCAGCCCGACCCAGAGGGCCATCTACTCGTGAGCTACCCCTTTGCCCCGCGCGTGGTTGCTGACTAGCGTCCACGAGCAAAGAAGAAACATCGGGGCCGTCAGATGCTTGGGCGCACCGCCAGCCGACTATACATCAGAAACATCGAAAAGAAGGAAGAGACCAACTCGGGAACTAAGCAAGCCACACGAGTGAGTCAACCAACATCACGCACGCACTCAGTACCAGATCGAAAGACAATCCCGGCTTTTGCTTTCCTCCGGTAGGCATAAAAAATGGCGCAACAAAACGAGTGGCCATTTCGCCGCCCGCGCGCCCCTCCCTCCTCCGCTTGCCACCAGGCACGACACGTCGACACGAGCGCGTGCTCTAGTAGTGCTGCTGCGGTCACGGCCGCGCCGGACTTTTTCCGGTGGACGAAGACCGGACGGAAGCTTTCGTGCCCGCCAAGCCGCGACACGCGCAACGTGCCGCGCCCCGCGACGCGCACGTAAGCGCTGACAGAAACCACTAGCTACAGCCTACAAGTAGTGAAAAAGGAATCCATCCACTCTGACCCTGCGCAGGCAAGGCAGATCGGGTCGTTTGCCCGACCGACGGCGACCCGTGCTTCGCCGCGAAGGAGCCCCTGCGAGCGGAGACGTGTTGAAATGCTGCCGGTGCGGGCGCCTCCCCTGGCGCCACGTAGAGGAGGAAGAGAACGAGAGGTCCGGAGCTGCCGCTGCCAAGCATGGACCGTGGAAAACCAAGCAACAGGAAAGAAAGAAGACGTCGCATTCATGGCCGGGTTGCTGCGCCGCGGCAGGTAATGGTCTTTTTTACCCTTCCGAAACAAACCGGAGCCACCAAACGCGAAAACCCAAATCCCCCGTTCCACTATTGCCCAACCGATCACATCACGTCACGGTCGCCCAACTAATCAAGAAATGTGTTAATTAATGCGTACACCTTATCTCCCTGGAAGAAAACACTTTTTATTAGTACGTCTCCTGTACTATAGCTGAAATAAAATCTACTATAATCTCAAGCCGCATTTTCCATTTTGAGATGGAGAAAAAAAATCTGTCCTTTTTTATGGACTCGACGACTCTATCTTGATCTCTAGCTGCGGGCCAGCCGAATCAGAAGCTCGGCCATCCAAGTCCAACCAGCGAATCCAAAGCGATAGCGCCGGGGCGGCAGCATAGGGGCTCCGTGGAACCGGTCCACCACGTACGCTTATCCCCGTGCGGTTCCGGGACGCGCACGCCCGATCGGGCGCGATCCGGCGGCGTCGCTCCGTCACGCAGAGCACCACGTGTGCGGGCCACGTGCTACACGTGTAGGCCCACGGTGGCGGCCAACAGACAGCGCCCATCCGTCCGTCTGCGACGGCTCTATCCATCCATCCGTCCATCAAATGCCTTGGCTCTAGCGGGTCTCTCCCGTCCTTCCTCGCCGCTGCTACGTAATCCATGGCTGGCTCTATACGCTTACGTGCACGCGATAAGCTGGCCGCACTTACGTCAGCCGCGGGCCCCATGTGTCAGTGGGTACGGCGTGACGATCGAGGACGGTGAGGGATGACCAGAAAGAAGAGCACTTCATGTTTTGCACAAAACAGCCTGTTTGCTTGGGGGAGTTGGAGCTAGGGAACGGGAGTTTAAGGTGGTTGGGACTAAAAATCTCTTGATAGCCTGTTTGGTAAACATTCGGGCAGGGCAAAGGGAGTTTGCACAAGGATGTTTATGAAAGGATTAGGTATGGGAAGTAGATTTTTACTCCCATTCTCTTGTTTGGCATACGATGGGAATTTGCATGGGATAAAACTCTGCTCAAGAATTAACAGGGTACCCCTCGGAAGAAATCGGTGGGAATTGACTTCCTTAATTCCCATTCCCCTTTCCACTTAAATTCCCATTCCCTCTAATTAAACAGTGGACTTTTAATCTTCTCACCCCTCAACTCCCATTCCCCCTCTCTAATTCCTCCGAACCAAACATGCTGTGATTGGTTCATGGACTTGGGAATTAACAAGGGAAGGGGAAGGGGAATTAGGAGGCCCAACTCCCATCGATCTCTTCCCTGGGGGGACGCTGGTAATTCCGCGAAGGAATGGGAGTTGACGCTTAGAAGAAAATTGTTACAAATTTATTGGCCCACCTCCCGCAAAAAAAGGAAAAAACTCTCACGGAAATCCTACCTAAATACACTTGCAGCGACATCATTTTTCCTCCAAATAAATCGGCCAGCGCTAACTGCTTACTAATCTGCAGATGCAATGCCAAGCACGAGCACATCTCATGCAAGAGGGGCACCCAGCAGCGTGTAGCCTATCTGATTTTGCTACGTAACAAAGTTTGATTCGTTTATCTTTCTTTCACAGACCGATGCAGATCTATTTCCCCTTTCTACTCTCTTTTTTGCCTTCACACGTTACAGATTTTGTTTCAACATTTGCCAGCGTGTTTGGTTCGGGGGAATTAGAGATGGGGAATGGGAGTTGAGGGGTGAGGAGATTAAAAATCCACTGTTTGATTAGAGGGAGTGGGAGTTTAAGTGGGAAGGGGAATGGGAGTTGGAGAAGCCAATTCCCACCGATTTCATCCCAAGGGGTACCCTGTTAATTCGTGAGCAGAGTTTTATCCCACGCCAATTCTCATCATACACCAAACAAGGGAATGAGAGTAAAAATTTACTTCCCATGCCTAATCCCTTCATAAACACCCTTGTGCAAACTCCCATTCCTTTGCCAAGTGTTTACCAAACAGGCCGTGCGTGTCCCCTTCTTTCTTCATTGTTCATTAGAATTATTCCCACATATAATTCCCACCCCACACCAAACGTGGGATTAGGACTAATAGTCCACTTCCCAAGCCTAATCCCTCAGGCAACTCCCTCTCATAAATTCCCAATCCCTTTTCCTTAAACAACCAAACACGCTGAAAGAGACTTGGCGGTTGGCACTTGCCCGTGGAGAAGACACGCGGTGAACCAAGTGAAAGTGTCCTTGCGGTTCAAAAGACCGAAAGGTTTGCTTGGACTATGCATTTTTTCAAGTACTACACTATTTGTTTCTCCGGCATTTTTTTTTCGAGAATATGCATATGTGTATCATATCCTCTATTCTTAAATATCTTGTATTCTTAAATAGCTGCGTAACGATCTATTTTTTCTCTTCATGCAACTACGCCACATCATCAAGTCATGCATATGGTCATAAGTTATAATTTGTGCACTAATCTATTCATGCAACCATGCCACGTCAGCAAGCATGCATGTTTCCCCTCAAAAAAAAAAGCAAGCATGCATGTTAGTTTGCTTCACTTATTTTTGTGCGGGCATAGACGGTCACGTTACACATTTTTGTAGCATGACCTACATATATTCGTAAATATACGTAAGTCAAGTTTCACATTTTTGTTAAAAATGGCACCCCGAGTGACTTCAGCCCAGTAGTCTCTATTTTTATACAACATTTTGTCACATGCTTCATATACTTAATTGTTTTCAGAATATATCTCGAGAGCATTCTTAAATTTGTTTTGCAATGGTTTTAGGATTTTTAGCATCTATTTATGCATATGTTTTACCAAGGTTCCCACAACAACGCGTGGGGCATTATCTAGATTTTATAAAAGACAGAAGACAAATAGAGGAGACTACAACTTGCTGCGAACAAACATAGTTGAAATTCCACACCCGAGCTAATCAAACGATTAGATACACACATATACTACAAACACAACACAAAGGAGCCAGCCCTAAACAGATCTACAAGCCGCATCTCGGCCAACGAAGAGCAACAACTTCGATCAAGCTTTTCTTGTCAATGCACCAGCCATTCATGATTGCCTAGGAGGAGACGGCGAATGGGTAGCGGGACTCAATCTGACCTGAGAAAGCCATTGTCTTGGATTCACTGACAACTGCGTGCATTGCTCCCATGAAGATCAACTTGGACCAGTGACAAGCACCAGAGAACTGCTGCACATAACCGTCAAGCCATGTCTCTGTGCACGATGCTCTCGATAGAGTAACCACTGCACATAAGTTTCAACTTTGACTTGTAACCACTGCACAGAAGTTTCAACTTTGACTTCGCAATGATTGTATGAACAAATCCTGACCTTTTTTCTTTGGTTTGTACCTTTTGCTTTCAAGATCGCGGTCGATCCCAAACCGCCGACTTGTTTGGAGGTGATCTTAACTAGAATCACTTGATACTCTCATTGACATTTATGGTCTGTATGTTTAATCCGTCTTCAATCGTATTATTTTTTGTGCGAAAAGGATCAGATCTATTATGAAGATTCACCGGAAGTACAAAACACCCCAAACATATTTTTTTTTACATGTAGGTCCATGGACCACCGAACGAACATTACCGCCGCCAGAACGAGCCGCCGACACGTCGCTGTTGTCGCTCCTATATCGAAGTCGGCATGGCCTTGTCGATGGCAGTCGGAAAGTATTCAATCGTATTCCATCGGCAATCTTTTATTTATTGTAGTTTAACACACTATGGCTTGTGAGTCGAGTATAGCCTGGATGGCTAGATTTCTTATGGTATAACCTCCACACCAGGGTTCAAATCCAGGTCTTTTTGTCACGGGTGGTTGTATTTTTCTAGATTTATTTTAGGCTTATCAACATTGTTTTCTTGGTGGTATTGCCTACTCCTCAATCAATAGGCGTATGTAGCGATTAGTTAATATAGTTCTAAATACTCCCGCCATTCGGTTGCATAGGGGCATCCTACCAAAACCAGACATCTCAGGTATAGTAGTTGCATGTGGGGGAACACATGCCTGACAATTATCGATATTATTACGCAATAACAACTACATTAGTTAGTAATCACTATGTGCCTGGGTCATGGCCCAACGGCTAAAATGCCCTATCCACCCGACCTGTATTGGTCAGATTAACATTTCAGTCGTAATGATTCAAACCTTTTAGTAACGGACCAAAATCCAATGCCTTGCCATGTGGCCACGCCCCATGACAGGGTATTTGCTAATGGAACTATTTTTTCATTAAAAATTACAATCTTTTTTTGTTGTGGGTGACTAGAAATTACAATCTTGACGGTGTTGCTTTCACCTTACATCTATCGTTGTAATGCTCATACCAACTTACCATTGCTTGTTACTTTGTGTTCCTGATCGGATGATATAAGTTCAACATTTTCCGAATATCCGAAAGAAAAACCGTGGGATAAATATTAGCAAAATCGAGTGCCAAGAAAACACGGGTTATGACGAAACAAGCACATCCTCTTCCAAGTTCGTGTGTGGAAAACTAGTAAGAGCAGAAAAGCTATACTCGTGTAACAAAACTTGTCTGTCCCCCCCCCCCCCACAAAAAAAACTTTGTGCGTGAAACTCCTTTGAGTCATGTGATTCTCTTCCCTCCCGTAATTGTTCAACAAAGAAAAGAAAAGAAAAACTACTGAGTTACACACTTTTGGGCACGACCAAAAATTTGTCTAAGATAAGTTTTCCAAAGCGTGACCATTCCCATTCCGTTTCACACCCTTCTGGATTACCTTGTACTCGTAGTACTGCTCCGTTATGCAAGTGTACGACCTAAACAAATCCAGCCCCAATCCAATTCAAGAAGGAAATCGATCAATTTGAAAGATCCAGATCGGCCGCAGTAAAGGAGCCGATAAATTCCTTCACCAAACCAACGAGGCATCCATCTAACCCACAGCTGCACGGACACGGTCACGCGCGCGCGCCTTCCCCCAACAGTCCAACCGGCGCGAAATTCGCACGGCCGGTTCGGTCACAGCAGCGCACGGGAAAGCCCGGGAAGAAAATATTCCCCGGAAAAAGAGATCCCCCGCTCGCCCGCGCAGCGCACACCCAAAGGAAAAACCCCACCGGAACGCAACAAACAAGAGGAGGAGAGCGGGGAGCCGCCCGCCCCGGAAGTAGAAAAGATCGGCTCGGCCGCCCCCACCCCCAGAGCAGGCAGGCAGGCAGGCCACCACGCGCGCGCCCTCCCTCCCTCCTCTCCAACCCCTCTCCTCCTCCCGTTCCCTCCCCCTCCCTCGCGCCGCGCGGAAGGCCAAGCGGGGGAAGGAGCCTTGGAGATTTTCGCGGAACCCCCACCCCCACCCCCCTACGTCCTCCCCTCAAGGTTTCACCACCACCACCCGTCCTCTCCCGCATCGCCGCTCCAACAATCCCAGTCGACTCATCCGCCCACCCCCACCCCACCGCCGCCGCATTTGCAGGTGTCCGCCCTCCGCGTCCGCCGCAGAGTCGCCAATCCCCTCCCGAGAGCCCCCGCCCCGTCGGCTCGTGGATCTCGCCTCCCGCCGTCGCCGGTGCTGGTGGGGATTTCGGTCCCGTGTTTATTGCTCTGATTCGGGCCCTGATTCTCCCCGGATTGCGTTTCCTTTGATGGGGCCGCCGCCGCTGCTCCGGCTCGGGGTCTGATACTGATTCTGATTCGGGCGGAAGGTAGAGATTGTCGTCTTTTTATTGAGCCCCCCTGCCCCTGGTTTCTCTGCCGCTATTGGATTGATTTGGGATCCGTGATCGAGATTGCTCCGTGAAGTTTTTGGTCCTAGGGATATTTTTTGACTGGCCCGGATCAGGAATAGAGGGTTCTCTTGCTGGGGGGTGGGAGATCTAGGGTTGCGTCTTCTATAGTTCTCTTTGTGCATGTGCATACTCCATAGAAAAAAACACCAAAAAAAAGAGGGGAGGAGGAGGAGGAGGAGGAGGAGGATTGGAGCGCAGGGGAATTTGGAGGTTATTATGGCGCTGAATTATCCGTCGTGCTCATTCTTGGTGAGCGACGAGTGCTCTGCCCTGATGCGAGGGTGTGGATGCTGGTCGGAGGAGGCCTCGCCCCTCTCGTCCCCAGGGGTCAACTCCAGGCGCTGGGATGATTTCGAGCCGGACCCTGCGGATCTATTGCCTGCGGATCCCTTCGGGATGAACTTGGGGAACACCATCACTGCAGCCATCGCCAGTTGCCTCGACCTCACGGTCATGTCTGGTGCAGGGCGTTTTGGAAGCAGTGACGGTGGCGCGGCCGACTTGAGTTTTTACCTGAATCATGCTATTGCGGTCTCCCGGGGGCCATCTTACCTCCCGGGTGGCTTCAGGCAGGCTTTTGAGGGGCCCTTTGTGTTTGGAGGCCTTTATGAGGCCGGAGGCGCCAACTGCTCTCAAGGGTTGCCTCCCCTTGTGTCCTGCTCAGGCTCAATTGTACCTGGAGAGGATCCATCTACTTCTGGCAGTGCTGCATTGTTGTGCCGTGATGGAGTTGATGCCGTGGGAGCGTCCTGCTCACGCCCAATTGTACCTGGAGAGGATCCATCTACTTCTGGCAGTGCTGCATTGGTGTGCCGTGATGGAGTTGATGCCGTGGGAGCGTCATGCGCATGGCCAATTGTACCTGGAGAGGATCCATCTCCTTCTGGCAGTGCTGCATTGGTGTGCCGTGATGGAGTTGATGCCGTGGGAAGTGCACCACATGACGGGATGATGTATGCTCTTGCCTATCTTGGGCTTCGTGACATCCTAGCTACAGAGATGGTGTGCAAGTCTTTGCATTCGTGGATCCGCAGCGAGTTATTGTGGAAGTGTATCCATGTTGAACCGGTATTGAGCGGGAAGATCTCTGATCCTGATCTTCTATGTCTGACACAGAAGATTCCAGGTGATTTGCAGTGTCTAAATATAAATGACTGCATAAATATCACCGACAATGGTTTGAATGCTGTTCTCCAAAGCAATCCGACGTTAACAAAGGTTAGTATGGTCACAATACTTTTTGCAAGTATTTCTAAAAATAATTCAGTTCCTCGAAGGCCTGGGATCATATTTGGCAACAAATTAATCTGTATATGTTCATAACTGCACCGATGTACTTCCTATCTTAGCACTCTGATAGAAAAAAATAGAATATGCACACAAATTCGAGCTAAATATGACTGACTTAGGTGGTGGTGGTGTATGGACACAACTCCCTCCGATGGAGCTAGGGCCAGTACCTTAGGATACTTTGGGTAGTCGAATGTAGATGTTATATGGAGCATACCATATTTTTCTTGCTCTTGCTATCTGGGTAGTATTTTCTGCGATGAATATTCACCAAGGTTTTTTAATATGATTTCTCTAGTTATTTTCTGTCATGAATATTCACTATGGTTTTTTAATATGATTTCTCTATTAGTTTACATATAGCACCAACAAAACGAAGTTAGGTTTCATTTTTTTAGCTAATGCTATTCACTTATCTGTAAATCTGCTAGATCGTTGTCTAGAGGGCAAACTAGTTAAAAAATTAATATATGTTTTTACTTTCTCACAATAGTTTAAAGTTGAAACAGCATGATGAAAAACTTGTCCTATCAATTTTAGGGGGAACTCATGTTATGCTGCATATGCTTTTTGGTCATACGTTTTTAATTCAACATAAATGTTTTTGTTTTGTGATTGATTCTAACTTGCTCCTTGTTACAACAGTTGAGTATTGCGCGCTGCCCACGGTTAACTTTGGATGGCCTTATTGCCAATCTGAAGTCATTTAATATGAAAGCAGTGTCGGGTATTAAGAGCCTCAGAATTGACAAAAACTTCAATTTACCAAAAGAGGATTACGAGGAGTTATTATCCTTGTTGAGCATCGACAAGAGACAGGAGTTGCACAACCGGGCTCCGCGATTCCGTCATTCTAATCATTTTTTATTAGATTGCAATGATGGATATGCTCTTGATATTGAGATGTGCCCCATCTGTCAAAGTTACAAACTTGTTTTTGACTGCCCTGAAGTGGAGTGCAGTGACAAGAGATCTGGCAAGTGCAGAGCATGTGAGGTTTGCATCAAGAGATGCCGGCAGTGTGGAAGGTGCTTAGAACGAAATGAGAAGTTTGAAGAGAAATTTGATCTGGTCTACCTTTGCTACAAGTGTCTAGGCGATCCGGCTTCACCATCTCTTGGTGTGGAAAAGGATCTGGTCTCCATTTTATCCAGTGGAAGAATACCTTCTCCTTGACCATGGAGGAGCAACAGTCCATGTCCAGCCATCCAGCCATCTTTCTTAGCATTACTGATGAAGGAAAAAAAAGAAAAAAAACATATAGTTTGCTATTCATGAAGGTGTGTGGTCGTTTGACAGATGGTACATTTGCTTGCAAGAAAAACAAAAAAAAGATGTTACTAATTCCAGCAGAAATAAAGGGATGGTTCCCACTATTACAGCCTCACCAGTGACAATGAGGTGGGTGGCGCATTACTTTTGGTAACATTTAGTTGTTTGGTGATGAGGAGACACTCATTTCCTTTATTATTATCTTGTTCCAGGGATGTTTCTTCATGGACTTTGCAGTTCAAGAGTGTATAGGTAGGTGAGATTGGTGTCGGTGTGTTGCTTGATGCTGCATCTTCCTGTGAAGAAGACTGAAGATGAACTTATTCCTTGGCTTCCAAGTATATTACTCCCTCCGTCTCAAAATAAGTGTCTCAACTTTGTACTAGCTTCAGTACAAATTTGTACTAAGCTCAAGACACTTATTTTAGGATGAAGGGAGTATATCTGTATATGCGTGACATTGTAATAGTTTGTCCTGGATACGTCGTGTCGTATGACTTGGTAACTTGTTTCATAGAAATAAATAAATCAATGACTTCTAACTATACTATCACTATCTTCAATTTTGTTGCTACGTAAGGGCAAATTTGACAATTTTGACCTCGGGACGAAATCAATTCATAGAATGAACTGCCCGTGAAACTATTTCACTCCTCTGACCTTTTTGTGTAGCGTCCGCCACGCCGGCGTCACACCCTACGATGCAGCGCCTACCTCTGGGGCGTTGCACTCCAGTCCACCGTGGCAGCCCTGGGCCCCGCACCCAGCAGTGCAGCGCCTACGATCTAGGCGCCACACATAGTGTGCAGCGCCTAGGCCTTAGGCGCTGCACTGTGACTTAGATGCCAACCGCCCGCTCCCCCTCCCCCCACCCCACCCATTCGTTCCAGGAGGATTTACAGAACAGGCGCGCCGGCGGCTTCCTCCTCTCCCCCTCTCAATCCCCTCTCATGCATTTCTTCACCAATCCATTCTAGAAGGTACTCTCCTCCGATCCCCTTCTTTCTATCCATAGAAAATATGGTATTTTGAAGATTTGGGGAATCATTGTTTGATTTGATTAGATTTGAATCTTGCATGTATTAGAATTTTGCATGTATTACAACCCTTGTTTGTTTGATTTGTGGAACCCTAGTTTAGTTTATTTTATTGAAAAGATATGGTTGGATACATAGATTGACATGTTATTTCTATGGAAAAGTTATTTGTATGAAGTAGGCCTAGTTTAGTTTATTTGTACTAAAATTATACTCGTATTGAGAAGAATGCTTTGGATACATATGCTTTGAATTTTGCATCTAGTAGGCCTACTTTAGTTTTTTTGAATTGAAAAGATAATCGTGTTGACAAGAATGCTTTGTTGAAATTGTTAGGATGGTTTGGCTTCTCGATGATCACTGGGACAAACAACACCGGTCGTACGCTATGTCGGTGGAGCAGCGGGTAATAATGAAAGTGGCCGGTGTTATGAATTTCGTATTTATTTCAAACACAAATGCCCCATATGTAATGTTATGATTTGTTTGTTTGTAGGAGCTTGCACCTCTGAAGCTTCGGTCTCACGGGGTCACCCTTGGATGGATGCGCTATGATGAGCGGTACACACCGTATGTAAGGGAGACAGGACTTCTCCCTTTCATTCAGTTGGTTAGCCGGTCGACGCCACCCAACAATGCTGCAGCACTCACCGCGCTTATTGATCATTGGAGGCCGGAGACACACACTTTCCATCTTCGGACCGGGGAGATGACCGTGACGCTCCAGGATATTGCTATGATCACCGGTCTTCCTATCGATGGGAACCCTTTATGTATGAACACCGATTCTGATGGGTGGCGCGCGCAGATGCATGCCCTTATCGGTATGGTTCCTCCGGAGCCTGTGGAACCAGAAGCAAAAGACAAGAAGAAGGAAAGAGTCGCAGCCGGTGCTCCTTTCACGTGGATTACATCGCACTTTAGTACTTGCCCTGAGGATGCTAATGAGGACACGATCAAGACATATGCTCGTGTCTACATTGTTGGGGAACGTAGGAGTAAATCAAAAAAATTTCCTACGCAACACCAAGATCAATCTATGGAGAGACTAGCAACGAGAGAGAGAGGAGTGTATCTTCATACCCTTGAAGATCGCGATGCGGAAGCGTTGCAAGAACGCGGTTGGAGGAGTCGTACACGCAGCGATTCAGATCGCGGTCGATTCCGATCTAAGCACCGAACAACGGTGCCTCCGCGTTCAACACACGTGCAACCCGGTGACGTCTCCCGCGCCTTGATCCAGCAAGGAGGAGGGAGAGGTTGGGGAAGACAGTTCCAGCAGCACGACGGCGTGGTGGTGGAACTTGCAGTTCTCCGGCAGGGCTTCGCCAAGCTCAAACGGAGGAGGAGGAGGTGTTGGAGAGGGGGAGGGCTGCGCCAGGGGAGAGGATGTGGCCTCCCTCCCACCCCTCCACTATTTATAGGTTGGGGGGGAGAGGGGGCCGGCCCCCTAGATCCCATCTAGGGTTGGGGGCGGCGGCCGGGGGGGGGGGGGGGGGGAGGACTCCCAAGTCAAGTGGAGGCCCTCCCCCTTTAGGGTTTCCCCTCTCCCATGCGCATGGGCCTTAGGGGGGCTGTTCCCCTAGCCCATTAAGGCTAGGGGCCCCCTTACGGCCCATGCTGCTGTATTGGACGGTGGAACAGTTTCCGGACTTCCGACCCCTCCGAATCCTCCGGAACCTTTCGAAAACTTCCCGGTACAATACCGAAAAAACCGAACTTTTTTCGGAACCCCAATAACAACTTCCCATATATAAATCTTTACCTCCGGACCATTCTGGAACTCCTCGTGACGTCCGGGATCTCATCCGGGACTCCGAACAACATTCGGTATTCACATACTATTTCCCATAACACCTAAAGTCACCGAACCTTAAGTGTGTAGACCCTACGGGTTCGGGAACCATGCAGACATGACCGAGACATCTCTCCGGCCAATAACCAACACGGGATCTGGATACCCATGTTGGCTCCCACATGTTCCACGATGATCTCATCGGATGAACCACATGTCGAGGATTCAATCAATCCCGTATACAATTCCCTTGTCTACCGGTATGATACTTGCCCGAGATTCGATCGTCGGTATCCCTATACCTTGTTCAATCTCGTTACCCGGCAAGTCTCTTTATCGTTCCGTAACGCATGATCCCGTGGCTAACTCTTTAGTCACTTGAGCTCATTATGATGATGCATTACCGAGTGGGCCCAGAGATACCTCTCCGTCATACGGAGTGACAAATCCCAGTCTCGATTCGTGCCAACCCAACAGACACTTTCGGAGATACCTGTAGTGCACCTTTATGGTCACCCAGTTACGTTGTGACGTTTGATACACCCAAAGCATTCCTACGGTATCCGGGAGTTCCACAATCTCATGGTCTAAGGAATGATACTTGGCATTAGAAAAGCTTTAGCAGACGAACTACACGATCTAGTGCTATGCTTAGGATTGGGTCTTGTCATCCACACATCACTCCTAATGATGTGATCCCGTTATCAACGACATCCAATGTCCATGTTCAGGAACCGTAACCATCTATTGATCAACAGCTAGTCAACTAAGGCTCACTAGGGACATGTGTGTGGTCTATGTATTCACACATGCATTACGATTTCCGGATAACACAATTATAGCATGAACAATAGACAATTATCAACAAGGAAATAATAATAACCACTTTATTATTGCCTCTAGGCATATTTCCAACAGTCTCCCCACTTGCACTAGAGTCAATAATCTAGTTACATTGTGATGAATCGAACACCCATAGAGTTCTGGTGTTGATCATGTTTTGCTCGTGGAAGAGGTTTAGTCAACGGATCTGCGACATTCAGATCCGTATGCACTTTACAAATATCTATGTCTCCATCTTGAACATGTTCACGAATGGAGTTGAAGCGACGCTTGATATGCCTGGTCTTCTTGTGAAACCTGGGCTCCTTGGCAAGGGCAATAGCTCCAGTGTTGTCACAGAAGAGAGTCATTGGGCCCGACGCATTGGGAATAACTCCTAGGTCGGTGATGAACTCCTTCATCCAGACTGCTTCCTGTGCTGCCTCCGAGGCTGCTATGTACTCCGCTTCACATGTAGATCCCGCCACGACGCTTTGCTTGCAACTGCACCAGCTGACTGCCCCACCATTCAAAATATACACGTATCCGGTTTGTGACTTATAGTCATCCAGATCTGTGTCAAAGCTAGCATCGACGTAACCCTTTACGACGAGCTCTTCGTCACCTCCATAAACGAGAAACATATCCTTAGTCCTTTTCAGGTACTTCAGGATGTTCTTGACCGCTGTCCAGTGTTCCATGCCGGGATTACTTTGGTACCTTCCTACCAAACTTACGGCGAGGTTCACATCAGGTCTGGTACACAGCATGGCATACATAATAGACCCTATGGCTGAGGCATAGGGGATGACGCTCATCTTTTCTCTATCTTCTGCCGAGGTCGGGCATTGAGCCATGCTCAATCTCACACCTTGTAATACAGGCAAGAACCCCTTCTTGGACTGATCCATATTGAACTTCTTCAATATCTTGTCAAGGTATGTGCTTTGCGAAAGACCAATGAGGCGTCTCGATCTATCTCTATAGATCTTGATGCCTAATATGTAAGCAGCTTCTCCAAGGTCCTTCATTGAAAAACACTTGTTCAAGTAGGCCTTTATGCTTTCCAAGAATTCTATATCATTTCCCATTAACAGTATGTCATCTACATATAATTTGAGAAATGCTACAGAGCTCCCACTCACTTTCTTGTAAACACAGGCTTCTCCATAAGTCTGTGTAAACCCAAACGCTTTGATCATCTCATCAAAACGAATGTTCCAACTCCGAGATGCTTGCACTAGCCCATAGATTGAGCGCTGGAGCTTGCATACCTTGTCAGCATTATTAGGATCGACAAAACCTTCTGGCTGCATCATATACAACTCTTCCTTAAGGAAACCATTAAGGAATGCCGTTTTGACGTCCATTTGCCATATCTCATAATCATAGTATGCGGCAATTGCTAACATGATTCTGACGGACTTCAGCTTCGCTACGGGTGAGAAGGTCTCATCGTAGTCAACCCCTTGAACTTGTCGATAACCCTTAGCGACAAGTCGAGCCTTATAGATGGTCACATTACCATCCGCGTCTGTCTTCTTGAAGATCCATTTGTTCTCTATGGCTTGCCGATCATCGGGCAAGTCTGCCAAAGTCCATACTTCGTTTTTATACATGGATCCTATCTCGGATTTCATGGCTTCTAGCCATTTGTTGGAATCCGGGCCTGCCATCGCTTCTTCATAGTTCGAAGGTTCACCGTTGTCTAACAACATGACTTCCAAGACAGGGTTGCCGTACCACTCTGGTGCGGAACGTGTCCTCGTGGACCTACGAAGTTCAGCAGCAACTTGATCCAAAGTTTCATGATTATCATCATTAACTTCCTCTCTAGTCGGTGCAGGCACCACAGAAACATCTTCCTGAGCTGCGCTACTCTCCGGTTCAAGAGGGGGTACCTCATCAAGTTCTACTTTCCTCCCACTCACTTCTTTCGAGAGAAACTCTTTCTCCAGAAAGGATCCATTCTTGGCAACAAAGATCTTGCCTTCGGATCTAAGGTAGAAGGTATACCCAATAGTTTCTTTAGGGTATCCTATGAAGACGCATTTTGCGATTTGGGTTCGAGCTTTTCAGGTTGAAGTTTCTTGACATAAGCATCGCATCCCCAAACTTTCAGAAACGACAGCTTAGGTTTCTTCCCAAACCATAATTCATACGGTGTCGTCTCAACGGATTTCGACGGAGCCCTATTTAAAGTGAATGCGGCAGTCTCTAAAGCATAACCCCAAAATGATAGCGGTAGATCGGTAAGAGACATCATAGATCGCACCATATCCAATAGAGTGCGATTACGACGTTCGGACACACCATTACGCTGAGGTGTTCCAGGCGGCGTGAGTTGTGAAACAATTCCACATTTCCTTAAGTGCGTGCCAAACTCGTGACTCAAATATTCCCCTCCACGATCTGATCGTAAGAACTTTATTTTCCTGTCACGTTGATTCTCTACCTCACTCTGAAATTCCTTGAACTTTTCGAAGGTCTCAGACTTGTGTTTCATTAAGTAGACATACCCATATCTACTTAAGTCATCAGTGAGGGTGAGAACATAACGATAACCACCGCGAGCCTCAACGCTCATTGGACCGCACACATCAGTATGTATGATTTCCAGTAAGTTGGTTGCTCGCTCCATTGTCCCGGAGAACGGAGTCTTGGTCATTTTGCCCATGAGGCATGGTTCGCACGTGTCAAATGATTCATAATCAAGAGACTCCAAAAGTCCATCTGCATGGAGTTTCTTCATGCGTTTGACACCAATGTGACCAAGGCGGCAGTGCCACAAGTATGTGGGACTATCATAATCAACCTTACATCTTTTGGCATTCACACTATGAATATGTGTAACATCACGTTCGAGATTCAATAAGAATAAACCATTGACCAACGGGGCATGACCATAAAACATATCTCTCATATAAATAGAACAACCATTATTCTCGGATTTAAATGAGTAGCCATCTCGCATCAAACGAGATCCTGATACAATGTTCATGCTCAAAGCTGGTACTAAATAACCATTATTGAGGTTTAAAACTAATCCCGAAGGTAGATGTAGATGTAGCGTGCCGACGGCGATCACATCGACCTTGGAACCATTCCCGACGCGCATCGTCACCTCGTCCTTTGCCAGTCTCCGCTTATTCCGCAGCTCCTGTTTTGAGTTACAAATATGAGCAACCGCACCGGTATCAAATACCCAGGAGCTACTACGAGCGCTGGTAAGGTACACATTAATAACATGTATATCACATATACCTTTGGTATTGCCGGCCTTCTTATCCGCTAAGTACTTGGGGCAGTTCCGCTTCCAGTGACCGTTTCCCTTGCAATAAAAGCATTCAGTCTCAGGCTTGGGTCCATTCTTTGGCTTCTTCCCGGTAGCTTGCTTACCGGGCGCGGTAACTCCCTTGCCGTCTGTGACGACCCCGGCTTAATCGTGCACTAATTATACACGCAAATGCGCACGATCAAGCCTAAGGACTCACTTGAAGATATCACAACACAACTCTAAAACATAAATAAAGTCATACAAGCTTTATATTACAAGCCAGGGCCTCGAGGGCTCGAATACATAGCTCGATGTCATACAAGCGTCAGCGGAAGCATTAGATATCTGGGTACAGATATATTACAGAGAGAGAAATAGGCCTTCACAAAGGCGGGGTAAAATATAATACTACGATCGAAAGGCGTAGGCCTCCTGCCCTGGACCCTCCGATCCTACTCCTGGTCGTCGAACGGCTCCTCGTAGTAGTAGTACTCGCCAGGCGGGTAGTAGTACTGTTCGTCGGCTGGGGCATCTGACTCAGGGGCTCCGTCGTCTGGTGGCATCAAATGGAAAATGGGGGAAAAAGAAAATAAAGCAAACGTGAGTACTCATCCGAAGTACTCAGCAAGCAAGGATCTACACTACATATGCATCATTTTCAGAGGGGACTGTATATGTGGATTGGGCTGCAGAAATGCCAGAATAGAGGGGGAAAGCCTAGTCCTATCGAAGACTAGCATCTTCAACAATCTTCGACAGTCTTGCAGCATTAGAAGAGATCAGATGAACATAATGTAAAGCAGTAGTAGTAATATCATTAACCTCGACCTGAGATCCTTTCTCGACTCCCTGCGAGAAAGCAATCCCAGAGCCGTACTATCCAGTTCTCATCACATGTTCTAGTTGTACCGATCGGGATACAACTCCGAGTGTCCGTTACCGTAGGACAGGCTATCGATAGAAGTTTCTTCCCTGCAGGGGTGCACCAACTTACCCACCACGCTCGCTTAACTCCGGCCGGACACACTTTTCTGGGTCATGCCCGGCCTCGGCTAAGCAACACGCCGCAACCCGACCAAATACTTAACAGAGAGGTCAGCACGCCAGACTAAACCTATGCCCCCAGGGGTCTTGGGCCATCGCCCCGGGAACTCATGCGTGTTGCGTGGGCGGCCGGAAGCAGACCTAGCAACCCCTTAATACAAGCGCGGTTGCGTAACCAGTCCAATCCAGTGCGCGCCGCTCAGTCGCTGACGTCCATTAAGCTTCGGCTGAAGTATACGACGCAGAACGCCCATACTATGCCCACGTGATGGTTAGTGCTATCGGGCCAGAGGCCCCTCGGATCAAATATCCAAACCGTAGTGGATTATGAGCGCGCGGAAACGAGCAGAGACTCACGATCGATGTGACCCCGTCGCCCTGTGACGACCCCGGCTTAATCGTGCACTAATCATACACGCAAATGCGCACGATCAAGCCTAAGGACTCACTTGAAGATATCACAACACAACTCTAAAACATAAAATAAAGTCATACAAGCTTAATATTACAAGCCAGGGCCTCGAGGGCTCGAATACAAGCTCGATGGCATACAAGCGTCAGCGGAAGCATTAGATATCTGAGTACAGATATATTACAGAGAGAGAGATAAGCCTTCACAGAGGCGGGGTAAAAATAAAAAACTACGATCGAAAGGCGTAGGCCTCCTGCCCTGGACCCTCCGATCCTACTCCTGGTCGTCGAACGGCTCCTCGTAGTAGTAGTACTCGCCAGGCGGATAGTAGTACTGGTCGTCGGCTGGGGCTTCTGGCTCAGGGGCTCCGTCGTCTGGTGGCATCAAATGGAAAATGGGGGGAAAAGAAAATAAAGCAAACGTGAGTACTCATCCGAAGTACTCAGCAAGCAAGGATCTACACTACATATGCATCATTGTCAAAGGAATGGCTGTATATGTGGACTGGGCTGCAGAAATGCCAGAGTAGAGGGGGAAAGCCTAGTCCTATCGAAGACTAGCATCTTCAACAATCTTCGACAGTCTTGCAGCATCAGGAGAGAGAGCAGATGAACATAATGTAAAGTAGTAGTAGTAATATCATCAACCTCGACCTGAGATCCTTTCTCGACTCCCTGCGAGAAAGCAATCCCAGAGCCGTACTATCCAGTTCTCACCACATGTTCTAGTTGTACCGATCGGGATACAACTCCGAGTGTCCGTTACCGTAGGACAGGCTATCGATAGAAGTTTCTTCCCTGCAGGGGTGCACCAACTTACCCACCACGCTCACTTAACTCTGGCCGGACACACTTTTCTGGGTCATGCCCGGCCTCGGCTAAGCAACACGCCGCAACCCGACCTAGGCTTATAAGAGAGGTCAGCACGCCGGACTAAACCTATGCCCCCAGGGGTCTTGGACCATCGCCCCGGGAACTCTTGTACGTTACGGGGCCACCGAGAGCAGACCTAGCAACCCCTTATACAAGCGCGGTTGCATTACCAGTCCAACTCGGCGTGCGCCGCTCCTTACTGACGTCAAACAAGCTTCGGCTGATGTGTACGACGCAGAACGCCCATACTATGCCCACGTGATGGTTAGTGCTATCGGGCCAGAGGCCCCTCGGATCAAATATCCAAACCGTAGTGGATTAGGAGCGCGCGGAAACGAGCAGAGACTCACGATCGATGTGACCCCGTCGCCCCGTCTCGAGGACTTGCGGCAAGGGCTAAGAATGCCCGGCCACGCCTCGTAGTTATCTCGCGGGCACCATCCAGGTCAACCCGACTCCACATCACTTCGCGTTAAGCTCGCGCGGGTACCCCTCAGGGCCGACCCGTCTTTAGTATCATAGTTTAGTGCAAGTCATAATATCCAAGGTATCTGTGTGTCTGACACCGAAGGGAACCCTGAGGAATCACCCTCGATGGAATTCCCGCTCGATGTTATCATCAAGGTGAACGAAGGAGGAATCACCCTCGAGGTCCACCTTGAGGAGTTGCGCGACGACGTCGTGATCGGGGGTGGTGTAGAAGGAATCACCCTCGCTTACCACGACCGAGTAACTAACCTACAAGGTTAACATCAGAAGTGCTGACGAGGTATCACCCTCGGCACTCGATGATAACCCAGCAGTGTCGGCAACTACGGGGAAGTGATGTGAGGTGCCATGGTCTAGTCTTCAATCCCGATGATCGGGTCTTCTGATGTTCAGCAGGGCAGTCGGGATCAATTGGGGGTCTCTGTCGTGACTCTACCCATCCTATGCTAAACAGTTTAGGATAACAGGCATGTATCAAAAGTAGGTTACAAGTAAACAGGCTATGCAACAGAGTAGGATAGTAATAGCAGCAGTAACATCTAGTGCAAGCATAAGAGGGGAGAGAGTAGGCGATATCGGAATGCTCAAAATGGGGGTGCTTGCCTGTTTGCTCTGGGGCAAGGGCAAGGTCTTCAGGGGTGTCGCCGGGAACGTAGTCGTACTCCGGAGCTGCGTCTGCGTCTGGAGCTACGTCTGCGTCGGGGTCTATCGAGAGAGAAGAGGGGGAGGAAACAGGTAAACAATATGCAATCATATGCCACCAGTGCGTGCTATGCTATGATGCAGTGCAGGGTTGCCTGAATATGCATCTAAGTCATTTTAGTTATTTTTAGAATTATTCTGGGATTTAATATCCGACGTGTGGTGCAACATTCATCTGCCGGATTCGGGTCCGGAGTTACGAGTTCTTCTACGTAGGAGGTTCCGAGGAGAAACAGACGGCACGATCAGACTCGGCTCGTCGTTCTGAGCAACTTTCATGTATAAACTTTTTCAATCTGAGCTACGGTTTAAAAGTTATGAATTTATAAGGATTTACAAATTTCTGAAATTTTTGGATCTATTTAAAATTCGAATTTGTACAGCAACAGGAAACGCTGGGTGCACCCGGTGCAGTGCACCCAGAGTGGACCAGAGGGGCTGACCAGCGGGACCCAGCAGCTGAGTCAGCAGGTCAAACGCTGACCACTGACCGGTCAACGGGGCCAACCGGGTCCCACCTGTCTGTGACTGGGCACTGCCCAGTCAGCAGGTTTGACCTGGTCTAATGACCAGTGGGGCCCCCTTGTCAGCGTCTCAGGGTGGCCCATCGGCAGGGCCACGTCGGCGGGGTGCCGGAGAAAGCTCCGGCGAACCTCTCCCGCGGCGGCGCTCTCGCCGGAGTTGTTCGGAATTCGCCCACGGTGGCTCAAATCGTGCGCAAGTGGGTGCATCTGAACGGGCGGTGCTTCGCGTATCCAGCCGTGGCGGTCTCCAGGCCAGAGGTGGCCGGAAACGACGGCGACGGCAGCCGTGGCGGACGGCCGGAGTCGGGAGCTAGGGAAGAACGACGACGCGAGCGCGCTCGAGTTGAATGAATGGGCCAGGGGCACCTTTGCGCGCGTGCGAGTGCAACGGACTCGGACGCGGGACCATATGGTCGCCGGATGGTCGCCGGCGACGAGCTCGAGCGGCAAGGGGTTCAGGCACCGTCGGCGAGCGACGCTAAGCACGGCCGAACGGAGAGAAAACGACGGGGTTCGCGTCGAGGCTCACCTAGCGGCACATGAAAGGCCTTTGGAGGTTTAGTAGCAGCAGAGGGCGTCGGGGAGTCGCCGGAGTTCGTCGTAGAAGAAACAACGGCCGGGGACGAAGTAGAGCTTGATTCCTTCTCTGTAGATCCTCCCGGCTTCAACCGACAGTCGAGGAAGAAGAGGCAATGGCTGGCGCACCTCCCAGACAAGATCCCGGGGCGCGGGGGCGCCGGTGGCCGCGGCTTAGAGCGGCGCACGGTGGTGGCTGCGTTCGGGAGGAGGGGATCTAGAGGGGGAAGAGGATGCGCGAGCGAGAGTGAGAGGGAGGGGTGGTGAGGCGTCCAGGGGAGAAGGCACGACGTGGCCTTATCCCCTCGCGTTCCTGCTCCCCGTCGCGGTGGCGCGCTGCGACTGACGGAGCGCCGTCGTCCATGGAGACGACGACAGCGAGGCGAAGCAGGTGGGGGGGAGGCCTGCTGGGCTGCCTGGGCCGCACTGTGGCTTCAGCCCGGTGCCAGGTAAGTGGGCTTCTGCCCTTTTTCCTTTCTGTGTTTTCTGTTTTAGCTTTATTTAATACCAGAGAGATAAAAGGAATTATTAGAGCAACTAGTTCACTTAGGAAAAATATGGGAGGTGTCCCAATAAATCCCTGGTGATTTTTTAGACACTGCCACAAAAATTTGGAGGCCAAATGAATAGGTTAGATATTTTTTAGAAATTGAAAAGGACAGATTAAGTGCTGCTGGACTACTGTTAAAATGTCCAGGGGCATTTTGGGAATTTATATGAAGTTGGTTTCAGTTTTATAAATGCCTTGGGAATATTTGCAACATTATGGACATTTTAATTTTGCCATTTGAAGAAATGAATATTTGACTTGCATTTGGAATTGGAATTTGAAGTTGAATATTTTCTAATGCAAATTTATTATAATGATCATGGTGACATGGCAGGTTAAGTAGCTTAGCCAAAGTGATGTAACATGGGGATGTTACAAGTCTCCTCCACTACAAGAAATCTCGTCCCGAGATTTAAGTAGGGAAGTAAAGAGTGACTTCGGGGAACTGACCTTTGCAAGGTCGAACATCTGATGGTTAATTCCGGGGATGTGGTGGAAAGTATCTCTCGTATTTGAATTCCAGGGAAATCATCGAGAGTAAAGTATAAAGGTACGATAGGAAGTTTCAGGCGAAAGGACATTTGATCGATACCTGAACGAAGTGTGAACGGTGTTCAGGGTATCAGGAGATCAACTCTGAAGGGTGGCTCGTGACAAAACACAAAGCCAAGCGCAAAGGATATTTCAGAATCGGGGATATTCAGGTGAGTCAGGTTCCGATCCTGTGGAACTGTGAGGGTTATGGGCCCACCAAGTGGGCTAAAGTAGGAAGGACGGTGAGATTTTACCAGTCACATCAACAAGGTATGTCAGGAGGTAGCTTGTCAGCTATGCCGTTAACATTGTCGGTACCAAGGGTGAGGGACGAAGAGAACCATTCTCCTGCTCGTTAAAACGAGGCGGACCAAAAGGCAAGGTTCTCGTCCATCTGTGGTTACCGGAATATCATCAACAATAGTAACAGGGTCTCACTGACTGAGTTGTAGACCGAGATGTTTTCATAAGCAGAGAACTTATCTCTGTCCAGACAATTTAGATTACAGGAAAGGTTAAACAAAACAATGGAAAGGAAAATGTGTTTGCACACATGAAATAGGGGTATCTCATTTCCCATAGATTATCGGAGCTTGGTACTCCTGATTGATCAGCAAGTCCAAAAGCACTAAGACAAAGGGGCGAGAAAAGAATCATGATGTTTACCCGAACAACGGTGTTTGGGATAATCGATCAAGAAGCATTTGGCAATGTGCCTGCAATGTTCTTGTTGTTAATCGGAAGTCCACAGTTGTGTTTCGTTGCAGCAATGATGTGGTGTCAATTAATAGATTGGGTTCGAAGATATAAAGAGGTACTGAGAAACAGTTACAAGGGTATCTCGGGACGTAAGAAGTTACCAACCTCAACCAGGTTTGTGTGGGCAGAAAGTCAAGGATGTCATCGAGGATATCACAAATCATCGAGGGTCAGAGATGATATTTCTAGCCACGAATTCGATAGGCATCTCTGATGAAGTCAAAGTGTTGACGGTGATCACTACAAATTTGTCGAGAGGTTTCTATGAAGATGCCATCAAGCAGCGATGACATCAAGCAAAAGAATTGATGTAATGAAAGATTATTGGAATCACGGGTACGACACAAGCATCGAAATCCAGCTTGTTGTTCGAAGTGAAAGAATAAGATGAAGAAGACCGACGTAAGCTTAGCTCATCGTCGGAAGTTGTGCTCCGGGCATAAGGACCAGGTAACACAGTTAGAAGTTGGCACTATAAAGATATAGCCGGTCAGGCTAGGAAGGAAGTAATGTAGTATCAAACCTCCCAATCACAAAGTATTAGGAGTGCTAAATCACCGAGCGGAATCGATTAAATGTTCGGTGGTCTCGGTTGACGACAACCCAGAACCTCACTCTACCGAAAAATTCATAGGATGTAGTACGTTTGGATAATATCCTCGAGATAGTAGGGGGGTAATGCTCGAGGTAATTCAGTATGGAGGTTGGACAGGTATATCGATTCGCAGAAGACAAGTGCTTTAGCTTGTCCGCGATATGGTATCAAAGAAGAACAATCATGATCGGAATCATGATTACAAAAGATTAATTCACAGATGCAAGATGAATTAGTACCAAGGAAATAATTGATTTAAGAGAAGCTCCCATGATAAGTTCTACATCGTTTCCATGGGCATGAACACAAAGGTTCAAGGTCGACTCCCACTTCTTCAATGCATAACCTTTCATTCACTTTTCGTTTTCGAAGAAATTGTAGGACTGAGAATTTATCTGGTGAAACACCAGAAGAGTAGGACTCGCATAACTTTCGAGTTCACACGAATTAGGAAAAGGATAGGTTCAACCCTTCGGGACATTTTACGAAGCTATGCAACCATCAACCAAAGCAAGGGGTGCGAGTTCGCTAGCAGAGCATTGGAGTCAAAACAGATGATACAATTTACCGATGGTATTTAGTATCAAGGAAGAGCTCACAAGATGTTTGAATATGAAGGATAATGTCGGATATTAGTCCAACAAAAGATCAGGTAGACGACAAAGGATCTGACGTGAGTAGCGGTACTCAACCAGAAGAAGAAAGGAGTATCACGATATCAGATTATGGAAACATCGGAATAATCCGACATTTAAGTTCAAAGAGGTTATGATTCAGAAACGAAGGATCAGAAGCAAAGGCTCTGATTAAAATGAGTAGGTTGAATAGAACTTGATGGACAACTTTAGTGTTCCGTTTGCAGAGATCTTTAACCATGATTACGGGACATGTCCTGGTCAGTCCCAAGTCAATACGGAGGAGGAATGTACTACCTCTCCGTGCCATGTAATCTGGGCGGATACACAGTCGGCAAGAAGTAGAGAATGCTTCGGTGACAAAGGCAATGTCAACGGGGAAGGAACCGATGAGGTTCTTAGAATAGAAAGGAATCGGTCGGATAATTATCCACAAAAGGATTGAAGCGATCTGTGAGAACTATCGGGGTAAGGTTTTAACAACTGGTTCCACTTGAGAGTCCTCCGAAAAAGGACGGGAGACAAGCACATTGGATTAAGGAAGCACTTGGACAACCCAAGTATAAAATTCAGAGGGTTGACGATTTTCCAAAACCAGGGGTGGCAATTAGCTCACCTGGGCAGAGGGACGAGTGATTTGTACGTGCTTAGTTGGACAATCAATCAATACTTGATTGGTCGAGAACCAGCTCATGTTTAGAACAAGGTGTGAACCGGAAAGATAATTTAGCACGATCAACTGATGTTTGCGTGCCTTCGCACTCATGTTGAATCAATAAGACCAAAATGACGGTGTCAAAGGATACCAATGAATATAGGCAGACATATGGATTTAACCATAATTCAGGTCGGCAAGGATAATCAAGAGCGATAGACTGCAGAGGATTCTCGGGAGATCAGATAACATTTCAAAGTATTTAGGAAACGTAAGAACATCTGGTGATGAACGGTTACCCGGTAAAGGTGTGGAATTGTCTGCAGTGCGAAGGAAGACGCACGACAGTAGGCTCAAAGGATTCCCGGATTAGCGAGAGGTATTACGGGGTACCTCGTACATACATGATTGACTGGCCATGATGATACAACGACTAGGATGTATAGATATCCACAGGAAGTATCGGTGTTTAGTAATCTGCAAAAGCAGTGGTTAAAGGGTCTCGGAATACTTCGGGAAGTATCTTCGGAGTCTTCTGATGATGACACGCCATCTTCTGGAATGAGGGGGGGGTTCTCCGGGAAAAACGGTTGCGAGAACCTAAGTGTCGGTGTTAGTAATTTATTAAACCTGAATAGAAGAGCGATTAGAGTCCCAGAGTAAAGATCGAGGAATAAAAGATCCTAATACCACCCAGTTGGCGACGTGGGCCCGTAAGCCACACAGCCAAGTTAGTAAAACAGTTTTTTGACCACTAGACTCAACTTCGGCCAAGGAATTGGAAAGGGGGATACCTAGAGGCAGTCGGCTCTGATACCAACCTGTGACGACCCCGGCTTAATCGTGCACTAATCATACACGCAAATGCGCACGATCAAGCCTAAGGACTCACTTGAAGATATCACAACACAACTCTAAAACATAAAATAAAGTCATACAAGCTTAATATTACAAGCCAGGGCCTCGAGGGCTCGAATACAAGCTCGATGGCATACAAGCGTCAGCGGAAGCATTAGATATCTGAGTACAGATATATTACAGAGAGAGAGATAAGCCTTCACAGAGGCGGGGTAAAAATAAAAACTACGATCAAAAGGCGTAGGCCTCCTGCCCTGGACCCTCCGATCCTACTCCTGGTCGTCGAACGGCTCCTCGTAGTAGTAGTACTCGCCAGGCGGATAGTAGTACTGGTCGTCGGCTGGGGCTTCTGGCTCAGGGGCTCCGTCGTCTGGTGGCATCAAATGGAAAATGGGGGAAAAAGAAAATAAAGCAAACGTGAGTACTCATCCGAAGTACTCAGCAAGCAAGGATCTACACTACATATGCATCATTGTCAAAGGAATGGCTGTATATGTGGACTGGGCTGCAGGAATGCCAGAGTAGAGGGGGAAAGCCTAGTCCTATCGAAGACTAGCATCTTCAACAATCTTCGACAGTCTTGCAGCATCAGGAGAGAGCAGATGAACATAATGTAAAGTAGTAGTAGTAATATCATCAACCTCGACCTGAGATCCTTTCTCGACTCCCTGCGAGAAAGCAATCCCAGAGCCGTACTATCCAGTTCTCACCACATGTTCTAGTTGTACCGATCGGGATACAACTCCGAGTGTCCGTTACCGTAGGACAGGCTATCGATAGAAGTTTCTTCCCTGCAGGGGTGCACCAACTTACCCACCACGCTCACTTAACTCTGGCCGGACACACTTTTCTGGGTCATGCCCGGCCTCGGCTAAGCAACACGCCGCAACCCGACCTAGGCTTATAAGAGAGGTCAGCACGCCGGACTAAACCTATGCCCCCAGGGGTCTTGGACCATCGCC
Organism: Thinopyrum elongatum; assembly: GCA_011799875.1. Lineage (NCBI taxonomy): Eukaryota > Viridiplantae > Streptophyta > Magnoliopsida > Poales > Poaceae > Thinopyrum > Thinopyrum elongatum. Next base: position 487,786,798 of record CM022298.1, on the reverse strand, counting down.
CCGGGAACTCCTGTACGTTACGGGGCCACCGAGAGCAGACCTAGCAACCCCTTATACAAGCGCGGTTGCATTACCAGTCCAACTCGGCGTGCGCCGCTCCTTACTGACGTCAAACAAGCTTCGGCTGATGTGTACGACGCAGAACGCCCATACTATGCCCACGTGATGGTTAGTGCTATCGGGCCAGAGGCCCCTCGGATCAAATATCCAAACCGTAGTGGATTAGGAGCGCGCGGAAACGAGCAGAGACTCACGATCGATGTGACCCCGTCGCCCCGTCTCGAGGACTTGCGGCAAGGGCTAAGAATGCCCGGCCACGCCTCGTAGTTATCTCGCGGGCACCATCCAGGTCAACCCGACTCCACATCACTTCGCGTTAAGCTCGCGCGGGTACCCCTCAGGGCCGACCCGTCTTTAGTATCATAGTTTAGTGCAAGTCATAATATCCAAGGTATCTGTGTGTCTGACACCGAAGGGAACCCTGAGGAATCACCCTCGATGGAATTCCCGCTCGATGTTATCATCAAGGTGAACGAAGGAGGAATCACCCTCGAGGTCCACCTTGAGGAGTTGCGCGACGACGTCGTTATCGGGGGTGGTGTAGAAGGAATCACCCTCGCTTACCACGACCGAGTAACTAACCTACAAGGTTAACATCAGAAGTGCTGACGAGGTATCACCCTCGGCACTCGATGGTAACCCAGCAGTGTCGGCAACTAAGGGAAAGTGATGTGCGGTGCCATGGTCTAGTCTTCAATCCCGATGATCGGGTCTTCTGATGTCCAGCAGGGCAGTCGGGATCAAGTGGGGGTCTCGGTCGTGTCTCTACCCACCTTATACTAAGCAGTCTAGGATAACCGGTAAGGTAACAAAGCAGGGTACAATAATCAGGCTATGCAGCAGATATAGGAAAACAGTAGCAGTAGCAGTTCTAATGCAAGCATAAGAGAGAAGAGAATAGGCGATATAGGCATGCTCAAAATGGGGGTGCTTGCCTGTTTGCTCGGGGGCAAGGGCAAGGTCTTCAGTAGTATCGTCGGGGACGTAGTCGTACTCCTGTGCGGCGTCTGCCTCGGGAGCTACGTCAACGTCGGGGTCTATCGAGAGAGAAGAGGGGGAAGAAACAGGTAAACATAATGCAAACAGATGCAATACGGTGCGTGTGATGCTATGATGCAGTGCAGGGTTGCCTAATTATGCATCTAAGTCATTTTAGTTATTTTTAGAATTATTCTGGGATTTAGTATCCGACGTGTGTGCACTATTCATCTGCCGGATTCGGGTCCGGAGTTACGAGTTCTTCTACGTAGGAGGTTCCGATGGAGAAACAGACAGCATGATCAGACTCGGCTCGTCGTTCTGAGCAACTTTCATGTATAAACTTTTTCAATCTGAGCTACGGTTTAAAAGTTATGAATTTATAAGGATTTAAACAAATTTCTGAAATTTTTGATCTATTTAAAATTCGAATTTGTACAGCAACAGGAAACGCTGGGTGCACCCGGTGCAGTGCACCCAGAGTGGACCAGAGGGGCTGACCAGCGGGACCCAGCAGCTGAGTCAGCAGGTCAAACGCTGACCAGCTGACCGGTCAACGGGGCCAACCGGGTCCCACCTGTCTATGACTGGGCACTGCCCAGTCAGCAGGTTTGACCTGGTCTAATGACCAGTGGGGCCCCCTTGTCAGCGTCTCAGGGTGGCCCATCGGCAGGGCCACGTCGGCGGGGTGCCGGAGAAAGCTCCGGCGAACCTCTCCCGCGGCGGCGCTCTCGCCGGAGTTGTTCGGAATTCGCCCACGGTGGCTCAAATCGTGCGCAAGTGGGTGCATCTGAACGGGCGGTGCTTCGCGTATCCAGCCGTGGCGGTCTCCAGGCCAGAGGTGGCCGGAAACGACGGCGACGGCAGCCGTGGCGGACGGCCGGAGTCGGGAGCTAGGGAAGAACGACGACGCGAGCGCGCTCGAGTTGAATGAATGGGCCAGGGGCACCTTTGCGCGCGTGCGAGTGCAACGGACTCGGACGCGGGACCATATGGTCGCCGGATGGTCGCCGGCGACGAGCTCGAGCGGCAAGGGGTTCAGGCACCGTCGGCGAGCGACGCTAAGCACGGCAGAACGGAGAGAAAACGACGGGGTTCGCGTCGAGGCTCACCTAGCGGCACATGAAAGGCCTTTGGAGGTTTAGTAGCAGCAGAGGGCGTCGGGGAGTCGCCGGAGTTCGTCGTAGAAGAAACAACGGCCGGGGACGAAGTAGAGCTTGATTCCTTCTCTGTAGATCGTCCCGGCTTCAACCGACAGTCGAGGAAGAAGAGGCAATGGCTGGCGCACCTCCCAGACAAGATCCCGGGGCGCGGGGGCGCCGGTGGCCGCGGCTTAGAGCGGCGCACGGTGGTGGCTGCGTTCGGGAGGAGGGGATCTAGAGGGGGAAGAGGATGCGCGAGCGAGAGTGAGAGGGAGGGGTGGTGAGGCGTCCAGGGGAGAAGGCACGGCGTGGCCTTATCCCCTCGCGTTCCTGCTCCCCGTCGCGGTGGCGCGCTGCGACTGACGGAGCGCCGTCGTCCATGGAGACAACGACAGCGAGGCGAAGCAGGTGGGGGGGAGGCCTGCTGGGCTGCCTGGGCCGCACTGTGGCTTCAGCCCGGTGCCAGGTAAGTGGGCTTCTGCCCTTTTTCCTTTCTGTGTTTTCTGTTTTAGCTTTATTTAATACCAGAGAGATAAAAGGAATTATTAGAGCAACTAGTTCACTTAGGAAAAATATGGGAGGTGTCCCAATAAATCCCTGGTGATTTTTTAGACACTGCCACAAAAATTTGGAGGCCAAATGAATAGGTTAGATATTTTTTAGAAATTGAAAAGGACAGATTAAGTGCTGCTGGACTACTGTTAAAATGTCCAGGGGCATTTTGGGAATTTATATGAAGTTGGTTTCAGTTTTATAAATGCCTTGGGAATATTTGCAACATTATGGACATTTTAATTTTGCCATTTGAAGAAATGAATATTTGACTTGCATTTGGAATTGGAATTTGAAGTTGAATATTTTCTAATGCAAATTTATTATAATGATCATGGTGACATGGCAGGTTAAGTAGCTTAGCCAAAGTGATGTAACATGGGGATGTTACACGCCCCGTCTCGAGGACTTGCGGCAAGGGCTAAGAATGCCCGGCCACGCCTCGTAGTTATCTCGCGGGCACCATCCAGGTCAACCCGACTCCCTATCACTTTGCACTAAGCTCGCGCGGGTACCCCTCAGGGCCGACCCGTCTTTAGTATCATGGTTTAGTGCAAGTCCACTCATCAACAGTAACTGTGTGTCTGACACCAGGGGAGCCCTGATGAATCACCCTCGATGGAACCCCACCTGATGTTATCATCAAGGTGAACGAAGGAGGAATCACCCTCGAGGTCCACACTTGAGGAGTTGCGCGACGACGTCGTTATCGGGGGTGGTGTAGGAGGAATCACCCTCGCTTACCACGACCGAGTAACTAACCTACAAGGTTAACATCAGAAGTGCTGACGAGGTATCACCCTCGGCACTCGATGGTAACCCAGCAGTGTCGAGCAACATAGGGAGAAGTGATGTGCGGTGCCAGGGTCTAGTCTTCAATCCCGATGATCGGGTCTTCTGATATCCAGCAGGGCAGTCGGGATCAAGTGGGGGTCTCTGTCGTGTCTCTACCCAGCCTATACTAATCAGTCTAGGATAACCAGTAAGGTAACAAGGCAGGGTACAATAATCGGGCTATGCAGCAGATATAGGAAAACAGTAGCAGTAGCAGTTCTAATGCAAGCATAAGAGAGAAGAGAATAGGCGATATAGGCATGCTCAAAATGGGGGTGCTTGCCTGTTTGCTCTGGGGCAAGGACAAGGTCTTCAGTGGTACCGTCGGGGACGTAGTCGTACTCCTGAGCTGCGTCTGCCTCGGGAGCTACGTCAACGTCGGGGTCTACCGAGAGGGAAGAGGGGGAAGAAACAGGTAATCATAATGCAAACAAATGCAATACGGTGCGTGTGATGCTATGATGCAGTGCAGGGTTGCCTAATTATGCATCTAAGTCATTTTAGTTATTTTTAGAATTATTCTGGGATTGAATATCCGACGTGTGTGCACTATTCATCTGCCGGATTCGGGTCCAGAGTTACGAGTTCTTCTACGTAGGGGGTTCCGATGGAGAAACAGACGGCACGATCAGACTCGGCTCGTCGTTCTGAGCAAGTTTCATGTTTTAACTTTTTCGATCCGAGCTACGGTTTAAAAGTTATTAATTTTTAAAGTTTATTTGAATTTCTGGAATTATTTTATTTATCAGAAAATGAATTATGACGTCAGCATTGCGTCACAGTGACGTCAGCATGTCAACTGCGGTTGACCAGGGTCAAACCTGACATGTGGGTCCAGTGGGACCCACATGTCAGCCTCTGTTTCTTTAACCAGTGAATTAATTTAATTACCAGGGTTAATTAGGGGGTGGACCCCACATGTCAGTGAGACATTAGGTTAATTATCTAGTTTTATTTAATTAAATGTCTAATTAGTCTAATTATCGAACGGGGCCCACATGTCAGCGGCTAGTGAACAGTACCCCGCGTTGACCATGGTCAACGGGGTCAAAGTGGGCCCGTGGGACCCACTGGTAGTGACCCAGTGGCGGGGCCCGCCTGTGCCATGTAAGCGGCGGCCGGCGTCTCGCCGCCGGCGACCAGAAACGCGGCGGATGGCCTCGGCCATCGTCGGAAAACGCCTACGGGCGTCCGTTCAGCGCGCGGTTGGGCGCGTTGGATCGGTCACTCGGCCGCGCGTCCGATCGTGGCGGTGGCGTCACCGGAATCTCACCGGAGCAGCGACGGCGAGTGGCGGGGCGGACGCCGGCGTTCGGGTCCTGCTGGGAAAGCGGCTTCGGCGAGCTAAAGGCCCCACGGAGGGAATGGGGAGGCGCTGCGCGATGCGGCGAGCTCAACGGCCGCGGTCCCGTGACCATTTGGTCACCGGAGACTCGCCGGAGTCGGGTGCGGGCGGCGGCGACTTCGGGCACGCATCGAGCTAGATGACAGAGGGCACGGGGAAGCCCGGGCGCGGCCGCATTCGACTCCTGGGGTTGCCAGGAGCACGATGCCGTGCTCAGCCGGGCATGGTAGTGGCCATGTCCACGAGCACGAGCTCGTCGGCGGCGGGCAGAGTGCGGCTATGGCAGTGGCTAGCTACGGCGGTTCCTACGGCGTAGCGAGAGAGAGGAGGGGAGGAGCTCACCGTGCAGGCTCACACGTAGGCCCGGCGAGTGGTTTAGTAGCTGTAGTGGTTCGGCGTCGCCGGAATCGCGCCGGAGACAGAGAAGAAGGGGGCGGCGATGCACGGCGCCTCTGGGGCTCCCCTGCTCCTCCAACTGGCTCCGGACGGTGAAGCCGAGAGCGGCGGAGCTCGCAGACGTGCTGGCCGGGCTCGGAGACGACGGTGGCCACGCGAACGACGGCGGGTGGCTGCGGTGGCGCAATACCGGTGGATCTAGGGGGGAAAGGAGCGCCGCAGAGCGAGGAAGAGAGGGGGTGAGTGGATAGGAGTGGACGGAGGGGTCGAGGGGCTCCTCCTTATCCTCTCCCCGCCTCCCTGTAGCGTCGGTGGGGGCGGCGTGTCGACGCCGCGCCGGCGCGCGCGCGCGCGGCCAGAGGCGCGTCGACACGGCGACAGAGAGAGAGAGAGAGCTAGATGGGCCAGTGGGCCGGGTCTAAGTGCACTGTGCACTTAGGCCCAGTCCACAGTAGCTTTTCACTTTTCTTTTCTGTTCTTTATTTCTTTTCTCTTTTTGGAAATGATTAGGCCACTATTGCACTTTTGTAAAATATGGGAGTTGACCCAAATATTGCAATGCAATATTAGCTCTCTCCAAAAAGTGGTTTGAACAGTTTTGGAAGCCATTTGATTTAGTAATGATTTTAAATGAATTTAATATTGCTGTTTTGGGTGTTGTTTCATCTAGTTAGAGTCACTTGTCCAACTCCAAATATTTTGATATTGATTTTAGAAGTGTTCCTGAATTATTTGCCATTTAATGAACATTTTCCTAACAGTGTTTGGTCAACTTTATAATTCACTTTTGAATTTGAGTTGATTTTCAGATGTGGATTTGAATTGGATCATTAACCCATATGACTTGGCACTGCAAATGATCATGACTTGGCAGTTTTAACAGAGTGTCACAGAGCTTATTACAAGGGGGTGTTACACCGTCCTTCTTGAAGTTCTTTTCTTGCCTTTCTTGAACTTAGTGGTTTTATTCACCATCAACACTTGATGTTCCTTTTTGATCTCCACCTCCGCTGATTTCAGCATTGAATATATCTCAGGAATGGTTTTCTCCATCCCCTGCATATTGAAGTTCATCACAAAGCTCTTGTAGCTAGGTGGAAGCGACTGAAGGATTCTGTCAACGACCGCGTCATCCGGGAGATTAACTCCCAGCTAAGACAAGCGGTTGTGCAACCCAGACATTTTGAGTATATGCTCGCTGACAGAACTATTCTCCTCCATCTTACAACTGTAGAACTTGTCGGAGACTTCATATCTCTCGACCCGGGCATGAGCTTGGAAAACCATTTTCAGCTCTTGGAACATCTCATATGCTCCGTGTTGCTCAAAACGCTTTTGGAGCCCCGGTTCTAAGCTGTAAAGCATGCCGCACTGAACCAGGGAGTAATCATCACTACGCGACTGCCAGGCGTTCATAACGTCTTGAGTTGCTGGGAAAACAGGTGCGTCACCTAGCGGTGCTTCAAGGACATATGCTTTCTTGCCAGCTATGAGGATAATCCTCAGGTTACGGACCCAGTCCGTGTAGTTGCTACCATCGTCTTTCAGCTTGGTTTTCTCTAGAAACGCGTTGAAGTTGAGGGCAACATTAGCATGGGCCATTTGATCTACAAGACATATTGTAAAGATTTTAGACTAAGTTCAAGATAATTAAGTTCATCTAATCAAATTATTCAATGAACTCCCACTCAGATAGACATCCCTCTAGTCATCTAAGTGATACATGATCCGAATCGACTAGGCCGTGTCCGATCATCACGTGAGACGGACTAGTCATCAACGGTGAACATCTCCATGTTGATCGTATCTTCTATACGACTCATGTTCGACCTTTCGGTCTTCCGTGTTCCGAGGCCATGTCTGTACATGCTAGGCTCGTCAAGTCAACCTAAGTGTTTTGCATGTGTAAATCTGGCTTACACCCGTTGTATTCGAACGTTAGAATCTATCACACCCGATCATCACGTGGTGCTTCGAAACAACGAACCTTCGCAACGGTGCACAGTTAGGGGGACCACTTTCTTGAAATTTTAGCGAGGGATCATCTTATTTATGCTACCGTCGTTCTAAGCAAAATAAGATGTAAACAGATGATAAACATCACATGCAATCAAATAGTGACATGATATGGCCAATATCATTTTGCTCCTTTTGATCTCCATCTTCGGGGCACCATGATCATCATCGTCACCGGCATGACACCATGATCTCCATCATCGTGTCTTCATGAAGTTGCCTCGCCAACTATTACTTCTACTACTATGGCTAACAGTTAGCAATAAAGTAAAGTAATTACATGGCGTTTTTCATTGACACGCAGGTCATACAATAAATTAAGACAACTCCTATGGCTCATGCCGGTTGTCATACTCATCGACATGCAAGTCGTGATTCCTATTACAAGAACATGATCAATCTCATACATCACATATATCATTCATCACATCCTTTTGTCCATATCACATCACACGGCACATGCTGCAAGAACAAGTTAGACGTCCTCTAATTGTTGTTGCAAAATATTTTTACGTGGCTGCTATAGGTTTCTAGCAAGAACATTTCTTACCTACGCCACAACCACAACGTGATATGCCAATTTCTATTTACCCTTCATAAGGACCCTTTTCATCGAATCCGATCCGACTAAAGTGGGAGAGACAGACACCCGCTAGCCACCTTATGCAACTAGTGCATGTCAGTCGGTGGAACCTGTCTCACGTAAGCGTACGTGTAAGGTCGGTCCGGGCCGCTTCATCCCACGATGCCGCCGAATCAAGATAAGACTAGTAACGGCAAGAAAATTGACAAAATCGACGCCCACAACAACTTGTGTTCTACTCATGCAAGAAACTACGCATAGACCTGGCTCATGATGCCACTGTTGGGGAACGTAGGAGTAAATCAAAAAATTTTCCTACGCAACACCAAGATAAATCTATGGAGAGACTAGCAACGAGAGAGAGAGGAGTGTATCTTCATACCCTTGAAGATCGCGATGCGGAAGCGTTGCAAGAACGCGATTGGAGGAGTCGTACACGCAGCGATTCAGATCGCGGTCGATTCCGATCTAAGCACCGAACAACGGTGCCTCCGCGTTCAACACACGTGCAGCCCGGTGATGTCTCCCGCGCCTTGATCCAGCAAGGAGGAGGGAGAGGTTGGGGAAGACAGCTCCAGCAGCACGACGGCGTGGTGGTGGAACTTGCAGTTCTCCGGCAGGGCTTCGCCAAGCTCAAACGGAGGAGGGGGAGGTGTTGGAGAGGGGGAGGGCTGCGCCAGGGGAGAGGATGTGGCCTCCCTCCCACCCCTCCACTATTTATAGGCTGGGGGGGAGAGGGGGCCGGCCCCCTAGATCCCATCTAGGGTTGGGGGCGGCGGCCAAGGGGGGGGGGGAGGAGTGCCTCCCAAGTCAAGTGGAGGCCCTCCCCCTTTAGGGTTTCCCCTCTCCCATGCGCATGGGCCTTAGGGGGGCTGGTTCCCCTAGCCCATTAAGGCTAGGGCGCCCCCTTACAGCCCATGCTGCTGTATTGGACGTGGTGGAACAGTTTCTGGACTTCCGGACCCCTCCGGAATCCTCCGAAACCTTTCGAAAACTTCCCGGTACAATACCGAAAAAACCAAACTTTTTTCGGAACCCCAATAACAACTTCCCATATATAAATCTTTACCTCCGGACCATTCCGGAACTCCTCGTGACGTCCGGGATCTCATCCGGGACTCCGAACAACATTCGGTATTCACATACTATTTCCCATAACAACCCTAAAGTCACCGAACCTTAAGTGTGTAGACCCTACGGGTTCGGGAACCATGCAGACATGACCGAGACATCTCTCCGGCCAATAACCAACAGCGGGATCTAGATGCCCATGTTGGCTCCCACATGTTCCACGATGATCTCATCGGATGAACCACGATGTCGAGGATTCAATCAATCCCGTATACAATTCCCTTTGTCTACCGGTATGATACTTGCCCGAGATTCGATCGTCGGTATCCCTATACCTTGTTCAATCTCGTTACCGGCAAGTCTCTTTACTCGTTCCGTAACGCATGATCCCGTGGCTAACTCTTTAGTCACATTGAGCTCATTATGATGATGCATTACCGAGTGGGCCCAGAGATACCTCTCCGTCATACGGAGTGACAAATCCCAGTCTCGATTCGTGCCAACCCAACAGACACTTTCGGAGATACCTGTAGTGCACCTTTATGGTCACCCAGTTACGTTGTGACGTTTGATACACCCAAAGCATTCCTACGGTATCCGGGAGTTGCACAATCTCATGGTCTAAGGAAATGATACTTGGCATTAGAAAAGCTTTAGCAGACGAACTACACGATCTAGTGCTATGCTTAGGATTGGGTCTTGTCCATCACATCATTCTCCTAATGATGTGATCCCGTTATCAGCGACATCCAATGTCCATGGTCAGGAAACCGTAACCATCTATTGATCAACGAGCTAGTCAACTAGAGGCTCACTAGGGACATGTTGTGGTCTATGTATTCACACATGCATTACGATTTCCGGATAACACAATTATAGCATGATTAATAGAAAATTATCATGAACAAGGAAATATAATAATAACCACTTTATTATTGCCTCTAGGGCATATTTCCAACATACATGTGGTACGTGATATCCAGGACTATGTTTGCTGATGGCACAGGCAAGAATGCTCCATGGATGTGGCTGAAGGCGTTGACCGTCTTCGATAGCAAATGGAGTTGGGGTTCGGCGACACTGGCTTACTTGTATCGACAGGTATGAAGTTGTTTCCTTTTCACTTCATTGATACATTATCAATGCGTTCTTGCTGTTAATTCAACCATGTTCTCTTTTATGTGCAGTTGGACGAAGCCTGTTGTAGGCAATCTGGTGGTATTGGTGGTTGTCTGCTCACACTTTCCATATGGAGCTGGGAGCGTTTGCCGGTTGGACGACCGAAGACCGTGAAGTACGAGGATTGGGACGACAAAGACGACCCACTACGGCTCCCCACTTGGGCTCACAAGTGGGATGTGTTAAATGAGACGACGGATGATCCCTCGGTCATGTACAAGTTGTACAAGAGTGAGCTGGACGCGATCACGCCTGAGCAGGTGAATCGACATTGCATAAGTGATTATCATGCTTGTATCGTAACTCAATATCTATTTTGCATTCTATCCCATTTTGCAGGTGGAATGGGAGCCGTATGGACAAGGAGAGAGTTTTGGTAACCCTATAGAGTTCAGGCTGAATCCGATGTGCACTAGGGATAGGGATCTCTGGCATATGCGGTGCACACTGATATGCAACTGGGCGGTTGAGCTTCACCTGCCACATCGGGTGTTCCGCCAGTTTGGTTTGTTCCAGCCACACCCGCCGGAGTGGGAGGACACGGACAAGTTGCTACACGCGTAAGATATAATTAACCTTGAGCACTTAGCAGCTTCTCGGCGGTTTCGATGATGCTAATATTCTGTTTGTAACTTGCAGGTTGGATAGGAAAAAGCAGCGGAGGATCAAGGATTGGGCCAAGCATCACAGGAAGTATGTTGTGCAGTTCGCGCTTTGTGTGGAGCAAGCTAGGGCTGGAAAACGAGCCCAGCTTCGTGAGCACTGCCCGGTCGCGTTCAACAACTATCTCACATGGTTTCTTGCAAGTACCCGTGTGGAGGTATGCAAGCCGGCGTATGCTGAGGAGATTTTGGAAGAACCCACCTTGTTTGATGAGGTAGCCCAGCACCAGTACAACGCATTAGTCAGGAAAGGCAACTCAGTGATCCCTTCAGCTCCAATGATGAACTTTGTGGTATTTGCCCTTTTTGCTTTTCCATTCGCACTATTCACATCTTCGCTTGCCTAACACTTTGATACCGTTTCTGTTCATAGCGTGCCCAGATCAAGAAAGCAGCTGATGAGACCGAGACTATTCTGGAAACAACCCCGGCTGGCAAAAGCGATGGGGAAGGTGCACTTCGAGCATTCATTAAGGTTCACATCTCTTTTAAACTAGCACTTAACATGTGTTGCTACGTTCCATGTCTCATTCACTTGTACATGTTGCAGCGCCAGGGCCAAAAGTTAAGGCGGCTATCAAACCTTTTCGGTTGTCGTGACCCCGAGTATGTATCACCAGAACGGTCTAGGTCGGCGACACCATCAGATCCCACTTCCGGCCAGGGCCATGGTGATCCTTTGGAGGATGAGGATGTGGGTGTGGTCACCCAAGAGGTATGGCATGAGCATATATCCAATTGTTGATGCATTGCTAACTATATCCTCACACACGGTCTTTCCATATCTTTTGTTGATGCATAGGTTGCTGATGATATGACCTTGGGGACGTACTAGGTTCGATCTGCATACGATTTAAAGCCTAGGAAGGGATTCAAGAAGTACACACCTGAAGACTTCACCCAAAGAGGCAAAAGGACGGTCGGCACCTCGCGGATGGCGGCTTTGGATGACTATTTGGATGACGTGGAGGAACCGGAGCCGGAGCCGGAGCGGGTTCCTCTTCCTAGGAAGGTGAAGAAGATAAGCATCAAGAGGGGGGGGGGGGGAGGAGCCAGCAAGCGCGGAAGGCACTAGTCATCATCCTCTATTTATAATGTTGAACTTAGAGTGGTGGTAGCTCTTAGTAATGTGGAACTTGTTATGTCGTTTAACTTGGAGTGGTGGTAGCTCTATGTTAAACTTGAAGTTGTGGTAGCTCTATGTTAAACTTGAAGTTGTGGTAGCTCTTAGTAATGTGGAACTTGTTATGTCATTGAACTTGGAGTTGTGTTAGTAATGTTGAACTTCTTGTGATGGTCATTCTAGGAAATGTTGTCTTTGTTGAACACTTTTTGATCCTTACTGTTTATTATACGAAATGTTGAACTGTGCCTGAAAATGACCCAGTCTGAATGACAAAAAAACACTAAGTGTTTGTGTGGCGCCTAGCTGGGAGGCGCCACACTCTACCGTGTAGCGCCCAGAGCTTGGGCGTTGCACTGTACAGTGTGGCGCCTCCCATCTAGGCGTCACACAAACACTTAGCGAATTTTTTGGCCCAAACTGGAGGCAAGCCTTCTGTTGCTCTCTGGATACCTACAGACTTGTGTGGCGCCTAGATTGGAGGCGCCACACTGTACAGTGCAGCGCCTAGATCGTGGGCGTTGCACTATACAGTGTGGCGCCTCCACGCTAGGCGCCACACAGGTCTGTAACTTGCCCTACGTTCTGTTGCTTTCTGGATAGCTACAGACCTGTGTGGCGCCTAGCTTCGAGGCGCCACACTGTACAGTGCAGCGCCTAGCTAGTGGGCGTTGCACTATACTGTGTGGCGCCTCCCATCTAAGCGCCACACAGGTCTGTAACTTGCCCTCAGTTCTGTTGCTCTCTGGATAGCTACAGACTTGTGTGGCGCCTAGCTTGGAGGCGCCGCATTGTACATTGCAGCGCCTAGCCCGTGGGCATTGCACTATACAGTGTGGCGCCTCCACGCTAGGCGCCACACAGGTCTGTAACTTGCCCTACCTTCTGTTGCTCTCTGGATAGCTATAGACTTGTGCAGCGCCTTGATTGGAGGCGCCACACTGTACAGTGCAACGCCCATGAGCTAGGCGTTGCACTTGGACTTAGTGAATTTTTTAGCATATGCAGACATAGTAAGGTGATGTGAAGTAGGATTGATACATAGCAAGCAAACAACTGTGAAGACAACATATGCACAAAGTACTTCACGACACATAGTAGTTCATAACACATAGTACTTCACGACACATAGTAGTTCTTACAACCAAATCAAGGAGGAGACATAGTAGTTCACGACACATAGTAGTTCTTACAACCAAATCGAGGAGGAGACATAGTAGTTCACGACACATAGTAGTTCACAACCAAATCGAGGAGGAGACATAGTAGTTCATGACACATAGTAGTTCACAACCAAATCGAAGAGGATGACATAGCTCTATTGCGTAGAGCAAGGCCCCTTTCCCTTCTTCTTCTTCCTCTCTTCTTCCTCTTCCTCCTCCCTTTTCCTTATGAGGTGAGCCTCCTTAACTACCCTCTCCATGAATATCTGATTCTCCCTCTCTTTTTTTTCAGCTGCAATTGCCCAAAGCTTCATGGTTCTTTCTTCAAAATCCTTTTGACGCTTCTTCTGTGCCTCCTCACATTTCCTCACCAACACTTGCTCCCTAGCACGCATCGCATTTGACGCTCTCTCTCTTTCCTTCCTCTTCTCCTCAAGCTCCTCTTCCTTCTTCTTCTTTAGCTTGGCTGCATCCTCCTCTCTAAGCTTCTTCGCAGCCTTCTCCCACCATCCCGCCATCTCATCTTCGCCATCCTCCTTCATTGTTGGTTTGTTGGGTTGGGAAGCCGCCATACCTACAATGAGTGAAACATAATGGTTAGTAAAGACAATAAGAACAAATAGAAGCACATGTAAAACAAGAACATATGAAAAATAAGAACATATGAAAAACAAGAACATATGAAACATTATAGTTAGTGAGGAACATACGAAAATGGTCCATTGAGGTATCCAAACATTCCTCTATAACGAACTTGCCCTTGTCCATCACCACGGCCAAGTCCACCACCAAGGCCAAGACCATCACCAAGGCCTAGACCACCACCACGAGCTCTACCACCACCACGGCCTCTTGTAAGTCCTAGTTGCCGACCTCTTTGTTGCCTAGATCCTCTTTGGCTAACACTTGGTTAGCTTGGCACTTGTTGGTTACCACTTGGTTGCCTTGGCACTTGTTGGCTACCACTAGGTTGGCTACCACTTGGTTGGCTTGGCACTTGTTGGCTACCACTAGGTTGGCTACCACTTGGTTGCCTTGGCACTTGTTGGGTACCACGTGGTTGCCTTCGCACTTGTTGGCTACCTCTTGGTTGGCTTGGCACTTGTTGGCTACCACTTGGTTGACTCCCTTGTGTAGCTCCTTGTTGGCTTGTGCTTGCATCATTTTTCTTGGACCTTTTCCTTGGTTTCATACATTTTCTTTTGTTGTGGCCATGACCTTTGCACTCCCCACAACGGGAGCTCTCATGAGGCTCTTGGAATTGGTCGTTGCCCGCTTCGCGGCGGCCACCATGGCCCCATCCGTCCATGTCGCTTCTAAGACGCTTTGTCTTACGTCTACCCCGTTTAACAACCTTCAACTCCGGATCCGGCCATAGTTGAACTCCATGATACTCCGGCCATTGTGATTGGTCAAAGTACGGGTGAAAGCGGGGAGCCCATGTTTTCTTGACCGTCATGATTGAGAACTCCGACTCCCTCACGGTGCGTGGGTGATTGATGTCCACATTCCTAACGCGACCGGCGGTATACAAGTGTGAGCATGGGAGATGAAGCAACAATGGCCTCCCGCAAGTGCAATCACATTGTGTTAACGACACCTTGAAAGCCCGACCTCCATGTTGCCGGCCATTGTTTGTGGTTCCTCCTGGCTCTTTCACTTCGTACTTCCACTCTTCGTTGTCATATAATATAGCTTCTTCTGAGTCCGCCTTCCGTGATTGAAATACCAACCATTCATCAACCTTGGGTGGGAACTTGTACTTGTACTTGCGCGGGTTCTCACCCGCTATCTGTGCATCCGTTTCCATCGAGTACTTTACAAAGTACGCATTCATCTTGTCAAATGTGTATTGAACTATTGCCGTCACGGGTAATCCACGTGCACCTTTGAGCACCCTATTGAAGCATTCGGCCATATTGCTTGTCATTTGACCGTATCTCCGGCCATCTTCATCAAAAGCACGTGCCCACTTGTTCCGGTATTGAATGTGCCTATTGAGAAAGTCTTGACCCCCGGGATCAAGTTTTTTGTGTGCTAGCAATTTGTTCAACAAAGTGGAGAACCGCTTGTCGGAGAAAGCGAGACAACAATCTTGAAGATCATCGGCCAACTCCTTAAGGCCACATGCCCTATAGAAGTTCGAACAAAAGTGCCTCATGCACCATCGATGGTGCAACGGAGCATGCCCGGGAATGTCAATCTCCACCGCGTTAAGAATTCCTTGATGCCTATCCGATATGACACAAATTTCCCTCTGAGCGGGTAACACCTTCGTCCTCAAAAGACGCAAAAACCACTCCCAGTTGTCATTGTTCTCCACCTCAACCAAAGCAAATGCCAATGGCAACACCCGGTTATTGGCATCACTTGCTATCGCAACCAACAAGGTGCCCTTGTATTGTCCGGTCAAGAACGTGCCATCAATGGCGATGACCGACCTACAATGTTCGAAAGCCCTCACGCATTGCTCGAACGCCCAAAATGCACGGCCAAATACTCGGACTTTCCTTCCGTCATGAACCGTTGTTTTTTCCCCATGAGGCTCGACCACATGAACCATGCCCGGGTTTGTCGCGGCCATGGCTAACAACAACCTAGGGATTCGGTTGTATGCTTCCTCCCAAGTACCATACAACATCTTAAATGCGGCTTGCTTCGCCTTCCATGCCTTGCCGTATTTCACCTTGTAATGAAAGATGGCTTTCACAAGGTCAATGACATGTTGGACGCTCATTGTTGGAAGTGTGGATATTGAGTTGGAGAGCCTGTAAGCGATGAACTCGGACGTGAGTTGTTTGTGGTCTTGGGACACAATCTTGCCATCCACCCTTTTGCCTTGGCACATGTGAGTTGGCACACAACTCACTACATGCCAAGTTGGACCTCCTTTCCATGGTCTTGCACGCACAATCCACGGACATATTTCATCTTCACATGCACATGCAACAGTGTAGCGCACATTGACGTCAGAGTTCACCACCTTGTGTGGACGATAATGCGTAACCGAGTAGTTGTCGAGCCACATCTTCAATTCCAACAAGGTTTCGAACTTAGAACCTTTAGCAATCCGGTTCTTGTCGTCTCCCAAATCACGGTGAGAGCTTGGCCTAACCCCAAGAGATACACATTAGCCACCATCTACCACGACTTCATCCGCGAGACTAACATCCTTGAACAATGTAGTCCGATGATCCCGACCGAATACCTTCTCGAAAGCTTCGGCCTCCTTCAGCGTGAACCCCTCCGCATCAACTTGTTCATCGGGACCATCGTCATCCGAGTCCGATGCATATGCACGGGAAAAAGGGATGGAATGGTCCATTGTCTCTTGCAAATGATATTTGTCGAGATCACCCACATTGTTGTCATGGAGATCAACTTCATTGTCATCGTCCGCATACTCATCATTGTCCTCTTGCAAAGCTTCATCTTGGTTGTTTGTAAACGGGCTCAATGTTGGCCTCACTTCTTGGGTCAAAAGAGGTTCAACAATTTCATCTCGCTTCAAGGGTGGGGGGCTACTAGCAACCAAAGGGGAGGGGTTCCGGTTCAAGTCCAAATGTAAACTTGAATCAACCTTCTTCGTTGCAAATAACTCAAGAGCCTTGTCTAGTGATTCGGCCACCGTCTCCTTGTATGCAACCCAACGTTGCTCCGAGTTGACACGCATTGTCTTCCAACGGATGTGCATTCCAAAACCAACATTATGCCTTCCCTCCAACTCAACGATATCACTAGGGTCCATCCAATTCAAATCTTTCCTCACTTGTTGCAAGAGCTCCGCATAGTTAGGACTACTATCAAACACCATGTCAAGCTCATCCGGGTCCGGTTCTATATTGCCTTTCAAAAAGGCGTCTTTGTCCCCATGATGAACAAACACACATGTTCTTCCCATCCCTATAAGCATTCAAACAACACAAGGTCACATTGCTTCCATGAGTACTAATCCAAGGATTAACACGGAATACAAACCCTAATATATATATCAAACAACAACCCTAACCATAACCATAACCATAACTCTGGCCCTAAACCTAACCCTAGCACCAACATAAGAACACCCATAAGAATAACCCTAGCATACTAACAAAGCCTAATCATAGGAAATTGGCAAACAAACATCTCACATCTCCATGCAAATCTCTAGATCCAAACAAAACTAGGGTTTCCCCAAACTAGCAACAAATGAGCAATTTCATAACATTACTTGGATCTAAACAAGGGGATCGGAGAAGATTACCTTGAGGGAGGGTTTGACTTCGAAATCCACGGACAAATTCTTCAAATTTGCAAGATTTGGGAGAGGATTTGAGAGGGGGAGAGAGTGGGAGAGGGGGCAAGCTCGGGAGAGAGTGGGAGAGTGTGTGGTGTGGGGGGAGTGGGGGTGGGGGGGGGGGGGGCCAGGATAAGTCACATTGCAGCGCCTACGCGCTAGGCGCTGCACTTCAAATGTGTGGCGCCTAGATCTTAGGCGCTGCACTTTACATGTGTGGCGCCTAGCTCGTAGGCGCTGCACTGCTGGGTGCGGGCCCAGGGGCTGCCACGGTGGACAGGAGTGCAACGCCCCCGATCTAGGCGCTGCACAGTAGGGTGTGGCGCCGGCGTGGCGGGCGCTACACAAAAGGGTCAGGGGAGTGAAATAGTTTTACGGGCAGTTCATTCTATGAATTGATTTCGTCCAGAGGTCAAAATTGTCAAATTTGCCCTACATAACCATCCTTTTTCATCTGTTGCGTTTAGTTTTACTGTGAATCTGTGATCATATCCTGTTATGATAAAATCTGCTCCTTGGCCATCGTCGCAGGCAGCTTTTGGTAAAACCCGAGCAGTTTCTTATGAAATTTTGGGTATTTGGGGAAGCCCTTGTTAAGATTGCCCGATATTAGATCGATTCATCCAAAGCTTGCGCTGCTTGTTCTGCTCGCAATAATGTAAGCGGTGTGAAGACGATCATGATATTCAACGAGAGTATATGGGTTACTTAGCCCGTGAACAGATCACGCAACAAATGTGAGGCGAGCTCCATCGGTTTGGGAAGCATGTCGACTCCGCCTACCTCGCTTGCTTGTCTCACAGGCAAGGCAAAGCAGGGATTCGTTAGAGCTGAGCAGTTGGTTGATTCTGTCTTTCGAGAGTAGCAATCCACATTCTCATCCGGCAAGAATCCATGTCCCGGAAGCAAGCAGCACCTGTCGCGTGGCTCTGCTTTTCTTGCCTTGCGTGCGAGGGAACGTGTTGGCCAACTCAACCATAGCAGCGGCCAGAGGGATCAAGCAAGGAAGCCCATGCCTCTAGGGAAGCAGAGTTCACCACTTTGAGAAGACTGAAATCTGGTGGTACCTTGAGTGATCCCTCTAACCCCATGTTTCATACGTGAAACCTGTTTGTTTCTTGTAGACCACTTTGGCCAGAAATGGTCCTTCGGTGGCTGTTATTTACTCTTTTTTTCTTCTGAAATGGAACACTCGTATTCCATTTAAGACGCGGCAAGATTGCCGGTTACCGCACGGGTTACATCATCAGGGTAGCTATCAAACCATTGACGACTTTCGCTGGAGAGAGAAAAAGATGCGCCATGGCTACGTTCCATATGTAAGAAGCAAATTGTGTGTGCACATTTCTTTGGATGACCCCCACCTGATTCACTGCTACCTTTTTCCTAGTTTCACTAGTTTAAGTAAATCTGAAGAACATGTGGAATGATCCTAGGACACATCACCTAGGATCACATAGTTTTTTTTTTTTTGCGGGATTAGGATCACATAGTCTTAACCATACAAAAGCAAGCAACAGCGAATGCAATAGTCTGGGAGTAATTCATGATTTCATTTAACGAATAAACAGAATACAGTGTACAACCACCGCCAGAACTACACTCATGGGAAGAATTCTACATGGCCACCAACATCCCTACACAACAACTTGGCTTCAGAAGCTAGTCTCCTGCTCTTAACTATCACTAGATTTGTCAGCCGGTGCTTGGGCTGCGGCTCGAAAGATCTTGCCTCGGCCTCCTTCCCCAGCAGCACCAGCTCCCGGGAGGGCATGACGTTGCCCCACCAGAACTCGCGCAGGACGTCGTGGATGAGCTCCCAGTAAGCACGGTCCCGAGGCACTCGGAACAGGCTGCTCCCGTTGGGGGTCCAGCAGTAGAGGTCGACCCAGTCTCTGCCCATGATCTCCATCAGCCCCTGCACCTGCGGCATGTAGTAGTATGGCACGATACGCCATGGCAGAGCAAGCTCAGGCTTACCCTTGTTGTACGGGCACTTGACTTCCAGGATCCCACCGTCAGGGTCACACCCAAGAACGCCGTCAGGTGAAGCTCCGAGCCACCCCAATTTAGCCTCGGTGTGCACTGCGAAGCCAAGGGAACCCACTGACCGTCCTGTGATGCTTGTGTACTGCTCTACGGCCATGCTTTCATGATTAGTTCCCCAGGCCATGGCAGCCATGGCTGCATCCACCAACTTGATATCTGTTGGTCCGAAGACCTTCTCACTCCACAGCTCCGACCGTCTGTTGCCAGCCCAGAAACCCAATGCGGTGCTGAAGGTGCTCGTGGTGAGCTTATCCTTGCGCAGAGCAAACCACTCCTCTGACCGCTGGGCTACATCAGCCGGGGGAAGCTGGGCCGACACCATGAGGGCTGAAGATGGCGATAGAGATAGCGGTGATGACCGGGTAGTGTAGATCTGCAACGATGAACGCGAGCAGCTGCGAGGAATATAGCCTTCAAAGTTTCGTCTTGACGGCAAGGATGCAGATGGAGTTAACCGCACACGCGATGTTGAGCAAAATGCCGTTGGAATCGGCAGGAGCGACCTGAACAAATAAGAAACTGCTCAACGGTTAGACAACATTGCGATGCAGTTTGGATAAGTAGTACGGAAGAGCTGAGAAAGCATACGGAGGAAGTGCTCCACAAGAATGGTGAACCTATGAATGTGCGTGTAACACATGACAGAGTTTGTGTTGTGCTTCTCTTATATGAAGAGATTGCCTCACTTGTTGGATAAAGCATGGAAGAATTTCGCAAGCAACCACCAAGGGCTTATTCCTTGCCTGGCTCCAGGAAGCAGACATGCTTGGGACAAGTAAACATTTCTGACAGGTGCAAAGCTTATGCTGCTACTAGAACGAAAGCAAACTCTAGGTAACTGAAAATGACAGCCTGCAATCTTGTTCCATTTTTTTATCTACCACTAGTTGGGAGATACTGTATGAGCCTTGTACTCAGATTCCAACATGTACAGACAGTACATACTAAATCGATTGCGACCAAATTAGGAACGATAATCAGTAAGCTACAATAATCCAAAAACAACATGAAACTAAACCGGACTACCGCGAGCATTTCCCAAATAATTTCCGCATTTGAGAGCGAGAAGCATTCATGCCGTAGTTCACGATGCTCTGAAGCTCTGGAGGAGCGTGAGAGTTGAGATTGACACTGAAGGTGAAACCATAGAGCAGCGGGGCGAGCAGTGGCGGGGGTGGGTCGCTTACTCACCTGCGCGTTGCGGGAGCGCGAGCGAAGACGCCGGTAGAGCCGAGCGAAGCCTCGGCCGTGGCGGCCCGGCCCCGCGGCTCAGCGCGTGACGGCCGGCGGCCGCCGCCTGCGGAGAAGCTGCCATGGCTAGGTCTCCGCTTGGGGATGGACCTGGTTCCGTCTGGGTTCGGGACGGGACGAGCGAAAGGTCTCGGTCTGGGACTCTGGGTCGAACACAACCAGCCTTCCTTTCCTTCGGTGCAGGGGCAAAAGCGTCCGTAAAAAAGTATACGAATCAGGTGGAATTTATCCAACAGTCGCACGAGCAGCCGCCGCGGCAGCGAAGAGTGGGGACGGGGAAGCGGTCGGAGGCAATGACGAACGGCGGCGACGGCGACGTCCCGGAGAACGCCAACGAGCGTAAGGCCACCATTCGCTTCCGAGGGTTTTAGACTCGTTTCTGATGGGTTTCTGTGTTTCGCCGCCGCAGATTGCCCCGGGACGCAGTCGGAGGCGGCCGGGAAGGCGGAGTCCTGCGCCGGCTGCCCCAACCAGAAGATCTGCTCCACCGTGCCCAAGGGCCCCGACCCAGGTAACACCACCCTGCACCTCTGCACCTTTACTTTTCCGCCGTTTCCCCAGTATGATATTTGTGTGATTGGCCACGCGATGTCAGTTTGGCTTGCTTGCTAGCATGTTGCGCCGATGCTTGCTGCTGGCCAGGATTTTTTGCTGTTGCAGCCGGAGTACGAGCTAGTAGAGAGCGTATTGTCCGCACTTGTGTGAGTATTGCTTTGCGATTGTCTTTGCATTGCGTTGAGCTCGTGTGCAGAAGATGTTACAATTTGGTTGTCACATACTCACCATGTGAGCGAATTTGCATGCTTTCTCTGCGGATAAGTTATTTTGGTACATCTGACCATGGATTCCATGATGTTGAAGAAGTTACGATGGCATATAAATAATGGTCTGATATGCACTAGGGAAATATATGAGATACCTGAAACATTCTACAGTTGGTTGACTGACTCTGTTTATATACCGGATGAAGGTGTTCTTGTTACATCTTGTACCGGTTAGTCAACCCAACTCAATTTGATCACATGAAGGAGTACTATGTCCAAAAAAAATATACTTGAAGAACCTACTGCTGCATTTGGATTATCATACATGTACACAAATTCAGTTAATTGTGTACGTGTGCCGGTGCTATTACTGATGATGTCAACTGTTATTTTTTTACCTCACTATAAGAACTTTGAATCTAAAGTCGCATAAGCACACAGAATCCACGTTACTCGTGACTGTTTTTTTTTACGTAGGCATGCATCATATCATATGTGTCCTTTAGCATGATTATACTTATAAAATGCAATTCATGTCTTATGGGATTAGCCATAATATCTTATTGTTCTTTCATCTCTAGTATATTTATTCATGGCGAGACAATGCTAAGTTGAGTCGTTTCATTCTCAGACCTGCTTGCCATCATTGAGCGAATGAATACCGTGAAACATAAGATACTGGTGTTATCTGGCAAGGTTGGTGTCGGGAAGAGTACTTTTTCAGCCCAGCTCTCATTTGCCCTTGCTGAGATGGACTATTAGGTCGGCCTTCTTGACATAGACATATGCGGACCTAGCATCCCGAAAATGTTAGGCATTGAAGGCCAGGATATTCATCAAAGCAATGTTGGCTGGTCACCAGTCTATGTTGAGTCCAACCTTGGTGTCATGTCAATTGGCTTCATGCTTCCGAACCCAGATGATGCTGTCATATGGAGAGGTCCTCGCAAGAATGGGCTCATCAAACAGTTCCTGAAGGATGTTGATTGGGGAGATATCGACTACCTTGTGGTGGATGCTCCTCCAGGAACCTCAGACGAACATATTTCAATTGTGCAGTACCTCCAGATTGCAGGAATCGATGGTGCCATCATCGTCACCACTCCACAGCAAGTTTCTCTAATTGACGTGAGGAAGGAGATAAGCTTCTGCAAAAAGGTTAGCGTTCCTGTCCTTGGTGTCGTGGAGAACATGAGTGGCCTGAGGCAGACACTTTCAGATATGAAATTTGTGAAGCCAAGTGAGAATGGCGAGACAGATGCCACCGAGTGGGCACTGGACTACATCAAGGACAAGACCCCCGAACTTCTATCGCTCATTGCATGCAGCGAGGTGTTCGATAGCAGCAAGGGTGGCGCCGAGAAGACGTGCCATGAGATGGGGGTCCCTTTCCTCGGGAAGGTGCCCATGGATCCGCAGCTCTGCAAGGCGGCGGAGGAGGGGAGATCATGCTTCACCGATCAGAAGTGCAGTGCAAGCGCTCCAGCTCTTAGAAGCATAATCAAGAAGCTGATCAAGACACAGTAGGAGGGTGTTGACAGACAGCAACGAAAATATGGTTAATTGTAGATTATTAGGCAGTGTCTGTGATATGGTTTAGCTTTGCAGAAACCCAAATGATAAGTGCCACACGTGTGGCATGAAACAACATGGTCCAAACGCAAAAGATTCCTTCAGCCCACACGTGTGTGAGCGTTCGGCACGAAGCAACATGGTTCAATCGAATTTTTCATTTAAGAGATAAAACATTTTAAAGTTTGAAAACCCAAAAGATTTCCGCTGATATCATCCATTTTCGTCCCTGTTTGCATGCATGTGTGAGCGTTCGGTCCGATGAGGAATCAAACTGGGCTCCTTTGGTTCAAAGTAAAAGTGGAGGAAAATTTCCTATCGTGGTACGCAGGGGCGGACCCAGAAAGAAATCGTCCCGATGTCCACGTGTATACATACACAGGCAAATTCAAATCAATATTATACATGAATGGAAAATACTCAATAACCTTGAGATGTTTATGGGTAAAAAGTCTTACTAAATGGAGCGTTCCATGGTTATAAAGTTATACTTACTCGACATTGTGTATTATACTCTTGTCATGCGGTCGAGCAATAATTCAAACAAATAATACAAAGAAAAATTGGTAAGTTGGGGGCACTCCAGTTCCCAATTATAATACCCTTAGTTTTGAAAATCCTAGCCATATAATTTGAAAAAACAGGAATTAGACAAAACAAATTACGATGTATACCCCCATCTCCCTCGGGTGGGGCTCCCGGTTTCACACCGGCGTGTAGGTGCAGTTTGCAACTTTGCCATTGGACGCCCAACATATTCAGTCTACAGGTGCTGTCCAAGAGGCAAACCATACCCCAAAAAGTACGGTGTTCCAAATGCCAATCTGCTGGACACAAGGCGGACGATTGGAGACGCAGCAATACTGCTTCATTTGTAACAAGACCAATCACCCGATGACCATGCGACGGTGCTCAGTCTCGAAGTTACCAAGCCGGTGGCGATGCTCTATGGTTACGGAACTGAAAGCATGTCGTTTTTCAAATGCCTGATAATGTTTGTAGGGAGAATCTCTCACCGCAGAACTCACTGACAACTTTGGTATCGATTTCTGGCGGTTCACTTTCTGCCGATATTGTGGAGGTAGAGGTGGCTGTCGTGGGAACGGATCTGATAGTAGAGATGTGGGGTACGTAGGAGAGGGCAGAGTCCTAGCTACGGCGAGGTTGTACGCACAGTTTTACGAGTTCAGGCCCCTCTCGGAGGAGGTAACAGCCCTACGTCTCGATGCCGCGGAGGCTTGTCGATTGGAGTGTTGTATAGTTACAGGGGGTGCGAACCCTTGTGCAAGAGGGGAGGGGTAGCTTATATAGCGTGTGCTGACCCCTCGCAGCCCTCGGTTAATGAGGAAATAAAGTCACGTACGTTACTGGTAACGCCCGTGTTTAATGACCTTTAAGGCGACGGAGTGAATGCCTGACCGTTGCCATACTGGGGTGGCTCTAGGTCTTCTGTCTTCCGAGTGGAATTTTGTACTCCGAGTGAATAACGTAGGTCGAGTGGAATTGGGATATCCGAGTGGATCTTTCGTCGAGTGAATCGCACTTCGTGAAGATTCCAGTCGGTATCTTCTGTTTAACTTTATGGGCCTTGATCTCTTGTGCAGTGTCCTTGGCTAGGGCATACAGGTCAGGCCTATGACCCTACCCTAGGTATATGTCATCGTCATTAGCCCCCGAATAGATCGAGGACCGAGTGAAGAAGGATTGAAGCTGACTTCGATCTGACTCATTGTCTCTGGAACACCTTCTTTGAGGTTCGATAGTATGTTGGTAGTTTAATCCTTCCCCAATCGCCTTGATCTATTCTGGCTTCTGGAATTGCCGAGTGAAATATGTAGCATGGGACTGAGCAGATTGGATTTGGGTATCTTTGGCGTGATCGACTGATCCGCTGCGCCCGGATTTCACGGGATTCAAAATTTGGAGAAGTGCGCGGGTTGGGGCACGGCGTGGTAAGCGGAGCAAACGAAGAGGGACTCCTCGATCCTCGTGCCACCTTTTTTGCCACGTATCGAGCAGGCGCCGGTTGCGGGATGCGCCGAGATTACATGGGCCCACCAGTCAGTCACTCGGACGCGCAGATATTTATAGCGACGTGGCCGATGTGCGCAACAGTGCCCATCATTATCCCCTTTCTTCCTCGCCCTTCTGCCTTGCCCTCTCCAACGCAGCATCGCTCGGCTCGCGCCCGTCGACCACTGCAGCAATGGTGAAGGACAAGATGAAGGCCCTGGAGCGCGCGAAGAAGACGACGGTGAAGGGCAAGAAAACGGCCAAGGGGTCGACCTCGCGATCCGGTCTGCCGCCGGGCTGGATCCAAGGGGATTGGATCCGCTCGTCGGTCTCGGAGGAGGATTTGGAGGGGCTCGCCGCCGACGGCTTGATAGCGCCTGGATCCTGGAGGCTGCCGGAGGGAGAGATTGAGCCTGCGCCGCGCGACGGCGAGCGGGTTCTCCTCACGACTCATGTGGAAAGAGGTTTCTCCCTGCCTCCACATCCATTCTTTCGCGGGTTCTTGAATTTCTTTGGTGCTCAGATCCATTACTTTCCTCCAAACACCATCTCGTACCTTGCTGCATTTATCTCAATGTGTGAAAACTTCCTTGGGTGCCATCCTCATTAGGGCCTATTCAAGCACATCTTCACTTGCCGATCTCAGTCGGTTAAGAAAGCCAATCCGACTGATGAGAGGACCCACGTGATCCAAATGTGTGGTGGTTTGGGAATCCAAATGAGGGGTAGGAGCTCTTTCCCTCCCATGACCTTTCCTGAGTCGGTTAGGGGGTGGCAATCGACCTGGTTTTACTGCAAAGATGTCCCAACTCCAGGCCAGTCGACTGGCCTTCTCCCCTTTTCTTTGGAGAGACCCCGCGCCCCTCGTTCATTGGTTGTAGAGGAGGAGGAGAAGGGTGAAGTGGCCATCCTGGTTAACGCAGTCGTTGCGCTGGTCCGGGGCGAAGTGACGGGCATGGATTTGCTGGAAGTGTTTCTCAGTCGACGCATCCAGCCCTTGCAAGCTCGCGACCACCCTATGTGGCTGTACTCGGGCACAGAGGACACTGCCCAGACCCACCCGGAGGAGGTACAAGAGGAGACAGTTGCACAGTGGCTTCGGAGCATTAGTGGGAACAAGGATAATCCACGTGGAGCAAAACGGATCTTGCCATTCAACGCCGATCACCTCCCAGGAGAGGTGAGACATAATCTTGACGAGTGTTTTTGTCTTTTGCTTTCGATATGCATATGTATCGCAGTCCGACTGATCTTTGCAATCTGTGTCTTGCAGGTATTCACGAAGTTGTACTCGCCTGTACCCAACAGGGAACAACTCACTGGAGGAGAGGAGAGCGAGGGGGGAGCACCGACATCGAAAATGCGGACGACAGTGAAGGTGACAGCGACGACTCTGAAGACGACGAGGAGGTCGAGTCACCATCGCGTACTGAATGTCGTACCAAGCAGACCCAAGATCCCGCAGCTAGCCAGGGCAAGGCTGGGGGGGTCGAGTGCCAGTACTCTGAAGCGCGCTCGGACGTCAACTCCTGACCCGACTGAGAAAATTGCCAAACAAGCAAAGGTTGCTCCACCCAAACCTCGGAAAGCTTTGCCCAGGATCAAGGTTGCTGTGCCTATCGCTTCGACGTAAGTGCCTTTGTTGCGAATCGTTTCACTTTCTGTCTTATTCTCGCAGACCCTTATGTTTTTGCTGACCGAGTGGAATTCTGAATCCCAGGGCGGCTACCTCTACGTCCCATATGGAGATCGACGACGAGCATGCTGACGTGGAGACTGCAGATGCGGCCACTTCTCGAGCAGGTATGATCAGTTCTCATTTTGTCAATTGTTCTGGCGGTCGATTGGGATCTTACTGTCGAGTGACCAAAGTGCCAGCAGACGTTATCCAGCTTCCAGACGAAGACGAGGAGGAGCCTCCAAGGAGTGCAGGAGGAAAAGGCAGGGCCTCGACCACCTTGCGGAACCTCGCCCGGAGGGTGACTTCTAGTCGGACGTCTCATCTGCCGCCTGAACCTGCTGTTCCAGAACTTGGTAGCTCACCTCGAGTTGGTGTTGAAGGAAATATGCCCTAGAGGCAATAATAAAGTTGTTATTTATATTTCCTTAGATCATGATAAATGTTTATTATTCATGCTAGAATTGTATTAACCGGAAACTTAATACATGTGTGAATACATAGACAAACAGAGTGTCACTAGTATGCCTCTACTTGACTAGCTCGTTAATCAAAGATGGTTAAGTTTCCTAGCCATAGACATGAGTTGTCATTTGATGAACGAGATCACATCATTAGAGAATGATGTGATTGACAAGACCCATCCGTTAGCTTAGCACGATGATCGTTTTGTTTTGTTGCTATTGCTTTCTTCATGACTTATACAAGTTCCTATGACTATGGGATTATGCAACTCCCGAATACCGGAGGAACACTTAGTGTGCTATCAAACGTCACAACGTAACTGGGTGATTATAAAGATGCTCTACAGGTGTCTCCGATGGTGTTTGTTGAGTTGGCATAGATCGAGATTAGGATTTGTCACTCCGATTGTCGGAGAGGTATCTCTGGGCCCTCTCGGTAATGCACATCATATGAAGCCTTGCAAGCAATGTGACTAATGAGTTAGTTGCGGGATGATGCATTACGGAACGAGTAAAGAGACTTGCCGGTAACGAGATTGAACTAGGTATGATGATACCGACGATCGAATCTCGGGCAAGTAACATACCGATGACAAAGGGAACAACGTATGTTGTTATGCGGTTTGACCGATAAAGAACTTCGTAGAATATGTGGGAGCCAATATGAGCATCCAGGTTCCGCTATTGGTTATTGACCGGAGATGAGTCTCAGTCATGTCTACATAGTTCTCGAACCCGTAGGGTCCGCACGCTTAACGTTCGATGACGATCGGTATTATGAGTTTATGTGTTTTGATGTACCGAAGGTAGTTCGGAGTCCCGGATGTGATCACGGACATGACGAGGAGTCTCGAAATGGTCGAGACATAAAGATTGATATATTGGACCATGTTATTCGGACACCGGAAGTGTTCCGGAAAGTTTCGGATAAAACCAGAGTGCCGGAGGGTTACCGGAACCCCCCCGGGAAGTTATGGGCCCTTAGTGGGCTTTAGGGGAGAGAGAGGGCAGCAGCCAGGAGGTGGCGCCCCCCCCCCCCCAAGGGGAGTCCGAATTGGACTAGGGGAAGGGGGCGCAGCCCCTCTTTCCCTCTCCCTCTCCCTCTCCTTCCTTCTCCTCCTAGTTGGACTAGGAAAGGGGGGAAACCTACTCCTACTAGGAGTAGGATTCCTCCCCTCCTTGGCGCGCCCTATGAGGGCCGGCCGGCCTCCCCCTTGCTCCTTTATATACGGGGGCAGGGGGGCATCCCAGGACACACAAGTTAATTGTTTAGCGTGTGCGGTGCCCCCCTCCACAGATTTCCACCTCGGTCATATCGTTGTAGTGCTTAGGCGAAGCCCTGCGTCGGTAACTTCATCAACACCGTCACCACGCCGTCGTGCTGACGGAACTCTCCCTCAGCCTCAGCTGGATCAAGAGTTCGAGGGACGTCACCGAGCTGAATGTGTGCAGATCGCGGAGGTGCCGTACGTTCGGTACTTGGATCGGTTGGATCGCGAAGACGTTCAACTACATCAACCGCGTTACTAAACGCTTCCGCTTTCGGTTTATGAGGGTACGTGGACACACTCTCCCCGCTCGTTGCTATGCTTCTCCTAGATAGGTCTTGCGTGATCGTAGGAAATTTTTGAAATACTACGTTCCCCAACAGTGGCATCCGAGCCAGGTCTATGCGTAGATGTTATATGCACGAGTAGAACACAAAGAGTTGTGGGCGATAATAGTCATACTGCTTACCAGCATGTCATACTTTGATTCGGCGGTATTGTTGGATGAAGCGGCTCAGACCGACATTACGCGTACGCTTACGCGAGACTGGTTCTACTGACGTGCTTCGCACACAGGTGGCTGGTGGGTGTCAGTTTCTCCAACTTTAGTTGAATCGAGTGTGACTACGCCCGGTCCTTGTTGAAGGTTAAAACAACACACTTGATGAAAAATCATTGTGGTTTTGATGCGTATGTAAGAACGGTTCTTGCTCAGACCGTAGCAGCCACGTAAAACTTGCAACAACAAAGTAGAGGACGTCTAACTTGTTTTTGCTGGGCATGCTGTGATATGATATGGTCAAGACATGATGCTATATTTTATTGTATGAGATGATCATGTTTTGTAACAGAGTTATCGGCAACTGGCAGGAGCCATATGGTTGTCGCTTTATTGTATGCAATGCAATCGCCATGTAATTGTTTTTACTTTATCACTAAGAGGTAGCGATAGTCGTAGAAGCAATAGTTGGCGAGACGACAACGATACTACGATGGAGATCAAGGTGTCGCGCCGGTGACGATGGTGATCATGACGGTGCTTTGGAGATGGAGATCAAAGGCACAAGATGATGATGGCCATATCATATCACTTATATTGAATTGCATGTGATGTTAATCCTTTTATGCATCTTATTTTGCTTAGTACGACGGTAGAATTATAAGATGATCTCTCACTAAATTTCAAGGTACAAGTGTTCTCCCTGAGTATGCACCGTTGCTACAGTTCGTCGTGCCGAGACACCACGTGATGATCGGGTGTGATAAGCTCTACGTTCACATACAACGGGTACAAGCCAGTTTTGCACACGCAGAATACTCGGGTTAAACTTGACGAGCCTAGCATATGCAGATATGGCCTCGGAACACTGAGACCGAAAGGTCGAGCGTGAATCATATAGTAGATATGATCAACATAGTGATGTTCACCATTGAAAACTACTCCATCTCACGTGATGATCGAACATGGTTTAGTTGATTTGGATCACATGATCACTTAGATGATTAGAGGGATGTCTATCTAAGTGGGAGTTCTTAAGTAATATGATTAATTGAACTTTAATTTATCATGAACTTAGTACCTGATAGTATTTTGCATGTCTATGTTGTTGTAGATCAATGGCCCGTGCTACTGTTCCTTTGAATTTTAATGCGTTCCTAGAGAAAGCTAAGTTGAAAGATGATGGTAGCAACTACACGGACTGGGTCCGTAACTTGAGGATTATCCTCATTGTTGCACAGAAGAATTACGTCCTGGAAGCACCGCTAGGAGCTAGGCCTGCTGCAGACGCCACTGATGACGTTAAGAACGTCTGGCAGAGCAAAGCTGATGACTACTCGATAGTTCAGTGTGCCATGCTTTACGGCTTAGAACCGGGACTTCAACGACGTTTTGAACGTCATGGAGCATATGAGATGTTCCAGGAGTTGAAGTTAATATTTCAAGCAAATGCCCGGATTGAGAGATATGAAGTCTCCAATAAGTTCTATAGCTGCAAAATGGAGGAGAATAGTTCTGTCAGTGAGCATATACTCAAAATGTCTGGGTATCATAATCA
The DNA here is from genome assembly GCA_011799875.1 of Thinopyrum elongatum. NCBI lineage: Eukaryota > Viridiplantae > Streptophyta > Magnoliopsida > Poales > Poaceae > Thinopyrum > Thinopyrum elongatum. Next base: position 487,756,299 of record CM022298.1, on the reverse strand, counting down.
CTTGACTCAGCTGGGAGTTAATCTTCCGGTTGATAGTGTCATTGACAGAGTTCTTCAATCACTGCCACCAAGCTACAAGAGCTTCGTGATGAACTATAATATGCAAGGGATGGATAAGACAATTCCCGAGCTCTTCGCAATGCTAAAGGCTGCGGAGGTGGAAATCAAAAAGGAGCATCAAGTGTTGATGGTCAACAAGACCACCAGTTTCAAGAAAAAGGGTAAATGGAAGAAGGGGAACTTCAAGAAGAACGGCAAGCAAGTTGCTGCTCAAGTGAAGAAGCCCAAGTCTAGACCTAAGCCTGAGACTGAGTGATTCTACTGCAAAGGGACTGGTCACTGGAAGCGGAATTGCCCCAAGTATTTGGCGGATAAGAAGGATGGCAAGGTGAACAAAGGTATATGTGATATACATGTTATTAATGTGTACCTTACTAATGCTCGCAGTAGTACCTGGGTATTTGATACTGGTTCTGTTGCTAATATTTGCAACTCGAAACATGGACTGCGGATTAAGTGAAGATTGGCTAAGGACGAGGTGACGATGCGTGTGGGAAATGGTTCCAAAGTCGATGTGATCACCGTCGGCACGCTACCTCTACATCTACCTTCGGGATTAGTTTTAGACCTGAATAATTGTTATTTGGTGCCAGCGTTAAGCATGAACATTATATCTGGATCTTGTTTGATGCGAGACGGTTATTCATTTAAATCTGAGAATAATGGTTGTTCTATTTATATGAGTAATATCTTTTATGGTCATGCACCCTTGAAGAGTGGTCTATTTTTGTTAAATCTCGATAGTAGTGATACACATATTCATAATATTGAAACCAAAAGATGCAGAGTTGATAATGATAGTGCAACTTATTTGTGGCACTGCCGTTTGGGTCATATTGGTGTAAAGCGCATGAAGAAACTCCATACTGATGGAATTTTGGAATCACTTGATTATGAATCACTTGGTACTTGCGAACCATGCCTCATGGGCAAGATGACTAAAACTCCGTTCTCCGGAACAATGGAGCGAGCAACAGATTTATTGGAAATAATACATACTGATGTATGCGGTCCGATGAATATTGAGGCTCGCGGCGGGTATCGTTATTTTCTGACCTTCACAGATGATTTGAGCAGATATGGGTATATCTACTTGATGAAACATAAGTCTGAAACATTTGAAAAGTTCAAAGAATTTCAGAGTGAAGTGGAAAATTATCGTAACAAGAAAATAAAGTTTCTGCGATCCGATCATGGAGGAGAATATTTGAGTTACGAGTTTGGTCTTCATTTGAAACAATGCGGAATAGTTTCGCAACTCACGCCACCCGGAACACCACAGCGCAATGGTGTGTCCGAACGTCGTAACCGCACTTTATTAGATATGGTGCGATCTATGATGTCTCTTACTGATTTACTGCTATCGTTTTGGGGTTATGCTTTAGAGATGGCTGCATTCACGTTAAATAGGGCACCATCTAAATCCGTTGAGACGACACCTTATGAACTATGGTTTGGCAAGAAACCCAAGTTGTCATTTCTTAAAGTTTGGGGCTGCGATGCTTATGTGAAAAAGCTTCAACCTGATAAGCTCGAACCCAAATCGGAGAAATGTGTCTTCATAGGATACCCAAAGGAGACTATTGGGTACACCTTCTATCACAGATCCGAAGGCAAGGCATTCGTTACTAAGAATGGATCCTTTCTAGAGAAGGAGTTTCTCTCGAAAGAAGTGAGTGGGAGGAAAGTAGAACTTGATGAGGTAACTGTACCTGCTCCCTTATTGGAAAGTAGTTCATCACAGAAATCAGTTCCTGTGACTCCTACACCAATTAGTGAGGAAGCTAATGATGATGATCATGTAACTTCAGATCAAGTTGCTACCGAACCTCGTAGGTCAACCAAAGTAAGATCCGCACCAGAGTGGTACGGTAATCCTGTTCTGGAGGTCATGTTACTTGACCATGACGAACCTACGAACTATGAGGAAGCGATGATGAGCCCAGATTCCGCAAAATGGCTTGAGGCCATGAAATCTGAGATGGGATCCATGTATGAGAACAAAGTGTGGACTTTGGTTGACTTGCCTGATGATCGGCAAGCCATAGAGAATAAATGGATCTTCAAGAAGAAGACCGACGCTGACGGTAATGTTACTGTCTACAAAGCTCGACTTGTTGCAAAAGGTTTTCGACAAGTTCAAGGAGTTGACTACGATGAGACCTTCTCACCCGTAGCGATGCTTAAGTCCGTCCGAATCATGTTAGCAATTGCCGCATTTTATGATTATGAAATTTGGCAAATGGATGTAGAAACTGCATTCCTGAATGGATTTCTGGAAGAAGAATTGTATATGATGCAACCCAAAGGTTTTATCGATCCAAAGGATGCTAACAAAGTGTGCAAGCTCCAGCGATCCATTTATGGACTGGTGCAAGCATCTCGGAGTTGGAATAAACGTTTTGATAGTGTGATCAAAGCATATGGTTTTATACAGACTTTTGGAGAAGCCTGTATTTACAAGAAAGTGAGTGGGAGCTCTGTAGCATTTCTAATATTATATGTGGATGACATATTGTTGATTGGAAATGATATAGAATTTCTGGATAGCATAAAAGGATACTTGAATAAAAGTTTTTCAATGAAAGACCTCGGTGAAGCTGCTTATATATTGGGCATCAAGATCTATAGAGATAGATCAAGACGCTTAATTGGACTTTCACAAAGCACATACCTTGATAAAGTTTTGAAGAAGTTCAAAATGGATCAAGCAAAGAAAGGGTTCTTGCCTGTGTTGCAAGGTGTGAAGTTGAGTAAGACTCAATGCCCGACCACTGCAGAAGATAGAGAGAAAATGAAAGTCATTCCCTATGCCTCAGCCATAGGTTCTATCATGTATGCAATGCTGTGTACCAGACCTGATGTGTGCCTTGCTATAAGTTTAGCAGGGAGGTACCAAAGTAATCCAGGAGTGGATCACTGGACAGCGGTCAAGAACATCCTGAAATACCTAAAAAGGACTAAGGATATGTTTCTCGTTTATGGAGGTGACAAAGAGCTCGTCGTAAGTGGTTACGTCGATGCAAGTTTTGACACTGATCCGGATGACTCTAAGTCACAAACCGAGTACGTATTTATATTGAACAGTGGAGCTGTCAGTTGGTGCAGTTCTAAGCAAAGTGTCATGGCGGGATCTACGTGTGAAGCGGAGTACATAGCTGCTTCGGAAGCAGCGAATGAAGGAGTCTGGATGAAGGAGTCCATATCCGATCTAGGTGTCATACCTAGTGCATCGGGTCCAATGAAAATCTTTTGTGACAATACTGGAGCAATTGCCTTGGCAAAAGAATCCAGATTTCACAAGAGAACTAAACACATCAAGAGACGCTTCAATTCCATCCGCGATCAAGTCAAGGAAGGAGACATAGAGATTTGCAAGATACATACGGATCTGAATGTTGCAGACCCGTTGACTAAGCCTCTCTCATGAGCAAAACATGATCAGCACCAAGACTCCATGGGTGTTAGAATCATTACTGTGTAATCTACATTATTGACTCTAGTGCAAGTGGGAGACTGAAGGAAATATGCCCTAGAGGCAATAATAAAATTGTTATTTATATTTCCTTATATCATGATAAATGTTTATTATTCATGCTAGAATTGTATTAACCGGAAACTTAATACATGTGTGAATACATAGACAAACAGAGTGTCACTAGTATGCCTCTACTTGACTAGCTCGTTAATCAAAGATGGTTAAGTTTCCTAGCCATAGACATGAGTTGTTATTTGATGAACGGGATCACATCATTAGAGAATGATGTGATTGACAAGACCCATCCGTTAGCTTAGCACGGTGATCGTTTAGTTTGTTGCTATTGCTTTCTTCATGACTTATACAAGTTCCTATGACTATGAGATTATGCAACTCCTGAATACCGGAGGAACACTTAGTGTGCTATCAAACGTCACAACGTAACAAGGTGATTATAAAGATGCTCTACAGGTGTCTCCAATGGTGTTTGTTGAGTTGGCATAGATCGAGATTAGGATTTGTCACTCCGATTGTCGGAGAGGTATCTCTGGGCCCTCTCGGTAATGCACATCATATGAAGCCTTGCAAGCAATGTGACTAATGAGTTAGTTACGGGAGGATGCATTACGGAACGAGTAAAGAGACTTGCCGGTAACGAGATTGAACTAGGTATGATGATACCGACGATCGAATCTCGGACAAGTAACATACCGATGACAAAGGGAACAACGTATGTTGTTATGCGGTTTGACCGATAAAGATCTTCGTAGAATATGTGGGAGCCAATATGAGCATCCAGGTTCCGCTATTGGTTATTGACCGGAGATGAGTCTCAGTCATGTCTACATAGTTCTCGAACCCGTAGGGTCCGCACGCTTAACGTTCGATGACGATCGGTATTATGAGTTTATGTGTTTTGATGTACCGAAGGTAGTTCGGAGTCCCGGATGTGATCACGGACATGACGAGGAGTCTCGAAATGGTTGAGACATAAAGATTGATATATTGGACCATGTTATTCGGACACCGGAAGTGTTCCGGAAAGTTTCGGATAAAACCGGAGTGCCGGAGGGTTACCGGAACCCCCCCCCCCCCGGGAAGTTATGGGCCCTTAGTGGGCTTTAGGGGAGAGAGAGGGCAGCAGCCAGGAGGTGGCGCCCCCCCCCAAGGGGAGTCCGAATTGGACTAGGGGAAGGGGGCGCAACCCCTCTTTCCCTCTCCCTCTCCCTCTCCTTCCTTCTCCTCCTAGTTGGACTAGGAAAGGGGGGAAACCTACTCCTACTAGGAGTAGGATTCCTCCCCTCCTTGGCGCGCCCTATGAGGGCCGGCCGGCCTCCCCCTTGCTCCTTTATATACGGGGGCAGGGGGGCACCCTAGGACACACAAGTTAATTGTTTAGCGTGTGCGGTGCCCCCCTCCACAGATTTCCACCTCAGTCATATCGTTGTAGTGCTTAGGCGAAGCCCTGCGTCGATAACTTCATCAACACCGTCACCACGCCGTCGTGCTGACGGAACTCTCCCTCGGCCTCAGCTGGATCAAGAGTTCGAGGGACGTCACCGAGCTAAATGTGTGCAGATCGCGGAGGTGCCATACGTTCGGTACTTGGATCGGTTGGATCGCGAAGACGTTCGACTACATCAACCGCGTTACTAAACGCTTCCGCTTTCGGTTTATGAGGGTACATGGACACACTCTCCCCGCTCGTTGCTATGCTTCTCCTAGATAGATCTTGCGTGATCGTAGGAATTTTTTTGAAATACTACGTTCCCCAACAGGTGTCTCTTTTGCTGACCCTTTGTCGACTGCCCAGCCTCCGATGTCGACTGCCCAAACTACAGGTCCGACTGGGCAGCCTCAAACGCTGATCCCTCCAGCTGCGTCACCAACTCCTGTGTCAAGTGGATTCGCTCTGCATCATGTCTCGGAGGACCAGAGAGGAGTTGCCAAGGAGGCCATGGTCCAAGCTGGCTTGATGATGCAGCGGATGAAAGAGGTGTACGAATCTAGCAAGGCTGCTTACGACGCCAGTTCTGCCCTTCAGAACAATGTCCGAGTTAGTGCGATTGTAAGTTGATTTCCGATTGGATTATCTTCGTCTTGAATCTGTACACCCACTGGGTGTTCTCTTTTTCTGTGTAGTTCTTCCAGTGGGGCACGCTGAGTGCACCCATTGGGTGTAGTCCCCGAGACCCTTGTCGAATGTTTGATTCGGCAGGGGTCTTAGAATATGCTTGTTTGTAGCTCTTCACTCGGGCCGGTCGGGCCGCGCCGAGTGGGTAACTGATCCAGTGGGGGCACGCTGAGTGCACCCACTGGGTGTAGTCCCCGAGACCGCCGTCGACTACGGGCAGTCGGCGGGGGTCTAAGAACAAGGTTTATTTTTTCTTCCACTCGGGCCGGCTGGCCGTTCTAAGTTGGAAATTGATCCAGTGGGGGCACGCTGAGTGCACCCACTGGGTGTAGTCCCCGAGACCGCTGTCGACTGTGGGCGGTCGGCGGGGGTCTGAGAACAAGGTTTTGATAACAGCAATCTGGATTTGCTCTTCTCCACTCGGAAGTAAAGGGTATTTGTCTTTGTCGACTGAATTGTCTTTTTCTTGATTTCAGAAATCTTGTGAACTTGGGACTCAATACGCTGCCCTGGAGAAGGAGAAGATCCAACTCCAACTTGATCTGGAACTTGCCAAGAAGAACCTGAAGGAAGCTCAGGCTGAGGTGAAGACCATGGGAGGTAATTCTTTGCTGACTGTATGCTTTGCAATTTCTTCTTATCCGTCCCTTGAACTGAGTGATTCCACTCGAATAGATGTGCGTAGTGAAAACCGCCAACTCCAAGCACGACTGAAGAATGTTATTTCTTTAGACACTATGAAGCAGGCGCTGGAGAGGAAGGACGATGAGCTCGCGGGAGCGCAGAAGGTGGCCCGAGAGAAGACTGAAGCCGCTGAGAGGAAGCTGGCTTCAGTCAGTAAGCTTGAGGAGGAAAATGCTGCTTTGAAGACTGTTGTTGATGAGGTAAAAAAGGAAGCTGCACAACTGAGAGAAGAGAAAGTTGTCTTGGCTGACAAGGTGGACCAGCTCACTCGGAAGAGGGACGAGCTGGAGGTTTACTTAGGGGGCCTTGCAAAGAAGATGTTCATCATGCTCGAAGGTACCGTTCTTCGTCCGACTGAATCTAAAAAACTTCTTTACAATGTTGCTGCTGACTCATACTTTCCCTCTTTGCGCAGAGTTCTGTCAAAATTTTGAGGAGGAAACCGAGCGAATTGAACCAAGCCTGGACCCCACAAACTCACTTGTCAAAGATGAAGCCGCAATGAACGTGCTGTGACTGGAAGCTCGTCTCGCCAGCGTCTTGGAGTACATTGCTCGACTGAAGGTTGTGATGACACGGATAGACAAGGAGCTGTGGCCAGAGGATGTGCTTCAGAATGATGTCGAGTCACTGATGACTGGGCTCAATGAAATCCCTGGTCGAGTGCAGGCGTGGAAGAAATCAGCTGCTCGCTGCGGAGCTGACGTGGCTCTCTCACTTTTCAGAGTCCATTGCAAGGACACCAAAGAAGAAAAGCTGAAGGCTCTCCAAGTGGCGAACACGAAGAAGCTCCAGTTTGAATCCTTCATGGAGACCTTCATTGAGGCAGCCACTCGCATAGCTGACGGCATCGATCTGGACACTTTCGTCAAGCCAGCGAGTCCTCCTCCTGCTGAGTAAAGAAAAAACTTGATGGCTCAAATTTATTTGCCTCGGGATGCCGAGTGATCCTGTAGTCGTTAGACTGTTTCGGGCTTGATGTCCGAATACTTTTGCTTGCGCTTCTGAACTTGACGGTTTTATCCGAACTTGGTGGATTTATCCGAATATTGCTTTCTTGCTTACAAAATGCTTTGTGTGAACGGATTTTTTAACTTAGGCGAAACTGATTCGCGGCTAAGCCCCCGAGTGGGAGGATTGCTCCCACTCGGAGTAGTTTTTAACTTAGGCGAGGACGGGCTCGCGGCTAAGCCTCTGAGTGAGAGGGATGCTCTCACTCGGAGTAGTTTTTTAACTTAGGCGAGGACGGGCTCGCGGCTAAGCCCCCGAGTGGGAGGATTGCTCCCACTCGGAGTAGTTTTTAACTTAGGCGAGGACGGGCTCGCGGCTAAGCCTCCGAGTGAGTGGGATGCTCTCACTCGGAGTAGTTTTTTAACTTAGGCGAGGACGGGCTCGCGGCTAAGCCCCCGAGTGAGAGGGATGCTCTCACTCGGAGTAGATTTTTAACTTAGGCGAGGACAGGCTCGCGGCTAAGCCCCCGGTGGGAGGATGCTCTCACTCGGAGTAGATTTTAACTTAGGCGAGACAGGCTGCGGCTAAGCCCCCCGAGTGAGGGTGCTCTCACTCGGAGTAGATTTTTAACTTAGGCGAGGACAGGCTCGCGGCTAAGCCCCCGAGTGGGAGGTTGCTCTCCACTCGGATTAGATTTTTAACTTAGGCGAGGACAGGCTCACAGCTAAGCCCCCGAGTGGGAGGGTTGCTCTCACTCGGAGTAGATTTTTAACTTAGGCAAGGACAGGCTCGCGGCTAAGCCCCCGAGTGGGAGGGTTGCTCTCACTCGGAGTAGATTTTTAACTTAGGCGAGGACAGGCTCACGGCTAAGCCCCCGAGTGGGAGGGTTGCTCTCACTCGGAGTAGATTTAAACTTAGCGAGGACAGGCTCGCGCTAAGCCCCGAGTGGGAGGGTTGCTCTCACTCAGTAATTTTTAACTTAGGGCGAGGACAGGCTCGCGCTAAGCCCCCGAGTGGGAGGGTTGCTCTCACTCGGAGTAGATTTTTAACTTAGGCGAGGACAGGCTCGCGGCTAAGCCCCCGAGTGGGAGGGTTGCTCTCACTCGGAGTAGATTTTTAACTTAGGCGAGGACAGCTCGCGGCTAAGCCCCGCGTGGGAGGGTTGCTCTCACTTGGAGTAGATTTTTAACTTAGGCGAGGACAGCTCGCGGCTAGCCCCCGAGTGGGAGGGTTCTCTCACTCGGAGTAGATTTTTACTTAGGCGAGGACAGGCTCGCGGCCAAGCCCCGATTGGTAGGTTGCTCTCACTCGGAGTGGATTTTTAACTTAGGCGAGGACAGGCTCGCGGCCAAGCCCCCGAGTGGGAGGGTTGCTCTCACTCGGAGTGGATTTTTAACTTAGGCGAGGACAGGCTCGCGGCCAAACCCCCGAGTGGGAGGGTTGCTCTCACTCGGAGTAGTTTTTTAACTTAGGCGAGGACAGGCTCGCGGCTAAGCCCCCGAGTGGGAGGGTTGCTCTCACTCGGAGTAGATTTTTAACTTAGGCGAAAACGGATTCCGCAGCTAAGTTACCCACTGGGGGATTTGAACACATGTTTTATGCGAGAACAATCATTATGAGACTGCAGGAGTCATGTCTTGATAAACAATCTAGGAAAAAGTACTCTTGTTACATCCTGATAGTCCGACTGTCAAGTATAAAAACAACGAAGAAGATCCGGGTTCCAGGAGCGCGGCTTGTCTTTCTTTTGCTTCAAGTTGTAAAGATGATACACCCCATTGTGAAGCACCTTAGTGACGATGAAAGGACCTTCCCATGCCGGGCGAGCTTGTGTGGTCGCTGCTGATCCACTCGGAGTACAAGGTCTCCTTCTTGAAATGCTCGACCCTTGACGTTTCTTGCATGGAATCGACGAAGATCCTGCTGATAAACAGTCGACCGAATCAAAGCCATCTCTCGCTCTTCTTCCAGAAGGTCAACAGCATCTTAGCATGCTTGTTCGGCTTCAGCTTCAGAATAAAGTTCCACTCGGGGTGCATTGTGAAACAGGTCACTAGGAAGCACGGCTTCAGCCCCATACACCATGAAGAAAGGAGTTCAGTTGGTAGATCGGTTAGGAGTCATCCTCAATCCCCACAGAACAGATGGCAGTTCAGTCACCCAAGCTCCAGCTGCGTGTTCAAGGTCCCGCATGAGTCGAGGTTTCAGCCCTTGGAGAATTAGACCATTTGCTCTTTCAGCTTGTCCATTCGACTGCGGGTGCGCAACGGATGCGTAATCTACCCGAGTGCCCTGGGAAGCGCAGAATGCTTTGAATTCTTTCGAATCGAAGTTTGAGCTGTTATCTGTGATAATACTGTGCGGAACACCGTATCTGAATATCAGCTCTTTTATAAACTTGATGGTTGTGCGTGAGTCTAAGTTCTTGATTGGCTTGGCTTCAATCCACTTGGTGAACTTGTCGACTGCGACAACTAAATGAGTGAAACTGCTTCTGCCGGTCCTGAGCGGCCCAATCATATCCAACCCCCACACAGCAAATGGCCAGACGAGTGGAATGGTTTTCAAAGCAGATGCGGGCTTGTGTGACATGTTTGCGTAGAACTGGCAACCTTCACACTTGTCCACGATTTCTTTTGCAGCTTCATTAGCCTGAGGCCAGTAGAATCCTGCTCGGTATGCTTTGGCCACAATGGTCCGAGAGGACGCATGGTGACCACAGGTCCCCGGGTGGATCTCGTCCAGAATCAGTTGACCTTCTTCTGGGGAAATGCATCGTTGGGCGACGCCGGTGACACTCTCTCTATAAAGCTGCCCATTGATTACTGTGAATGCTTTGGATCTGCGGACAATCTGTCTCGCTTCAACTTCATCTTCTGGAAGTTCCTTCCTGAGCAGATATGCGATGAATGGTACTGTCCAGTCAGGGGTGATTACCAGGATCTCCATCACCAAGTCAATAACAGCAGGTATCTCGATTTCAGTCGGATCGGTAGGACTTTTCACCTGAGGAGGCTCTTCAGTGAAAGGATCTTCCTGTACTGACAGGGAATGGAGATGTTCTAAAAACACATTGCTGGGGATGGGCTTCCGAGTGGAACCTATCTTTGCCAGATCGTCAGCTGCTTGATTTTTGAGTCGGGGAATGTGGTGAAACTCCAATCCCTCAAACCTTTTCTCTAATTTCCTCACTGCATTGCAGTATCCAGTCATGGCAGGGTTTCTGACGTCCCACTCCTTCATCACCTGATTGACCACCAAATCTGAGTCGCCGTAGACCATCAGGCGACGGACGCCGAGTGAGATGGCCATACGCAACCCATAGAGGAGTGCTTCATACTCAGCTTCATTATTGGAGGAATCAAAGTGAATCTAGAGAACATAACTGAGTTTATCACCTCTTGGGGACACCAGGACCACTCCGGCACTAGAACCATTCAACATCTTAGACCCATCAAAGAACATAGTCCAGTGTTCCGAGTGAACTTGAGTCGGCTGTTGCTGTTCAATCCACTCGGCCAAGAAATCTGCGAGCGCCTGAGATTTGATCGCCTTCTTTGCTTCGAACTTGATATCCAAAGGGAGAAGCTCAATAGCCCACTTAGCCACTCGACCAGTTGTATCGCGATTGTTCATGATCTCAGACAATGGAGCATCACTAACGACTGAAACCGAGTGGTCTTGGAAATAATGTGCAACTTTCTTCGCAGTCAAGTAGATTCCATAAACAAGCTTCTGGTAATGTGGATACCTCTGCTTGGATGGAGTCAAGTCTTCAGTGATGTAATACACTGGGCGTTGAACTTTATAGGCCTTGCCTTCTTCTTCTCGTTCCACTGCGAGCACCGTGCTAACAACCTGACCAGTAGCTGCAATATACAAGAGTAGAGGCTCTTTGCTGTTCGGAGCAGCAAGCACCGGCTGGGTGGAAAGCAGGGCTTTGAGCTCCACAAACGCTGCTTCGGCTTCGGGAGTCCACTCGAACATGTCAGACTTTTTCATCAGTTGGTAAAGAGGCAGAGCCTTTTCACCGAGTCGTGAAATAAACCGACTCAATGCAGCGAGACAACCTGTGAGCTTATGAACGTCGTGCACACATACAAGGCGTTTCATTCGGAGGATTGCGCTGATCTTCTCGGGATTGGCATCTATTCCTCGTTTGAAAATGAGGAAACCGAGTAGCTTGCCTCCGAGTACTCCAAATGTGCACTTGGACGGATTCAACTTAATGTCATACCTTCTCAAATTTGCAAAGGTTTCAGCGAGATTAGTCAGCAGGTCAGAACTCTTACGTGACTTGACCACAATGTCATCCATATAGGCCTCCACATTCCGACTGATCTGAGTGAGCAGGCACTTCTGGATCATGCGCATGAACATGGCGCCAGCATTTTTGAGACCAAATGGCATAGTGATATAACAAAAACACCCGAATGGGGTGATGAAGGACGTTTTTATTTCATCTGGCCCATACAGTCGGATCTGATGGTATCCGAAATATGCATCAAGAAAAGACAAATGCTCACACCCCGCAGTCGAGTCGACTATCTGATCAATGCGAGGGAGCGGAAAATGATCTTTCGGGCAGGCCCGATTGATATGCTTGAAGTCAATGCACATGCGGAGTGATTTATCCTTCTTAGGTACCATGATGACGTTGGTGAGCCACTCGGAGTGGTATATCTCGTGTATGAACTCAGCTGCTAAGAGCCGAGCCACTTCCTCGCCAATCGCCTTCCTCTTCTCCGCGGCGGACCGACGGAGATGCTCTTTGATAGGTTTGGCTTTGGAGTCGACACGCAAACGGTGCTCAGCCAGTCCCCTGGGTACACATGGCATGCCCGATGGTTTCCATGCGAAGATGTCCCAGTTCTCACGGAGGAACTGGATGAGCGCGGCTTCCTATTTGCTGTCAAGTGTCGTTGAGATGTGGGTCGGAGCAGCTGTGGGATCTTCCGGGTGAATGTGAACTGGCTTCATCTCGCCAGCCGACTGAAATGCGGAGTCAGAAGCAGGCTTCTTGGAATGGAGCAAATCACTCGGGTCAACATTCTTCTTGTACTCTTCCAGTTCCACCACCGCCATTTGCTCATCAGCTATCTTAGAACCCTTCTGGAGGCATTCCTCTGCTCTCTGTCTATTCCCAGTGATCGTGATCACACCTTTGGGCCCGGGCATCTTCAGTTTGAGATATACGTAACATGGTCGGGCCATGAAGCGAGCATACGCCGGTCTGCCCAGAATAGCATGATAGGCACTGTGAAAATCTACCACTTCAAACGTCAGCTTTTCTTTGCGAAAAATCTTTGAATCGCCAAAAACCACATCCAAAGCTATCTGTCCGAGTGATTTTGCTTTCTTTTCTGGGATGACCCCGTGGAACTGCATGCTGCTCTCACTGAGTCGGGACATCGGAATGCCCATCCCCTGAAGGGTCTCAGCATACAGAATGTTCAAACCACTGCCACCGTCCATGAGAACTTTACGCAGTCGAGTGCCCCCAACGACTGGGTCGACCACCAAAGCTTGCCGCCCAGGGGTAGCAACGTGAGCTGGGTGATTCGACTGATCGAAGGTGATAGGAGTCTTTGACCACTTGAGGTATGTTGTAGTTGCCGGAGCAACCATGTTCACCTCTCTGTTGATGACTTTCAGTCGACTTTTGCTCTCAACATCAACAAAAATCACTAGGGTTGCATTGACCTTTGGGTAATCATCCGCCTTTTCTTCATCTTCATCCTTATCAGAGCCCTTCTCACTCTGCTGACCTTCACGGAACTGCTGGATAAGGAATCTACACTGTCGAGTGGTGTGTTTGGGCAAAATCAAGTTGCCCTCTTCATCTTTCTTCGTGTGGATGGCACACGGTAAATCCAGGACATCCTGGCCTGACTGGTCCTTGATCTTCTTGGGAATCCATGGCCCCTTAGGCTTCCCCTTGAACTTTCCCTGGGTGTTCATCACTGCAGCTTCAGCCTGCCCTGCGGCTTCAGCCTTGCGTTTCTGCTTCTGACTGGGATTTCCGCCCCCAGCATCAGGGTCGACTGTCTTCCCTTTGCCATTACGGAGTTGGTCCTCTTCTTTGCCATTCGCGTACCGAGTGGCTATTTCCATCATCCGATTCAGAGTCATAGCCCCGGAGCGACCGAATTTCAGTGTGAGCTCTCTGTACCGTATGCCTTCCTTGAAAGCGCAGACTGCTTGGTGTTCTGAAACATTCTCCACCAGATGGTGAAGCGTAGTCCATCACTGGATGTAATCCCTCAAGGTTTCATTCGGCTTTTGGACACAATGCTGCAACTCAGACAGCCCAGCGGGACGCTTGCAAGTGCCTTCAAATGTCTTGATAAACACTCGGGCCAAGTCTTCCCAACAGTATATGCTAGCAGGGGCTAACTGATTCAACCAGGCCCGAGCCCTCAAGCATCAAGGGCAGGTGCTTCATGGCCACTTCGTCATTGCCTCCACCAATCTGCACTGCCACTCGGTAATCCTCCAACCATGTGTCTGGCTTTGACTCGCCAGTAAACTTGCTTACTCCTGCAGCCAATCTGAAGTTGGGGGGAATCTCAGCAGCTCAAATGGCTCTGCTGAAACACTCGGGCCCAGAGACGAATGCTCTACTCCCACTCGGGCGATCTCTGTCCACACCTTGTTTGTTAGCTCTGCCTCTGTCAACCAGGCCTTGAACGAGGACTGACCTTGCATCAAACCCGGGCTCTCGGGGGTCAACTGGAATCCTCCGCTCGTCACCGTACGGGTGCCTATCATCATACCGCCGGGGCGCGTATGAACCACCCCTTAGAGGGGGCGTAGGCACTCGATGGCGGTCATCACGGTGGTATCGAGGCTCATACTACCCGTGGCCTCGACCCAGGTACTGATCCTGGCGAAAACCATGATCTTCACGCCGCGGAGGCGATCTCGGGCTGTGTGCCGACTGAACTGTGTCCGCCATGACGGACCTGCTATGAATCCTATTGCGTGACTGGGAAACAGCTGAATTCTGCTCTCCAGCCGCCCTGAGCAGTGCTCGAATCTGCTGTAAGCCTCTACCAGCCTCGGAATGGGACGGCTGGATCGAATCTGCAATACGTGCAGCTGCTGCAACATTTTGGATCAGTGTACGGTATACCTGACACTCATCCTGATGTCCAGTCGGGAACAGTTGTTGCTGCCGTCGACTGGAACTTGGAATGTTTCTGCGGGCGCGGTCATCGAGTGCTTGCTGAAGATTCTCCAGGCGCGCACGCTCAGCCAGAGTGGCTGCGCGCGCAGCCTCCAAAGCCTGAGCTTTGGGGGTCTCCCCCAACGATGGGGGTCTGGAGAGCCTGATCATTCCTGCACCACAGCTCTTCCCTCTGTTCCACAGTGAGGGCTTGAGGGTAGTACTCGCTGTCGTTGTGTGCTGGACCACCGCTACCGCCCCCGCCACGGGGAAATCCTGGCGGGCTGCGCTGAGGGCCAACCATGAGGACTTCTCCATGGGGTCGTTGCTTTCGCACTCGGAGAGAGTATCCGAGTGGCCAGTCGACAGATCAAACAAGCCATACAGGGACTCATCGGGCTCAATTGCCGCGATTTGAGGCGTGGCTGACTGACGGGCCACGGCGTGTTTCACCCACCGCTGGAGCCGCGAGCGACCGGATCGCTTGCGGCGACGGGCCACGGGAAGCGAAAACGCCGCGGGAGTCGACCCATACTGAATTGATGGCTGCCGCAGGAAGACGCCACAGGCACTCGCGCGGAAGTGAGCCGCGCCGTGAACAGGGAGCGCCTCAACATCGAGGGAGGCCTCTTGGAGCTAGGCCGAATCGTCGATGATGAAGGCGAGCGCGCCGAGACGGATCTCGCGTCCTAAAGACAATCCATCGCCGGAAACCATGTTGACGAGGATCGAAGATTGCAACCTCATCGGAAGTCGCTTAGACGCCTGCCCCACGGTGGACGCCAACTGTCGTGGGAACGGATCTGACAGTAGAGATGGGGGGTACGTAGGAGAGGGCAGAGTCCTAGCTACGGTGAGGTTGTACACACAATTTTACGAGTTCAGGCCCCTCTCAGAGGAGGTAACAGCCCTACGTCTCGATGCCGCGGAGGCTTGTCGATTGGAGTGTTGTATAGTTACAGGGGGTGTGAACCCTTGTGCAAGAGGGGAGGGGTAGCTTATATAGAGTGCGCTGACCCCTCGCAACCCTCGGTTACACAGGGGTTTAATGAGGAAATAAAGTCACGTACGTTACTGGTAACGCCCGTGTTTAATGACCTTTAAGGCGACGGAGTGAATGCCTGACCGTTGCCATACTGGGGTGGCTCTAGGTCTTCTGTCTTCCGAGTGGAATTTTGTACTCCAAGTGAATAACGTAGGTCGAGTGGAATTGGGATATCCGAGTGGATCTTTCGTCGAGTGAATCGCACTTCATGAGGATTCCAGTCGGTATCTTCTGTTTAACTTTGTGGGCCTTGATCTCTTGTGTAGTGTCCTTGGGTAGGGCATACAGGTCAGGCCTATGACCCTACCCTAGGTACATGTCATCGTCAGTGGCCAAGATCGCTTAGTTTCAGCACGAGTGGATTTGGAAGGCTGTACCGCATGGTGAGGATGCACTTCTGATGTCCTTTCCTAGTGAGGAGATTTTGTGGAGGGTGACCAGTTTTGTAGTTTTCCTCAAGTCTCACAATGTCACTGTCGGATTCGGGGCTCCGCAGACCCAAGAAAGATTCGAACTCTGGGGTGAGTGCGAAGAACTCGATCTCCCCAGTCTGCCAACCCGTTGATCTCACGGCCTAGCTCGATGAACTGGAAGGAAAAGGGACACGGCAGTTTACCCAGGTTCAGGCCACCTTGCGGTGTAATACCCTACTCCTGCTTTGTGGTGGATTAGCCTCGCGACGGGCTGAGGATGAACTAGTTGTGGGATCGAAAGTATGTCTAGAGGGGGGTGATTAGACTACTTGACCAAATAAAAATCTAGCCTTTTCCAAATTTTAAGTCTTGGCAGATTTTAGCAACTTAGCACAAGTCAAGCAATCAACCTACACATGCAATTCTAAGAGTATAGCAACGGAATGTAAATCATTGCATATGAAGGTAAAGGGGAGGAGTTTGGAGGGAGCAAACGCAATGTAGACACGGAGATTTTTGGTGTGGTTCTGATAGGTGGTGCTATCGTACGTCCACGTTGATGGAGACTTCAACCCACGAAGGGTAACGGTTGCGCGAGTCCATGGAGGGCTCCACCCACGAAGGGTCCACGAAGAAGCAACCTTGTCTATCCCACCATGGCCATCGCCCACGAAGGACTTGCCTCACTAGGGTAGATCTTCACGAAGTAGGCGATCTCTTTGCCCGTACAAACTCCTTGGTTCAACTCCACAATCTTGACGGAGGCTCCCAAGTGACACCTAACCAATCTAGGAGACACCACTCTCCAAAAGGTAATGGATGGTGTGTTGATGATGAACTCCTTGCTCTTGTGCTTCAAATGATAGTCTCCCCAACACTCAACTCTCTCTCACAGATTTGGATATGGTGGAAAGATGATTTGAGTGGAAAGCAACTTGGGGAAGGCTAGAGATCAAGATTCTTGTGGTTGGATTGGAATATCTTGGTCTCAACACATGAGTAGGTGGTTCTCTCTCAGAAAATGAATGCTGGATGTGTAGGCACGTTCTGATGGCTCTCCTCTCGAATGGTGGAAGGGTGGAGGGGTATATATAGCCTCCACACAAAATCTAACCGTTACACACAATTTACCAAACTCGGTGGGACCGAATAGTGAAACTCGGTCAGACCGATTTAGTTCAAAAATGTGAATGTTAGGATTTTCGGTGGGACCGACATGTCAACTCGGTGAGACCGATTTCGTTAGGGTTAGGGCATAACGTAATCTCGGTGAGACCGATCACATGAACTCGATGAGACCGATTTCTGTAATAGGCAAACAGAGAGTTGGTCAGGCAAACTCGGTGGGACCGATCGCTCATTTCGGTGAGACCGAAACGTTACAAAGAGGAAACAGAGAGTTTGCATTGCGAACTCGGTGGGACCGATCGCTCATCTCGATTAGACTGAAACGTTACGAAGGGAAACAGAGAGTTAGCAATCCCATCTCGGTGAGACCGAGATCCCTATCGGTGAGACCGAACTGATTAGGGTTTCTGGCAGTGGCTATGTCAAATGAACTCGGTGGCGCCGGATAGATCAAATCGGTGGGGCCGAGTTTGACTTTTGGTTTGGGACATATGTGGATATGAGAAAGTGGTTGAGGGTTTTGGAGCATATCACTAAGCATTTTGAGCAAGCAAGCCATTAAGCAACACCTCATCCCCTTTTAATAGTATTGGCTTTCCTATGGACTCAATGTGATCTTGGATCACTAAAATGAAAAGAGTAGAGTCTTGAGCTTGAGCCAATATATGTCCTTAGCATTTTGAGGGGTCCACATCTCTAGTCCATGCCATTGAACTTTCTGAAATGATCATCTTGAAAGAGTATTAGTTCAATGATCTATATGTTGTTAAGAATTACCAAAACCACCCAGGGATTAGTTGCACTTTCAATCTCCCCCTTTTTGGTAATTGATGACAACATATAGATCAAAGCTTCGACACATGATAATAAGAATGAAGTATATCGTCGCTTTGAGAAGTATGTGATAAGCAAGAGCTCCCCCTAAATTTGTGCATTATTTAAAATTTGCTTTTGAATGCAAATGCACAATCGATTAGGATCATGGGTTACTCTTCCATGTCACATACATCTTGGTGGAGCGCTCAAAATGATGGAATATGAAAAATATGCACTCATCACCAAGGCAAAGTGAATGATCATACAAGAGAGATAAATAATGTCATCATATCAAACACATGACCATAAGTATCTCACACACATAAACATAGAATATCAACCAAGCAAGCACACAAAAAGTAGCAAAGAGAATGGCAAAAAGAAGAAAGCACTCTCTCTCGAAGCCTATGATCTATACACTTTCTCCCCTTTTGGCAACAAGTTACCAAAAAGCTTGAAAATGCATAGTGCTATGCGTCTCTCTAGGCTTGATCTTCGGGAGGCGGTGTAGAGAGGACCCCAAGAACAAATGCATCTATTGAGGTTGTTGGAGCTGGTGGAGTTGCAACCGGAGGGGCAACTGAAGCTGTAGCTGCAGGTGCTGACGCAGTAGCTCTTGTATCTGTCACAGGCATTGCTGCAGATCTCTATGCCCTAGGCACTCTCTAAAAAGCATCTGTGGTAGCTTTCCCTTTCCTCTCTTCAGCTTCTTCCTGGAGCTGCTCAACAGCTGTCTGCATCTCTGTCACCTTCAAGTCCAGATCATAAAACTTTGTTTCAATGATCCTCTCCAGGCTCTCTTGATTCCGAGTCAGGGTGGCCAAACCTTTATCAATCCTCAAAGTTGCTTGAATGAGATAGCTAAGTTGATCTTGTTTTGACTTGAGAAAAACTTGAGATGCCTCTTCAACACTTGGCATCTTGGCTGCCTTCTCTGCCTTTGCTTTCTCCCTCTTCTCTTGAGCCTTTACTGATGTAGGATCTTCAGCATTCATGACAACTGTGTTGTCCTCAAATTCAGGTCTCAAGGGAAGGTGTTCTTTATCCAACAAATATGTGCCTGTGCCCATCTTGGAGTTGATGAGCATCTGGATGTGTGGAGCATACCCACATGATCTCTTCTGGTCTGCAGCTGTCCTCTTGATTGTCTCAACAATCAAACTCATCACCTTAAACTTCTGGGGCACATCAAACAACAGAAGCAAATTGATGGAGTGGCCTCTGATCATCCTATGATCTCCTGATTTGGGCAACAAGGTGTGCCTCAAGATGGTGTTAATAGTGGCTAGTCCAGACAATAGATAATATACATAGCCTAGCTTGTGAGTCTCCAAGGCTTTGTCAGGAATCTCCTTATACATGTTGGCCATGGAGTTGTGATCTTTCTTTCTCTTGGCATAGACATCTATGTCATCCTCAAGCTCTGCAGGGGCATTGATCAGCTTGGCCCACTCAGCAACTGTTGATTGGTACCTTGTACCTTCAGACATCCATACAATCCTTCCATCTGGATAGAAATGAGCTGTAGAATAGAATTGCATAATGAGCTCATCATTCCACTTGGTAAGCTTCTGACCCACAAAAGTGTATACTCCATTGAGTCTGAAACTTTCATGCACTCCTGGGAAGTGGTCTACATTGTTGTCGATGTATTCCCAGTCTACCCACTTCATGTCACACACTATGGGCTTCTTATCCAAAAGAATTGTCTCATAGAAGTCCTGCTGCTCCTTGGTGTGAAATCTATAGTCCACAGCAGTCCTTCTCCTCACAGCATATGGATCTGATTGTCTCCACAATCCGAGACCTGCATCCTTCCTTGCTTTCATATTCTCAGCCACTGGATGATTGTCATCATGGTCAGGGATCTTTGGCTTTAGCTTCCTGAGCACTTGGGCTTCTTCTTCATCTTCCACTCCAGGCACTGGGGCCTTGTTCTTTTCAGCAGTTGGTATGTTTCTTGTGCTTCTCTTTGGTGCAGACTTAGAAGCTTGAGCAGTAGACTTGGGGGCAGTCTTGGGCTTTGCTGAAGCAGCCCCACACTTTATGGCACCCCCATCAACTTCTGAGCTTTGGGTGCTGGTGCAGCATCCTCTTCTTCATCTTCTTCTTCATCCTCAGCTGGGTCTCTCATCATAGAGGGTCTGCCAATTACTCTGGCTATTGTCTTCTTGACCCTTTCCTTTCTCTTCTTGCCCTCACCAGTCTCCTCAACAGTTGATTTGGAGGCTTCAAGAGTTGAGGATCTAGCCTTAGACATGGGCACTCTCTTGGCAGGAGCTTTCTTGTGCAACACAGGCTTGGTTGCAGCAGCAGCAGCATATTCCTTTTTCAGCACCTTCTTCTTGGAGCTGACTTCCTCCATAGCAGCAACATAGTCTTCATCTTCAGAATCAGAATTTCTCTTTCTCCTCTGCCTAGTAGCAGCCTTAGGCAGGTTGCTAGGAGTACTTCTGCTGCCATCCACATAGCTGTCAGAGGGACTAGTGCCCTCACTTAGATTCACTTGCTCCTCAGACCTGTTCTGGCTATCACTTTGATCAGACATTCTGGCACTGCAAACTGAAAGCTGACTCTGTGAATAGTTATAGATGAGATAGAGTGGATGAGCATCACAAAGTGCAGAGATTTTGCAAAACAATTGAGTCAAAAATTTAGTTTTAGTTTTCCACAGGAAGCATTTCGGAGCTACCGATTTGTTAAACTCGGTGCCACCGAAGCAATGTTGGAGTCTGAACTAGTGAGATCGGTCAAACCGAGACACAGTTCGGTGAGTCCGAGATTGCTAGGGTTTCACTGAGAGTTGAACTCGGTCACACCGATTTGTAACTTTCGGTTAGACCGAAAGTTACAAGTGCAATGGCCTAAGCCAAATCGGTGAGACCGATTTCTACAACTTGGTCGGTCCGAGATGAGTTCGGCGGAAACCTAACCCTAAATTTTCGAATCAAAACTAATCTAAAGGAAGTTTTCGTTGGATAGATTGATCTCATACGTGGTAAGAATCTTGGCATTGTCTTTGTGCTAAGAACCGGAGGTAAAGATTGCACAAAGGGTCGAACTCATACCCTAACTTGGCGATGAGCTCGCTACGGCAGCAACAGTGGTGTAGATTTCCGTTGACGGCGGTGGAGACCAGCGGCAGGGGGTCGCTGGCGACGAGAGGACGATCCGGAGACCCCAGTCGGCAGAGCAAGACACGCGCGGGCGAAAAGGTTTCAGAGAAATTTCCAAAATTTGACCCGTCGGTATATATATCCTGACCCTGTCAGTGTGACCGAGTGGAACAACTCGGTGGCACCGAGATGCAGAATCGCAAGCGGTTACTGCAACTCGGTGTGACCGAATGGTTCTAATCGGTTGCACCGAGATTGAAAACCTAGATCAACTCAGTGAACTCGGTATGACCGAAAAGGACGAATCGGTCAGACCGAAATGCACAGAGAGGTTTTGAAAGTTTAAGTCTATGACGAATCGGTGACTCCGAGTGCTTCTCACCCAGAGGGTTCGAATCTGACTTGATCAAACTTTTTGATGTAGCATGAATAGAGTTTGAGACGAGAAAAGCATAGATAGCTAAAGGAAGTTCTTAGGCATTCTTGTCCATCCATTTGGCAAAAGAAACAGATCAAACAATCAAAGCAACAAATGGATGTCCTCGAATGAGAAAAATATGCAACCAACATGCTCACACAATAAAATGGAAAATGAAATATGTGACAAAGCATGCACAAACACTCTAGCATCTATCAAGCAATTGGCGATGACTAGATCATCTATATATGAGTATATTGACTTAGGAGTCAAATGAGAACATTTGATCATAGGTCATACTCATCGTTTAAGCACAAGTGGGGTTACCACTTTTACATAAAGCATTGTTGTGTTCACACCATTAGAGTTGCTTTAGCTCAATTCTTAGAGTAAAGCTCCCCCTAGATGTGATATCCCCCCTAAGAGGAATGAACTAACCTTGGGTTTTGTCGATGATGACTTCATGTAGATGTTGAAGATGTGGATGCTCAATTTTGATGTAGATCATTTGGAGCAATCCATTGGAGTGAGTTGCACTTTCAATACCTACATGGGTTAGTCCCACAAGGAACAAACAAGGATATCCATAGACATAGAGTGAAGTACACACAAGATGATGTCCATGAAAGCATTAGGTTACCTTGTCCCTTATCTTACCAACAAGAGGGTTTGTGACTCCTTGAACTAGCGCAAGATGTGGAAGATGATTGCACTTGTTCTTGCCAAAATGATATGAGTGAAATATGTTGGCGGAGTCACCCTCAAGAATTCTCTAGTTCTTCTTCTTCGGGATCCACATCATCTTGATGGGAATCCTTGGAGTTGTAGTCGTACTTGATGAAGTAGAACTTGATGTAGTCTTGGGAACCCACTTGACCAAGGCCCTAGGAGCTTCTTCAAATGCATCAATCTCCTCTTGAAGCTTGTCCTTGCCTTTTTGCTTGAGGTCTTGTGGTGGAAGATCATCTTGAGCTTGTGTCCCCTCGAAGGAAGTAGGATCATACTTCTCTTGTTGAGGAACAAACTTCATCTTGGGGTATTGATCTTCTTCCCACTCAACTCCATTGGCATTGAACTTTCATTCAAAACCAACACCTTGATTCTTCCGGTGCCTTCCTTGCTTGCGTACAATTTCCTCAAATTGCTTACTTCCGGCAAGGCTCTTGTAAACACCTTTCTCTATAATTCCCTTCAATAAGCTATTTTCTTGCTCAAGTGTAACTTGGCTAAGAGAATCATTAGTGGAATCAAGAGAACTACTAGAAGCAACAATATTGGATTTAGCATGATTATTGTTACTACTAGAAGAAGAATCTTTCTTACTCTTGTTGCTAGATTTTACTTGTGGCATGTAAGTAGACAAGAGTAAACGCTTGGCAATGTAAGAAGAACTTTTCTTACGAAGATCATCATTGATTGCTTTTAAGAACCCATGCTCTTGCTCTAGGTTGAGCTTTTCAAAGCGTAGTTTCTCATGAGTCTTTAAAAGCTCTCAATGATCTTCTAAGGTAGTTTCATGGGCTAACTTAAGAGTGTTTAGTTCTTTAGTTAGACGCTCAATCTCCTTCTTATCATCATCATTCGTTTTATCTTGTTTAGCATGATTAATAGCAAGTTCATCATAGTTTTCATCACTAGAGTTGTCAACAAGTAAATCATCATCACCTAGCAAATCATCTTCATCACTATTGAAATCAACATACTCGGGGTGTGATACCTTTGGGCCTTTAGCCATGAAGCATCTTCCAATTCCTTCATTTGGTGAGTCAAATATGTCATAGGAGTTGGTTGACACAAGTGCTAGACCGGCAACACCTTCATCTTGAGTATATTCGGAGTCGGAGTGATAACTTCTCTCAGAGTGGTGCTCGGAGTCGGAACCGGATACCCATTCACCAACATGAGCTTGATGTCTTCGTTTTGTATAGCTCCTTGATGACTTGTCCTTCCTTTCCGAATCCTTGCTTCTGCGAGAGGTTCTTCGTTCATAATGATCATCTCTACTCCTTCTCTCCCTTGGAGGTGATTCTTCTCTTTTTTTGTAGGGAGCCGTACACTCATTGGAGTAGTGTCCGGTTCTTCCACAATTGTAGCAATTACGCTCACGACTAGAAGATCTTTTGTCATTGTAGGACCTTGACTTGGAACTTCTTTCCTTGCTTCTACTCTTATAGAACTTGTTGAAGTTCTCTTGTAGAACTTGTTGAAGTTCTTCACCATTAGGCTCAATTCCTCATTGAAGGCTTGCTTTTCACTTGATGATGTAGGAGCATCACATGAGGCTTTGTAAGCACCACTAGACTTGTTGTGAAGCTCTTCTTTATCCTTGAGTGACATCTCATGAGCAACAATTCTTCCAATGACTTCAGTTGGCTTGAGATCTTTGTAATTTGGCATCATTTGGATCAATGTGCACACGGTGTCATATTTTCCATCCAAGGCTCTTAGGATCTTCTTGATGATGAATCTGTCGGTCATCTCTTCACTTCCTAAGCCGACAATCTCATTTGTGATGAGAGCAAGCCTGGAGTACATTTCAGCGACACCTTCACCATCCTTCATTTTGAACTTGTCCAGCTGACTTTGAAGCACATCCAATTTGGATTCCTTGACGGAGTCGGTACCTTCGTGCATATCAATCAAAGTATCCCAAATTTCCTTTGCATTCTCAAGACGGCTGATTTTGTTGAATTCTTCGGGACACAATCCATTGAAGAGGATATCGCAAGCTTGAGCATTGTATTGCAACATCTTCAATTCTTCCGCGGTAGCTTCACTATTCGGTTCTTTCCCATCAAAGAATCCACCTTGCAAGCCAATACACACAATAGCCCAAACGGCGGGGTTATGTCCAAGAATGTGCATTTTCATCTTATGCTTCCAACTAGCAAAATTAGTACCATCAAAGTAAGGACCTCTACGGTGGTAATTTCCCTCGCTAGACGCCATACTCTACTAGGTTGTGAAACCAAGGCTATGATCAACAAAGCTATGGAAATCAAGGCAAATGGAGACCAAAGCTCTTATACCACTTGTAGGATCGAAAGTATGTCTAGAGGGGGGGGTGATTAGACTACTTGACCAAATAAAAATCTAGCCTTTTCCAAATTTTAAGTTTTGGCAGATTTTAGCAACTTAGCACAAGTCAAGCAATCAACCTACACATGCAATTCTAAGAGTATAGCAGCAGAATGTAAATCATTGCATATGAAGGTAAAGGGGAGGAGTTTGGAGGGAGCAAACACAATGTAGACACGGAGATTTTTGGCGTGGTTCTGATAGGTGGTGCTATCGTACGTCCACGTTGATGGAGACTTCAACCCACGAAGGGTAACGGTTGCGCGAGTCCACGGAGGGCTCCACCCACGAAGGGTCCACGAAGAAGCAACCTTGTCTATCCCACCATGGCCATCGCCCACGAAGGACTTGCCTCACTAGGGTAGATCTTCACGAAGTAGGCGATCTCCTTGCCCGTACAAACTCCTTGGTTCAACTCCACAATCTTGACGGAGGCTCCCAAGTGACACCTAACCAATCTAGGAGACACCACTCTCCAAAAGGTAATAGATGGTGTGTTGATGATGAACTACTTGCTCTTGTGCTTCAAATGATAGTCTCCCCAACACTCAACTATCTCTCACAGATTTGGATATGGTGGAAAGATGATTTGAGTGGAAAGCAACTTGGGGAAGGCTAGAGATCAAGATTCTTATGGTTGGATTGGAATATCTTGGTCTCAACACATGAGTAGGTGGTTCTCTCTCAGAAAATGAATGCTGGAAGTGTAGGCACGTTCTGATGGCTCTCCCCTCAAATGGAGGAAGGGTGGAGGGGTATATATAGCCTCCACACAAAATCTAACCGTTACACACAATTTACCAAACTCGGTGGGACCGAATAGTGAAACTCGGTCAGACCGATTTAGTTCAAAAATGTGAATGTTAGGATTTTCGGTGGGACCGACATGTCAACTTGGTGAGACCGATTTCGTTAGGGATAGGGCATAACGTAATCTCGGTGAGACCGATCACATGAACTCGGTGAGACCGATTTCTGTAATAGGCAAACAGAGAGTTGGTCAGGCAAACTCGGTGGGACCGATCGCTCATGTAACACCCCCAGTGGTTAACTACAGTAATCCCCTTTTTATTATGCCATGTCATCATGATCAACAGTGCTTAATCATCATTAGTAATAAATCCCTTTTCAAATTCAAATTCAAATGGAAATTCAAACTAAAAGTGAAAATAAAAGTTGTCCAAACCCAGAAACTAAAATGTTCATTAAATAGCAAATAATTTGGAGGCAATGATCAAATTGTAACCAACCTTATTGAAATTGGATAAGTGACTTAAACATCCTCAAACAGTGGCTGAAAACAATATTTAATAACCTATTAATTAAATATAAAATAAATATGAAATGATAAATACCCCAAACTAATTTTTGGTGATAGGGTATGTTGCACTATGATTTATGCACCAGGTCATGTATTTTGCAAAATTCATTTGGGTGCCACACATTTTGCAAAACAGAAACAAAAAAGAAAACAGAAACAGAAAAGAAGAGAAAAAGAAAAGGCCCACTGTGGCTGGGCTCAAGTCACCCGCGCAGCCCAACCCACTCCCCTCGCTCGTCCCCTACCTCCCATGTTCACCACGCGCCGCTGTCGCCGCCCCCGCACGCCGCGTCCCGGCCCCCCTTCTCCTCGCTCGACACCGCGCCGTCCCGCGCCCGCTAGTGGGGATAAGGTCCCCCCCTCGACCCCTCTGGCTAACCCTAGCCATCCCCCTCCCTCTCCCCCACTCGCTTCCACCTCGCCCGACGCCGCCATGGCCTCGCCGTAGTAGCCTCGCGGCCACCGTAGCCTCTGCGCCTCGCCGCCGTGTCAGGTTGCTCCGTCACCATCCGCTATGTCTCCCCGCGCTGCTGGACGGAGCTGGGAGCCCCTGCTCCGCCCGCGTCGACCTTCTCCTTCCTCTACGGCCATCGCGAGCTCGCCGTCGATTCGCGCCGCCCGAGCACCTCGAGCCGTCCCCGGGCCTTCTCTGCAACGGCCGTGAGCACCCCGTCCTCCTTCCCCTCTCCTTACGCTCTCCTCTGCGACGTACGTGCCGCTCCCTTCTCGCCCGAACATGCCGCCGCGAGACTCATCGCCGGCGAGCTCCCGGTGACCATTTGGTCATGCGGCTGTGCCCGTCAACCTCCCTGCGTCATGCTGAGCCTCGCCGCGTCGATTGTGTGCTCGCGCTCGCGCTCGCGCTCTTTCGCCATCCCCGATCGCTACCCGAAACCGCCGTCCGCCAACGCCGTCGCCCTGCTCAACTCCGGCCGCCCCAGCCGCCGTGACCCCCGCCATCGGACGCGGCGTGCTTCGCTCGTTCCAGCAAGCCCAACCCCGCGTCGAATGGTGCACCGCAGAGGAATTCCGGGCTCGCCGGAGTTCTCTATCGCGTCCGGCGCTCGCCGGCGCTTCTCCGGCGGCCGGCGCCGACATGGCCCGTCTGGCCCACCGCCTGGGCCACTGACTAATGGGCCCGGGGCTCCCCATTGACCAGTCAGCGTTGCTGACTGGGCAGCCCGTGTCGCTGACACGCGGGTCCCACCCCTTAAAACATTTTAAAAATAAATAAAAACCCTAATTAAAATGCTAATTAACCTAATTAGTTAATTAATTAAGTTAACAGACACTGACAGTAGGCCCCACCCCCTAATTAATCCTATTTAGTTTAAATTAACTTTGTTTAAACTAATCAGAGGCTGACATGTGGGTCCCATTGGACCCACCTGTCAGGTTTGACTCTGGTCAGCCAGAGTTGACCGCTGACATCATCTTTTCATCATGCTGACATCACCGTTTACTATTTTGGATAATTCGAATTTAAATGATTAAATAAAGGTCAGAAAATCAATTAAACTTTAGAAAATCATATCTTTTAAACCGTAACTCCGATGAAAATATTTTATATATGAAAGTTGCTCAGAATTTTGATACGAAGCTGAATACGCCCTCCGTATTCCTGTCAGATGCCCCTAGCTAGATGAACATGGAACTTTTTGCCTGTTTTCGATAAATGAATAGTGCCTGGCTTTTATAAAATAAATCCAAAAAAATTCCTAAAATAACTAAATGACCTAGACATGTCTTTAGGCAACCCTGCACTGCACGTTAGCATAGCCTGCTCCGTGTTGCTTATGTTTACTGTGTATTCATTTGTTTCCTCCCCCTCTTCTCTCTCGTTAGACTCCGACGCAGTTCCCGGTACCGACGCAGCTCCGGAGCCCGACGCCACCGTTGATGACCTTGCCCTTGCCGCCGAGCAACCAGGCAAGCACCCCCCCTTGAGCATACCGATATCGCCTATTCTTTCTCTCTCATGCTTGCATTAGAATTGCTGTTGCTACTGCTTTACCTATTCTGATGCATAGCCTGTTTAATGTAACCTGCTATTGATACCTTACCTGCTTATCCTAAACTGCTTAGTATAGGCTGGGTAGAGACCTATCAGTGACCCCACTTATCCCGGCTGCCCCGCTGGATTATCCGAAGACCCAATCAACGGGATTGAAGACCAGACCCTGGCACCGCACATCACCCCCTTAGTTGTAACGACACTGCAGCGTTACTATCGAGTGCCGAGGGTGAAACCTCTTGTAGCACTTCTGATGTTAACTCTGTAGAGTAGCTATTCGGTCGTGGTCATCGAGGGTGATTCCTCCTTCACCGCTTCCGATAACGACGCCGTCGTACAACACCTCAAGTGTGAACCTAGCAAGGGTGATTCCTCCGAGTTCACCTTGACGGATACATCGAGTAGGAATCCAACGAGGGTGATACCTCGGATTCCCCCGATGTTATGGACGCACGGATACTTGGACTGTACTATTGTTACTTGGAAAGGCGGGTCGACCCTAAGGGGTACCCGCGTGTGATCTAAAGACGGGTTGCCTGTATGGTGCCCGAGTGATGAATACGAGGCGTGGCCGGGCATTCTTGGCCCTTGTCGCAAGTCCTCGAGACGGGGCGATGGGGTCACATCGATCGTGAGTCTCTGCTCGTTACCGCACCCCCAAGGTACTAACGATTTGGATATTTGATTCGAGTGGGCCTCTGGCCCGATAGCACTAACCATCACATGGGCATAGTATGGGCGTTCTTCATCGTATGCATCAGCCAAAAGCTCTGTCAGACGTCCAGTTCAGCAGTGCGGCATCGAGTGATTGGCGCCATTCACGACAGAGGTGATGCTTGGATCTGAGCCATGTGCGCAACGACCCGGAGGGCGAGGGGCAATGGCCCAAGACCCCCGAGCGCTTAGGATGTAGACCGGCGGGGACCTCTCTGCTGAGCTCTAGGTAGGGCTGCGGTGTGTCGTTTGGCCGAGGCCGGGCATGGCCCGGAAAAGTGTGTCCGGCCGGAGTTAAGCGAGCGTGGTGGGTAAGTTGGTGCACCCCTGCAGGGAAGAACTAATCTATGCATAGCCGGATCCTCGGTAATGGACACTCGGAGTTGTATCCCGATCGATACAACTATAACTAGATACTTGTGATGAGTATGGCTCTGGGATTGCTTCTCGCAGGGAGTCGAGAAGGGATCTCAGGACGAGGTTGATGACTACATGGCTCTGGGATTGCTTTCTCGCAGGGAGTCGAGAAAGGATCTCTGGGTGAGGTTGATAACATTGCTACTACTTTATATTGTACTAATCTACACTCTTCTAATGCTGCAAGACCTCTGAAGATGCTAGTCTTCGATAGGACTAGGACTTCTCTCTATTCTGGCATTTCTGCAGCCCAGTCCACATATACAGCCTCCCTTTGATAATGTTGCATATGTAGTCTAGATCCTTGCTTGCTGAGTACTTCGGATGAGTACTCACGGTTGCTTTGCTTTCTTTTTCCCCCATATCCTTTTGATGCAACCAGATGACGGAGCCCCAGATACAGCTACCCCCGCCGACGATCGCTATGGTAGATACTACTACGAGTTGGCCGAAGACCAGGAGTAGGTTCGGAGGGTCCCAGGCAGGAGGCCTGCGCCTTTCGATCGTAGTGTTTTCTTTTGCCCCGCCTTTTAAGGGCCTATCTGTGTATTCTTTTATATCTGTACTCAGATATCTGATGCTTCCGCTGACGCTTGTATGCGAGCTTATGTATTCGAGCCCTCGAGGCCCCTGGCTTGTAATGTAAAACTTGTATGACTTTATTTATGTTTTAGAGTTGTGTTGTGATATCTTCCCATGAGTCCTTAGGCTTGATCGTGTGCATTTGCATGTATGATTAGTGCACGATTGAGCCGGGGGCGTCACAGCTCATTTCGGTGAGACCGAAACGTTACGAAGAGGAAACAGAGAGTTTGCATTGCGAACTCGGTGAGACCGATCGCTCATTTCGGTGAGACCAAAACGTTACGAAGAGGAAACAGAGAGTTAGCAATCCCATCTCGGTGAGACCGAGATCCCTATGGTGAGACCGAACTGATTAGGGTTTCTGGCAATGGCTATGTCAAATGAACTCGGTGGCGCCGGATAGATCAAATCGGTGGGGCCGAGTTTGACTTTTGGTTTGTGACATATGTGGATATGAGAAAGTGGTTGAGGGTTTTGGAGCATATCACTAAGCATTTTGAGCAAGCAAGCCATTAAGCAACACCTCATCCCCTTTTAATAGCATTGGCTTTCCTATGGATTCAATGTGATCTTGGATCACTAAAATGAAAAGAGTAGAGTCTTGAGCTTGAGCCAATATATGTCCTTAGCATTTTGAGGGGTCCACATCTCTAGTCCATGCCATGCCAATCATTGAACTTTCTGAAAGGATCATCTTGAAAGAGTATTAGTTCAATGAGCTATATGTTGTTAAGAATTACCAAAACCACCCACGGATTAGTTGCACTTTCACCCCAGCTTTCCCGCATTAAGCTGGATGGACGAAGCAACCATCATTTCACTCTAGGGTGTAAGAGCATAAAGAAAAAAGAAAAACCAATGATGCGTGCGACAGCTACCTAGGGCGTCCTAGGGTAGGAGCCTCCACTATAAATCCGCTTATCCCTTGTCTTCTTGAAGAAAACTGATGATGCGTGCGGCGGGTAGGGTTTCTACTACGGCGTGCGGGATCCACACTATAGTAAACGGGAGAGGGATTGAGTTCGAGTCGACACCTTAATACGGCGTGGGCCGCTCGATTTTACGGGAACGAGGCAGAATTTTGGGTCCGGGGAGCAGTGGAGATATACGTACAAAAAATTGTGGACGTAGTTTTGACCGAAAGGCAATGGCGCATGGGCCCCACATTTTGATATACCCGCGGCCGCGTGAAATTTGCTACTCAAAATAATGCATAAAAGTTCCTCCAAAAACATCTATAACTAATGGGAAGCGAATGTAAGCTTAAAATGAAAATAAAATAAAAAGGTTATAAAAAGAGCAAAAATGAATTGCAGTTAAAAGAATGACATTTCTAACAAAAATGTGAATGTGAACTATATAGGTGTGCACGTGAACAACACATATATTGTCAATACAAAATCTAATGCAAAAAATAACTTATGAGTGACATGCATGAATTGATGATGTGGTTCTTGCATGCATAGAGTACAAAAAAATGCAATTTATGACTTGCATTCATGACTGATATGTCTCCAATGTATCTATAATTTATTAGGTATTCATGCCATGTTTGCAACAATTTTATATGGTTTTGGTGTGATTTGCATGGAACTAACCCGGACTGACGTTGTTTTCAGCAGAACTACCGTGGTGTTGTTTTTTGTGCAGAAATATAAGTTCTCCAAATGCAATGAAACTTTTTGACGATTTCTTTTGGAATAAAAGAGGCACTAGAAGCTTCGTGGGAGGGCTGGAAGAGCCACGAGGTGGCCACAACCCACCAGGGTGCGCCAGCCCCCTCTGGCGTGCCTTGGTGTCTTGTGGGCCCCTCGTGGCCCATCTTCGTGTGAAACCGACGCTCAAGAATCCTATATATTCAGAAACCTCCAAAAATAACCCTAGATCATAAGTTCCGCTGCCGCAAGCCTCTGTAGCCACTAAAAACCAATCTAGACCCTGTTCCGGCACCCTGCCGGAGGGGGAAATCATCACTGGTGGCCATCTTCATCATCCCGGCGGCCACCATGATGAGGAGGGAGTAGTCCACCCTCGGGGCTGAGGGTTTGTACCATTAGCTATGTGTTTAATCTCTCTCTCTCGTGTTCTTGATTTGGCACGATCTTGATATATCGCGGGCTTTGTTAATATAGTTGGATCATATGGTATTTTCCCCTCTCTATCTTGTTGTGATGAATTGAGTTTTCCCTTTGAGATTTCACTTTTATCGGATTGAATACTTTTATGGATTTGAGAACACTTGATGTATGTCTTGCTATGAATACCCGTTGTCGTGGAATTGACATGACAGATGTCCTAGCATGAGGACTTAGGTGTGGAGCCATCGCGACGAGGTTAGCTTGAAGGGGTTAAAACGGGACAAGGGACACAGAGTTTACCCAGGTTGGGCCCCTCTCAACGAGGTAAGGCCTACTCCTGCTTTAGGTTGTATTGCTTGGGTTTCGATTACCAGGGAGCAAATATGCTTGACCTAGTTCTCGACTTGTTCTTAACTTGTCCTTAAGCTGCCACCGGGTCATCCCTTTATATCCACAGGTTGACGCCCGGTCGGTTTACAGAGTCCCGGCCGGCTCATACACAACATGTCCGGCTCGGTGACTGACTAAGCTTGCCTTACAATACAAGTTATACATATGGCGGTTCATCCTCTTGGGCCTCAAGTCGCCTCGAGGTCTTGGGCCGTCAATAGACTTGCTATGACCCGCCATCTCCATTGATGAGTCGCCTGTGGCATGACCCGGCCCCTCCTGGGCGGTTCATACCCAGTAGTTGTATCCCCAACATTAGGCCCCAGGTTGATTTGAACTTGTTCACATCAATCTTCAGTACCCGACTTGTCAGAATCTTGCATCGTCCTTCTAACAAATTTGCTACAACCCGCCATGACGTCAGCTCACAGAACCTCCTTAAACCGCCATGATGTCATTTCGCATTAATTTCGCACGAAGCTCAGAATATCTTTAACTGATCCTTATCTTAATGATCATCCCGAAAATTGAGGCGTCCATATAGCCATATGATGATTTCGGCCTCCTCGATTCCCGCGAATGCCATCTATCCATTGCCCTATAAATAGGGACAGGGGTCATTTTCATTCTCCCTCTTGCCTCCTCGCCTTCGTCTTCCTCTCACAACTCGTCTGCAGACCGAGCTCCGCCACCGCGACCTCCATCCGCTGCAACAACTCTGGCCGCTGCCTCAACCTGTTTAGACCAGAGAACTTCGATGCACCACTGCTGTCCATCATCGCCGGTAAGTGCTCATCTCCTTCCACTTTAGATCTGCATTAGGGTTTTCTTGTTCATCGGTGTTCTTCGCTGTTCTTCGTTTTCCCCTTTAGTTCGAGTAGCTTTTGATCTGAACATAGCACGAAGCCTGTGCGGTAGCAGTCTAGCACTCATTTTTTATATCCGGATACTTTCTTTTCATAGAAGATCTCATCGGAGTATACGAACTCTTCTGCTGCCGCCACCTTAGGTTTAGAATTTACTGCATTTTTTGAACTGCCATAGATCCAAAATTATAGCTCCAGTCTGTGGAATCTGTTTGTCCATCACTTAGCAAATCCTCGTAAATCTGAAATATGGCAACTGTTTGGGCTGCTTAACTGGCAAACCATAACCCGCCATGTACCATTAGT
Source organism: Thinopyrum elongatum (assembly GCA_011799875.1). Taxonomy (NCBI): domain Eukaryota; kingdom Viridiplantae; phylum Streptophyta; class Magnoliopsida; order Poales; family Poaceae; genus Thinopyrum; species Thinopyrum elongatum. The sequence goes on along the minus strand of CM022298.1, from coordinate 487,723,119 downwards.
CCCCTTTTAAGCCGCCATCATGTGTATTATCTTCCAGCTTAATCAACCTTTATAGCACTTACTTTCCGATCATTTAGCCGGCTTAACAGCATAATCTTAAACCGGCAATATTTTCTTTTTAGGCCTTCATCCTCAAAATGACCAAAACTGTCACCTCATGCAACTGGGTTGCTTCCACTGTCACGGAAGAAATCCTTAATGAATTTGTGAACGAAGGCATCCTGGCTAAAAAGAGTGTGATCCACTGGAGAGTCCCGGGAATCGAGACCACTCCTGAACCAAAAGAGGGTGAAGTTGTAGTTTTCACGGATCACATGCTCCAGGGGTTTACTCCACCCGGCTCAAAATTCTTTCGTGATGTGCTGCACTTCTTTCAAGTTCATCCGCAAGATATTGGGCCCAACTCTGTTTCAAACATCTGCAACTTCCAAGTTTTCTGCGAAGTATATCTTCAATAGGAACCCACTGTAGAGCTGTTCAGGGAATTCTATTACTTGAACTGCCAGACTGAGTTCACAGATGGACCCAGCCTAGAACTGGGCGGCATTTCAATCCAGAGGCGCAAAGATGCTACTCTCCCAGCCGCTGCACTTCCCAGTCATCCCAAGGACTGGAACCAGACTTGGTTTTACTGCCAAGATACATCTCCCGAAGGTGAAAATCCCTTGCCGGGTTATCGTCAGAACCGACTTAGCAACAGGCACCCCCTCCCTTACCGGATCAGCACAGCAGAACAAGCCAAATATATGCCCATTTTTGGAAAAATTAGAGCCTTAATGGCCAATGGCTTAACTGGAGTTGACCTAGTTCGATGCTGGGTCGCATGGAGAATATTACCTTTAAGCCGCCGGACCGGCTTAATGTGCGAGTATACCTGTGACATTAAAGACCCACAACGCCACAGCCGAGTGCAATTGGACGACGAGAGCCTCAACAAGATGGTCAAGACACTGCTGAACGAAAGCTTGGCTACTTGCAGCAAGACAGGGCTGAACCCCTTTTGCACCCTCAACAAACCGCCAGCTGTGAGTATTTGTGAACAGTTTTTATTAACTCATTATCTGTCAATCTGCCTTTTCATTCCTACTTGAATTTCTGCAGGCTGACTCCCCCTTCTGGAAAAAGAAGCTTCAAGATAAGCCGGCCAAGAAGACCAGGACCAAGAACTTGGCTAAGAAACCTGCCAAGAAGAAATCAGAAGTAGTTGACCCGTTTGCTCTTGATGAAGAGTCAGAGGTAGAACTTGATTCTCTTGGCTCCTTTTTTGTACATCTTATTAACAATGACCATTATCAGGATGATGCAGAAGCTAGCCGTGTAGATGATGACGAGGTAATTATCCTTCCCTCCGGCTCAGAACCTCTGCCAACACAGAAAATTCGACAAGCAAGCCGGAAAGTAAGGTTTTCTCACCCTTTAGCTTACTTGGATCCCAACTTTATTTTGAAGAAGCTGCAGCATGAAGCTCATCACGCAACTCGGAACAGTGGTGGTGGGATTCTTTCTCCCGGCTTACCAAACACACCGGCTCCTCGCAAGCGTCGTCCCGAGATCTCACATATTTCCGACTTAGCTTACCCCAAGGCAGGTTTCTTCCGTCAACCTCTTAATCCGTCTGATTCCAACTATCAGGGAGCATCTCACTCCTCCTCCGGCGACTCAACGGGGACTCAAATCCCGGCCTTCAAGACCGTGCCTGGGTAAGGGTGCATTCAATCAGTCGAAACTTCATGCTTAATCAATATGCTGACATCTTTGTATTTTATTTTCCAGTGGTATGGCCAAGCCCAGCAAGAAGGCGAAATTGAACAAACCGGCTAAAGACTCCAACCCTTCTGAGCCGGAAAAACAATTGCCAGAGACCTCTTATCCAACCGCTGAGGCCACTATTGATAACCCACCACCAGAAGAGCACCTTGTCACTATGGACACCATGAATGTTGATCCAGAAATTGCTAAACCGCCCAGCCCTGCGCAGCCGGCTCAAGAGACTGAAGATGTCATAATCACTGGGACGGCTTATGCAGCACCAGGTAATCCCACCGTCTTATCCAAGCACAGCGCCAAAGAAGAATTTTCTGCTGTTGATAAGGGCAAGCGGAAAGTGGACTTGGAAGGATATGCCCAGTTCAATGCTCAGGAGATTTATTCAGGCTATCTAAACCGCCTTCACACCAGCCGTGACTTTGAAGCCAGCCTGGTCAACCTTATGAAGGAACGTTTTGAGGTAACCATGATCATCTTGTCCATATATCTCTGCCAGCCGCCAAGTCTATTGGGTATGATAGAATTGAATATACTGTAGACTTCAGATAGCCTCTTTAATCTTTCATTACTGTCATAGCGCTTTGGAGTTGCAGAGTCAAAACAAGTAGCCCTCAAGGGCCGGCTTAAGCTGCACAGCTAAAACCGGGACTTTAAATTGTAGTTCTCAAGTTCGCATATGTATCCCCCAAGGGCCGGCTTATTCAACATCAATAAGCCGGAACTTATCACCATAATTGTGAATAAAATCCAAGTATGTAGCCCCCATGAGTCGGCTATAGTTATAATAGTGTAGCCGGGTCATCATATAACTGTCTTGAAGAAAAGAGCAATGTGCATTAGCCCCCAAGTACCAAGTAAAATACTTGTATTATGCTTGGGACTTACAATAAGATGATCATCAGAATGTCATACTGCCTGCCTTTTTATGTGACAGGCTGAATTGGACATGAAGGAATCTCAAGTCAGTGATCTGAGGCAAAATATTCAGACCCAGCAATCTGAGACTTCCAAGGCCAAATCAGCACTGAAGACTGCTTTGGAAAATATTGAAAAATTGAAAAAGGACTTCAGTGCTGAGAAAAATGGCTGGGAAACCTAGAAGGCAGCTCTACAAAAAAGAGCAGAAGATGCTGAGGCCGCCCTTAAGCCGGTTACTGATGAGTTATCCGGCTTAAAACATCAAATCAATAGCATGACAGCCGCCATCTTTGGTAAGCGATAATATATTTCAATCTTTCATCATCCATGCCTTGAACAATTACTCAGCCGGTTTATCAATCTCTTTGGCAATGCAGGCTCCAGAATCTCCCACTTTGGCTCAGACATGCGCATGAAGCTGAAAACTTCCTACACTCTTATAGAGCAATTATACACTGGTGCTCAATGAGCTATTGCTGCCTCCTCCCATAAGAAGCAACCGCCTTCCCTCATCAAGGAAACGTTGGAGAAGCTATCTGTGCTGCCACAAAGAATTAAAGAATTGAAACGATCAGCCGCCAGAGCCGGTGCCATTACGGTCTTAAGCCGGGCAAAGGCATGGCAATCAGAGCTTGACCCGGCAGAACTAGCCACCGGCTGCCCGAGTTTAAAAGAAGATGGGTCTCCCTTCAGTGCCAAGGACTTCACAAAACTAGTAAGGGAGATGCGTCCCTTTTCAAGCAAATTGGCCCAAGAGACTGATCTCTCCAAATATCACCCGGTTTATGATGCTGAAAATGCCAAGGTGAAGGCGCTGGTGTATGAGGTCGTGGACCTTATCCCGCCAACGCGTAAGCACACCTTCGCTCCTGATATTGACCCGTCAACCCTTATAGATGATGAAGCTGTTTTCAATGCTTTGACTGGGATCGATTGGTCATCGCCTAACTTCTAGACGACAGAGGAGGAAGAAGAACCGGCGCAGGATGACCCGGAAGCCTCAACCCGCCAAGAATAACAATATGAATTCATGAGCTGGTGCTAGTCATAGCGTTTTGATGCTACATATCAAAAACACTTGTCCTTTTGGGCCTTCAGATGCCTTGTAATAGGCTAGTTTAAACAATTCCGCTCTGTCACGCCATCGTGCGTGTTTTATTCGCATAACACTGCTGATCCATCATTTAAAGATCCGCCACTTATGCTTAGTACCATCAATGATGCAAGGCGGTTTAATCATTTGTTCCTGCACATAAACAGATAACAAGTATCCTGGCGGTTTACCCCAGGGCGGGTGACAACACCCCTTTATAAAAACCACTGATGACTAAATAGTTCATGATCATGGCCGGCTTATCAAAACCTCATATAACAAGAAAATAAACATCATACCTGTGATGTTTAGGCACATTGCCGGCTTATCATGTCAGCAAGGGTAACAGCCCAGACAGAACACAACGCCTTGTACAATTTTATTCATACTGCCGGCTTATTACGCCATCGCAGCCATGTTTAACATCCCAAAGCTTAGAGCACAACACTCAAGCAAATAATTATTATACACTGGCGACTTAAAGTCCAAAGCCAGGCCGGGTTAATAAACTCCGGATAAGTTCATATATAAACCATAAGGCAACATAGCTCTCATCGGTTTTCAATCATGTATTAACATGTCACAAGAGATGAACCTCAAAAAATGTTCAAAATCAAATATAATTTAAAACCCAAAGCTTTCATAGGCTGCCAAGCCTCAAAGTCAAGTGCTGTTCAAGGGCCGCACAGCCGCTGAGTTAAACCTTCATTCAAACCTTGTAAGCCAGGCCTCACATGACCATAGGGGTTGATGTACGTTCTCGTCTTTGTTTCTCCGGTAGAAATCTTGGGGCACTCTTTGAGGTTCTTTGTGTTGAATTGAGTATTATGAATCTGAAATTGTTTGATGCATATCGTATAATCAACTCACGGGTACTCGTGGTGACATTGAAGTATCTAGGTGACATTAGAGTTGGTTGATGTGTATCATATGGTGTTATTTAGTACGAAATCTTAGATAGATCGATCGGAAAGGATAACTTGGTGTTATTTTAGTACGAACTCTTGGATAGATCGATCGGAAAGGATAATTTTGAAGTGGTTTCGTACCCTACAAACAATTTCTTCTTATGTTCTCCAATAGATAAGAACTTTGGAGTGATTCTTCATCGCACGTTGAGGGATGGTTATATGATCCAATTATATTAGCATTGTTGAGAGATTGCACTAGCGAAAGTACGGACCCTAGGCCTCATTTTCAAGCATTGCAATACCGTTTGGGCTCCGTTTTATCAATTGCTACCTTGCTGTTTTTTATTGTTCCTATTACAAAAATCAATATCTACTATCAGTACTACGCTTGTATCACCATCTCTTCGCCGAACTAGTGCACCTATACAAATTACCATTGTATTTGGTGTGTTGGGGACACAAGAGACTCTTTGTTATTTGGTTGCAGGGTTGTTTGAGAGAGACCATCTACATCCTACGCCTCCCACGGATTGATAAACCTTGAGGGAAAATTGCTACTGTCCTACAAAACTCTGCACTTGGAGGCCCAACATGAGTCTACAAGAATAAGTTGTGTAGTAGACATCAAGCTATTTTCTGGCACCGTTGCCGGGGAGGTGAGTGCTTGAAGGTATATCTTTAGATCTTGCAATTGTATCTTTTAGTTTCTTGTTTTATCACTAGTTTGGTATATAAAAGAAAAATACAAAATAATGGATTTGAGGTGGCCTCATATTATTCGTCTTTATCATGTCTTTCTTGAAATGATGGAAAGGAAAATTATGCTTAATTGATAGAATAAGAATTCAATAAAATGTTTGACATAAAATATTTGAATGATGAGCATGATTGCAATGATGTTAGTATTAATTCTTTGAATATCCATGATGCTAATGATATGCAAAGCCATAAGCTTGGGGATGCTATATTTGACGAAGATGATATTTTTAGTCCCCCAAGTTTTGACGAGAATATTTACTATGATGAAAGCATGCCTCCTATTTATGATGATTATATTGATGAAAGTGGATTTGGAGAGGTCATGACTTTATTTAATGATGATTCCACTATCTTGGAAGAGGTTTCAATTTATTTTGATAACAAAGTTGCTATCTATGATGATTATGATGATGACATGTATGCTATAAAGAATACTGATAACCATGAAACTTGCCATCATGATTTTTATTTTTAATTGGATTATGTCAACCAAGTATCTCATGATAATTATTTTGTTGAATTTGCTCCCACTATTATTCATGAGAATAAATTTGCTTATGTGGAGAGTAATACAATTTATATGCTTGTGGATCATGAAAAGAATGATTTATGTGATAGTTATATTGTTGAATTCATTCATGATGCTACTGAAAATTATTATGAGAGAGGAACATATGCTTCTACATATGTCAATAATATCAAGTTTCCTCTCTTTATGTTGAAAGTTTTGAAGTTATGCTTGTTTTGCCTTCCTATGCTAGTTGATTCTTGCTCCCATAAATTGTTTGCTCACAAAATCCCTATGCACAGAAAGTGGGTTAGACTTAAATGTGCTAGCCATATGCTTCATGATGCTCTCTTTGTGTTTCAATTCTTATCTTTTATGTGAGCATCATTGAAATCATCATGCCTAGCTAAAAGGGCATTAAAGAAAAAGCGCTTGTTGAGAGACAACCCAACATTTAACCCTACTGTTTTTGTGTGTTCACATGATTAGTATACTGTAGTAATCATGTTTTAGAGCTTTTGTTTCAATAAAGTACCAAGTAAAGCCTTTGGGATAGTGTGGATGATAGTTGACTTGATTATGTGCAAAAACAGAAACTTTTGTGCCAAGTAACAGAATTCTTAAAAAATACTGGGGCGTCTAAAAATTGTGAATTTTTTACATTCGATGGGTATACAAATTTTCTACGTTTTCCTAATTTTTCAGAATTTTTGAAGTAGCAGAAGTATGATCATAATTAAGATATTTACGTACTATTCTGTTTTTGACAGATTCTGTTTTCAATGCATAGTTTGCTTGTTTTATAGTTTCTATGGCTTATATTGGTCAATATAAGTTGTATAAATTGAAGGGTACAGTAGGAATTGTGTGAGAACAATTATTAATCTTATCTTGACAGTACCAAAGTGAATGATTTGTCTTTATCATACTGACCCATCTCACGAAGTTCCGTTAAGTTTTGTGTGATTGAAGTTTTCAAGTTTTGGATAAGATATCGATATGAGGAGAATAAGGAGTGACAAGACCCTAAGCTTGGGGATGCCCAAGACACCCGAAGGTAATATTCAAGGAATATCCAAGCAACTAAGCTTGGGGATGCCCCGAAAGGCATCCCCTCTTTCGTCTCCAACATTATCGGTAACCTTACTTGGGGCTATATTTTTATTTGTCACATGATATGTGTTTTGCTTGGAGCATCATTTTATTTTATTAGGATTTGCTTGCTATTATTTAGAATAATGTTTTTTATCTTTTACTTCAATAAAAAGTCAAGTATAGCCTTTGCTATGCTTACTTTGCAAATCTATATGTGGCTGTTTGAAAACAGCAAGTTGCACGCTAGTGCGTGAATTATTGAGAAAATTCAGAATGTGATAAAATATTGAAATTTTATGTACAATAAGCTATGATAAAATTTCTACAGTATGGTAATTTTTCAGAATTTTTGTAGTTAGGTAAGTATGAGTAAAATTGCACTCTTTACAGACTATCCTGTTTAGACAGATTGCTGTTATGTTTGCATATGTTTGCTTGTTTATGATTCTATTTGAGGATAGGAGTATTAAATATGCAGAGGCATTTAGTATGCAATGTTAAATAATAATTTTAGTGATTTGCTACAGTAGAGAATGATAAGTTTATGCATTGATTTATACTAACTTATCTCACAAGTTCTTATTGAGTTTTGTGTGGATGAAGTTTTTAAGATTTAGGGAAACTGGGATATAAAAGGAATTAAGGAGATACAAAAGCTCAAGCTTGGGGATGCCCAAGGCATCCCAAGATAATATTCCAAGAAGTCTCAAGCATCTAAACTTGGTGATGCCCCGGTAGGCATCCCACCTTTCTTCATGAATAATTATTGGTTAGTATCGGTTGAACCTAAGTTTTTGCTTCTTCGCATGATGTGTGCTATTATTGGAATGCCATTTTAATTTGTTTTTCTTGCTGTTTTAATAAAATACTTATATCTTAAAGTTTTTAAATGAGAGAGAGTCCTCACATAGCTACCTATTTACTTAACTACTCATTTGATCTTCACTTATATATTTTTGGAGTAGTTTGTCGAACACTCTTATGCTTCACTTATATTTTTTTGAGAGTTTATAGTAGTGATAAAAATTTGCACAAGCTATGAATTTGGTCCCAAAGTGATGGATATTTAAGAAGGATATAATAAAAACTTTCATATAGATCATTGGATATGATAAGTTTGATTTCTTGCAATAGTTTTGCGATATGGAGATAATAATATTTGAGTCATGTTGGTGAGTAATTATGCTTTAGTAGGAATATTGGTGTTAAGGTTTGTGATTCCATATGCAAGCACGTAAAGTCTATAGTTATGCAATGAAATTACATCCTACTTGTGGTGCATTATTCGGTGTTAGTTATGTTTAATGCTCGTTTATGATCGTTTTTATTTCTTGGTTGGCCGCTTCTCAATCTATTTGCTAGCCTTCATTTGTACTAAGCGGGAATACTTCTTGTGCATCCAAACTCCTTAAACCAAGTTGTTCCAAATGAGTCCATCATACCTACCTATATGCGGTATTTTCGTGCCATTCCTAGTAAATTTGTATGTGCCAACTCTAATTTTCAAAATAATTTTCCTTTTTGTGTGCCCGTACCGCTCATGAAGCGACAGGGGGTGGCCAATATATTCCATGCTAGATGCGTTATTCTCAAGATGAGTGTTTATTCACTTGTCATTGCACGAGAGTGTGGCAAAGGTAATAGGGATGCCCAGTCCCGAAATGCAAAAAAATTATTTATGTTGTTCAATAATAAATTCCTTGGAAAGTGTTGGTATGGAGGGCACCCGTGGATACGGCTAGCCATGGATTGTGAAAGAATGGTGGAAAAAAGGAATAAACTTTATTTTCTGTTTGGGAACCGCCTATGATGTATCTAGCATGGAAAGTGTTGGGAATTCTCGGTCGTTTTTGTTGACGGGAAAAGTATGCCTCTCAATGTTGAGTTAATTTGGTTTGCTGCAAGCACCTTTATGATCATTTGCTATTCTAGATGCACTTCCAAATTTAAGGATTAATCATATTCCAAAATGTTGCAATCCCATTGTGCCTTTAGGTTCACATTCTGGGTTGTGTTCAGAATTCTGATGCAAGAACTGGGAGAGCACTTCCTGTGTCGCCACGAATGTTGGGTGCTGCTCCAAAATGTTACCAAATATCTTCCACCTGTCTGTTGAGTGATCTTACTTCTCAGTAATGTTTAAAGTACACTACCTAAATCCTAAGATAAGGCTTATCAGTAGCTAGAGATACCTAGGTAAGTAAAACTGTAGAAGTGTAATAATAAAGGCTAAGTGGGGACTCTTCCATGTACATGATCTCATTTTTTTGTTGGCCTTCGTTTTTCTTTTCCTCCACTGAACCTAGACATAGCAGTCTCTGCTCCCTTGATTGAGTGGCTTTGATCATTTGTTGTCAACTCTCAGAGGTTGATATCTACAGCAAACAATAAAATCCTATACTATAGATTTGTAGACTAAAATAGTTACTCATCCTCGCTATTCGGTTTTGGGTGTCCCTCTTAAAGTTACTCCAGCTGGCTATGTAGTTGCTATTGTTTTAGTTGCTGCTTCAGATTTTCATTTTGTTGTATGTTGGAGAATAGAGAAAGGGATGCATTTCAGTTTTAATATTCTTACAAATGTTTTGATTGGAGTCATTAAGATAATAGTCAGTTCATCTCTATATCCTCAATGGTTAAACAATCTTTGGATTATGTGGCAACATTTGGGTAAACTGGTGCTGCAAGATTCACAATCTGTACAAAACAGTAAGCTCACATATTGATAGGTACTTGAAAGATGGAAAGGCTGGCTCTGTTTATTTGAAATTTCAGTACTATCATGTTATATGTACTTATGTTATGTATGTGAGCCATGACTAAAACGGTTCCTTTGAAAATCTATGTACTAAAACTGAAAAAAAATTAAGTGTGCATCACTTCACATTATATCATGAATAGATCCATTGAATACATATCTTGCTCCCTATCTTTTTGGATCTGTACTTCTTTTAGTACACATGAAAAAATGAAGGTTATATGTCAGATCTCTAGCAGTTTTAGTCATGAGATACTTACTGGCTTCCTTGATTTTATAGTTGGATACATTTTATCACTCCATTTTTTTTCTACTGTAAGCACAAAATGAAGAAGGTTAGTGACATGTTAGCAAGATTATTTAACGTGTGTTTCTTTCACAGATGTGTTCCAATGACACTAATAATTCAGAATGATTTTTTCTTACATGCTTGCATATCCTACATATATCTCAATCTAATATATCTAATATATTTGTGCAAAAGATTTGAGAGTCAAAGCAAGGCTTGCTCTTTCTAATAAGTCATGTTTTACTTTTATAACCAGGTCATGAGTGTTCCCTATATATCATCGATTGCAATCAATTAAGAGGTGAAGACAACATGTTTGGCAATAACCCTCGCTTGGACAAAGGTATATGCTCAGTTATTATGAACTAGAAAACCAAGGAGTACTACTCATGTTAATCTTTCTCTAGCAAGTTCAGGCCATGTGTCATCCAGAGTTATTTACATGTGGATATTTGGTTGATGTAGAAGATGTTTGTCTATAATTTTGTACCATCTTGAATATGCACACCACCACCCCACGTTATTCTCGAAGAACCTCAGAGTGTGTTCGAGCGACGTCATCATGTCCGACGGAGCCAGTCGTGCACTTCACGATGTTTTCATGCCATCTCAATCTCCTGCCGTTCTTAACCGGCACTAAAAGCTTCGTTGACTTTGTGTCAATAGTCAGGCTGCAGGTGGAGGTGGGATTAAGTGGGACTACTTAACCCATCCCACTTAAATTACCTTAGTGGACTCCCAGTGGATAGATTTTTTTTTTTATCGGGGTGTCCCATTTAGCCCACTGGAGCCCCATCTTTGCCCACCTAGAAGAGAATGCCAGCGCCGCACGCGACCCCACTGCTGCAACCGTCTCCCATGGTTCACCTGCCGCCGCCGCCGCCGCCCGTTGTTCAGCTGCCATGCCAGGATAGCCGACGACGCCCGGTCCCCCTTCCCCTACCTACATCCTCCGCGGCTCCGCCCCTCTGCTCTGCACTGGATGCTGGCCTTCCTTCGCCCCTGCTCTGGCTTCGAGATAGACGCCGCACCTCCGCCTAAAGAAACCGGCCGGATGCGATGGCCAGGTCGCCTCCGAACGCCGCAGGGGGAGCACTCGTTGCTCGCGGAGGGCGAGGAGGGAGTCGGGCGCGGCGGGGCGACGGCGACGAGGGCGTCGATGTCGCCGCTGCTTCCGTCGCCGGCCTCAGGCCACTTCCCAGGGCCCCTCCGGGTCAGGGTCGACGCGGTGGATCTCCGACCGCGGCCCAGAGCGGCGCGGAGTGGAGATGTTGGGCGGAGGGGCGGCGGAGGTTGGGGCGGTCGGCGAGGCAAGCAACGCGTCGTGGTAGGAAGGCAACGGCATATCAGATCCGACTGAGGAGGGGCTGGATTCCAGCCAGCGCGGGGTGAGCTGCAGGTGGCCGGGCGGAGGGGGAGGAGTCCATCGGGCGCTGGGGCCGGATTGGCCGGCGGCGAGTGCGGGTTTGGTGGCCACCGGCGCGGGCAGGGAGTGAGCGGAGCTAGGCTAGGCTAGGCTAGGAGAGGGGAGCGCTAAACATGCAGTGTAGTTACACTTTTCGACCCTGAAGCTTTGTGCTGTAGCCTATTTTTTGTAATATACATGTACGGTATTCTCAAATGGGGTCCCGTTTATACCCACTTAACCCGTCAAATGTTTAGTGGGTTGTCCCGTAATGCCCACCAAGCACTGGTGGGACTAGGTGGATTGTTGATGGGACTCCCACATACAGTCCCACCTGCAGCTTGAGTCAATAGAGAAGAGTCTATATGTGTCATGATTTCTTTGTTGATCATTGTCAGGTTAACATGAATGAATAGGATGGTATGATCTCCATGGGCATTAACACTGCCATCAGATCAGGTTAAATGATCCTGCATTTATAATATGTTGCTCTTTTCTCTGATTCTTATCCTACAGAGGATTAATTTCTTGCCAGGTGATCTGATCAAATAGTTCTTAAGTTATCATCTTAAATGGAGTAGCCACCAGCGTTGCTTCTGGATCTCTTATCTTACTGGCTCATTTCTTTAATTTAGATGACAAAACTGTTACTTCAGCAAGTAAATATTTAAATCACTGTTAGATTCCTTTTGTATTTTGGGCTGAAAATGCATTTGAAGATGGTTCCTAACAGAAAACTATTTGTGTTTTATTGATATTTCTTTACACTCAATTAAAATTGCAAATGGATTTCACTCCATTGCCTAATTAGCTCACCATGTCGATGCAACACCATATCAGGTTATCCTCTGGGAGGTGTATCCGTAACTATCCTTGCAAACTGATTTGGTCATTTACACTGTAAAAGTTAGGAGTATGTTATCTGCATGGGCACATAAGAATCATAATTTGATCTACTTTCTGCAAATGTGAATTAGATTTATGGTTTGCTGAGATGTCACTTTCTCAAATGCAGTGGAACCCCATGAAGATTTGCCACTATTCTTATAGTTCTAAAGAACCAATACACGTAGGCATAGGTATCTACTTTTGGCAAATGGGAAATAAACTTATGGTTTGTCGAGATGTCACGTTCTTAAATGCAATGAAACCCCATGAAGACTTTCCACTATTCTTATAGGTTTAGAAAACCAATACACATAGGTATATGTATTGTTGTGCCAAATATGATTTGCTTATGCTAGCTGTGTTGCCCACTATGATTCAGTATAATGACAACGGGTCTTACTGTGTGCTACATTGTCAAGGCCCTTTGTTTGAAAATATGTTGAAATGAAATTAGGTTGAGTCAATAATAATAATGTTTTTATTTTTTATTTTTTTATGTTCACCACCTTATGCCAATTTAATGTATTTAAAAGTCAAAACTGAACCTTTTATTGGTTACTTGGTGCCAATCTCTATCTCCATTTTATTGACTGGCATTATTGGCTTCATAGAAAAACCTATGATCTAGAAACTGACTATGTCGATGAAGGGATCTTCTATATTCTATAGGTTGAAGCATCATCAAACAATGCTGCCTCAAAAGGTTTGTTCAGTGCACATCTGGATAAGGGAAGCACTGATTAGGTAATTCGCCAGGGCATGACTTAGCCTGCTCTCATTTTAGCTTTATCGTCTGCACCACGACTTCAAATTTGCTCAGATCTACATTAGATAATGAAAGTGCATCTGCCATATGTTTGTGTTAGTATTCACGAGCTTAGGATTTTGATACAGTTGCTGAGCTCAAGTCACCCTAATTGTTTACACAAACTTTTCTGTAACAGAGTATGGTGCTAACATATGACTAATTGATGTTTTTATCAATGTTTAAAAAAGCAGAAAGTGTAAGCGAACCGGGAGGCCACAGCTTAGAGCAATGGGCGCTTAAGCTGTGAATTTGCTTGTGGGTAATTGGCTAGAATTTGACAGATTTTGAATAATATACACAAGAAAATAGGACATGGCACATGGGTAATTGAAATAGCATCTAAAATACAGTTGATGTATATTGATGTACTTTAGTGTGTAGATTCATTCATTTTTCTCCGTATGTAGTCCATATTAAAATCTCTAAAAAGTAGTTTGTTCTTCGTTAGATCTCCCTTTGGCTATACATGTGTTCCTTTCTAAATTTCATCACTATTGCTCAATTAGTAACCCTATATCAAGGAGAGAAATTTAACTGGTACTGTTTGGTACGGTTAACTGAATTCCTGAGGTACTGATTTAGTTATTATTATTAAAGCTGAAACACAACGTGTTTTTGACAAATGCGTTCTAAGTAAAGCCTCCAACTAACATAAGCAAAAGCATATCCTTATAGGTTTATCATCTATTGAAGCATCATGTAGAGCCCTGCAATGTTAATAAAGGGCATATACATTTTAAAATCATAAGAGAGGCAAAGCAAATGAGCTCTATGCACTTCCCATGTAACACAGAACAGAAATAATCATGTATAATTTGTATGCACCTAGATATACTCATCAGCAAGGCTGAGGTTATAGGGCACTCACCCACATTGTCGATATCTCCGTCACTATGATCACCCTCATGATGGATAATTCCCTTCTTCCCTTCTCCGTGGATATTGAATCTTAATGTTATTACTGTGTACATATACGTACTGTGATCCATTCTATTTCTTCACATCTTGAGAAACTACTTTGAGATACTTGCGTCTGTGTTTCGGAGAAAGCCTATTCTCTGATGAATATATTGAGTATGGATGACGCGATATCTCCTCTCTTTTATGATGTTTCTACAGAGTCTATGTTTTATGGAAAAGAGGTTATTCTCAGTGATGATAAGATTTTTATTGTGCATTGTCTATCCTCTGTCATCAATAGACACCTTCTCTTCTAGCCTGTTTTCCTAATGTATATTTCTATCGGATTCTTTTTGCTTCCACATCTAGTGTTCAACCCTTTGTCGGAGCAATGCCATCTGGCGCATCCGTGTGTATGTGTCATGGCAGTCGTACCACCGCAGTGGAATTGACAATGGACCCATTAAACATACATATCTGGTCTGGATACCCAAGTATGATTCTCTCATTGGGTTGTCCACCTTATGATTTTCTTGCATACCTCTCATACATGGTTGCCGATTTCTTGTATTAGTCCTTTTGCAGGACAACCTCCGTCCTGAATTAGTTTACTCTTTGTCTAGATACATCCGAATCTAGACATGTTTCAATGTTAAGATACATCCATATCTGGACAAATCTAAATCAACTAATTTGGGACGGAGGGAGTACTTCCTCCGTCTGGGTTTTTTTGATTGAAAAATGCTTAGCCTGAGGCATTTGTTGTTGATGTAGGGTCCAGTGAACTGCAGCCTGATGATTAAGCCTAAGAACGGAGGTCTGAATCTCAGGCTGCAGGTGGGACTGTAGGTGGGAGTCCCACCACAACCCCACCTAGTCCCCCCGCTGCTTGATGGGCATTAGGCGACAACCCACCGGAAGTTTGGTGGATTAAGTGGGATAAGTGGGATCCCATATAAAGAAGTGTTGTACAGGGAACAAACATGTTATCTACTAATTACATCAACCAGCGACTTGCTACCTGGACATCGAGGTTGGGATAGACGTTGGGGTCGGCTTGTGAAAACCATGGTTCCACCTGTCAGGGAATGGCGAACAACACCATGGTGCATGTCTTTTGATGATAGGCTGTTATGGCTTGAACGGACAGACGTAAAAGTACAGTCTCGAGCCCACAGTGCTGGTGATCTGTCAAATGATTTTGTTTTCATAGTGGCCCAAAGGCCTAGGCTTGATTCTTTTCTTTTGCAGGTTGAACCCATGCCGCCAATGGTGCATGGAACGTTGCATCTTCACTCACGGGGACTCGTTAGGTGATGGACCATGGCACCCCGCCGAACATGGCTAGAGCAGTTTTAGCATCCAACTCTTCTGCAGCAGCATTCCATGACCCAGCTAAGGTGCGTCGGTCAGTTGTCACCGGTCACAGGACCGACTGCGGCAATAATGGACATGACTGTTGTGACGCCGTCGTTCCGTATCAGCTGGCGTTGCCGGTCGGACCCAGCGTGGAGTTCTATCGGCATCGGTCGACCCGCCACCGACGGGCGGATGCACGGGCCATGGTCGAAGAAGCAGAAGCTGCGAGGCAGGGCGGCGGTGGCGGTAGTGCGCCTGCGCAGCGGCGCCCCCTCCGAGCTCTGTCCACGAGAGAAACCTATCGGAGAAGAGCATGGCAATCGGGGAGGTGGGTTCCCAATGGGATAATAGGGTTAGCCCACTTATTTTTTTTCTTGTCCAATGGGAGCCCACTAAAACAAATTAAGTGGGATGGGTTGGTTAGTCCCATTTAATCCCACCTCCACCTGCAGCCTGATCTGAATCCAATTCTCCGTCGAAGCCCACTTGGCCGCTGTGCTTGATGCCTTTCTTCCTTCGAAAGCCACCAACATGCATGCATGGTTGCTTGCTCACATACACACATGTGCGCACACAACAGGCTAAATGGGCCTCGAGAAGGGATGTGTCGAAGCAAAAGTTATGAAGGCGCAGATCGGATGACTGCCCCCATTAGATTCATGATATGCTTGTGTAAGGAGTACGGAGTAGTAGTATCTTAATTTGCTTGATGAAATGTTCTATTCAATTTTGCCCACCACCATTCATATACAAACCCTGTATCTGAACTGTTTTTCCAGCTTACCCTCATCGTTACAACTAAATTGAGGAAGCCCTTTGTCCTACTACTATACATTGAAATTTCTCTGACTTGGGATCCTATACTAATGTACCTGCACAAGACTTATTGTTAGCCTCATGTATCTATTGTGATCATGCCATCCTCTATGTATGCCAGATAAACCAATTTTTATATGTAACAAAATGCATCTTTTGTGCAAACTTTATTCGTTGGTATGATGTATGTTTACAACACGCTAAAATCACATCCATTACCATCTCAATGTCCTATCCGCTGGCCTATCGTTCGGCGGGCAATGCACGGCAAGCCGCGCCCCCTATCTAGTTTTTCAAAATAGCAACGAAATTTTGAATTCTGAACATTTTCCAAAATTGTTTTTTTCTAATTTTGTACTTTTCTGAGATTTTTTTATTTACGAAATAAATTGTAAAAGAAAAATAAACTTGAAAGTGAAAAAAGATATAGGGAAAGGAGAATAAAAATAGAAGTAAAACACAGAAAAAAGAAAAATTGGCCAGCCCATTATTGGTTGTCATGTGTGAAATATCGACTATTTGTCGCCCTATGCGGAAAATAGAATTTTCCCATCTACATGGGCAGAAAAATAAGTGAGCTGGCTTTGCTGGCCACAGCGCGTGGCCCATGTACGAAAATTCTTTTCTAGCAGACAAACACATAAGAATTTAGTACCACTTTGGATAGAAAAAAATCTTTTCGGCGGTGAACGGATGAAAAATTTGACGAAACACATCTTGCTTTATTAGTAGGTATAGATGTTTTCATGTCAAATTATAGACTATTGCTTTGAATAATTCAAGTCCAAATGTTCATGCTACAAAATAAAGAGTATATGATGAATATGATAGGTAGCATTCCACAACAAAAATTTCGTTTTCAATTGCTACTTTATCATGATGAGTTTTATGAAAAAGAGTTGCTGTTATGATGCTAGAAAAACTGATTGAAATTATCATTGATCAAACTTATGCACTATCAATACTGCAAGATGCTGCTAATGCGACACTACGATCAGAGACTCTTTGACGAAACTGTGTACGATACATTAATCGCAAACGGTGATGTAAAAAACCCGTCAAAAAAGATGCAAAACGTTTGCGATGGTGGATACATCAAACACGGTTCAGATTTTAGTTGCGTGTGCGATGCTGGGCATACGGTTGATTCATACAAACTGTTTGTGATTGGACAGAAAAACAGAAACAGGCAACCATAACAATGTGTGTGCGATATAAGGCATAAAGTTCGCTCCGATGAACTGTTTGCTATTAGGGAAAGCAACAGAAACGGTCAGCCAGATCAAGGTGTGTGTGATATACGACATACGGTTCACTCGAAAGAACTGTTTTTGATTAGGGAAGAGAACATAAACGGTTTAACTTAATAAGATGTGTGTGATACGTGGCAAACAGGTCTGTAATCGGAAATGTGTGGGAAGACCGATAACAACACAGACGATTCCTGTTAACAAGCCGTGTGTGTTGTGAGCAAACGATTGCTGGTATACAATTGTCAGTGATTGATGAAATCATCACCGACGGGTTCCATTATTTAGTCCGTGTGCGATGTGATTTGCTCTGTCCGCACAACATCTACGCTCTATCTACAGAGTATCAACATATATACTTAAAAAGACAGCATTGCAAAAGCAAATTAAGCATAGAATTACACAAGTGACTACAGACATAACATTTCCACACACCAAAGTAAGCAATTACATGCATACTAAACTAGGAGAAACGATCATCTAATCATCTACTTCTTGTTGCGACGACGCTTGCCATTGCTCTGCTTCCGGCTGGATCCCTGGCCGTTTTGGGGAAGGAGGCACTTCCTCATGTCAACGATCCGCTGTACATCTCGTAGCTTGTGTACACCTCCTTGGCCGCGTACACGATGTGAGCTTTGTTGAGTTTCTCCATCCAGGCCGAGTGCCAGGCACGCTTGTCCTTGTTGCAGGAATCCTTCATGTCTTTGTAGTAGGGATCGACGATGGCCTCGGCGAGGTGAACCAGTGAGTCCTTCTCATGCTCGTTGCTGCTCCAGATCTTGTATTGGCCCTGAATGTCGACAAGATTCTGGCAGGCGATGCCCGAATTCTTGAGCACCTTTATATCGTTGGTGATGTCCACCGTAGCGAACATGTAGTGGGGGCTGTTGACAAACCTGGCAAAACGCTTGCAAGGCCTTTTGGCCAGGCAGTAGTGGTAGACGAGGACGTGATCGCGCACGCACATCTGAGCGACGGCGACCTTGGGACGAGACCCGGCACGAGCGCGGGTGTACTCGAGGTCGAACCCGACCACCTTGTACTTCTCCTCAGCAAGCAACAACTCCATGATGTGGATGGAGTGCTCCACCCAGACCGGGTTGTTGGCGTACACCACCGGGAGCTCCGTGAACCTTCTGTGGGTGTCTACCACGGCATGCATGGTGAACTGCTGCTCGTCGTCGGCAGCCGCTCGGAGCGCCATTGGAGCCGCGCAGGATACCCTCTAAGAATTTATCGTGGTGGGTGTGCTTCTTGAAATGGTGGGGCGCGATCGAAAGGTTGAAGAGACACAAGGGTTAAATGGCCGCTGTAATAAATGGGAGCCGACCGGCCTGTAATCGTCATGTCTTGTCACCGCATTCATAGCGGAGGATTCCAGTGCACGCTTGACAACACCGCACCGCACGCGTTTCGTTTGACCACGCGTGGGCTCGAAGAGGCGCCAAATGTATCGTCGGTGAGCCTGTTCCCGCGCTACCGCGCAGTTTACCGCGCAAGCTTTCCGCCCGGCTAGTTTGGCCACGCGTCGGCTAGAAGAGGGACAAATCGTGGGCGTTTATTGGCAAAAATCTTTGTAAAAACGAAGTGTGTGGAATGACTTCGGTCATAAGTTCACCCGTGGGTGATGAGGTCAAAGTTACACAGAAGGGTGATGATGGACACTCGAGTGCGATAATTAATTCTGCGCTCTACATGGCACACGGTTGAAAAAACCAACTATGTGCAATAATGTCGAAGATCGTAGTCGAGTTAGCTATACAGATCGTGTGTTATGAGATCGACAAGGTAAACAGATTCGAGAATGGTTAATAAAATCTAAGTCCATTGCGTATTAAGGTCAAAATAGTGCTACCAATATACGAGTCTCATACGATGCCATTTCAACGATTGTACCACAAAAGTTCGAAATATTACAAGGTTCAAAATTCTAGAGTTATATGGCTCAAATTTGAAGATTACAAGGTTCAAACTGATATTAGAAATGAAATTCAGCTCATCAGCTGCAAACGCTCGCGCTGATCCGCTGAACATGGATATCAGAGAGGTTCAAACTAATATTACCACTTGTAAGTCTGGTTTCGAAACCTTATAATTTTTGCAAAGGGGTCAGCCACTGAGAAGTCATGTATGGGGTTGACATGATGACTTCCGATTACTCTGTCATCTGAAGTTCCAAAATGAAATTCAGCATTTTCGGAGCCTATTCCATTCTGGCACAGCCGCCGGCGCTGATCAACAAACCATTCATTTTTGCAAAATAAATGTAGGGTGAACCTCATTACCTTCAGCACCCTTACTCTGACAACAAAGAACCTGGCGAATATAATCTCCGGTAAGGTCCCTCGGTAGGAGTTCAAAGTAATTTCTGAGAGATGCAGATCTAGACATTCGATGTGATTGTTATATTGTATCACATTATCCACCACCAGACCTAATCTTATCTGCAAAAGAAGAAAACGTGTTAGTGCCTACATGCAGTTTTGAACACCACTACAGGCCTATTTGGTTTGCAGGATTTGTAAAATGCACTAACATGCCATCTTCGATCCGACATGATTAACATGGGCATTTGATTACAATCTAGAAAAATGTAGCCTTCTTTACAAGAGGTTGGAGTGGATGAAAAGTTCCCTAAGAAAACTAGTACAGATGAATCCAAAGGAGAAATGCTTATGGATTGTAACCATATGGATCAAGCAACCAATATTGGGGGAAACATGTATGTACTGAAATCCTCCAAAAAATCCTTCAGAAATCGTAGTACATTGTCATTGTAAACTTGGAAAAAGGTGTCACAAATTGAACTCCCTTATGGTTAACATTTAACAGGAAAGGAACATCACCTCGATATATAGCTTCTCCAGGCACGAAAAGCATCTCAGGAAACTGACAACTTGCTCCAGGTTGGGGTCAATAGATTCTAGTGCCAAGATCTTCACTGTGCGCAGTTTCGGGGTCAAGCTTGTCGGAATCATTTTCTGGATGACAGATGAACATACATCTTCAAAATTAGAAATAATATTAATTTCTAGAAGGAGAGGTAGAAGGCGGCTGTTGTACCTGAACGGGTGTGGATCCAATAACAAGTTCAGAGTATTTGTCAGACGAGTAGCCCACCACTGTCAATTTCGGTGCAGAAATGACATTGATTCTTGTTGGACCTTCTTGATCAACTACAAGTAATCTCTCAAGTGAAGGTGTGTCCTCAATGACCATACCGTGGTACACATCTTGTGATGTCTTCTTGATGCACCAACAACACACATAAATAGTCCGGAGAGTCATGGAGGTGATGTGGAAGCTACTCAACCCATTGATCGCCTGAAGACGAAGGTACTCGAGTGTAGTACAGCCACGGAGCAGGCGCTCCATGTCATCGTTTGGGAGGCAGACGGTGACGAGCTCAAGGTGCTTCAGTCGTGGTAGAATAAGAGCGGGCGCGTCATTAAGGGGGGATGGCAGTTCCTGAACTTGGCAACGCGCAGCGTGGGCGCGAGGTAGAGCGGGGATGTTGGCAGCGAGCGCATATGCCCGTCATCAAAAGTGAGCTCCTCGAGCTGATCTAGGGCGGGGGATCGGAACCAGTCGTCAAGCTTGGCTCGGTCCTTGCCGTTGGAACGGAACTTGCCCATGCTAAGGCCTCTGGTTGGGCCAGGGTGTCTGCCGAGGATCTTGGAGAATGTATCCAAGCTTTTGCGATAGCCATGGCAGAGCTCGTGGGTGTCGATGAGGTCGGGAAGGGTGGAGTTCCATAGGGGGCGCCACCGCCGGGAAAGGACGGTTGTCCGCGCCCCATATTTGATTGGGAGGAGGGAGATGATGATTGTCAATATATCATCGGGGAGGCTGCTGATGAAGTCTAGGCCTGCTGGAGTCGCTTGCGGTTCTTGCTCGACCCGCCTCCGCTTGTTGGCAGCCCCGTTCTCCACCTCCGGAGTCTCCTTGTCAGCGGCGCTTTCTGATAGAAGTGGGAGTACAGGGAATATTTAGTTACAATAGGGCAATAGAAAAGTGTATTGGTAACTAGAAGTTTGTAGGTAGGAATAGAGTAAGAAAATGGAATAACAATTGGTTGCTTAAATACTACACAATTCATTTGATATTGCTGGGTAAGTCAACATGCAGACACTTGAAAAGAACACTTAATTCGAACAAAGTTTGGACGGGTGATATCGTCGGGGAAGTTAGCATATATCTCATGACCAGGCTCTTTTATGTGCAGTGCAATTTTAGTGCTAGCTTTCAGTACATAAAACTTAGATTTCTTTCCAAAGGCCAGTGCCAAAATAGGAGTCACCACGTTCATCAAGTTTTACAGTAGCAACGATTGTAAATCCATGGTTTGTGTTCAGTATGACATCCCTGCAGTATTGATTTATGTAAAGGGAAAGATTGTGTACTACAGATTCTGTTGCATAGCAAGGGACGCGCTGCAGAAAATGGTAGGATTGTTAAAGAAAATATGGTAACATGCAAATATGGGCCCAAATTAAAAGAACTGTACAACAGTTGAAATCGAAGGACAAAAATCTATAATTAAACAGATAGGGTAAACATGATGTCATGGAAATATGAGAGCAATCGAAAGAACAATACATCATTAATTTGCCTAATATAGAAAGAAGAGGAAAAAAATCCCCTTTGACGTATACGGTGCATGTGGCACCTTTTATCCAAATGTAGCAATATTTAGTATATGTTCAGGAAAGTAGGCCATGCCAACCGATTTAGGGTGAGATTGAACATACCGCGCGCATCCTCAAGTCATCTGGTACGGTGAGATGGAACTCCATGCATGTCTGATGGAGGCCGCAAAGTCCTGATGTGTCCGCGCACTGTACACTCTATGAATGAAAGAAAACCCTCAAATCAGCTCGAATAAAAATGAATTCACGGCGATTTTGGCCAGGTGATTAAAGGAGGCAGATGAACTGGGATAAGAGATGAGATAATATCTCATTAAATTAGTTACCTTGTTGTCCATGAGAAAAAACCCTCAATACGGCGGATTCCCCAACCAGGCGGAGCTGGGTCGACCGCGGGCAGCGTCGAGAAAGTCGATGGCGATAGGCGGCGGCAAGCGGAAGTGGCGAAATGCGGTGGGGTTTGCCGGCAGCCTGACGGCGGCGGCATGCGGCGAGCTAAGTGGTTGCCGCCGTGATAGGCGGTGCCATGCATAGACGCGGAGGAGCTTGTGCAGGTGTGAATGGGGACTGGAGGGGGTGGCGGGCGGGGTGAGGGTTTTTGTGACGTGGGGATGGTGAGTGTTTTCTTTTTTCTTTTTTGAATTGGGTGGTGAGGGTTTTCTGTCCCACAAAGAGTTTCGGAGGCAACGGTTTGCTAGAGCCAACCGTGTATGATTGACGTAACAGGAAAAATGAAAGTAATTGCACACGGTTCCAATTTTGGGAATCGTGTGTGATTGATGTACTACCTCCGTCCTGGTTTATTGGTCCCCTTTGTAATTTGTACCAAATTTTGACCTAATATTTAACTAAAAAATGTTTATGCATGTCACCAAAAATTATATCATTGAACACTATGTTCAAATATGCATCCAACGATATAATTTTTGCTGACCTGCACTAACATTTTGTCAGTTAAATCTTTGGTCAAAATTTAACACAAATTACAAAGGGGACCAATAAACCAGGACAGAGGTAGATTCCATCAACCGAACTGATTGCATTCATATCCCACATTTAGACATAAGTAAACATAGATTAAACATACTCAGACATATATAATAAGCGTACACAAGCATAGTTCAACCGTCATTAAGCATACTCAAGTGTACATAGTTCGATCCCACATCTCATCTCATCTGCCGGCACGATCCCGAAGCTTCTCCAGGTACTCGGCGTACGCGGCGTGCGCGGCGTGCGCCACCCTGCGAGAATACTTCTGCTTGAAGGAGCCAACGGCTCGTCCTCTTGCATCCGCCAGAACACTTTCATACGCGTCATGAAGCTTTTGGTTGTAAAATGGGCATTGATAGCCGCCGTCCCAGGTCCTAATACGCCTGTTATACATTCCCGCATAAAGCTCCCTCAGGATTTGCCTCTTGTACCTCCTCTAGCCATCTTCATCCTCGCTGTCCACATCGTCAGACAACATCTATACAAATAGTAAAAAAATGTGGCGTCAAATTAATGTTTACAAACTAATCTCTAGCGAACATTTGGCAGTTGCCAAAATTTGGCATCAAATCAATGTTTACATGCCGTGAAGTAGGATTAGGAATTTATGGCTATTTTTTATACATATCCAGAGATTATGGTTCGATTTTTAAGCACAATCGTCTATGTACAGACCAATCTTGAAGAAAATAATGGCACAAACATATATGTAGGCAATTCAAAATCAATTGTCAAGTCCTGGCTAGGAATTATTAGTACGAACACTAACCCTAGTTGGATTACTAGCAGAAATCATTTGCACACATGAAACAACTAATCACTTATCACTTGTACCATTCAAACAATCAATACACTACACGGATCTAACGAAACTTACTCAGATTTCATGGATTGGGAGAACATAACCATAGGATTTCTATTCCAAAAAGGGGGAGGCAGGAGTAACCAGAGAAACCCTAGGATCTATTTGACACATAAATGGGTATAGATGACTAATCGGTTGTCCGTCGTCGTCGGAGTCGTCGCCGGAGTGGTCGTCGGAGTCGTCGCCGGGGTCGTCGCCCGAGTCGTCACCGGAGTCAGTGTGGACCTTCGCCTTCGGCTGTGGAAGCACGACGCCGTCGACGACGTCAGGGTGCAGCGATACCTCACCGGCGGTGACGACAACCTCTGTCTCCCATCTCCACGCCGTGCTCCGGTGCTTCAGCAGCCCTGGCATCGCCACTCCCTCCGATGGGGCGCTTCGGTGGCATCCTCATACACTGACGGCTTTGAGGACTGAGAGCGGCATCGAGGATGCAAGCGGAGAGAGAGGATTGTGTGTGTGGCGAGGATGGGGGGTGTGGCCGCTCGGGTGCGCCATTAATATGGAGTAGTGAGAGAGAGGTGGGCGGCGGGCAAACCGCTGGCTCGCCTCCCGGGGAGCCTGCGCACCGGACTGCTGGCATGCCTACCGTCGTTTCACACAGCTACTCGCATGCCTCCCGATGACACTGCGCAGCGAGCACGCCTCCCGTCAATTCACACACCTGCACGCATGCCTCCCGGTCTGCCTGCGCGGCGGACTGCTCGCATGCGTCCCGTCAACTCACGCCTGCTCGCACGACACACGGGTCGCGTGGCGGCACGTATATTGTTTTTCTATTTTGATGATTAATGCTGCCGCTTTATTGCTTAACCGAAGCATGGCACGTATCCATTGTTGGTCTAACGCTCGCGGTTCGAATAAATAATCCGTTTGCGATATTGGTTCCCAATTATTAATAATCTCCCATTTGTAAGAAGATAAAGATTACATCAAAACTGGTCTCAAATTTGACAAAAAAAGTACAATGCCACTTTGTATTGGTGTCCATATGACAACACGATAAGTTTCATGAATTTCAAATAAGTTTTGGATGTACTAGAATTTAAAAATCAAGATTCTCAATGTTTGAAATTTCTTGCACGGGGAGTAAACATGCACCCAGTGAGACACATGTGTTTTTGCAATCCATTTAGGTGCACTGTCACGTGTGCACATATCTCAAATTTGATTTTTGCACATTATACCCCTAGAAAATCAATCAATGTACTAAAACGTCTTAATGATCTCTGTTTTTTTTCAAAATTAGAACGTCCCCCCTTTGGTAACATATGTTCACTGCGGGATAATTTAACATGTATCGTAGTTGCGGTGGATTCGCGGTGTGTGTGTGTGTGTGCGTCTGGGGGGTGGCTGGCAGTACACTACGAGTCGTGAGCCACCGTGTGGGTTGGCCGTTTTGTGAGGCAGGTGCCACATCAGAGTCGTGAATTCGTTATTTAAAACATTACACAGCCCTTTCATACATACATGTTTTGCCACATGCAGTCGATGATTGTCCTACACGACACTCGATACTCGCGTGTGACGCTTTCTGTGGGCCCGCAAGGTCGTCGTCCATCACTTTGACCAACAGCCGGCAGAGAGGTTAATTTGACCAGCAAGGTATAATCTTTTTTGTTTGTGTTATGGTGGGAGTATATAGTACGCGTCGAAGAGGTGGGAGGGGACTAGCATATATACTATACGTACGCGTCCGTGAACAAGTACACCTCACTCATTGTCGGGACTTTCGGTTTCCGAGGCACGTGGCACATCAAAGTTGTGAAATTGGCTATTCAAACATCACACAACACCTCTTTGGGCCACATGCATGCAGGCGGTGGTTATCCTAGGACACTCACGTGTGACGCTTCCATCTATGGGTCCGCGAGGCCATCATCGATGCATGCATCACTTTGACCTACATCGGGAGAGGTTAATTAATTTCACCATCAAGGAGAATTCTTTTTGGGTTGTATTACGGTAGGAGCATATAGTATGCGTCGAAGAGGGGGAAGGGGACCATCGTATGTAGTACGCTTCATGAACCTCGGTCTGTGTGGAGACTTTACGGTTTTCGAGGCATGTGCCACATCAAAGTTGTGCATTTTGGGTATTCAACATATGTTTGGCCCACATGCAAAGCGATGGCGGTTGTCCTCTCGCACCCACTTAAGAGGATATCAGCGATATCGATGCTTTCCATCTATGGGCCCGCTTGGTCCATCACTACTTTGCCTGACAATGAGAGAGGTTAATTTGACTTAGGAGGGGATTATTTTTTTGTTTGTAATACGGTATATATATAGGTCATGCTCTGGGATGACATGATACAGTTTGAGCACACACATGCATGTGTACGCATGAATCCCTCCCATCGAGTCGAAGTGGCTAGTACCACGACACGTCATGAACCGATCTCGCTCTGTGTGGGGACTGTACGATTTTCGACGCACGCGCCACATCAATGTTGTGAAATGGTATTCAAACATGCATGCATGCATCACCTCCATACATATGCATGTAGTGGTTGTCTTCGAACGGTACGCTCCCTCGCGTGGTTATCGGCGACAAGCCTATATATTCGTGGGCCCGCGTGGACATCCATGATCACCTTGACCGACAACAAGATATGTTACCATGGCGGATTCTTCCTTTGGTTCGTGTTATCGTAGTATAGGTCATGGTGAGATTCAGACCTAATTAAGTTTGAGTGCATACTATGCACGCATGCATGCATGAATCCCCGTCATCAACTTGAAGTGCGGTGTGACATACATATGCATCGTCAACTAACCCTCGCTCAGTGTGGGGATTTCTGGTTCGAAAGCACGGTGCCACATCAAAGTTGTTCCATTGTGTATTCAAACACACCTCTCCATACATATGTTTGGGCCACACACATGCAGTGGTTGTCTTCGGGGACTAGCTACTTGCGTGATTATTGGCGAGCTAGCCCATCTCCGGGGTTGCATGGACGGCCATCACTTTGACCAACAACAAGAGAGAGGTTGTACGACCAAGGTGGATTATTCTTGGTCTGTTTTACGATCCATCTTGGTGAGATGCCCTCTCTGGCCCGCCGACTGAATGTGTGTGTGTGTGGGGGGGGGGGGATTGCTACTTCGCACTTTGCTAGGTGAACCTTCATGGGGGGCATACATTCATAGCTTAGGATTCCCTTCCTGCCGACATGAGAGGGGGGGGGGGCAAGCAATACCGTGCGCTTTGCGAGATAGGTGCTACATCGAAGTTGCATTTGGTATTTGAACATCAAACCACCCTTTTCATACATATATTTGGTCCACATGCAAGTGTGTTTGTGTTCTGACCCTCTCCCGCGTCATTTTTCGCCAAATTTATGAACATTAGACAAGTCGGATGACGCAACAGACACGGTTCACTCACACTAACCGTGTGCCACGCCGGTGCCCCTGTCATGCACATCCGCACAGTACATTGGGCTCCACGAGGCTTCCCCTCTTAAAAATATCTACCCGCCTGCAGGCTTTTTCTGTTTGATAACACACGGTTATTATGTTTCATACGTGTGTGATGTTTCTTGTTCTCGCTCCCGCCTGCATCCCTCGAAAATATCTGCCCGCCTCGAGGGTTTTTCTGTTTCATAACACACGGTTGTTATTTTCGGACCGTGTGCGATGCACCATCATCCAAATTTTCAATAGCCCCGGCATTTCACTCCCGCGTTTGACTCCCGCGTAGTAAAATTTTCAGTAGCCGCGTCATTTCCTCAAACACATGCCCCGCCCCCCTCCACACACACACACACACCAAAACCTCCTCGGGCGCGCGCGCACACACACACACACACCCCTCCTTTGCTCAAAACCCTAGCAAGGTCGCCACCGCCGCCGCCGCCGCAAGGCCTCCATTGTCAACATCTGCCGGTTTGCCCGTGCAGCTTACCCACCGATCTCCATACCCAGGCTGCCCTGAGTTTCTTAGATGACGCCTGCCAAACACCCTCTTTCCCACAGATCCCCATCCCCATCCCCATCTCCCACTCCAGAGCGTCACAGCCTAAGCCTGGCTACGCTTCCCGTGGAGCTCAAGGAGCGACTGGCCCAAAAGAGGTGCATCGCGGTCTCTTCGCCCGACGTCGCCGAGGAAGCTGACGACCATTACTGGCCGCAGGCACTCAATCAGCGGGCTAGAGTATGCGGGTATGTCACAGACGCCGGCTACGACATCGAGGTCGTCGACAACGACAGCCTGACGCGGGCTATGTCATAGGTTAAGTGGCCCACCCGCAACCCCTCGGGTTCAATCGCCGTCGATCTCATCCATGGCCCTGCAGCTGATCTTCTCTGGCTCGCTGTCAAGAATTTGCCATCCTACATCACCATCGAGCCCCTTTTGTCATTTCTGAAGGACACGTTCTGTGACGCTGGCTTGGGATCCACAGCTTCCAAGTCAGACCTCATCGACGGCGACCACGAGGAGGGCACCCTCTCCGGCTCTTCCAAGGGGAAAGAGGCCATCTACTCTTCCAAGGGGAAAGAGCCCGTCTGCGACATCAGGGAGGGCACCCTATAGCCGTGCTCTTCCAAGGGGAAGGAGCCCATCTGCGACAACATGGAGTGCATCTAGGGTCCGTGCTCTTCCCACAGGAACGAGCCCATCTATGACAAGTGAGGAAACCCATGATTTGTTTTGCCGTGCCTCTTCACAGGGGGGGAACCCATGATTTGTTTTGTCGAGTCACTTTTGTAGTGTAGTGAGAATATGTCCAGTTTTAATTGCTATATTTGGTTGTTTGCAATATGCCTTGTTTATTTCAGTTGTTCACAATGTGATGCTCTATATGTGCAACTATTTACTGTGCAGTACATTTCATAAATCCAGTTTTAAACATACCGATAGGAATTCATATATTTGCTTGCTGTTAAGCCTGCTATAGCTAGCATATGCCTCTTTTAAAGTTTTTTGATTGTTTGGTTGTTTGTAGTTAGCTTATGTCCAGTTTCAAATGCTATCTTTGGTTGTTCATAGTATGCCTTGTTTATTTCAGTTATTCACAACGTGATGTTCTATATGTGCAAGTATGAATTGTGCAGTTCAATTTCATCAATACCAGTTTCAACAATACCACTATGAATGACTATGTTTGGTTGCTGCATCTTGTAGTTAACACGCCTTTCCATTTTTATTTAACAATAACCAGTGTACTTAGACCGGCACAATACCAATTTGAATGACTATGTTTGCTTGTTGTTAAATGTTAGGCCTGTTGCAGTTAACACACCTTTCCACTTGTTTTGCTTTACTAGCGTGCTTAAACCTGCACACTGAAGCTATCTTTTGGAGATTATTTTGTCTGCCATGGATATATTTGGTTGATGTTTAGCCTGTTGTGCTTAACATGCCTCTTGATGTACCTACACAGGACAATTTTGGGAATGTCTGCTATTTTCCATCGAGGTTAGTTTCATCCCATGGCTTATATATACTCACTGTTCAGGATATCGGTAGCTGGTACCATATAGGCCGGGGGCTGATAAGGGACTAATCGGTGAATCGGACTTTTAACTGAATATATCTGTAACCCATTTATCGTTAGGTTAACTAGGGCCATATGTAATATATCTGAGGCTACATAGCAACATGCACTGTACTTAATGTCTAAATATGCAATCCTAGGCTACATAGCAACAAGGAAGAGTGTTACCTTAATGTTCTGATGATGTCTAGATATACGTAGAAGAGCAGCAGCAGCAACAACAACAACAACACAGCCCTGTTTGGATACTCAACTTAGCTAGAGGCTAGAGTTAGTTTCTAGCTCATGACTAACCCTGAACTAACTCCATCCAAAGAGGTGTTTGGATGACAGGGTTAGATTGACAATAAATGCACTAGGAGAACTAGCTCCAATTAGCACCTCTTGGGTGGGATAGTTTTTTTTGGGTGGGTTTAGATGCAACTAGCTCAAACTAGCCCTCATGTTTGGATATACTTTAGGGCTATTTGAACCCGAACTAGCTCAAACTAACTCTAACCCATGGATACGGTAGCAGTTAATCAGCCGATAATTTGTAAAAATGCAATAAACTCCTTCCGGCCCATAATATAAGATGTTAATTCATCTAATATGTGAGTATATTGGATGTTATAAGATATTATAAAAGAGTGTTGTACTACATCATTGTGCAATTGCTGTTTAGCTTCTAATATTAACTTGGTGCTTTTAGCTACATATGTCATTGGTAAAGATCCGCGCTTCGATCCTATCTGCATATGGGGCAATGAGATATCGATGAACCAGCATCAAGTGAGGAAGCTGATAAAGATTGTTAGTAAAATGGGTCAAAAGATGGCAATTAAACTATTTGTTTACACTTTATCCAAGACAACAACGAACTGCAGGATGGTAAGTAAGAACTCTGCAGCCTTCTTTTTACTGCCCATAATGAGTTGTGTTAGATGACAATGTCTGAATCTTTTTCCTTTGCAGTGGTTCCCAAAGCAGTTTACTCAAGATTACCTCTCAAACTACATGATTGGTGGGCATGCAAAGGTTAAAGTATTTCTACCAGAACACGATGATTATCTAGATGTTTTCATGAAGACCGTGAAGGATGGGTGGTCGGCCATCACAAGGGGTTGGACTAGAGTCGTGCATGCCTTCTGCATGGAGGAGGGCACAGTATGGGCATTCCGCTTCACCTTGTTCAGCAACCAGAATGTATTTCGCCTCTTTCTTTACCGTCTTTAATAGTACAAGTATACAACTGTGGTTCATCATTTTTTATTTGGTTCTTATGTAATTCTTGAACATATGTACCTATGAATCGAATAATGCATTGGTTGTTTGAACCTGATGGATATGAATAAAGCTATAGCATACATTCAAATTCAAATCCGGTATAATTTGAAATAGCAGCAATTAAATTATGGTGAAATTATGCTCTCCAGGTCGTTACGGTGCACACGGTTGGTAAAACACAAACGTTTGCGATATACACCATAATCCGACATGGTTCACAAAGAGGAAACGTGTGCAAGCATGCACATAGTTGCCGTTTGCAAAGCGTGTGCGATGTCAGACAATATCACAAATGGTGCGGGCAAACTAAATGTTTGTGATAGTTGCCTTATCGTACACGATTCGCAACCATGAACTGTTTCTGATGTGGTATGCATCGTAAACGTTGCACCACCGAATAGCGTGTGCGATAGTTGTCATGTACGATGATGTTACGACGGTCCGATGTTTCGTAATCCTGTCCGACACTCGTACGACGATTAGCTAATCTTCTTAATTAGTTATCGCATACGGTTTGGGAAAAGCGAATGTGTGTGATTGTCTGCTTATCATACACGTTCTATAATCGTGAACCGTTTGTGATGGGCTGCGCATCGTAAACGTAGCACCACAGAATACCGACTGCGATGGCAATGCGAGCACGAACGAGTTGCAAGGATCCAGCGTCTGGGTGCCTCCCTATCCCCGACGGTTTCTGGGTCGTGTGGGAAGGACCCCCCTATCGCAGTCACTCACTTGGCGAAGATTCCAAATGCCGTCGCGGAAAGGGGTTAAAAACCGTTTGTCTAGCACCTCGCTGTACCAGTGTATGCTAGCATTCACACTTCATAAATTATTTCTTTTATCATTCACCTACTCGAGGACGAGTAGGAATTAAGCTTGCGGATGCTGATACGTCTCCAACATATCTATAATTTATGAAGTATTCATGCCATGTTTACAACAATTTTATATGGTTTTGGTATGATTTGCATGGAACTAACCCGGACTGACGCTATTTTCAGCAGAACTACCGTGGTGTTGTTTTTTGTGCAGAAATAAAAGTTCTCCAAGTGCAACGAAACTTTTTGAGGATTTTTTTTGGAATAAAAGAGGCACTAGAAGCTTGGTGGGAGAGCCGAAAGAGCCACGAGGTGGCCACAACCCACCAGGGCGCGTTAGCCCCCTCTGGCGCGCCCTGGTGTCTTGTGGGCCCCTCGTGGCCCATCTTTGTGAGAAACCGATGCCCAAAAATTCTATATATTCAGAAATCTCCAGAAATAACCCTAGATCGGAAGTTCCCCCACCGCAAGCCTCTGTAGCCACGAAAAACCAATCTAGACCCTGTTCCGGCACCCTGCCGGAGGGGGAAATCATCACCGGTGGCCATCTTCATCATCCCGGCGGCCACCATGATGAGGAGGAGTAGTCCACACTCGGGGCTGAGGGTTTGTACCAGTAGCTATGTGTTTAATCTCTCTCTCTCTCGTGTTCTTGATTTGGCACGATCTTGATGTATCGCGGGCTTCGTTAATATAGTTGGATCATATGGTGTTTCCCCCTCTCTATCTTGTTGTGATGAATTGAGTTTTCCCTTTGAGATTTCACTTTTATCGGATTGAATACTTTTATGGATTTGAGAACACTTGATGTATGTCTTGCTATGAATACCCGTGGTGACAATGGGGTATCATATTGATTCACTTGATATGTGTTTTGGCACTCAACTCGCGGATTCCCGAGGTGACATTGGGGTAATCTATGCATAGGGGTTGATGCATGTTCTCATCTTTGTTTCTCCGGTAGAAATCTTGGGGCACTCTTTGAGGTTCTTTGTGTTGGATTGAGTATTATGAATCTAAAATTGTTTGATGCACATCGTATAATCAACTCACGGGTACTCGTGGTGACATTGGAGTATCTAGGTGACATTAGAGTTGGTTGATGTGTATCATATGGTGTTATTTTAGTACGAACTCTTAGATAGATCGATCGGAAAGGATAACTTGGTGTTATTTTAGTACGAACTCTTGGATAGATCGATCGGAAAGGATAACTTTGAGGTGGTTTCATACCCGACAAACAATTTCTTCTTATGTTCTCCACTAGATAAGAACTTTGGAGTGATTCTTCATCGCACGTTGAGGGATGGTTATATGATCCAGTTATATTAGAATTGTTGAGAGATTGCGCTAGCGAAAGTACAGACCCTAGGCCTCATTTTCAAGCATTGCAATACCGTTTGTGCTCCATTTTATCAATTGCTACCTAGCTGTTTTTTATTGTTACTATTACAAAAATCAATATCTACTATCATTACTACGCTTGTATCACCATCTCTTCGCTGAACTAGTGCACCTATACAAATTACCATTGTATTTGGTGTGTTGGGGACACAAAAGACTCTTTGTTATTTGGTTGCAGGGTTGTTTGAGAGAGACCATCTTCATCCTACGCCTCCCACGGATTGATAAAACCACTACAAAAAAATACACTTCCGTGATGATACGTGTTTGTCACAGTAGGTGACGTTTTCTGTCATGCATGTACATCCATGGTGATTTTATGACAGAATCAAGATAGTCATACCTGTGCTGTCGTAGAAGTGTTCCATGACAGTACCAAAATTATCATCACGGAAGTGTCCACTTCCATGACGATAAATGGCGCGTCATGGAAGTGTTTTCGTCACGGGTAACCGACACGTGGCATCCACCATAACGGGTCGCCGTTAAGCTATCAGGTTCCGGTTTGGACCAGATAACCCGTTAACAGCCCGGACCAATGGGGATTTTCCACGTGTAAAATTCTCATTCGCCGGAGGATCCACGTGTCGGCTCAGTGTTGGGACACATGTCATCCACTCATTGTACGGGAGACGCCTATGATATGTTGACACGTGGCAAGGCCCAACAGTGGCCCATTTAGGTGAAAGAGGCCGGCCCAGTCTGTAACACCCTCAGTGTCAAGCTACAGTAATCTCCCCCTAATGGTGCCATGTCATCACATTACTGTTGCTAATCATCACTTGATCCCAATCACAATTCAAATTCAAATCCAAATTAAAGGCAAATAAATACAGTAAAAAAATGTTCGCTAGGTTGCAAAATTTCACTAACTAATTTTCATGAATAGACGAACATTATTTGAATTTTTGATATGCCCTTAACCTATTTTAAACTGGACCAAACGGCCCCAAAATAAATCTTTTCTATGTAAACAAAATTAAAATGAATTCAAATAATCCTCAAACTTTTGTGGCAGTGCCTAAAAATTGCATTGAGAATTGTGGGCTAAGTCTCATATTTTCATAAAACTATTTTACTATTAAAATTAAGTCAAAACAGACTTAAATAAAAAGAAACAAAAGAAAAGGAACTGCCTAGCACCTACTATGCGCGATGGCCCATCATTTTTTCCCTGTACCAGGCCCAACCCAACCCCCACTCATCTCCTACCTAGCTACAGGAGTGGCAGGAGCAGCCGTGGCACCATCTCCATGGCCGGCGCCACACGTTGAGCATCCTGCGGTTCCCTTGTTGGATAAGAACGCTGCCCGCGAGACCCCCGACAACCCTAGCCACTTTCCCCCTCTACATCGACTCCCTCGCTCAAACCCGAGCTCGCTGTATGCGTCCATGGCCGCGCCGCCATCATAGCCATGGCCACCGGCCACCGCTCGCTGTTCCAAGGAGTCCAGGAGCCCCGGCAGGTTCTTCTTCGTCGACAACACCACCGGATCAAAGCCGGGGAGCACTTGCGATGACACTCACTTCCATTCTCTTCGTGGGCGTCCTTCTCATCCCCCATGTCGATCCGCTCGTCACCGACCATCCCCGGCCTCGACGAGCCCAACCCTGAGCTTCGCTGTGAGCCCTGTCTCCTCCTCGACCCCCCCTTAATTCTTCCTATGCCCCGTAGGCTAGCTTCCGCCGTAGACATCGTGTCGTCCCGCGCGCGCCCACGTGTATTGCTGCCTGGTCGCCCCTCTGTCCGTGCTGCGAGTCCCCGGCCACGCGCGCCCGAGACCGCACCCCCCCGTGCGCCGCGCGCCCTATCCCACGCCTGCCTTCTGCCCGCTCGCCGTGCCCACAGCCTCTCGTGCGCCCGCCGCTGCCGCTCTCCCCCTCGCGGCGCTGCTTGTTCTGATGCTGCTGCTATTTTGCTGCTCGCTGCCGCCACCGCTCTTTCCTGCTGCTTGTTGCTCGTGCTACTGCCTAGCGCGCTGCTACTGTCGGGTACTGCCGCTGCCGCTTCCCGCCGACTACTCGCCAAGTTGCCACTGCCGTTTGCCTTCTTCCGCGGCCACCGCGTGTGCTCGCGTGTGCCGCATCGCCGCTCCCGCGCCCACCTCCGCAGCCGCCCGCGCCCATCGCCGGCCGCAGCTCCCCACGCCTGTCGGCGTTCTGGGAACCAGGGTACCCAGACTTGCCTGCGTGCAGCCCACGGCGTGGCTTCTTCAACGGCCTGGTATGGCCCATCTTCAAGACCACCAAGACAAGACCCTCACGAGGGGCCTGGCCTCGTGAGGCGGACGACAACAAGACCTCCTGAGGTAGTGGCCTCCCCAGGCGGCCTCCCAAGGAGCGGAGATTTCTATGCAGGTACCCCA
The DNA here is from genome assembly GCA_011799875.1 of Thinopyrum elongatum. Classification (NCBI taxonomy): domain Eukaryota; kingdom Viridiplantae; phylum Streptophyta; class Magnoliopsida; order Poales; family Poaceae; genus Thinopyrum; species Thinopyrum elongatum. Next base: position 487,687,725 of record CM022298.1, on the reverse strand, counting down.
CCTCACGAGGCTGAGGTGATGTGAGCTATGATGACCAAGGCCAGGCGGGCGCCAGCGGGCGCAGAGGAGGCAATTTCCTCTTTTGTGCTAAGGAGGCAAGGACAGGCGTGGGTCCCCGAGGAATCCCCCAAAGGTTTCCATTCCGGCGCTACAAGACCAAGACCACAGGCTCGGCAAGGCGGAGATCATCACCGAGCCCACCACTGCGTCATGACTAGAAGCTTTGCAGGCGAAGACCACCTTTCGTCAGGATTAGATGTACTACTTGTCCCCTTTCAAATTGGCCGTTGTGGGATCCCTTCCCGCATAAGTTTCGAGGGAAGAGGACCAAGGCCATTATAAATATAGGTTAGCCACCACCATACAAGAGGTCGACTCATTTCTCACCCCCGAGCCCTCGCGAGGTTGTTCATCCTCTGTACTAGTTCATCCTCAGCCCCTCGTGAGGCCAATCCACCATAAAGCAGGAGTAGGGTACTACACCGCAAGGTGGCCCGAACCTGGGTAAACTGTCGTGTTTATCTTCTTGTTCACGCGAAATCGGCTAGGCTAGGCTTTGGGGTGACGGGCTCTAGGCTTTAGAGGTTGAGATCTTCGCACACGCCCCAGAGTTCGAACCTTCTTGGGTCTGCGGAGCCCTGAATCTGACATTTGGCGCGCCAGGTAGGGGCGTGTCAAAGTCCTTCTTCCACCATTCGCTTCGTCTCCGTTCCATCGCTCTCATGGCCGACGCTCGCCGTGTCCGTGCCGAGCGCCGGGCCGCTCGTGTCGCCCAGACGGCACCCGTGGGCAACGGCACTCCTCGCCACTCTGCCTCCCCGGTGGCTAACGCTGCCACTGATCCTGCTGCTCGTGAGCAGCAGGATTTGTCGCTGCCACCTTCCGTGCGGTGTGATGGCCGCACCGCAACCCCGTCGCCCACTCCAGCCACAACACCAACGACTGCCATGAGCTCAGGGCCCTCCGCGTTGGGCGCCTTGGTCGCCGCCCCGAGCATGGTGACCGTGGCTACGGCCGCGGCAGAGGCCGTTGGGACAACCGCGACCACAGTCAGGACTGGCGTGATCAACCTCGTGAGGACCGCTGGCGTGACGAGCCTCGCGACGGGTTCTGGCGTGATCAGCCTCGTGAGGCCCGTCCTCAGGGCAATGCTGGCCTCCCTCCGCTTCCGCCGCCGCCAAGGAGGAATGACGACAATCGGCAGGACGACGGGGCTGGGGGCTTCTAGGAACCTCATGCTATCGCCTGCATCCTAGGTGGTGCGTAGGCCCCAGCCTCACAACGCATCTTCAAGAAGTTCGCCCGTGAGGTGAACGCGGCCCTCCCAAGGCTCGAGGCCGCGCGTCCCCTCAAGCGGTCACAGTGCGCCATCACTTTCGACTCCAAGGATCACCTCAAGTGCTCGGCCATCGGAGGCACGCTTCCCATGCTCTGCACGCCCACCATCAGCAACGTCCTCATCACCAAGACCCTCATTGACGGTGGCGCAGGGCTCAATGTCCTCTCCGTCGAGACGTTCGAGACGCTACAAGTGCCCTATGATCAGCTCCTTCCGACCAAGCCTTTCTCAGGAGTGACTGACGGCTCCACCATCCCCCTGGTGCAGATACGCCTCCCTGTCACCTTCGACAACCGCAACAACTACCACACTGAGCTCATCGACTTCGACGTCGCCCATATCGGCCTCCCGTACAATGCCATCCTCGGGTATCCGACCCTCGCCAAGTTCATGGCGGCAACCCACCACGGCTACAATGTCCTCAAGATGCCAGGAAGTGGCGGCATCATCACGGTCGCCTGCGATGAGAAGGATGCGGTGTGCTCCCTCGAGCGCGCCTACCAAGCCGCGGCGGCTGACAACCCAGACGACGAGGGCACCATCCTGTTTTTTGAGATCACACCCAAGAAGAAGAAGCAGCTCCTCCCCAAGAGTCATCGGGGGGCTGGCGCACCTGCCAACAGTACTTCAGGCCCCGCACCCGCTGCTGGGACGCCCCTTCCTCCCGCATAGGAAGGCGCTCCTGGCGCCTCCCTCAGGACGGGCTTGGGGGCTCCTGTCTTGAGAGCCTCTGACCTGACCAGGGCAACGAGGGAGGTGCTCGGGCACCACTTGGAGGTGTGCTTCGATGCGCGCCCCTACGAGCAAGGCGCACGGCGTGAGGCGCCAGGTGCGCGAGAGTTCATCGTCAAGGCAATCGAGGAGCTTTAGGAGGCAAGGGCCATGCGCGGCGAGCGTCGCCCTGCACAGCCTCCTAGTGCGGCTGCAGCCCCTGGCGTGGGCAGCGAGCTGCGCGTCTGCGTCAACATACCATGCCTCAATAGGGCTGCTTCGTAGGACCTCTTCTGGCCGTCTCACATCGGCCGGAGTGGGGGCTACCCCTGCAGCTACGTCCGCATGCCGTTTGGCCTGCTGAACATGGCCACCTCGTACCAGCGCTTCGCGCAGGGTGCCATGGCGGCTCACGAGGCCAGGCGCCAGGCGGTCCTGTCGGAGGAAGTGCCAGACCCTCGCAAGCCCGGCGGGCCTCAGGAGCCGCCCAGCTCATGAGGAGCAGCTTCTGCGGCGCGTTTCTTCAGCTACCCCGACGCTCCCGCGACAATGGTGCCAGGTGACTTTTTGGTTTGTTCAGATTGAGGGCGCCCCGGACTGCATCATCCTCAGGCTGCTAGGGCCTGGCCCCGTAGCTGTATCATTTTTGCGCATGTATCAGAACTAGCCTTGCCTTTATGAATTTCCCAAGTATTTCAACTGCATGTCCGGTGCTTCATCACCATGATGTCGCTGTGGCCTTGCAAACCCGCCCGCGACCGCCTCATGATTAAGGACTGGCATGGCGTCTGTGCTCTAGTCCGTCCCTGCAGCGTTGCCAAATCCAAGTGACCGAGCTCTGTCCCGTGAGCCAGCTCCCGTGCGCGTCACCTCCCGGGGACCTTGGTGCCTTGTTCTCGCATGAGCTAATCGCGTGTAGGCGAGTAAGGGTGCGCGACCCGGTTCATACAACCGCAGTTCGGCGCTTCGCCGTGGCGGGAGCCGTGCGTCGGGTGTTTTTCCGTGGGATCATTGCATGAGAAGACTTGGCACGGCGTCTATGCTCGGGTCCATCCCTGCAGCATCGATAAAACTAATGGGTGAGCTTTGTCTGGCGGGCCGGCCCCATTCACGTCACCTCCTAGGGTCATTGGTGTCCGGCCTTCTCATGCGATAACCTTCGAAGGGCATTCAGCGCAGGACCCCCCCATCGCCCCACAGGTGTCATAAGCGCGCCCCGCGCCGCAAAAATCAGGTGCAACCGGCCTTGAGGTAGGGCCTCGTGAGTCCTGCGATGGCTCACGAGTGCCCAGATACACCTCCTCCAGTTCTGCCATGCTAGCCACGCGTACGAATGGGGCTGTACACGCCCCGGAGTCTCCCCCCGAGGGAACTTCCACCCACGCACCAGTGGAAGCCCCATGCTCCGCGCTGGCGGACGACACGGTCGAGGAGGTGACTATGCCCATGCACCAGTGGAAGCCCCATGCTCCGCGCTGGTGGACGACACGGCCGAGGAGCGGCTATGCCCATGCTAACGTGGAAGCACCATGCTCCGCGCTGGTGGATAAACAACTGAGGGCACCCTCATGGCCACACCAACCTCAGGACAGCCTCTCGGCTCTTCGCCCGGTAACACCCCACAGCTTTCCCCTCGGGAGGTACGTGCGAGGGGGCTGGACACGGGGGCTGTGCCCAGGCTAGGCCTGGCACACGCCACCCTACCAGGTCCGGGTACCTGGTCTTCTCGTGCCCCTCCCAGGCAAAAGCTGGCGAGGAAAGGTATGTGGGCTCCGGATTAACCTCGCCGTTGCCTACGCTTCCTTCATGAGGGCTGCTCGCACGTCAAGGGGGGCCTCCTGAGCATCGCGACTCAGGGGCCTCACTAGTCACATAGCCCCTCACCCCTTGGTGTCGTCCTGGCTATCTGGACACCCCAACGACGGTCGAGGTATGCGCGGGGCTGGGCCCTGCCGACACAGAGAACAAAAGCAAAAGAAGGAAACCAAGCACGAAAAGGAAATCACAGAGCCCTAACAATTATTACAAGCACAAGTGTTCCGCAAATTCAAACAGAAGTTTTACGCCTCCACGAGGCACGATAAATGTTGCAGGAATAAAACTAGGAAGAAGCACCACCACCGCCTCGCCCCGGTCGCCAGAAGCCCGTCGACATCACTGCCACCATCATCGCCGCCGCCGCCAACCTCTGCTGCCAGAGCCTCGGGATCGGGGACGCAGAGGAACTTCTCCAGCAGTGCGTCCACGTGACCCTTCACGGCCTCCTCGGCAGCAGCACGGGACTCAGGAGCAATCAAATAGATTACCGTGCTGAAGTCGAAGCCAGGGTCCTGAAGGAAGAGCTGGCCAAAGACGCGCGTCGCGGCTGCGGAGAAAAGCGAGCGGCACTCCTCCTCCAGGATGGAGTCCACTTTGGCGGCAGCACCCTTGAGCGCCTCCGCGAGCTTGTGGAAGAGCCCCGCGAGGCCATCCTCGAGGGTCGCCAGCGGCTCCTCGTACCCTCCCCTGCAGATGGAGCACAGCGCATCACGAGCCTTGAGCTCAAGCGAGAGAAGGCGCTGCGTTCCGCGTTACCTTCTTCTCAGCAGCAGCAAGGGACTTCTCCCTGGCCTCTAGTTGGGCTGCCGACTCAGAGACGTGTTGGGCGTGGGACGCCTGAGCATCAGCCACCTCCTTCTTCAGCGTGGCTAGGCGGCCGCGCTCCGCGGGCTGGTCGGCGGCCACCTGTTTCAGCTTGGCATCGCGTTCGGCGGACTCCGCTTCACGGGCCTTCAGGTCCTCTTCCCGTTGCTGAAGCCGTTGGGCGTGCATGGCTTGCTCTTCCTGGAGGGCCTTCAACTTGGCCTCCGCCTCGGTGCGGTGCTCCTCGGCGGACGCAGCATTGGCCAACGCTGCGTTGCGAGCCTCCTTCATGCCTTCCGCGGTGGCGGCCTCGTCCCGGCCCTAGGCGTCTTGGCAGACGTGATGGCCTGGAGCCACCCTGAGATAAGCCCAGGCGCTCCCTCACGAGGCACCTGTCCGTGTCCTGGAGGTCGGCTCGGAGCTGACCCAGCGCGGCGTAGGCTTCATCCTGGGCGCTCGGCCTGATGAGAGGGCCGCAGTCTGCCAGCGCAAGGGCTTGGGGAGGAGGCGGCACCGACACATCGGCTGGCGCCATCACCAGGGAAGCGGTGGCGAGGACGGCTTGGGGCACCGGAGGCTATGAGCCCTCCTCGGGCATGGCAAGGGCGGACGTCTCCACGGCTTGCTGGCGCGCGGGAGCCGGCTCCTCCTGAGGCCGCATCACCACATCCTGGGGGTCCTGCTCCGTCGCGAGGAGACGCGAGACGGCCTCTTCCACCCGTGTCGGAGTCGTTACAGCTGCGGCAAGAGGTGGCGCCTCCTGAGCCCCGGCTCCCTCCTTCCTCTTCTTCATCATGATGCCCATCCTGGTCATCAGGAGGGGAGCAATATGGGCATGGTGCCAATCTATGATAAACAGAAGCAAGGTAAGGTACTTACTCGTCGGGAGCAATCCACGCCCTCTTCTTCTCCTTCTTGGCCGGGGCTGGGACACCCCTGCTTTTCCTTGGCACGGCCATGGTCGGGCTTGGGGAGTTGGCGGGGTGCTCATTAGCCGGCCCCGGCGCGGCACTGCTGCCTTGTAACACCCTGGATTTTGCCCATTTTCTTTTTCTTTCGATTTTGGTCTGGTTTTGCTTTTCTAAGGCTTAGTGGTCTTGAAACCTGGAGAGATCACCCTCGATTCCTCTCCCAAGTTTCATGTCAATCTCAAAACCATCTCAATACCATATCATTTCCATCTTGGACCAATCCCAATATTCTTTTCTCGGGAATATTCCTTTTCCTATTAAAGGAATAACCCTGTTTGCCCTGGGTTGTGAAGCAACCCACATTTCCAGCATTCCAAAGATTCCCAAATAATTCTCATAAATCCTTTGGGACATATCTTCTTCAGATAAGTCAAAATACTTCCTTGCCATGTTCAAAAATATTTCACAAATATTCTTTTCCCGATTCTGCTCTAGCTGTCAAGTTGAGAAGCAAGTACTCTTTATATTTGCTTGCTTGCTCTCAAACTTTTTGTGCACTCTTTCCTATCCATATCATTGCCACATGCCAAATTTCAACCTCATTTGCCTAGTGAATATTCCTGAGCAATTTTTCAAAGTTTCTATTCAAACAGAGACCTTGTGAAGGAAATGCAAGCTAGACATATCCAAATGAGTTGAAATTTTGCAACATCCTTCATATGCTCAAATCATAGCTCTCCACCAAATTTGAGCATCATTCCATCATCTATGTGATCACAGCATCAAATCTTTGCTTCTGGAAATTATTATGCGTTGTGAAGCAACTATAGATTTTATTGCTTTATAATTCATGAATAATTTCCAGAACATGCTTCTACCTATATGATATCTCTCCACCCAATTTGGGCTCATTTTATCTATCCAATATTTCTCTAGAATTTCCCCAAGTTTCTGTCCAGTGGAAAGTGTTGTGAAGGAAGTACCATTTGGGTGTGTCCAAATGGTATGAAATTTTTACAGTATGTTCATGTGTCCAAATAACTCCTAGCCACCAAAATTTATCTCAATCCAAGCATCTATGTGAGTGCCACATCAAGATTTGTATTCTGGACCAGATTATGCAGTTGTTAAGCAACTGTATTAAATCTTGATGCAAATCATTCCAAACTCCACAGGATTATAGTCCCTACTAATCTAAACCTCCCAGACATTAGCTTTGGTTCCTATCACTTATCTGTTCATCACAATGGTGTAGTCAAGTTTGCTACAGCAAACTTGCAGTGATCTTTGCCATCACACCAGTTACCCATTTGCTGAACTTTCACTTCCGGGATGCCTTGGGGAGCAAGGACTATCATGTAGATATGACTGGACGGGCCAGAGCACACCGCGTGCGCCTATGCACGCGGTGACAACGCGTTTGGCCGAGCCAAAACCATGCTCTGCACGCCGACCGCGTCGGACGCGACCGTTCCGGCCACCTCGCGCTTCCCCTCCTTGTCCCGTCGCGCCGACTTAGTTGCCACCGTCCATGTACCCACTCCGGAACCCTCTCCCCCTTTGGACTCTTCCCCGACGAGCCGTCCCCGTCGAGGAACAGAGCACGCCCGTGAGCCGCCATCGTCTTCCCTCCCCTGGCCTTTTCCTCCCGAGCCGTCCCGTCCCTCCTGCTCCTCGTCAGGTCGGCCGCATCACGACGCCATACTAGCCTCCACCCGTTCGAGTCCGAGCACTGGAGCTCCGGCGACGTGTCCCGCGGCTGTGCTCGGCCTCCTCTGCCGCCCGCCTATATATAGGCCTTCCGAGCTCCTCCCGACCTCACCATCGTCTCCACCTCACTCCCAGGACCCCACCCAGCCTCTCGCCCGAGCTTCAGGGGCTCTCCCCTCTCCGGTTCATCGCCATGGCCGCCGCCCCCTGTCCACTCCGATTCCGATGAACTGAAGCCCCTCTCCTCCGTCTTCCACCTCTAGTAGATCACCCAGCCACCAGAGCCTCTCCCGCAACTCCTCATTCATCGGCGGAGTCGCCATGGCCTCGTCCTCAAACTCCGGCCGACGCCTCGTCCGCTGCAGCCGCGGCTCTCCTCGACGCCGACCTCCCCAGGATGTCTGGATGGTCCAGGGCGGCGCGGCTGGGCCTGCTGACCACGCCGGTAGGCGGCACGACGCGGGAGGTGGACGGAGCCGCCGGCGGTCGTCGTCGGGGCGGCCGGCCTCGCCTCTGCCTCAGCGCGTGTCGGGAGAGAAGAAGGAGAAGGCCAGGAGGAGAGAGAAGCCGCGTGGGACCCGCCCGTCAGTGACCCGAGTGCCTGGCCCCGCCTCTGCCAGCGTGGCAAGTGGAAGCGTCAACGCCAGAGTATGTTTTCACTTTTAGAAAGCGTATTCTAGTTTCACTTCGGCCCCGAATGCGTTTTCTCCGTTCTAAAGGCGTATTCGCTGAGAATTCGTTTTTTGTTTTCAGCCCAGGGGCCTGTTTGTAGAAATTATTTTTACAGATTGGTCCCTAAACTTCGTCTGGCTATAACTTTTCAACCACAACTCCGATCGAGGTGAATCCAAAGCCCACTTCTTCGTCTCTTCGAACCCGTTCTGTTGGTACCATTTCCATAATGTTCTGACATTGTGAAAATGACCATTTTGCCCTTGCCCGTAAACAGCCCCCTCCGAGAGAGAACTGTTTCCGGCAATCGTTTCCACAGACTTTCTGCACTTCTCCCCGATGGTTTCTTCGTACCTAGGCAAGCCACGACAGCCACTTGCATGATGGATTTGCAGTAGCTATGGTTTCCTACCTGAGAGGTTATTTTAATGTGTGCATGTTAATCTGTCTGAAACTACTATATATGCTCTTGTTCTATGCTCATCCTTATAATCTGTCTATGTGCATCTTGCTAGTTATCAGGTACTCGCTGGTAGCATTATGCTTATGGTTAACACTGGCAGTAGTTCATGCAACGATGATGACATGTCTGCATGTTTCTTTATCTGTTGTTGTGGTTCATCCTGTTATCATGACTCAGCACATCATCATTCAAATTTAACCGGATGTAAATCAAACTTGCACACCTGTTGGCTGAGTCGTAGTGCGGACTGAATCGAGCTCACTAGTGCAACCACACTTGCTGGGATGGGGCAGCCCTAACTCGGTATATGGCCATGCCTCTCGCCGGTGCCTCCAACCAGGGAAGGTTATGAGCGCGTGCTACCCTGGCCTGGTAGGCGGCTATAACCTTGTGAACCCAGTTTTGGTATTGAGCTCAGGTCCCCGTTTGGGACAGTTTTGTTTGGCCACGACGGTGGCAGGTGTCGGAAGGACACAGGGGTCACCCATGACATTGCCCAAAGGGGAGTTTGTCGGAGTGGCTGGGAGAGTGCCATGCAATAGATTGGGTTTTATCGGAACATCGTTGGTCCACCCGAATGGGAGCACGAGGCCATGAGTTCCGTGGTGTGGGTACAGTGTACTAACCTCTGCAGAGTGTATAATCTATCGATAGCCGCGTCCTCGGATATGGGCATAGTTCGTAGTAGGACACACTATGGGTCAATAGTATAATAATCTTGTTTATAATAACCCGGTTTGATGAGAAAAGAAGTTGGTTGATCTTTATGTGATCGCGAGAGGATCACCGTGGTATCGAGGATACCGATGTTGGTTGATCGTGATCACGAGAGGATCACCGTGGTTGGGTGTTATGTGGTGATCTCGGTAAAGACCAAGCTCCTTGTGATCATGTTATCACTACGGTATTGTAATACCAAGTTTGGTTGGTCCCGAGGATTATCATGTGGCACACTCGATGGTAAGTTCTTACAGGTGATGGTTACGGGGTGACCTCACGACAGAGTAAGTTGCAACCTGTTGCATGTAGCATATGCCATGCTTATATTGTTCTGGCATCATCATGTTTACACCTGCTTAACCTATGAGTGCCATGCTGTTGCTTGTCTTGATTGCTTTGTTTGCTGTGAGCTTGCGAGTACATTCAAAGTACTCACCTGGCGTGTTATGCCAGTTTGCAGGTCATGCCATGATTGCTTGCTTGTCGAGGATTCCGAGTTCGCGAGCTAGGATACGCATTCCAGCCAGAGTCCCTGCGGAGTGGAGTTCACCATCGCCGTCGTTGTTCCGCTGCCGAGGATACTCTATTTCCTCGGGTTGTTCCGCTGTTAGCATAGAGCTACCCTGGGCAGGCGTAGTATCGCCGTGCCGATGTAATCCATGTACCCTTGTAACCTTATCCATAGTAATAAAGAGTTGATTTGTTCTATGCCAACAGTGCCGTATTCCAGAAGACTTGTCTCTGGGCTGGAATACGGGGCGTTCCGGTTTCCTCTGAGCCAGGGTGCCACAAGCGTTGGTATCAGAGCAGGTCTGGTTGTAGGACGCCCTAGACCGTGCGAACATTAGAAACCGGTAGCATAGAGTCTAGTCGGTTTGCTGCACTTGTTTGTTGCATTTGTTTGTGCATAGCATGCAGATAGAATATTTATTTTGTCACTAACGGTTGATCTGGTGAGTGTAGGTGGCGTTGGTTTCGACCCACTACCCGCACCCTCCAGTTGCATATTCATTCCTTGGTGTGGTGTCATCTCCGTCCCAGCGGAGTGATGCCAAGGGGCTTGGTGTGTCAATCCCTTGCAAAATTGATGCACCGGTACCACACCAATATATTCTATTCAGCCACCCCTATTGTTTCGGTGATAGACATGTTTCTATCCCGGATTTTGCCATCGTCCCCCTAGCCACATTGGCAACCCTTACTGATATTAGTTATCAGAAAAGGGCAATGTCCGCAAGCCTTTCTTTTCATCATTATCCTACCTTGCCACCTATTCTCTGGACGAGTACGGTTTTCTTTCGTCCGCTTGATGATGATGTGGTCGTGACGTTTGTGCTCTGATACATGATCACCAAGTCTGTTCTCACCACCGTGTCCGTCCAGCTGCAACTGTGTTAAGCCCCTGTTTGGTGTAGCCTTGTTTACACCAACTCTTTCCACATGTGGATTCACTTTCGTGCACATTGCCACAGCATGTTAGACCGTAATACCAGAGTTCTTGCGAGATTGGTGTGCTTAAGTAGGAATGCATACCATTGCTGTGTATAGCTGTAAAATATGATATTGCTTGTGTGTGATCTTGTTGCTTTGTGTGCTTTTATTTTAGTCGTTTCTTTTGCTTCTTCCTTTTGGCCCTTGGTGTTACCTTATTTCCCCTTATGGAAGTAGCTCCTCAACACCGGACTCAAAGAATCAGTGAAGAGGCAAGCATTTGGAAGCTCAGCTCAACAATATGGGATTTGTCGCCGACTGCCTGGCATGGGGAATATCTGGTCTGATTATAATGATATCCTGGATTGATTATTGGCATCAGGTATATATCGATGTGCGATCTTCGCAGCAGTAATCATTGAATCAGCAAGAAGGCCAAGTGTGTGCATGATCGGCCGTACACTTTGGGTCAAAGGTATGGTCCACATATAAGGTTGGAGTCTGCTATGAGTACAATTTGAACCAGCGATATCCCGGAAGCGAGCCAGCATATGATATGAACTTAGTGCTCAGCAAGAAGGATAGTCGAATAACGTTCTCCCTACAACAAGTAACCGACAGCAGAAACATTAAGGGATATATATATATGTACTCAGTCTGCCTATGGCAACAAGAAAGCTTCAGATGAAAGCAACCCAGTCTTCCTCTACAAGCTACCTGAGAAGCGTACGACGCAAGGATTCCTGTGTCTTCCTCGATACGACACATGGACATCTTCCGATGCAAGGTACTCAGGTTTCCTCAGTAAGATACCGCAGCAGTTCCTGGCATAAGGTACCGAGTCTTCCCCAGCAAGCCTTTGAAGGGGGAAGCTTCTAAGGTACGGTACCCAGTCTTCTTCCGCACGCTATCCCGGCAGAAGCTTCAGGCGCAAGTTATTCAGTCTTCCTTAGCAAGATACTTTCGATGGCTTCCAACCCAAGCTAAGTAACCTTCGCCAGTAAGGCATCACATCCTCGCCAGTACAAGCTATTCCATCGACAGTTGGCAACATATGACCATGCATTTCCCCGAGTCAGATCCGCAACCGTTGGTCAGAAGGCAAAAATCAGTCAGGACACAAGCCTGCCTCAGGAACCAAGCGCTCAGCTGCACATACTCAATAGATATGGTGGACAAGCTGCCAAAGTCATATGTGTTACCCATACAATGCTGCCAGCCCAGTGAGAATCTGACCATTGCATGAGCTATATAAGAAGAAGAAGGACGCCAGTTATACACTTCAGTGTGATGACCAACAACCTATGGAACAAGCCGACCATCTGATATATGCACTAAAGCTTTGCTCTATGATATTGCCTGCATGTTCAAAGTATTATGCTCATACTCGTATGTATAGTAGTGAGCTGTATGGAACGCGGATGAACCCTTGCCTGTCTTTCTTTAGTAAATGGCACCACACCTGTGTTCTGAGCTGTTTTCCGGCCGTCCGGGGTGGATGCCGATTTTTATTTCTCTTGTCAGCAACTGGCCCGTGTTCTGAGCTGCTTTTCAGCCGTCTTGGGCAGCTGCTGAATTTCTTTCCGTAGCAATGACCCTATGCTCTGAGCTGTTCTTCGGCCGTCTTAGGGAGTTGCTACTTTATTCTTATCGACACCATCTCATGCTCTGAGCTGCTTTCAGCCGTCTTGAGTTGGGGTTGAGTTACTCCAGTAATGTCCCAGATCTGAGTTGTAAAGACCGTTCTGGTGGCTACTGGTTTTTTTGCCGGTTTTATCCAAGGGTTCAGATGGTCGTTACCCTACAGCTACAACTTGTAAAGTGATATGCCTGCCGAAATATTGTACCTGGCAGTACCCATGGCCATCCGAAGAACCAAGAACACATCAAGCCAAGCTCTTTCAGCTAAGGATCCAGGCAAAGAGAACCATAATGAAGGAGCAAGATTGGCCATACAGGTATGATAATAGTTGCCAGATCAACATGGTACAGAAACTCAAAACAGTCTGATTGGTACCAATCACCATGGGTGCACACCCACGGGGTATATCCCATTGGCAACGACTTCCTATCAAGGTACCCCACTCAGCCAACTATGTATGCTCAGAATTGTCAGAAGAAGACATCCAAGTCCGTCAGGTGCCGACGGACGGAACAACCAGAAGGCTGACAACTGTCTCGAAGCATGTGTCCTCACCTAGGGAAATCAGTTAAAGAATAAGCTGCCATGAGCAAGATTCTGCTGCCAGAATCACTGTTAGTCAATTCTGGGGATAATATCGTTATAAGGCCGTACACCTTTATGCTGGTCATGACAGGTGACAATCAAATCATTGGTAGGAGCCTTATATCCAAGACAGTGAAGATACCCAAGATGATCCAGCAATCCGTGCGAGAAGTCAGATTTCGCCAGGAGAATGGTAAGATTTATAGTACTGTTTTGAACCTGGAGGACACACAGCCATTTGAAGCTACCCAATGCAATGAGTAAAGGATTTCGTGTCCACCGAGAGAATTTGTTCACAACTCATTGGACGGTCGTTCGTATTGGACTTCATCACAATACGTCCAGGAGGAACCACTCTCGGGCTTGCGAGAAGGACAGGTATTTCAGTCAAGATAATTCATCGCACCCAGACAGGTCGGCAGACATAAAGGGATCAAAGTCAGAGTAATATATGAGGTAAGATCTGTCAGAATGAGGATCCAGTGAAACAAACCACCCCGAAGCCAGGCAGTGAGTCAGATGATATCCATGGGTGACATAATACAGAGGCAAAAGGGAACCCGAGTTGGAAGCGGTTTCCTTAAGTGGGAATATTCATGCTTGACCCCTGAGCAACCAAATCTCGAGGACGAGATTTCTTTAAGGGGGGTAGGTTTGTAACACCCTGGATTTTGCCCATTTTCTTTTTCTTTCGATTTTGGTCTGGTTTTGCTTTTCTGTGGCTTAGTGGTCTTGAAACCTGGAGAGATCACCCTTGATTCCTCTCCCAAGTTTCATGTCAATCTCAAAACCATCTCAAGACCATATCATTTCCATCTTGGACCAATCCCAATATTCTTTTCTCGGGAATATTCCTTTTCCTATTAAAGGAATAACCCTGTCTGCCCTGGGTTGTGAAGCAACCCACATTTCCAGCATTCCAAAGATTCCCAAATAATTCTCATAAACCCTTTGGGACATATCTTCTTCAGATAAGTCAAAATACTTCCTTGCCATGTTCAAAAATATTTCACAAATATTCTTTTCCCGATTCTGCTCTAGCTGTCAAGTTGAGAAGCAAGTACTCTTTATATTTGCTTGCTTGCTCTCAAACTTTTTGTGCACTCTTTCCTATCCATATCATTGCCACATGCCAAATTTCAACCTCATTTACCTAGTGAATATTCCTGAGCAATTTTTCAAAGTTTCTATTCAAACAGAGACCTTGTGAAGGAAATGCAAGCTAGGCATATCCAAATGAGTTGAAATTTTGCAACATCCTTCATATGCTCAAATCATAGCTCTCCACCAAATTTGAGCATCATTCCATCATCTATGTGATCACAGCATCAAATCTTTGCTTCTGAAAATTATTATGGGTTGTGAAGCAACTATAATTTTTATTGCTCCATAATTCATGAATAATTTCCAGAACATGCTTCTACCTATATGATATCTCTCCACCCAATTTGGGCTCATTTTATCTATCCAATATTTCTCTAGAATTTCCCCAAGTTTCTGTCCAGTGGAAAGTGTTGTGAAGGAAGTACCATTTGGGTGTGTCCAAATGGTATGGAATTTTTACAGTATGTTCATGTGTCCAAATAACTCCTAGCCACCAAAATTTATCTCAATCCAAGCATCTATGTGAGTGCCACATCAAGATTTGTATTCTGGACCAGATTATGCAGTTGTTAAGCAACTGTATTAAATCTTGATGCAAATCATTCCAAACTCCACAGGATTATAGTCCCTACTAATCTAAACCTCCCAGACATTAGCTTTGGTTCCTATCACTTATCTGTTCATCACAATGGTGTAGTCAAGTTTGCTACAGCAAACTTGCAGTGATCTTTGCCATCACACCAGTTACCCATTTGCTGAACTTTCACTTCCGGGATGCCTTGGGGAGCAAGGACTATCATGTAGACATGACTGGATGGGCCAGAGCACACCGCGTGCGCCAATGCACGCGGTGACCACGCGTTTGGCCGAGCCAAAACCGTGCTCTGCACGCCGACCGCGTCGGACGCGACCGTTCCGGCCACCTCGCGCTTCCCCTCCTTCTCCCGTCGCGCCGACTTAGTTTCCACCGTCCACGTACCCACTCCGGAACCCTCTCCCCCTTTGGACTCTTCCTCGACGAGCCGTCCCCATCGAGGAACAGAGCACGCCCGTGAGCCGCCGTCGTCTTCCCTCCCCTGGCCTTTTCCTCCCGAGCCGTCCCGTCCCTCCTGCTCCTCGTCAGGTCGGCCGCATCACGACGCCATACTAGCCTCCACCCGTTCGAGTCCGAGCACTGGAGCTCCGGCGACGTGTCCCGCGGCTGTGCTCGGCCTCCTCTGCCGCCCGCCTATATATAGGCCTTCCGAGCTCCTCCCGACCTCACCATCGTCTCCACATCACTCCCAGGACCCCGCCCAGCCTCTCGCCCGAGCTTCAGGGGCTCTCCCCTCTCCGGTTCGTCGCCATGGCCGCCGCCCCCTGTCCACTCCGATTCCGGTGAACCGAAGCCCCTCTCCTCCGTCTTCCACCTCTAGTAGATCACCCAGCCACCAGAGCCTCTCCCGCAACTCCTCGTTCGTCGGTGGAGTCGCCATGGCCTCGTCCTCAAACTCCGGCCGATGCCTCGTCCGCTGCAGCCGCGGCTCTCCTCGACGCCGACCTCCCCAGGATGTCTGGATGGTCCAGGGCGGCGCGGCTGGGCCTGCTGACCACGCCGGTAGGCGGCACGACGCGGGAGGTGGACGGAGCCGCCGGCGGTCGTCGTCGGGGTGGCCGGCCTCGCCTCTGCCTCAGCGCGTGTCGGGAGAGAAGAAGGAGAAGGCCAGGAGGAGAGAGAAGCCGCGTGGGACCCGCCCGTCAGTGACCCGAGTGCCTGGCCCCGCCTCTGCCAGCGTGGCAAGTGGAAGCGTCAACGCCAGAGTACGTTTTCAGTTTTAGAAAGCGTATTCTAGTTTCACTTCGGCCCCGAATGCGTTTTCTCCGTTCTAAAGGCGTATTCGCTGAGAATGCGTTTTCTGTTTTCAGCCCAGGGGCCTGTTTGTAGAAATTATTTTTACAGATTGGTCCCTAAACTTCGTCTGGCTATAACTTTTCAACCACAACTCCGATCGAGGTGAATCCAAAGCCCACTTCTTCGTCTCTTCGAACCCGTTCTGTTGGTATCATTTCCATAATGTTCTGACATTGTGAAAATGACCATTTTGCCCTTGCCCGTAAACAGCCCCCTCCGAGAGAGAACTGTTTCCGGCAATCGTTTCCACAGACTTTCTGCACTTCTCCCCGATGGTTTCTTCGTACCCAGGCAAGCCACGACAGCCACTTGCATGATGGATTTGCAGTAGCTATGGTTTCCTACCTGAGAGGTTATTTTAATGTGTGCATGTTAATCTGTCTAAAACTACTATATATGCTCATGTTCTATGCTCATCCTTATAATCTGTCTATGTGCATCTTGCTAGTTATCAGGTATTCGCTGGTAGCATTATGCTTATGGTTAACACTAGCAGTAGTTCATGCAAGGATGATGACATGTCTGCATGTTTCTTTATCTGTTGTTGTGGTTCATCCTGTTATCATGACTCATCACATCATCATTCAAATTTAACCGGATGTTAATCAAACTTGCACACCTGTTGGCTGAGTCATAGTGCGGACTGAATCGAGCTCACCAGTGCAACCACACTTGCTGGGATGGGGTAGCCCTAACTCGGTCTATTGTCATGCCTCTAACCGGTGCGTCCAACCAGGGAAGGTTATGAGCGCGTGCTACCCTGGCCCGGTAGGCGACTATAACTTTGTGAACCCAGTTTTGGTATTGAGCTCAGGTCCCCGTTTGGGATAGTTTTGTTTATCCACGATGGTGGTAGGTGTTGGAAGGACACAGGGGTCACCCATGACATAGCCCAAAGGGGAGTTTGTCGGAGTGGCTGGGAGAGTGCCATGCAATAGATTGGGTTTTGTCGGAACGTCGTTGGTCCACCCGAATGGGAGCATGAGGCCATGAGTTCCGTGGTGTGGGTACAGTGTACTAACCTCTGCAGAGTGTATAATCTATCGATAGCCGCGTCCTCGGATATGGGCACAGTTCGTAGTAGGACACACTATGGGTCAACAGTATAATAATCTTGTTTATAATAACCCGGTTTGATGAGAAAAGAAGTTGGTTGATCATTATGTGATCACGAGAGGATCACCGTGGTATCGAGGATACCGATGTTGGTTGATCGTGATCACGAGAGGATCACCGTGGTTGGGTGTTATGTGGTGATCTCGGTAAAGACCAAGCTCCTTGTGATCATGTTATCACTACGGTATTGTAATACCAAGTTTGGTTGGTCCCGAGGATTATCATGTGGCACACTTGATGGTAAGTTCTTACAGGTGATGGTTACGGGGTAACCTCACGACAGAGTAAGTTGCAACCTGTTGCATGTAGCATATGCCATGCCATGCCATGCTTATATTGTTCTGGCATCATCATGTTTACACCTGCTTAACCTATGAGTGCCATGTTGTTGCTTGTCTTGATTGCTTTGGTTGCTGTGAGCTTGCGAGTACATTCAAAGTACTCACCTGGCGTGTCATGCTAGTTTGCAGGTCATGCCATGATTGCTTGCTTGTCTAGGATTCCGAGTTCGCGAGCTAGGATACGCGTTCCAGCCAGAGTCCCTGCGGAGTGTTCACCACCGCCGTCGTTGTTCCGCTGCCGAGGATACTCTGTTTCCTCGGGTTGTTCCGCTGTTAGCATAGAGATACCCTGGGCAGGCGTAGTATTGCCGTGCTGATGTAATCCATGTACCCTTGTAACCTTATCCATAGTAATAAATAGCTGATTTGTTCTATGCCAACAGTGCCGTATTCCAGAAGACTTGTCTCTGGGCTGGAATACGGGGCATTCCAGTTTCCTCTGAGCCGGGGTGCCACACGCCTGGCAAGGCGGAGGCATCGCCCTGAGGGGACACGACCTGCAGGACCACATCCTCTCCGGCGGCCGGAGGGGTGCCCCTCAGAGGAGATGCCGTCCCGCTCTTCTTCGGCTTCACCTGGCCTGACCTTTGCAGGGTCCGGGGAGTGGCTCTGGACCTCGTGAGGACCCCGGTGGAGCGTGGGGATTCCACGGCCAGGGGCTCGTCGGCATCGTCGTCATCTGCGAGGCTGCGAAGGAGCTCGCTCCGGGACGGGGGGAGATCTCCGCCACATCATCCTCGGTCGCCTACGAGTCCTCCTCGCCCTCCTCGCCGGCACTGTCGTTGAAGGACACCAGCACTGGGGAGTTGGGGTGCTCAGGCAACACGAGCCCCAGCTCGTTGAAGACGGGCATGGCGGCGACCAACGCCTCCCTGTTGGCATGGCGGTACAATAGAGCGTAGGCCTCCGGAAGGTCACCCGGCTCACCCTCGAGCAGGATGTTCATGGCCTTGTCCAGCTCCTCACCCGTCAAGCTCCCCGAGCGCAGCCTGATGTCATCCGCCATGCCCCAGAACTCCCACATGGGGCGCGTGTGCGACTGAAGCGGAGCCAGTCGCTGCGTCAAGAACTCCTTCATGAGCATGCCCCCCGTCAGCGCCCGGGCATCCATGTCTGAGGTCATCTTCCTTAGGACAGGCGCCGCCCGGGGGTCGGAGAACTTCTTGTGGCTCCACCTCTCCAGCCATTCGGGTAGCACAGTCGGCAGCTCCAGCCGCTCGTTGAGGCCCTTGGTGTCCATGAAGACCCAGTGGCGCCAGAAGCTTTCCACCTTCTTCCCGGCTCTCATGAGCATGTTGTTCTTGTGGACCGCGACAAAGGACACACAGCCGGAGCGCTGGGTCGGATCGTGCAGCCACAGGGAGAAGAAGTGCCGGAGGAGTGGCACGGAGGGCCTCACGCCCACGAATACCTCGCAGTAAAAGGCAAAGATGGACATGAGGAGGATGGAGTTGGGTTGAAAATGCAGGGCCTGGATGTGGTAGTGGTTGAGGACGGCGATGAAGAACTCAGAGAGAGGGGGGACGAGCCCCCCGAAGATGCTGTGGAGGAAGAAGGGGTAAACTGTCCGAGCCAGGGTTTGCTGCTTGGCGGAGCCGGTCAGGATCATGGTCTCCTTTCACTCGTTCTCGTCGCTCGCCGTGTATGGGAGCACGAGGGCGAGGTGCCCCTCCTTGGTGATGGAGGACGCATTGAGTGTCGGCGCAGGGGAAGGAGAAGAGCTTGCGACTTGCGCCGCAGGCTTCAACTTCTTGGGAGCCATCAGTGAAGTCACCGGCGTCGGAGTTGGAGAAGGAAAGGGGAAGCCGAGCTCGATTGGATCTGGAGAGGTCCTTGGCGGAGGAAAGGGGATCTAAGGCAAGGCGAGAAGGAGTAATGATGGCCTGGCGGAGCAAGCCAGCCTTTTTTCAGTCCGGACAGTTGCCGAGGCGGCGTGGGGAGCGGAGGCGTCCGCGCCCCGTCAAGCGCCACGCGTCAACCTGGCCCACAGGCGATTGGGGCCCGCGATGCTTCACCATTGCCCCTTGGCTTCACCTCGAAGCTAGCCCGAGCGTGCCTTGGGCCCGGGGGCTACTGTCGGCATTCTAGGAACCAGGGTACCCAGACTTGCCTGCCTGCGGCCCACGGCGTGGCTTCTTCAACGGCCTGGTATGGCCCATCTCCAAGACCACCCAGACAAGACCCTCGCGAGGGGCCTGGCCTCGCGAGGTGGACGACACCAAGACCTCCTGAGGGAGCGGCCTCCCCAGGCGGCCTCCCGAGGAGTGGAGATTTCTATGCAGGTACCCCACCTCACGAGGCTGAGGTGACGTGAGCCATGACGATCAAGGCCAGGCGGGCACCAACGGGCGCAGAGGAGGCAGTTTCCTCTTTGGTGCTAAGGAGGCAAGGACAGGCATGGGTTCCCAAGGAATCCCCCAAAGGTTTCCATTCCGGCGCTACAAGACCAAGACTACAGGCTCGTCAAGGCGGAGGTCATCACCGAGCGCACCACTGCGTCACGACCAGAAGCTTTGCAGGCGAAGACCACCTTTTGTCAGGATTAGATGTACTACTTGTCCCCTTTCAAATTGGCCATTGTAGGATCCCTTCCCGCCTAAGTTTCGAGGGAAGAGGACCAAGGCCACTATAAATATAGGTTAGCCACCACCATACAAGAGGTCGACTCATGTCTCACCCCCGAGCCCTCGCGAGGTTGTTCATCCTCTGTACTAGTTCATCCTCAGCCCCTCGTGAGGCCAATCCACCACAAAGCAGGAGTAGGGTATTACACCGCAAGGTGGCCCGAACCTGGGTAAACTGTCGTGTTCATATTCTTCCTTGCTCACGCGAAATCGGCTAGGCTAGGCTGTGGGGCGACGGGCTCTAGGCTTGAGAGGTTGAGATCTTCGCACACGCCCCAGAGTTCGAACCTTCTTGGGTCTGCGGAGCCCTGAATCCGACAGCGCCGCTCTCTACGCCCCCTGCTCGCTGCTGTTTGGCTACTGCGGCCGCTGCATACAGGCCGGCCCTGTTAGATTAGTTAGGCCTTGTACAATGCAAGGTGCTTTGGGGAGGTGCTTAGAGAAATAAAACAGACTTTCCTCAAGCACCGGTGCTTATTTGTACAGGATAGGCGCTTAATTAGGCGTCTCTCCTTTAGAAATAGGCACCGGTGCTTCAGGAAAACCCGGTTTATTTTCCTAAGCACCTCTCTAGGCACCTAGCATTGTACAAGGCCTTAAGGAATTAGATGCTAATTAGTGTATTAGGAGTAGTCTGATATATCACTGACGTGTGGACCCCCCTGATGAAAATTAAAGTGCTAAATTGTAATAAAAATAGCTAATTCTATGACATGGGGCCCACTTGGCAGTTTTGACCAGTCAATGGTCAACTCTGTTGACTGTTGACTGTACTGTTGACTGGGTCAACTGGCCCACCTGGCCCCACCTATCATCCACTGTGGCTAGCCCACAGTGGGTATAAAAAGTATATTCTGTTTTATTTTCGAATTTAAAATAATCCAGAAATTCCAGAAATTGTTTAAAACTTGAAAATTAATAGAAAATAAACCATAAGTCACATGAAAGTAATTTATATATGAAAGTTTCTCAGAAAAATATGACGAATCCGACTATGCCATCCATTCACCTGTCACATGCCTTTAGCATAGCAAACATGGATCTGTGCCCTTCGATTCATCTGTCCGAAAAATGCCAAACACTGGGAAAGCTTTCCCGGATGTTTTTCCCCTTCGCCGGTATCGTGTAGCACTGCGTTAGGTCACCCCTAGCGTAGCTTACTATCATGTCTTGCTTTCTGTTGCATTTGTATGCCTGTTATTTATTGTTTCTCCCCCCTCCTTCTCTGGTAGACCTCGAGACAGCTACCAATGCCACTGTGATCAACTACGTCGACAATGACCCTTCCTTATCAACAGAACTTCCAGGCAAGCAAATCCCCCTTGATCATTCCTATATCGCCCATTCCATTCTCTCTCATGCTTGCATTAGATTTTGCTACCGTATTTGATTGCTCCTATTCTGATGCATAGCCTGCTTTTGTAACCTGCTTTTGTACCTTACCTGCTTATCCTATATGCTTAGTATAGGTTGGTTAGTGATCCATCGGTGACCCTTCACTTTTTCCTTGTTGCTCCCGCTGGATTACCAGTTGACTCAATCAATGTGATCGACGTCCAGGGCCTGACACAGCGCATCACACCCCCTTAGTTGTACAACACTGCAGGGTTACTATCGAGTGCCGAGGGTGATACCTCGTATAGCACTTTTGATGAGATCTCTGTAGTGTAGTTAATCGATCGTGGTCTACGGAGGGTGATTCCTCCTTCACCACTCCCGATACGACTCTGTCGTGCAACACCTCAAGCGTGAACCTCGAGGGTGATTCCTCCTAGTTCACCTTGGCGATTACATCAGGTGGATTCCATCGAGGGTGATTCCTCGGATTCCCCCTTGGTGTTTTGGGCACACGGTTACTTTGACTTTACCACAGAACCATGTTACTGAAGTCGGGTTGGCCCTGAGGGGTACCCGCGAGTTGATGTGTAGTCGGGTTGACCTAGAGGGTACCGCGAGATTTCTACGTGGCACGGCCGGGCATTCCGGGCCCTTGCCGTAAGTCCATGAGACGGGGCGACGGGGTCACATGATCGTGAGTCTCTGCTCGTTACCGCACGCTCCCAAGCCACTAACGAGATTGAGTATTTGATCTGAGTTGGCCACTGGCCTATACGCACTAACCACCACGCGGGAACAATTATGGGCACTCGACGTCGTAGTATCAGCCGAAGCTTTCCAGACGTCAGCGACTGAGCGGCGCGCGCCAGGTTGGACCGCATAAAGCACCCTCCTTTGTAATGGAGGCTGCCAGGTCTGCTCACTAGCCGCATACGCAACGTGCAGGTGTGCAACGGGCGATGGGCCCAAGACCCCTGCGCGCATAGGATTTAGACCGGCATGCTGACCTCTCTATTGGGCCTAGGTAGGGCTGCGACATGTTGATCTTCTGAGGCCGGGCATGACCCAGGAAAGTGTGTCCGGCCAGAGTGATCGAGCGTGTTGGGTAATGTGGTGCACCCCTGTAGGGAAGTTAATCTATTCGAATAGCTGTGTCCACGGTAACAGGACGACTTGGAGTTGTATTCCGATCTTTACAACTAGAACTGGATACTGAGATGTGGGATGGATATGATGGCTCCGGGATTGCTTTCTCGCAGGGAGTCGAGAAAGGATCTCTGGGCGTTAATACTACAACATGCTTGCATTATAAAATGCTATTCTGTACTCTTTTAAATGCTGCAAGATGGTGGCTTCAAGAAGATGCTAGTCTTCGATAGGCTAGGCTTTCCCCTCTATACTGTCATTCTGAAGTATAGTCCACATTACAACCACTTCCCTTTGATACCAATGCATATGTAGTGTAGATCCTTGCTTGCGAGTACTTTGGATGAGTACTCACGGTTGCTTTGCTACCTCTTTTTCCCCTTTTCCATTCTACCCGGTTGCTGCGACCAGATGGCGAATCCCAGGAGCCAGAGGCCACCGTCGACGACTACTACTACTACCCCGAAGGAGCCTACTACGACGTGGAGACCGTCGATGACCAGGAGTAGTTTAGGAGGCTCCCAGGCAGGAGGTCTTGCCTTTTCGATCGTTGATGTTTGTGCTAGCCTGCTTAAGGCAAACTTGTTTAACTTTATGTCTGTACTCAGATATTGTTGCTTCCGCTAACTCTTGTCTTTTCGAGCTGATGTATTCGAGCCCTCTAGGCCCCTAGCTTGTAATATAAAGCTTGTATTATTTTATTTGTGTCTAGAGTTGTGTTGTGATATCTTCCCATGAGTCCTTGATCTTGATCGTACACATTTGCGTGTATGATTAGTGTACGATTGAATTGAGGGCATCACACAGTCAAAATTAGCAGGCTGGCCCATATAGGGCCTACTTGTGTCTAGTCCATTTAAGCCCACGGCCCACACGAGATATGCCAATTCGGCCCGTCAACGGCTTGTTAACTATTTGACACCATTGCAGCCCATCGTCAGTTCGAGCCTGTTAACAGCCCGCTATATATTTGGGCTCAATATCGGCCCGATGTAGTTTCGGCCTGTTAACCACCCATTCAAAGGATGGGCCATTTTTTAGGATATACGTCTTTCAGCCATTTAGCGACCCATTTAAGTGTTGGGCTAATTTCCAGCCCGGTGTGTCTTTCAGCCTGCTAACGGCCCATAAATGAGTTGGGCCATTTGCAGTTGGACCTGAGTTTTGGCCTCTTAACGGACCATGCTCTTCATGGTCCAATACCAGCCCGATTTCTCTTTCGGCCTGCTAAAGGCCCACAACACAGTTGGGCCATATACAGTCCAACCTGACTTTTGGCCTCTTAGCGGCCCATGCTCTTCATGGTCTAGTACGAGCCCGCAATCTCTTTCAGCCTGCTAAAGGCCCACCATATAGTTGGGCCATATATAGCCCAACATTAGTATTGTCCTGTTAATGGCCCGTGAAATCGAATGGGCCCACTTATTGCCCGCTTCGATGTCGGCCTGTTAACGACCCGGGAGGTAACAGGGCCAAGCATTAACTATTGGCTTGTTTCAATTATAGCGGCCCAATAGAGCTTTTGGCCTGGTTACGGCCCATCAACTTAATGGGCCAGCTAAAGTTTGAACATGTCTGTAGGCCCAATTAGATAAAGTCAATTTTGGCCCAGCTATAATTTGAGCCCATTACGATGAGCAATTATGGACAGGAACAAAATCGATCAATCAAAGGCCTATGAGAATTTTGGCCCCTGCGAGCCCATTAGGGAAGCCCATTAAGGGCAGTGGGCCGCTATCCTTCATATAGGGCCCACGACTGTTCGTGCTAGCTATTAATTTCACCCCCTTTTTGGCTTCCTAGCGACCAGTTAGCTGGAATGCGAGGCGCGCTAAGCAAACATATGGCATACAAGGAAAAACATAGCACATCCAGCATATATTACAGGGAATTACATCCACTAGGCAATCAAAGATTGATGCCAGTGCAAATAAATGAATAGAACGTAACAATCTACGACCTCACAATCTGCAACCTCAACGCGGATGACGCCCATAAGCATGTGAGCAAGTTCTTCCTTCTTTGCTACTCTTTCTCTGAAAACATTGATCAGTTGTTGTTGCGCAAGAATGTGCACCTCTGATTCCTCCATGATTTCCATCATTGCTTCAGCCAGTAATTGGTTGACCAACATACATTTTTTCCGTTGGATTCGAGACAGAGGAAACTGAACAGATTCAGATGGCGATTTTGACAGGCTTGTATTATTGATAGTGGAGAGTGTCCCGACCACTGCATCATAACATAAATTAGGAGGGGAACCGAACAGATTAATCAAGAGTTATTGCCATATTACCTGGCCTAGATTTATTGGAATGAAACAATGGGGTTGCCTTGCTGTTTTCATAGTTTGTCTTCTTATCTTCAGCAGCCTGCACCAAATTAACACATTAGCATTGCTATCATTGGCCAGGTCAGATAATAGGAAAGCAACATTGACAGAATGAACGTTAGGGCAACCAGACCACACCAACCTACACCAAATTAACACAATATGGCACAGCTATCATCAGCCAGGTAAGGTAATAGGAAAGCAACATTAACACAATGAATGATTGGGCAACCAGAACAGCACTACAATTTAGTAGTGTTCATGATATGAGATAGTACACTCATGCAGCTCAGCATGCAAAACTACCAGGCAGTTTTCCTTACAAAAATCAACATTGTCACCTTTAATTATACATTTTGCTACAAGTAAATTTAGATCAGATAAAGGTTGGATTCACGTCGATTAACAAAATACATGCTGATGTAAAAATATAGTGATACAACAGGTACTTACATCAGCATTGGAGCACAGAGAATTCCCGCAAGATACTTTGCTCGAACACGATCCCAGTTTAGACAGTCTTCTATCCTTTAAGCTTAATTTCTAAAAGAGAGATGGGTAAGAAACATGTATAAAATATGATTTGAATGCTATAAAATTTCATGATGCGAGGATACGCACACGCTTCTTAGAAAGGAGTTGACATATTTTTGCTGGACTAGAGCGGACTAGTTCTTTGGCCACTGGAATCTGCTTATTATCAGTAGGAGTTGGGTTTCTCTGTGCTGGAGCAGTATCTATGAACACTGGAGTTGGTTTACTATCTCCTGGTGTTTGGATCTTTTGCAAAGACCTTATTTGTAACCCTTCAGATTCTAACATAGCCGTCTTCCCCTTGCATGCCTTATATAGAACAATGGTGCTTCAATTATAAAACATGCTACGGTAGAGAGATGGAATAGGTACTGAAGAATAGAAAGGCATGACATATTGACATGTATTCCCTCAATCCGGAAATAAATGGATGTGTCTAGGCGTATTTTGGTTCTAGATACATCCATTTTTATCCATTTCCGCGACATATAATCCCGATGGAGGGAGTATGATGTAAGAGCTAGGGATACGATAGGACAACATAGTAAAAAAAACACTAGCTGAATGTAAAACTGTATGATAGCGGAATACGTACAGAAAAACACTAAGGCAACATATGCGTGTATGATTGGGAAACTAAGATGGCATTGCAACAAACAACTAGAACAACGCTTCAATGTAAAAAAACATGGTATGGTAGATAGATGGAGTACATACTGATGAATAACAATGCATAAGATATTCAGAAGCATGATGTCCAAACTAAGCAAATGGCATTGCGACAGAGTAGAATGACAATACTTGAATTTGAAAACATGTTGTCATGAATGGAATACGTACTGAAAAACAGGAAGGCATGACATATTTACATGCATGATCCGCAGGCTAAGCACATGGCATTGCAACAGAGTAGATGCACTCCAGGACATTATATGCATGATGTACCCATATCACGGGCCAAGTTAGAGCAAGGACCTTGTGGGGTGCATATGATTCATCATCTTTCTGCAAGTCTTTTGAAGAACTTCCTTTACATGTTCCATCATATTGGGTATCATTGACGTCAAGTTTGTTGGCCGTTACATTGCTCCGTGAGGTTCTTGTGGATATATCAGTGTGTGCAATTATATCTGACATGCATGGAAGACAACTAGTAGTTAGATTTATGTAATGAGTGCCTGTAGGAGACGTCATAAATAGTAGGACTGGGCTTAACTAGCAGCAATAGGTCTCAAAAACTAAAGGGAGAGCACAGATGAAAGCTATAGAATATGCATTGTTTGTACTCGAGATTAACTAGATGGCACACAAAAGTATTAAAGAACAACATATGTAATACTAGAAGTGGTATAATCACCGGCCCGTGGGATAGCATTGGCTGATGGATGATAACAATGGAACAGCGTTACCTAAAGAACAAGTCTCTTATCTGAACTATGGAACATCGTTAACTCCTGAACAAGACTCTTAAGAGATCAGCATGAATATACAGTGACATGTCATAATGTTTTTCCATGCTTAGATGAATAACGAAGCCATAAATGTTGCACACAAGTAAGATGAGGGTATGATGTCTACTACACAACTTGTTCTTGTAGACTCGTGTTGGGCCTCCAAGCGCAGAGTTTTGTAGGAGTGTAGCAAATTTCCCTCAAGTGGATGGCCTAAGGTTTATCAATCCGTGGGAGGCGTAGGATGAATATGGTATCTCTCAAACAACCCTGCAACCAAATAATAAAAAGTCTCTTGTGTCCCAAACACACCAAATACAATGGTAATTTGTATAGGTGCACTAGTTCGGCGAAGAGATGGTGATACAAGCGTAGTAGTGATAGTAGATATTGATTTTTGTAATAGGAACAATAAAAAACAGCAAGGTAGCAATTGATAAAACGGAGAACAAACGGTATTGCAATGCTTGAAAATGAGGCCTAGGGTCCGTACTTTCGCTAGTGCAATCTCTCAACAATGCTAATATAATTGGATCATATAATCATCCCTCAACGTGCGATGAAGAATCGCTCCAAAGTTCCTATCTAGCGGAGAACATAAGAAGAAATTATTTGTAGGGTACGAAACCAACTCAAAGCTATTCTTTCCGATCAATCTATCCTAGAGTTCGTACTAAAATAACACCAAGGTATTCTTTCCAATCGATCTAAGCAAGAGTTCGTACTAAAATAACACCATATGATACACATCAACCAACTCTAATGTCACCTAGATACTCCAATGCCATCACGAATATCCGTGAGTTGATTATACGATATGCATCAAACAATTTCAGATTCATAATAATCAATCCAACACAAAGAACCTCAAAGAGTGCCCCAAGATTTCCACCGGAGAAACAAAGACGAGAACGTGATCCAACCCCTATGCATAGATTACCCCAATGTCACCTCGGGAATCCGCGAGTTGAGTGCCAAAACACATATCAAGTGAATCAATATGATACCCCATTGTCACCACGGGTATTCATAGCAAGACATACATCAAGTGTTCTCAAATCCATAAAAGTATTCAATCCAATAAGAACGAAATCTCAAAGGGAAAACTCAATTCACAACAAGATAGAGAGGGGAAAACACCATATGATCCAACTATATTAACAAAGCCCGCGATACATCAAGATCATGACATCTCAAGAACACGAGAGAGAGAGAGAGATTAAACACATAGCTACTGGTACAAACCCTTAGCCCTGAGGGTGGACTACTCCCTCCTCATCATGGTGGCCGTCGGGATGATGAAGATGGCCACCGATGATGATTTTCCCCTCCGACAGGGTGCCGGAACGGGGTCTAGATTGGTTTTTCGTGGCTACAGAGGCCTGCGGCGGCAGAACTTCTGATCTATGGTTATTTCTAATGGTTTCTCTATTTATAGGATTTTTCAGTGTTGGAATCTCACGAAGATGGGCCTTGAGGTGAGCACAACCCACCGGGGCAAGCCAGGCCCCTCTGGCGTGCCCTGGTGGGTTGTGCTCTCCTCATGGCTCTTCTGTCCCTCCCACGAAGCTTCTAGTGCCTCTTTTGTTCCAAAAAAAAATCATCAAAAATTTTCATTGCATTTGGTGAACTTCTATTTCTGCACAAAAAAACAACACCACGGTAGTTCTGCTGAAAACAACGTTAGTCCGGGTTAGTTCCATCCAAGTCATACCAAAACCATATAAAATTGTTGTAAACATGGCATGAATACTTCATAAATTATAGATACGTTGGAGATGTATCAGCATCCCCAAGCTTAATTCCTACTCGTCCTCAAGTAGGTAAATTATAAAAGAAATAATTTATGAAGTGTGAATGCTAGCATAGTGCATAAATTTGATCAATGATAATTTCAATCACTTTTCCTAGCATCATAACAACAACTCTTTCTCATAAAACTCATCATGATAAAGTAGCAATTGAAAACGGAATTTTTGTTGTGGAATGCTACCTATCATATTCATCATATACTCTTTATTTTGTAGCATGGACATTTGGACTTGAATGATTCAAAGCAATAGTCTATAATTTGACATGAGGACATCAATACTCAAGCATATCAACAAGCAACCATGTCTTCCAAAAAATCAACACTAAAGAAAGTTATCCCTATACCACCATGCTCAATCATTGATCCATTCATGAAACACACTCGAATATTAGCTACATCCAATGCACAAGTATGTTCATAGTGCTCCCTAGTTGGTGCTTTATAAGAGAAGATGGAGACTCAAATAAAAATTGCATAAAGTAAATAGATAGGCCCTTCGCAGAGGGAAGCAGAGATTTGTAGAGGTGCCAGAGCTCAAAGCTTAAATTGAGAGATAAAAATATTTTGGGAGGCATACTTTTCCCGTCAACGAAAACGACCGAGTAATTCCCAACACTTTCCATGCTAGATACATCATAGGCGGTTCCCAAACATAAAATAAAGTTTATTCATTTTTCCACCATACTTTCACACTCCACGGCTAGCCGTATCCACGGGTACCATCCATACCAACACTTTCCAAGGAATTTATTATTTAACTACATAAAGTAAATTTCTTTTTCATTTCGGGACTTGGCATCCCTATTACCGCCGTACTCTCGTGCAATGACAAGTGAATAAACACTCATCTTGAGAATGACACAACTAGCATGGAAAATATTGGCCACCCCCTGCCGCTGCATGAGCAGTACGAGCACACAAAAAGGAAATTCATTTTGAAAATTAGAGATGGCCCATACAAATTTACTTGGAACAGCACGGAAATACCGCATATAGGTAGGTATGGTGGACTCATTTGGAACAACTTGGTTTAAGGAGTTTGGATGCACAAGCAGTATAAATCAACGCATCACCTCATCATTCTCTACTGTAACAAATCATTATGAAAATTTACCACACTGTAGAAAATTTATCATAGCTTATTGTGCAAAAAAAATCAACATTTTATCACATTCTGACTTTTCTCAAGAATTCACACACCAGCATGCAACTTTCTGTTTTGAAACAGCAACTCATATACTTGCAAAATCAGCATGGTGAAGGCTATACTTGACATTTTTATTGAAGTAAGAGATGCAAAACATTATTATAAACAACAGCAAGCAAATCCTAATAAAATAAAATGACTCTCCAAGCAAAACTCAAATCATGTGTCGAATGAAAATATAGCTTCCAAGTGAGGTTACCGATAATGTTGAAGACAAAAGAGGGGATGCCTTTCGGGGCATTTCCAAGCTTAGTTGCTTGTATATTCCTTGAATATTACCTTGTGGGTGCCTTGGGCTTCCCCAAGCTTAGGGTATTGTCACTCCTTATTCTCCTCATATCGATATCTCACCCAAAACTTGAAAACTTCAATCGCACAAAACTTAACGGAACTTCGTGAGATGGGTTAGTATGATAAAGACAAATCATTCGCTTTGGTACTGTCAAGATAAGATTCATAATTGTTCTCACACAATGCCTACTGTACTCTACAATTTCCATAATTTATATTAAGCAGTATAAGCCATAGAAACCATAAAACAAGCAAACTATGCATTGAAAACAGAATCTGTCAAAAACAGAACAGTATGTAAAGATCTGAATTTTAGTCGTACTTATGCAACTCCAATTTTTTTTTTGAAAATTTAGGAAAACGTAGGCAATTTGTCGTAAACCATCTGTAAAAAATTCAGAGTTTTTCAACGCTCCAGTGATTTTTAACAATTCTGTTACTGGGCACAAAAGTTTCTATTTTTGCACGGAATCAAGTCAACTATCATCCACACTATCCCAAAGGCTTTACTTGGTAGTTTATTGAAACAAAAGCTATAAAACATGATTACTACTGTAGCATAATCATGTGAACACAAAAACAGTAGGTAAAACAAGCGCTTTTCTTTAATGCCTTTCTAGCTAGGCATGATGATTTCAATGATGCTCACATAAAAGATAACAATTGAAATATAAAGAGAGCATCATGAATCACATGGCAAGCACATTTAAGTCTAACCCACTTCCTATGCATAGGGATTTTGTGAGCAAACAATTTATGGGAACAAGAATCAACTAGCATAGGAAGGCAAAACAAGTGCAACTTCAAAACTTTCAACATAAAGAGAGGAAACTTGATATTAGTGAGAAGCCTACAAGCATATGTTCCTCTCTCATAATAATTTTCAGTAGCATCATGAATGAATTCAACAATATAACTATCACATAAAGCATTCTTTTCATGATCCACAAGCATAGA
Organism: Thinopyrum elongatum; assembly: GCA_011799875.1. Lineage (NCBI taxonomy): Eukaryota > Viridiplantae > Streptophyta > Magnoliopsida > Poales > Poaceae > Thinopyrum > Thinopyrum elongatum. The sequence continues at coordinate 487,656,774 of CM022298.1, read as the reverse complement.
AATTTTATTAACTCCACATAAGCAAATTTATTCTCATTCGTAATAGTGGGAGCAAACTCAACAAAATAACTATCATGTGATTGAAAATTAAAATCATGATGAAAAATTTCATGGTTATCATTATTCTTTATAGCATACATGTCATCACCATAATCATCATAGGTAGCAACTTTGTTGTCATAGTCAATTGAAACCTCTTTCAAAATAGTGGATTCATCACTAAATAAAGTCATGACCTCTCCAAATCCACTTTAATAATTATTACAATAAGATTCAACACCCTCCAAAATAGTGGGATCATTAGTACCTAGAGTTGACACTCTTCCAAACCCACTTTCATCAATATAATTATCATAAATAGGAGGCATGCTTTCATCATAATAAATTTTCCCATAAAAACTTGGGGGACTAAAAATATCATCTTCATCAAACCTAGCATCCCCAAGCTTATGGCTTTGCATATCACTAGCATCATGGATATTCAAAGAATTCACACTAATATCATTGCAATCATGCCCATCATTTATGCCAAACATTTTATTGAATTCTTCTTCTATCAATTGAGCACAATTTTCCTTTCCATCATTTTCAAGAAAGACATGATAAAGACGAATAATATGAGGCCACCTCAATTCCATTTTTTTGTAGTTTTCTTTTATAAACCAAACTAGTGATAAAACAAGAAACTAAAAGATTCAATTGCAAGATCTAAAGATATACCTTCAAGCACTCACCTCCCCGGCAACGGCGCCAGAAAAGAGCTTGATGTCTACTACACAACTTGTTCTTGTAGACTCGTGTTGGGACTCCAGGCACAGAGTTTTGTAGGACAGTAGCAAATTTCCCTCAAGTGGATGACCTAAGGTTTATCAATCTGTGGGAGGCGTAGGATGAAGATGGTATCTCTCAAACAACCCTGCAACCAAATAAAAAAAATTCTCTTGTGTCCCCAACACACCAAATACAATGGTAATTTGTATAGGTGCACTAGTTCGGCGAAGAAATGGTGATACAAGCGTAGTAATGATAGTAGATATTGATTTTTGTAATAGGAACAATAAAAAATAGCAAGGTAGCAATTGATAAAACAGAGCACAAATAGTATTGCAATGCTTGAAAATGAGGCATAGGGTCCGTACTTTCGCTAGTGCAATCTCTTAAAAATGCTAATATAATTCGATCATATAACCATCCCTCAATGTGCGATGAAGAATCACTCCAAAGTTCCTATCTACCGGAGAACATAAGAAGAAATTGTTTGTAGGGTACGAAACCACCTCAAAGCTATTCTTTCCGATCAATCTATCCTAGAGTTCGTACTAAAATAACACCAAGCTATTCTTTCCGATCGATCTAACCAATAGTTTGTACTAAACACCATATGATACACAACAACCAACTCTAATGTCACCTAGATACTCCAATGTCACCGCAAATATCCGTGAGTTGATTATACGATATGCATCAAACAATTTCAGATTCATCATACTCAATCCAACACAAAGAACCTCAAAGAGTGCCCCAAGATTTCTATCGGAGAAACAAAGACGAGAACGTGCTTCAACCCCTATGCATATATTACCCCAATGTCACCTCGGGAATCCGCGAGTTGAGTGTAAAAACACATATCAAGTGAATCAATATGATACCCCATTGTCACCACGGGTATTCATAGCAAGACATACATCAAGTGTTCTCAAATCCATAAAAGTATTCAATCCGATGAGAATGAAATCTCAAAGGGAAAACTCAATTCACAACAAGACAGAGAGGGGAAAACACCATATGATCCAACTATATTAACAAAGCCCGTGATACATCAAGATCATGACATCTCAAGAACACGAGAGAGAGAGAGATTAAACACATAGGTACTGGTACAAACCCTCAGCCCCGAGGGTGGACTACTCCCTCCTCATCATGGTGGCCGTCGGGATGATGAAGATGGCCACCGGTGATGATTTCCCCCTCCGGCAGGGTGCCAGAACGGGGTCTAGATTGGTTTTTCATGGCTACAGAGGCCTGCGGCAGCGGAACTTCTAATCTAGGGTTATTTTTGATGGTTTCTCTATTTATAGGATTTTTCAGCGTTGGAATCACGCGAAGATGGGCCTTGAGGTGAGCACAACCCACCGGGGCAAGCCAGGCGCCACTGGCGCGCCCTGCTGGGTTGTGCCCTCCTCGTGGCTCTTTTGGCCCTCCCACGAAGCTTCTAGTGCCTCTTTTGTTAAAAAAAATCGTCAAAAGTTTCGTTGCATTTGGAGAATTGTATTTCTGCACAAAAAAGCAACATCACGGTAGTTCTGCTGAAAACAGCGTTAGTCCGGGTTAGTTCGATCCAAGTCATACCAATGCTATATAAAATTGTTGTAGACATGGCATGAATACTTCATAAATTATAGATACGTTGGAGACGTATTAGGGTACAACCTATCTGGCCGCCATCCATAGGAGTGAGCATCATGTGCTGACTTGTCGATAGCCCTGCAGTTGTTGTGGCTGTCCATGTCGGGCAAGCACATTTGATGTAGGGAACTGTTGAGTGGGGACTATAGCTCCCTTCTGGTGTATGCTTCCCTTGTTGGAGCAGCTGCGGTGAGTAGGAAGATGGTGTGGCTGAAGATGCAGAAAACACACAATGTTAAGAATGACACATATCTCTGATCTGAAGAAATACCCTAAGAGATCAACAGTAAGGTACGAGAGTGGTCACACGTCTGTTGACTCAAAACTAAATTGGGGTCACACGATTTTATTTTATTTTGGTACTGTTTGATCTACACCGGATGGCTTGATGGCCGTCTTGTGCCTCCCGGCTGACACTGTTTAGAATCTTCCCCAAAGAGCCAGCGACCACCGGCAGAGCAGCCTGCCTCCACCGTCCCTGGCCGCGAAAGCTCCAACCAAAACTCCGCCCCCTGCGCCATCGCACTGCCGTGATTGCGCCGCCCCCGGCCAAACCACAAAGACTCGCCGTCATCCAGATCTGACGGTGGCAGTACCTTCAACCCACACAACTCTAAGATGGCCACCTAAGCGTTGCTTCCGCGGTGAACTTGCGGCCCCGGACCCCTACGATAGACACCGAGGCACTGCTGCCCCAGCCAACCGGCAGCCTAGGAGCTCCGCCGCCTTGAGGGGTGCTGCTTCCCATTGGGAATCGACTGGCCTAGAATAAAAATTCAGGCACCTGGCACCTAAATAAAGTGATTTAAGATGAGTGTACGACCTATCTTGCTGCCCGGTGAAGTAGGCAGCTCCAGCTGTCGAGTCGGTGAGGCCGGCGCAGTTGCGGTGGCTCCCGGCGGTAGGAAAGCAGATATGTCGTGACGATCGATGACTACGGGGAAGCAGCGCCATGGCGCTGGACGCGTTCGAAGTTGGAGCCGCTCCGGTGCCGTGCACAACAGCGCGGGTGAATTGGCTCCGGTACGGTTCACGCGGTCATCGTCGAGGCAGCTCCGGCAGCACGGAGTAAGAGGCACACGGCCCAGTGCACGATGACAAACGAACAATGGCTCCGGGATTGGGGAGGAGGGAGGTGGTGAATTTGGTGCAGTGGGGGCGCCATGGAGGAGGGGCTAAGGTTTCGCGGCTGGGGAGAAGGTGATTTGGCACCCACACTATATGAATGGGGAATTGGGAGGGGGAACCATGTCTTACGGACTCATTTGTCTGAAATGTGGGGGAAGTTACAATTCTACCCCTGCCTTTTGGCTTCTAGGCTTGGGTCTGTGTCTTGAGGGTCGGGGATAGTAGGGTAACTTTGCTTCTCCTAAATAGTGGGCGCCAGCGATTTTGAGCGAGGAGAGCGTGTTTTGAAATAGTGGGCGCGAGTGATTTCGGGCGAGGAGGGCGTGTTTTGAAATAGTGGGTGTGAGCGATTTCGGCTGAGGAGAGGGTGTTTTGCCGCCCATGATTTATGAATTATTCGGCGCCTGCCATTTCGGCCGAGGAGGGGGTGCACTTGGATGAAGTTACAAACCTACCCTCGATGTACAACGAGCCAATTGATGCGTGTCGCAGATAGGCCGGTAATTTCGCGTCTCCCATTTATTTGCTCGGGCAAATTCCAGCGAGTAGAGGGTATTTAGTGGTTCGTTCAAATTTTGGGAGAACAAGCATCCATGTCTACCTTACCAAGTCGATTCAAATCAAATTTATTAGCTTGCCACTTCTTTTTTAGATGGTGAGATGATGCTCGGGACTAATGTGCTTTTACATGCTCGTTGCTGACGATTTACTATTTCAAAAAGTTGACCCACCCAAAAACGGGAATCAAACCCAAAATGAAATATCTCGATTCAATGAAATAGTTGGTTCACCCGGTCAAAATTGTGGACTAAATCCAAAATTGAACACCTCAATTGAGTAGCATGTTGTATTATAGCACTCCATGAACATGCTGAAAGTCAAATTAATGAACTTGTTTGATACGCATATCTCCGTTCATGTGTGGATTGCAAACACGATGTTCTCCAATTCGAATATTTGAATGCAAATTTATATCGAAACATGGTTTATATCAGTCTTTGATGAATAAACGCCACCTCCCCCTCTCCCGAACTCTTGTCCCCTCTCTAGCCGACAATCTTCATTTCTATCGCACGCATACAAACACAAACCTTGTCGGTCCCTATCCCCTCTCTCTCTCTCTCTCTCTCTCTATATATATATATATATATATATATATATATATCTCCCTGTCGGTCTTTCTAGTTCGCATGCACACTCCATGTATAGGTCTCTCTGGCACACAATGTATGATTCTCTAGTCCAAGCTAAATATCTAGGGTGCACTCATCGTACACACACAAATTCCGTAGCACGTTGTCCATAACTCTCTCACGCACCACTCTGCCGTCTCGGGGCTCTTCCCTCTCTCTCTCTCTCTCTCTCCATCTCCCTAGGTCACACATACACATGCATATCTCACTCGCACTAGATAGACCCATATAAAACTCTCTCTCTCTCCCTCATTCTCTCTCCATCTAACACGCACACACACACAATCTAACGCCTAGCAAAGTATGCCTGTCTCTCACTCCATTGTAGGCACACGCAGTCCCCCCTATGTATATGACTATTTCTAAATCTCCATCACAAACATACGCATTGCCTCTTTCCCTCACTTGGTCTATCTCGATTTCTCTCGAGGCATCTATCTATCGCACACACACCTTGTCCATCGATCTCCCATCCATATAGTCCCCTCACGATCTTGAGGGGATCTCTCTATCACAAACACACCCTCTCTCCCTCCCCATGCGTCTATCTTCTCCATACGTCCCTCTTGACCTCTGTCCCTTGTTTGCCAGACCTCTATTGGACAGGTGCTATAGGGGGGTCTCTCTCCGTTGCAAACAACCACACACTATCTATCTCCGTGTATATCCTCACCTCGCTTTTCTATCTCAGAGATGCATGTGTGATATGTTTGCATGAGACATGCACACACTCTCTCTATTTTATCATTTGTTGTCCCTTTCTCTTTCACACACACACTCTTTCCACACACTCACTCTTTCTCCTTCACACGGACTTGATCTCTCTCGACTTAGGTACTCTCTTTGGTCCATAGCATATAGATTTATTGAAAAGTCAAACTTCACAAAGTTTGACCAGGTACGTGGAGAAAAACATTTACATTTAGAACGACAAACATATATCATTAGATTCATCACAAGATGTAGTTTCATATGATGTATCTTTGGTATTGTAGATATAAATAATATTTTGTGTAAACCTGGTCAAAGTTTCCAAAGTTTGACTTCTAGAAAATTTATATGCACTGCACTATCGAACGGATCAATGGAGTATCTCTTTCCCTCTCTCAGCTATCTGACGCACCACTCAGCCGTATCGGGGCTCCTCTATCTCTCTCAAACTTTATATCTCCCTGGTTCACACATACATATATCTTGCTCGCACTACATAGACCCATCTAACAATCTCCGCCCTTGTTCTCTCTCTATGTGACATGCACCCCCCTAAGTACCATAATCTCTCACTCCATCATAGGCACACGCACTCCCCCCTAAGTATGACTATCTCTCACTATCCATTAGGAACACACGTATTATCTCCTTCCATCCCTACGTCTATCTCGATATCTCTCGGGTATCTTCTATCGTGCACACACCTTGTGAGTCGATCTCCCACCCATGTAGTCCCATCATGATCTTCAGGGGATCTCTCTATCACAAACACACACTCTCTCCTCCCCATGCCTGCATTTTCTCCATACGTCTCTCTCGACCTCTCTCCCTTGTTTGCCAGACCTCTATTGGCCACGTGCTAGGGGTCTTTCTCTCTCGGTTGCAAACAACCCAAACTATCTCCTCACCTCGCTTCCACTGTCGAAGATGCATGTGTGATATGTTTGCATAAGACACACACACACACACACACACACACACTTTTTCTCTACTTTATCGTGTGTTGTCCATGTCTCTTTCACACACACACACACACACACTTTTTTCACTCACTCTTTCTATCTCACACACTCTCTCTCTAGTTAGGTACTCTCTCAAGTCCAAACATATGGATGTTTTGAAAAGTCAAACCTCAGAAAAGTTTGACCAGGTATATGTGGAGAAAAAGATTTACATATGGAACAATCAATAGATTCATCACAACATGTACTTAGTTCATATTATCATTTATCTTTTGTATTGTAGATATAAGTAATTTGTTTATAAACTTGGTCAAAGTCTCAAAAGTTTGACTTAAAAAATATTATAGGCACGACATTATCGAACGGAGGGAGTAGCTCTTTTTCTCTCTGTACTATCTCTCTTTTTTTAGCATGGCTCTCTGTACTCCCACTCGATCTCTCGTTACCGAGGGATTATACGGTCACTGTGTTAGCGTATAGCTCCATATATTGTTTAGTTGACTGGTCAACTAGTCCACATGCTTCCTTGTCAGCTCGTGTTCTCTATCTTTGTGTGTTGGCCCATGTGGCAGTGGGTGAAAATAAATAAACTAGAGGCCCATCTGACACGTGGTGAAGTAAATTGAAACCACTCGTGGTAGCACCCCGCACGCTAGTAAATTGAGGGCACACTTCTTCCGCGTGAAGGACGCACTCGCGCACAACACACCACTGCGTGGCGGCATGCACACAAGGACGCACTCGCGCAGACCCAACACACAATACACACCAGCACATGTGTACACCGGTGTCGCCGCCGGCTAAGATGGATGGTGAGGCAACCAACAAGCGGAGGTGTCTCGAGCCAAAACCGCATTCGGCGAGCCTGGAGTTCATCAGAAGCCTCCCCGATGACATGCTGGTCGTCATCATCGCCCTCCTTCCCACCAAATCGGCCATGCGGACCACCCTGCTCTCCTAGCGGTGGCGCCCCCTCTGGCACCGCATCCCCCTCAACCTCATCGTCGACAGCTGCCTCTGCGACGGGGATTGCAAACTCGTGCCCGCAGTCTCCAAGATCCTTGCATCGCACCCTGGGCCAACCAGACGCCTTGACATCCACATGTTCAGTACCAACTACAAGGTCCAAGCCAAGTTTGACGAGTGGTTCTTATCCCCCACCCTAGATCAGCTCGAGGAACTTAGCTTTGAAGCTGGACGATGTCGCTGTCTGCCGCCGTCCGCGCTCCGCCTCATGCCAACGATGCGTCGCGCCAGCTTCAGCTCCTGCTCTTTTCCCCAGATTAATGCCACACCCGCCCTTCTTCTCCCTCAACTCAAGAAGCTCGACCTCTTCGACATTGGCATCTCGAAAAAGGCTATGGAGCACCTGCTCCGCGGCTGTACTGTGATGGAGTACCTTCATTGTCGACAGATCCACGGGTTCATTAGCCTCCACATCACCTTGACGAATCTCCGATGGATTTATGTGTCTTGCTGGCCCCGCAACAAGACATCAATTGGGAAGAGATCACTTGAGCTGTTCCATGTTATGGTCATTGAGAATGAACCTTTCCTTGAGAGATAGCTTGTATATGATCTAGAAGGTCCAACAAAAATCAGGGTCATTGGTGCGCCGAAATTGACAGCGTTGGTGTACTCATCTGCCAAATTCTTCGAACTCGTTATTGGATCCATAATCGTTCAGGTACAACACTCATCTTCTTCTCCGTCTTCTTGAAATTCACATTTTTAAATTTCTTCTTGATGTATTTACGACTGTCATCCAGAAAATGATTCCCACAAGCTTGACCCAGTCTGTGCACACAGTGAAGATCTTGGCAATAAAATCTATCAGCCCCAATCTGCATCAAGTTTTTGGATTCCTTAGATGCTTTTCGTGCACGGAGAAGCTACTCATCGAGGTGAAACTTCTTTCCAATTATTAGTAAACGGTAATCACAACGTAGCTCAATTTTTTCGTAATTTTCCCAAATTATGATGACCAGTGTAGTGTTCAAAACTGCATCTACGCACTGCACCGAAAGAAATGTTTTTAGTATTTTTTTCTCATGTGATCACCTGCATCATTTTTTGTTGTTGTATGATACGTCCATTTTGCATCATGCTTTTATATTGATATTTATTGCATTATGGGCTATTATTACACATTATGGTACAATACTTATGCCTTTTCTCTCTTATTTTACAAGGTTTACACAAAGAGGGAGAATACCGACAGCTGGAATTCTGGACCGGAAAGGAGCAAATCTGAGAGACCTATTCTGCACAACTCCAAAAGTCCTGAAAATTTACGGAGAATTATTTTGGAATAAATAAAAAATATTGGGCGAAGAAAATATCTGAGGGGACCCACCAGGTGGCCACAAGCCTGGGGGCGCGCCCTACCCCCTGGGCGCGCTCCTAGGGCTTGTGGGCCCCCTGGCAGGTCTCCGGTGCCCATCTTCTGCTATATGGAGGGTTTTGACCTGAAAAAATCGTAAGGAAGCTTTTGAGACGAAGCGCCGCCGTCTTGAGGCGGAACCTGGGCAAAAGCAATCTAGGGCTCCGGCGGAGCTCTTCTGCAGGGGAAACTTCCCTCCGGGAGGGGAAATCGAGGCCATCGTCATCACCAACGATCCTCTCATCGAGAGGGGGTAAATCTCCATCAACATCTTCACCAGCACCATCTCCTCTCAAACCCTAGTTCATCTCTTGTATCCGATCTTTGTCTCAAAACCTCAGACTAGTACCTGTGGGTTGCTAGTAGTGTTGATTACTCCTTGTAGTTGATGCTAGTTGGTTTATTCGGTGGAAGATCATATGTTCAGGTCCTTAATGATATTTATTACCCCTCTGATTATGAACATGAATATGCTTTGTGAGTAGTTACGTTTGTTCCTGAGGACATGGGAGAAGTCTTGTTATAAGTAATCATGTGAATTTGGTATTCGTTCGATATTTTGATGAGATGTATGTTGTCTTTCCTCTAGTGGTGTTATGTGAACATCGACTACATGACACTTCACCATGATTTGGGCCTAGGGGAAGGCATTGGGAAGTAATAAGTAGATGATGGGTTGCTAGAGTGGCAGAAGTTTAACCCTAGTTTATGCGTTGCTTCGTAAGGGGCTGATTTGGATCCATATTTTTCATGCTATGGTTAGATTTATCTTAATTCTTCTTTCATAGTTGCGGATGCTTGCGAGAGGGGTTAATCATAAGTGGGAGGATTGTACAAGTAAGGACAGCACCCAAGCACCGGTCCACCCACATATCAAATTATCAAAGTAACGAACGCGAATCATATGAGCATGATGAAAACTAACTTGACAATAATTCCCATGTGTCCTCGGGAGCACTTTGCTTTATATAAGACTTCGTCCAGGCTTGTCCTTTGCTACAAAAAGGATTGGGCCACCTTGCTGCACCTTTGTTACACTTGTTACTTGTTACCCATTACGAATTATCTTATCACAAAACTATCTGTTACCGATAATTTCAGTGCTTGCAGAGAATACCTTGCTGAAAACCGCTTGTCATTTCCTTCTGCTCCTCGTTGGGTTCGACACTCTTACTTATCGAAAGGACTACGATAGATCCCCTATACTTGTTGGTCATCAAGACTCTTTTCTGGCGACGTTGCCGGGGAGTGAAGCGCCTTTGGTAGGTGGAATTTGGTAAGGAAACATTTATATTACGTGCTGACATTTACTGTCACTTGTTACTATGGAACATCATCCTTTGAGGGGTTTGTTTGGGGTATCTTCACCCTGACCGGAAGAGCAAAGAGTTGCCCCTCAACCTACTGAACCTATTGAAAATATTTATTATGAAATTCCTTCGGGTATGATAGAGAAACTGCTAGCTAATCCTTATGCAGTAGATGGAACATTACATCCTGATATGCATTTAATCTATGTGGATGAAGTTTGTGGATTATTTAAGCTTGTAGGTTTGCCCGAGGATGAAGTCAAGAAGAAGGTCTTCCCTTTATCTTTGAAGGAGAAGGCTTTGACATGGTATAGGCTATGCAATGATATTGGGACTTGGAATTACAACCGATTGAAATTGGAATTTCATCAGAAGTTTTATCTTATGCATCTAGTTCATCGTGATCAGAATTGTATTTATAATTTTTGGCCTCGTGAAGGAGAAAGTATCGCTCAAGCTTGGGGGAGGCTTAAGTCAATGTTATATTCATGTCCCAATCATGAGCTCTCAAGAGAAATTATTATTCAGAATTTTTACACTCGGCTTTCTCGTAATGATCAATCCATGCTCGATACTTCTTGTATTGGTTCTTTTATGAAGAAGACTATTGAATTCAAATGGGATTTATTGGAAAGATTTAAATGCAACTCTGAAGATTGGGAACTTGACGAAGGTAAAGAGTCAGGTATAAACCTCAAGTTTGATTGTGTTAAATCTTTTATGGATACCGATGCTTTTCATGAATTTAGCACTAAATATGGACTTGACTCAAAGATAGTAGCTTCTTTCTGTGAATCATTTGCTACTCATGTTGATCTCCCTAAGGAGAAGTGGTTTAAATATCATCCTCCCAATGAAGTGAAAATAGTAGAACCTATTAAAGCTGAAGAGGAAACTATTACTTATAACGTTGATCCTATTGTTCCTACTGCTTATATTGAGAAACCACCTTTCCCTGTTAGAATAAAGGAACATGCTAAAGCTTCAGTTGTGGTTCATAAGAGTTATACTAGAACACCTACACCCCCTGAACAAATTAAAGTTGAATCTAGTATTGCTATGGTTAAAGATCTCTTGGTTGATAATATTGATGGGCATGTTATTTATTTCTGTGATGAAGCTGCTAGAATTGCTAGACCTGATGATAAAGATAAACATAGACCTGTTGTTGGCATGCCTGTTGTTTCTGTTAAAATAGGAGATCATTGTTATCATGGCTTATGTGATTTGGGTGCTAGTGTGAGTGCAATTCCCTTTACTTTATATCAAGAAATTATGAATGATATTGCACTTGCTGAAATAGAAGATATTGATGTCACTATTAAGCTTGCCAATAGAGATATTATATCACCAATTGGGATTGTTAGAGATGTTGAAGTCTTCTGTGGGAAAATAAAATACCCTACTGATTTTCTAGTTCTTGGTTTCCCGCAAGATGATTTTTGTCCTATTATATTTGGTAGACCTTTCTTGAACACTGTTAATGCCAAAATAGATTGTGAGAAAGAAATTGTTACTGTAAGTTTTGGGGATGTCTCTCATGAGTTTAATTTCTCCAAATTTCGTAGACAACCCCATGATAAAGAATTGCCTAGTAAAGATGAAATTATTGGTCTTGCTTCTATTGCCGTGCCCCCTACTGATCCTTTAGAACAATATTTGCTAGACCATGAAAATGATATGTTCATGAATGAAAGAAAGGAATTAGATGAGATTTTCTTTAAACAGATGCCTGTTTTGAAACACAATTTGCCTGTTGAAACTCTTGGAGGTCCTTTACCACCCAAGAGTGATCCTACGTTCGATCTTAACCAATTACTTGATACTCTGAAATATGCTTATCTCGATGAGAAAAAGATATATCCTGTTATTATTAGTGCTAACCTTTCAGAGCATGAAGAAAAGAAATTATTGAAAACTCTGAAGAAGCACCATGCAGCTATTGGATATACTCTGGATGATCTTAAGGGCATTAGTCCCACTCTATGTCAGCACAAAATTAATATGGAACCCGATGCTAAACCAGTTGTTGATCACCAGCGATCTTTGAATCCTAAAATGAAAGAAGTGGTAAGAAATGAAATACTAAAGCTTCTGGAAGCAGGTATAATTTATCCTGTTGCTGATAGTAGATGGGTAAGTCCTGTTCATTGTGTCCCCAAGAAGGGAGGTATTACCGTTGTTCTTAATGATAAAAATGAATTGATTCCACAAAGAATTGTCACAGGTTATAGAATGGTTATTGATTTTAGAAAGTTGAATAAAACTACTAGGAAAGATTATTATCCTCTACCTTTTATTGATCAAATGCTAGAAAGACTATCCAAACATACACACTTTTGCTTTCTAGATGGTTATTCTGGTTTTCCCCAAATACCTGTGTCACAAGAGGATCAAGAAAAAACTACTTTTACATGCCCTTTTGGTACCTTTGCTTATAGATGTATGCCTTTCGGTTTATGCAATGCACCTGCTACTTTTCAAAGATGTATGACTGCTATATTCTCTGACTTTTGTGAAAAGATTGTTGAGGTTTTCATGGATGATTTCTCCGTTTACGGAACTTCTTTTGATGATTGCTTAAGCAACCTTGATCGAGTTTTGCAGAGATGTGAAGAAACTAATCTTGTCTTGAATTGGGAGAAGTGCCACTTTATGGTTAATGAAGGTATTGTCTTGGGGCATAAAATTTCCGAAAGAGGTATTGAAGTTGATAAAGCTAAAGTTGATGCTATTGAAAAAATGCCGTGTCCTAAAGATATCAAAGGTATAAGAAGTTCCCTTGGTCATGCTGGTTTCTATAGGAGGTTTATTAAAGACTTCTCTAAAATTTCTAGGCCTCTCACTAATCTCTTGCAAAAAGATGTGCCATTTGTTTTCGATGATGATTGTGTAGAAGCATTTGAAATACTTAAGAAAGCCTTGATTTCTGCACCTATTATTCAACCACCTGATTGGAACCTACCCTTTGAAATTATGTGTGATGCTAGTGATTATGCTGTTGGTGCTGTTCTAGGACAAAGAGTTGATAAGAAATTAAATGTTATCCATTATGCTAGTAAAACTCTAGACAGTGCTTAAAGAAATTATGCTACTACTGAAAAAGAATTTTTAGCAGTTGTATTTGCTTGTGATAAGTTCAGATCTTATATTGTTGATTCCAAAGTAACTGTTCACACCGATCATGCAGCTATTAAATACCTTATGGAAAAGAAGGATGCTAAACCTAGACTTATTAGATGGGTTCTCTTACTGCAAGAATTTGATTTGCATATTTTTGATAGAAAGGGAGCTGAGAACCCCGTAGCAGACAACTTGTCTAGGTTAGAAAATATTCTTGATGACCCACTACCTATTGATGATAGCTTTCCTGATGAACAATTAGCTGTCATAAATGCTTCTCGTAGTGCTCCATGGTATGCTGATTATGCCAATTATATTGTTGCTAAACTTATTCCACCTAGCTTCACATACCAACAAAAGAAAAAAGTTTTTATATGATTTAAGACATTACTTCTGGGATGACCCACACCTTTATAAAGGAGTAGATGGTGTTATTAGATGTTGTGTACCTGAGCATGAACAGGAACATATCCTACGCAAGTGTCACTCCGAGGCCTACGGAGGACACCATGCTGGAGATGAACTGCACACAAGGTATTACAATCTGGTTTTTATTAGCCTACTCTTTTCAAGGATGCTCATAAGTTTGTCTTGTCTTGTGATGAATGCCAAAGAATTGGTAATATTAGTACACGTCAGGAAATGCCTATGAATTATTCACTTGTTATTGAACCATTTGATGTTTGGGGATTTGATTATATGGGACCTTTTCCTTCCTCTAATGGGTATACACATATTTTGGTTGTTGTTGATTATGTTACTAAGTGGGTAGAAGCTATTCCAACTAGTAGTGCTGATCATAACACCTCCATTAAAATGCTTAAAGAAGTTATTTTCCCGAGGTTTGGAGTCCCTAGATATTTAATGACTGATGGTGGTTCACACTTTATTCATGGTGCTTTCCGTAAATTGCTTGCTAAGTATGATGTTAACCATAGAATTGCATCTCCATATCATCCTCAGTCTAGTGGTCAAGTTGAATTGAGTAATCGAGAAATAAAATTGATCTTGCAAAAGACTGTTAATAGATCCAGAAAGAATTGGTCTAAGAAACTTGATGATGCATTATGGGCTTATAAAACTGCTTATAAAAACCCTATGGGTATGTCTCCATATAAAATGGTTTATGGAAAAGCGTGTCACTTACCTCTTGAACTAGAACATAAAGCTTATTGGGCAATTAAAGAGCTCAACTATGATTTCAAACTTGCTGGTGAGAAGAGGTTATTTGACATTAGCTCTCTTGATGAATGGAGAACCCAAGCCTATGAGAATGGCAAATTGTTTAAAGAGAAAGTTAAAAGATGGCATGATAAGAGGATACAAAAGCGTGAACTTAATGTAGGTGACCATGTCTTGCTATACAATTATCGTTTAAGATTTTTTGCAGGGAAGCTTCTCTCTAAATGGGAAGGTCCTTACATTATCGAGGAAGTTTATCGTTCCGGTGCCATCAAAATCAACAACGCCAAAGGCACTAACCCGAAGGTGGTAAATGGGCAAAGGATCAAACATTATATCTCAGGTACTCCCATAAATGTTGAGACCAATATTATTAGTACCATAACACCGGAGGAGTACATAAGGGAGACCTACCAGAGCGTTTCAGACTCCGAAAAGGAATAGGTATGTGGTACGGTAAGTAAACCGACTCCAAAACTTTTCCAATGGCAATTTTACTCCGTTTTGGCATATTTAAAAAATTAGGAAAATAAAAAGTAGTCCAAAAAGTGCACGAGGAGGCGGCAATCCTTGGGGGCGCGCCCTACCCCCTGGGCACGCCTCCCAGGCTTGTGGCCACCTCGTGTGCCTTCCGGACTCCGTTTTCTTGTAGTACACTCCTTTTGGTCGGTAAAAATTCGTTATATAATCTCCCGAAGGTTTTGACCACCGTACCACGATAAAATCCTCTGTTCTTGTTTCGAGCTGTTTTTCTGACAGATCTAGATCACTATGACGTCCCCAAGCGCTCCGAAGGACAAGTTCTTCGAGAAGTTCATCAACCCCTACCTCGCGGAGGTGCTGCAACACCCTCAAACTATGGAGATGCGTGAGGGGGTGCTGCACATCCGCGATGTTCAAGGGCCAAAGAGGGCCGGAAGCGTGGAGACATGGCTCGAAGCAATGAAGCAGCAAGTCTTCAAGTGCCAAGGGATGGTGGAACGTGGACTCAACTCCAATCACTCCATGATCATGGAATTTACCCGTGACCACAAGCTAGACGCCAAGAACATCGGAGAGGCCATCTTCAAGCTTCATGAGAAAATCGAACATCTCCAAGCCCAGATCTATGACCTGCAAAACCAAAACTATGAGTAAGAATACAGATTTAAGAGGATGAGTTTGGCTGCAGATTTGAGGATCCCGGAGACTCGTTCATCTTTACGATGGTGAACCTATGCCTTGGAAGATGGAGGATAAGATTCTTTCATCATCAACAACTCCATCATCACCACCTCCGAAGAAAGAGACCTAAATACATGGGTATGGGCACTCCCCTTGGCAATTGCCAAGCTTGGGGGAGGTGCCCCGATATCGTATCACCATCACATATTTACCTTTATCGTTTTCTTAGTTCGATCCTTTTGGTTATATCTTGGTTTAGTAGAATAAAGTTTTAGTATGATCTAGCTTTGAGTTTTGCTGTGTGTTCCCTCTATGTAATTGAGTCCGAGAGTTATATAATAAAGATTAGTTTTGAGTTGAGGGCTTTGCTTTCTTGCTATGATCTTGAGAAAAAGAATAAAAGAAATAAAAAGATTATATAATGATCTTATGGGAAGTGACGACTTCACATATAAGAAGTATGTCGCATGAAATTTGTTGGGAGTTGACAAACATAGCTTTGGTCATTGTTGCAATTAATAGGAAGTAATAAAGAAAGAGAGGTCTCACATATAAATATACTATCTTGGACATCTTTTGTGATTGTGAGCACTCATTAAAATATTATATGCTAAAAGGTTGATGTTGGACAAGGAAGACAATGTAATGGGTTATGTTTCTTTATATCCGAATAGAAATTATATTGTCATGGATCCTCCAACATGTTGAGCTTGCTTCTCATCCCATGCTAGCCAAATATTTTGCACCAAGTAGAGATACTACTTGTGCATCCAAAATCCCTTAACCAATTTTGCCACGAGAGTCCACCGTACCTACCTATGGATTGAGTAAGATCCTTCAAGTAAGTTGTCATCGGTGCTAGCAATAAAAATTGCTCTCTAAATATGTATGATCTTTTAGTGTGAGGAAAATAAGCTTTATACGAACTTGTGATATGGAAGAAATAAAAGCGACATATTGCATAATAAAGTTCTTTATCACAAGCAGCAATATAAAGTGACGTTCTTTCGCATTAAGATTTTGTGCATCCAACTATAAAAGCGCATGACAACCTCTGCTTCCCTCTGCGAAGGGCTTATCTTTTATTTACCCTCTACCTTAATGCAAGAGTCGTGGTGATCATCACCTATTCTTCTTACACTTTTTCTTTTTGGCAAGCACTATATGTTGGGGAAGATCCAGATATATATATATCCACTTGGATGTAGATATTCATAAACTATTATTGATGACATTACCCTTGAGGTAAAAGGTTGGGAGGCGAAACCATAAGCCCCTATCTTTCTATGTGTCCAATTGAAACTTTGATCTCATAAGTATCACGTGAGTGTTAGCAATTCTGAAAGACTAAATGGTAGTTGAGTATGTGAACTTGCTGAAAAGCTCTTATATTGACTCTTTCCTACGTTATGATAAATTGCAACTGCTCCAATGACTGAAATGATAGTTTGTTAGTTTTCAATAAAGTTCTTGTTCCATACTTTACCTTGTGAATGAATTGTTACTTTTGCATAAGAAATTATATGACAATATATGTTGCTGTTCTAAAGATGATCATGATGCCTTCATGTACGTATTTTATTTTATCGACACCTCTATCTCTAAACAAGTGGACATGATTATCGATTTCGGCTTTCGCTTGAGGACAAGCGAGGTCTAAGCTTGGGGGAGTTGATACGTCCATTTTGCATCATGCTTTTATATTGATATTTATTGCATTATGGGCTGTTATTACACATTATGGTACAATACTTATGCCTTTTCTCTCTTATTTTACAAGGTTTACACAAAGAGGGAGAATGCCGGCAGCTGGAATTCTGGACCGGAAAGGAGCAAATCTGAGAGACCTATTCTGCACAACTCCAAAAGTCCTGAAAATTTATGGAGAATTATTTTGGAATATATAAAAAATATTAGGTGAAGAAAATACCAGAGGGGACCCACCAGGTGGCCACAAGCCTGGGGGGCGCGCCCTGTAACATCCCTAGTATCATACTACAGTAATCTCCCCCTAATAGTGGCCATGTCATCATGGTCACTATTCCCAAATTGCCACTTGTCAAATATCAAAGCCAAATTCAAATTTGAATTGCATGTCAAATATTTACTTTTTTTGTCATGCAATCAAAATAGCTCATCTTGTGGAAAATATTCCCTAAGTACTTGTCATGTTGAAACCAACCTCACTTGGAATTCCAAAAATGACCCTGGATAATTATAAGAGTGGTCCATCAGCAAATAAAATGGCCTTTTCGAAATGCACAAATAATTGATCTTTCCCAAATAATGTGAAAACCTTGTGGACAGCTCCAAAATGTTGCCTTGCATTTATGTGTGAAGTTTCAAAATTAGCAAACTTCACTTGGTCCCTTAAATAAATAGAGAACAACAGCTAAAATTATATAACAGAAAAGGGGGAAAAGAGTAAAACTAGACTCCCCTGTGCATAGGCCCATTGACTCACAGTCGGCTCAGCCCGCCATAGCACAGCCATCATCATCCTCCTCCTCGTGTCACCACGGCCGTGCCCGTGCACGCGATGGCTCCGCTCGATGGGCGACACTGGCCCCTCCCCTGTAGCCCTGGACGTCTACAAGTAGGACCCCGACCCCTCCTGCTAACCCTAGCCCACCAGAATCCCCTCTCCCTCGCCCCTCTTCTCGATCTGGATGAACGCGCCGCCGCGCCACCGTCGTCACCGCGTATCGGAGCTTCCCCGAGCCCCAAGGAGTTGTCCAGAGGCTGCGCCGCCTTCTCCTACTTCGTCTACGCCGAACACCATCAGCTGGATCACCGGGAATCATCGCCATTCACCCATTCCCTTCATCACGGCCGTCGTGCGCCGACGCTCGATCCGCACCGACCGGTGTAAGTGCATCTAGTGCCCCTTAGTGATTTTGGTGTATTGAAGACTTATAGGTTAAGGGACTAATGCGTTTGTGAGTGTACACAGGTCTATAAGTCTATGAGGAGTTTGATATTTACGATGAATGTCGACCCCTAAAAATGAATGTCTTCAGTTGAAGACTTTGGTTTTCTTGAAGACTTTGAAAGTTAAGAAATTGGTGTGACCTTGAAGACTTGATATTCATGCGAGGATTATGAAGCGTGAAGACTTTTGTTTTCATAGTTTCATTTTCTTCTTCTTGAGTCATAGGAAACACCGTACTATTAAAGGGGGTCGAGGTAAAACTAAGGAAAAGTTTCCAAGTGATGCTCATCTCAAAATCCTACACCTACCCAATCCTTTCGAGTGAAGCCATTGGAAATCTCATACAGTTCAGTCAATTTCTTCAGTGACAGAGACAAAGTTCTTCTGTTCTCTAAGGAATTTTTTCTGACTGAGGAGTTAGGAATTCGCTAGTGCGGATTGCCTACAAGTGAGGAACATGATAGCCCTGAGGAATTTGAGAGCTCAAATTTCCGACCGTTGCTGTGCTACGCGCCAGCTGTCCAAATATCCTACCCACCTAACGGTCATATCATTGAAGGGCATTTATGTCTTATCATGTCGGGCTGCTCCCTAGGCTATAAATAGCCGCCCCCTACAACCACTAGCTGGTTGGCTGCTCCGAGAGAAACTGACACTTGTCATTTAGAGCATCCCATCCTCTGAGGACTTTGAGCGAAAATCATCAAGTGAGGAAAAACCCAAAAACCCAAACACCTACAAACCCAAAGTGATTGAGCATCACTGAAGAGATTGTTCCTGTGTGGAACCGATGCTTGTTACCTTTGAGGACTGTGCATCCTCCAGACGGTTAGGCGTCATGGTCTAGATCATCCAAGAGGAATTGTGGATCGCCGAGTGACCGAGTCTGTGAAGGTTTGGAAGTCACCTGTGAAGACTTACCACGAGTGATTGGGCGAGGTCTGTGTGACCTTAGCTCAAGGAGAATACGGTGAGGACTGTGTGTCTGGGACTGTGTGTCCTCAGGTTTAAATACCTAGCCGCTCCAACTAGACGTACAACTGTCACAGCAGTTGGAACTGGTCTACCAAATCATTGTCTTCACCGAGCTACTGGTTCTATTTCCTCAACTCTTTCATTTCCTCATTCATGTGTTGATTTACTTGATCGTTACTGTGTGAAGACTTTGACTGAAGACTTTCTCAATTTCCTCAATCCTATTTCTTCAGTCACTTAGTCTTCAGCCTGCTTATCCTGTGTTTCACGCTACCTGTACTCTGTGCCTATTTCATTTCATCATGATGACTGTACTTATGCCATGTTATGTTTGCATTTGAGTACTTATTCCGCTGCTAAGTAGTTTGTTGCTTAGGAATTTCCTCACCTTGGAATTCTTTGGTGACGAATTTGTAAAAATCGCCTATTCACCCCCCCTCTAGTCGATATAACGCACTTTCAATTGGTATCAGAGCAAGGTACTCCCTTGTTCTGTGTGATTTTGGTTTAACCACCTAGAGTTTTAGTTATGTTGACTGCAGGCATGATCAAGGTCTCGGCTGGGTGTCCTACCATTGATGGGACGGACTACCCCTACTGGAAGAATAAGATGCGCATGCATCTTGAGGCAATTGACAACGATCTCTGGTACGTTGTGAAAAATGGCGTTCCCTTTGTCACTCCTTCCGTGAACGCTGCT
Organism: Thinopyrum elongatum; assembly: GCA_011799875.1. Classification (NCBI taxonomy): domain Eukaryota; kingdom Viridiplantae; phylum Streptophyta; class Magnoliopsida; order Poales; family Poaceae; genus Thinopyrum; species Thinopyrum elongatum. Next base: position 487,636,605 of record CM022298.1, on the reverse strand, counting down.
GATGTGAAGAGATTCAAGCAACTCAACTCTCAAGCGAAGAATATCATATGTGGCCATCTGAGCAAAGGACAGTACGACAGAGTGAGTGCTTTGGAGTCTGCAAAGCTTATCTGGGACATGCTGTCCAAGGTCAACGAAGGAATCTCAACTCAATGTGATTCTCGAGTTGACGTTCTTCGCAATCTCTTCAACTGCTTCAAAAGACTCGACAATGAGAATGTCCAGCAAACCTTTGATCGCCTCACTGACATTTCAAACGAGCTTCAAGCACTGGGTGCCACTGACATCACCGACCATGAGGTGGTGAAGAAATTGCCGAGGTCACTCGATTCTTCATTCGATACACTGGCACTGATGATTCAAGAACGTGGAGACTACAAGTCACTTGATCCTGCTGATATTCTTGAGAGGCTGAACACTCATGAATTCCAACAAGCTGAAAAGAGAGATCTCTATGGGCCAAGCTATGGAAGATCACGCGCACTGAAGGCCAAGGCAGTTTCCTCATCTGAAGGAGAAGATTCTGATAGCAGCCTTGGTGACCCTGAAGAACTAAGCCAGGAGCTAGCAATGCTCGTGAAGAAATTCCAGAAGTTCTCAAGGCGTGGTCACTTTGTAAAATCTTCAAAAGGTGATGACACAAGATCAGATTCCTCATCCCGTGATTACAAAAAGAGGACTTGCCACAAATGCAAGAAACCTGGTCACTACATAACTGATTGTCCTCAGTGGGCAAAGGAATCAAAGAAGAAGAAATACAAGGATCATAGTTCAGATGACTCTAAGAAGAAGAAGAAATCTTCAAAGTCTTCATCATCAAAATCTTCAAAGTCTTCATCTCACAAGAAGAGCAGTTCCAAGAAGGCTCGGGCATTCATTGGCAAGGAAATGGACTCTGAAGCTGAATCTGAGGAACATGAGGAAGAGGAGGCATCTAAGGAGTCAGACTCTGGTGTGGCGAGCCTAGCCCTCGCTACTGCTTACGTCAGCAAGTCCATCTTCAACACTGAGGAAAATGGCTTCCCCAACACTGCTGATGACGGCAACGATGACTATGCTCCCACCTATTGCTTCATGGCAAAAGGTGCCAAGGTATTCAAATATCCCTCCTCTGAATCAAGTGAGGATGAATCTGATGATAACCTCAAACCTAGCTATTCCAAACTTGCTAATATTGCTGTTAAACAACAAAAGGCTTTGGAAAAGGTTCAAAATATGCTAGACAAAAGCGATGACCTGTTAGGTGAGGAAATGGATCGAACTCAAATACTGACGGATAATCTTCAGCAACTACAGTCTAAGTTTGACAACCTTCAAAATCGTCATGAAACTCTCTTAGCCGATCATGAGAAGCTTTCTTATGAATTTCTTCAAAGAAAGCAAGATCTTGAGAAGCTAAGGGTGAGTCATGAAGATCTTTAGAAGGAAAATGATTCATTACTTGCTCAACAGATCAGTTCCGCTCAGGAAGAATTTATTCCACCATGCTTGAAATGCATTGAACGTGAAACTGCTAATTCTTCACCTGAAAAGTTCAAATGCTTCTATTGCTGCAAATTCTTCAACTATCTCTGTGGTCACAAATTCCTCATCTGTGGATACCACTAGTATCACTGACAAAAATGCAGGGTTGAAGGAATTGTATGTGACAGGCATGTACAAAAGCCTCAAAGGGCATCAGACTCTTTGTGATGTGCTCAAAAAGCAGATCTTGAACAGGAACCCTAGGAAAGAGGGTATTGCCTTTGAGAGGAAACTCAATGCTGATGGAACCTACTGGAAACCTGAGCAGTATCCCACAACCTCATGGGTTGCTGCGAAGGGACCTCCCATCGATCCATCCACTTTATCTGGCTTTACTTGTGAATTCTCACATTCATCTGATGAGTCATTTGTCTCCAACTATAAACTGTTCAAAAATCAGAATGGTGAAGTATTTGCTAGATATGTTGGAACTAACTGCAGGAATGGTCCCCCTATGAAGAAAATCTGGGTTCCCAAAAGGTGCCTTGAAAGTCTTCAGGTGAATGTCCTCATGACACCACCTTTGAAGAATAAGAATCCCAGATCAAATTCTTCATATGGACCAAAGTCTTCATATGGATCCAAGTCCTCTTATGGATCAAATTCCTCACGTGGATCCAAGTCCTCATATGATCATCATCATGCTAACGCTTCTGTTTCGCAGGGAAAATCTATGAGTTCTGATTATGTGCATTATTCTTCAAATCATTATGTTCATAAGTCCTCGAAGAATTTCTCTGCTTACTCATATTCCTATACTAATCCCTCTTCTGTGAAACGAAGCGCTTTGGCTTCAATGCCACCTTTCTATTATGGAGCTCGCAGAATGATGAACTCTTTGCCACCCCTCCAGATGTGGGTGGTGAAGAAAAAGAACTAATCTCTTATGCAGGGTCAGGTCTCCAGACGAACTTAAAACGTCTGAAGAATTTGCTGGAGACCTGAAATGCTTGAAAGGATGCAAGCTAATCATGAAGAAATGATTCATTCATTTCTCACATCCTCATACTGCTATATATACATATGTTGCATTAATTGATGAATTTATGTCTGATGAAATTGATGTCATATTCTTCACTCTGAAGATATGTGTTCGTAAGATGCACTAATTCATCTGCATGATGATTTACCCAAAGCTACTGAGTGGGTCCTCGACAGTGGATGTACTAATCACATGATTGGTGACAAGAGCTTACTGATGAACACTCCTTTATCTCCATCACATTTGAAGCATATCACCTACGCAGACAAAGGCAAAAGCAAGGTATTGGGTCGAAGTAGGGTTGCAATCTCAAAGGATCGACACATGGACAAAGTCATGCTTGTCGAGTCCCTCAGATTCAACCTCATGTCTGTCTCAATGCTTTGTGATCTTGATATGGTTGTTGTCTTTGGCAAATATCGTTGCTTAGTGCTCATGGAATCTGACAATTCCAAAGTCTTCGAAGGCTTTAGGAGAGGAGACTTGTATATTGTTGATTTCTCTGCAGGACCACAGCCTACCACTTGTCTACTTGCAAAAGCTTCAGAAGGCTGGCTATGGCATCGACGACTAGGTCATGCTGGCATGAGGAACTTACACACGCTCGTGAGGAAGAAGCACGTCATTGGCATTGAGGGTGTCAAATTCCTCAAAGATCATCTTTGTGGGGCTTGTGAGGCTGGAAAGATGACCAGAGCCAAGCACCCCTCGAAGACTATCATGACCACCTCTCGTCCTTTTGAATTGCTTCATATGGATCTCTTTGGCCCTACTCATTATGCCACACTAACAAATGCAGCATCTCTATATGGCTTTGTCATTGTTGATGATTATTCTCGTTACACCTGGGTGCATGTCATTACTTACAAAAATGAAGTGCAGGAAGTCTTCAGACGATTTTCCTCAAGGGCTTCAACGAACTTCGGTGTGAAGATCAAGCATATACGTAGTGACAGTGGGACCGAGTTCAAGAATACTGGCCTTGATGACTATCTCGATGAACTTGGTATTACTCATGAGTTATCTGCCCCATACACTCCTCAGCAGAATGGCGTCGTGGAGCGCAAGAACATGACTCTTGTTGAGATGGCTCGCACTATGCTTGATGAATACAAGACACCTCGTCGCTTCTGGCCTGAGGCAATTGATACTGCATGCCACATTATCAACAGGGTATATCTTCACAAATTCTTCAAGAAGACCTCATATGAACTCCTCACTGACAAGAAACCCAATGTGAGTTATTTCAAAGTCTTTGGTGCTAAATGTTGGATTAGAGATCCCCATCACATTTCTAAATTTGCACCGAAAGCACATGAAGGTTTTATGCTTGGTTACGGAAAGGACTCGCACACCTACAGGGTCTTCAACACCTATCACAACAAGGTTATTGAAACTGTAGATGTGCGGTTCGATGAAACTAATGGCTCGCAAAGAGAGCACCTACCTCCTGTGCTAGATGAAATGACTCCTGAGGAATCCATCAAGCTAAAGGCTACTGAGGATGTCATACCTACTGAAGAATCTGCTGAAGAAGTCATTCCAGATCATGAAGAAAATCATGCTGGTGCATCTGAAGAAAATGGCTCTGAAGAAAATGCTGAGCCAAATCAAAGTTGCCAACCTGCTCATCCTCGCGTTGCAAATGAAGTACAGATTGAGAGAATCATCAATGACATCAACGCACCAGGTCCTCTTACTCGCTCAAAAGCTTCACATTTGTCTAACTTTTGTGGGCATTTTGCTTTCGTCTCTATCACAGAGCCCACCAAAGTTGATGAGGCATTTCTGGAGCCTGAATGGATTCAAGCGATGCAAGAGGAATTACATCAATTCGAGTTGAACAATGTGTGGGAGCTTATCAAGCGACCAGACCCACGCAAGCACAATATCATCGGCACCAAATGGATCTACCGCAACAAACAAGATGAAAATGGCCTAGTGGTGAGGAACAAGGCTCGTCTTGTAGCTCAAGGCTACACACAGGTTGAAGGGATTGATTTCGATGAAACTTTTGCACCTGTTGCTAGACTTGAGGCTATTCGCATATTGCTTGCTTATGCTAACCATCATAATATCATCTTATATCAAATGGATGTGAAAAGTGCATTCCTCAATGGTAAGCTTGAGGAAGAAGTATATGTTGCTCAACCCCCAGGTTTTGAAGATCCTAAGCATCCTGATCAAGTCTTCAGACTCAATAAGGCCCTCTATGGCCTCAAGCAGGCCCCTCGGGCGTGGTATGATACTCTGAAGGAATTCCTCATGAAGAAAGGCTTCAAACCCGGTTCACTCGACCCAACTCTTTTCACCAAAACATATGATGATGAATTATTCGTGTGCCAAATATATGTTGATGATATTATCTTTGGCTGTACTAACCAACGTTACAGTGACGAATTTGCTTATATGATGAGTGAGGAATATCAAATGTCCATGATGGGAGAATTGAAATTCTTCTTAGGTCTTCAAATTCGTCAACAGCGCAATGACATCTTCATTTCTCAAGAGAAATACCTCAAGGACGTTCTGAGGAAATTCGGTATGCAAGAATGCAAAGGCGTCAAAATCCCTATGCCCACAAATGGCCACCTATGCACTGATGAAAATGGTATAGACTTCGATCAAAAGGTATACCGCTCCATGATTGGCTCTTTACTGTATCTATGTGCATCTAGGCCAGATATTATGCTTAGTGTTTGCATGTGTGCCCGTTTTCAAGCTACACCGAAGTAATCACACCATAAGGCTGTGAAGCATATTCTTCGATATCTAGCTCACACTCCAACACTTGGATTATGGTATCCCAAGGGCTCGGCTTTTGATCTCATTGGATATTCTGACTCTGACTATGCTGGTGATCGTGTGGACCGCAAGTCAACATCAGGCACATGCCATTTCCTCGGACGATCCTTAGTATGTTGGTCCTCGAAGAAGCAGAACTGCGTATCACTCTCTACTGCTGAAGCTGAGTATATTGCTGCTGGTTCTTGCTGTGCTCAATTGCTATGGATGAAGCAAACCCTCAAGGACTACGGCATCAATGTGAAGAATGTGCCACTCTACTACGACAACGAGAGTGCCATCAAAATCGCTCATAACCTAGTTCAGCACTCGAAGACAAAGCACATCCAGATTCGTCATCACTTTCTTTGTGATCATGTGTTGAAGGGCGACATCTCAATCGAGCACGTGAAGACTGAAGAACAGCTAGCCGATATCTTCACAAAGCCCTTGGATGAGAAGAGATTTATCAAGTTGCGGTGTGAGCTAAATATCTTAGAATCTTTGAATGTCCTTTGAAAAGGACACACATCCTAACACTTATGCAAATTGATGACTTAGATGTGCAACACACGAAGAAACGTTTTTCTTCAATCAATGAAGACTAACCCTCTAAGTGTGAAGAAATTAACGAAGAATTTGATTCTCAGAGCCCTACGACAATTGTAAGCGGCGTCTGAAATCACCATTCTTACACGGTGGGTCACGCCACCACAAAAAGTTGAAAATCTTCAAAATTGAGTTTTTCTTCATTTTTCAAATTCTTCAAATTTTCAAATTCTTCAACTTTGCAAAGTCTTCACTCTTTCCGACTGTGTTCTTCATTGACTATATATATATAATTGAGTTTTTCATGTCCTCTACAGTATTCACTTATTGCTAATTCTTCAAGTTGATTTTCTTCTAGGTGAATGTGATCGGACCCGTTCCCCCTCTATGCTAAACTTAACCCAGTCTGTTCACAAATTCTTCATGTGCGTTCTATTTGAAACCCGTTCAAAGTCTTCACTATGTCCTTGATAGCTGAAGAATTTGCGAACGAAACATTAAAATATTCTTATCCGAATTTTTTGGCTTTTGCCGCTCAAACCGTTCCATATCCCTCGATAAGATTTATCTATTCACCCACGATCTAACACGATCTCCACTTCACAGTACGTGGGTGACACATGTCGTTAGGATGAGAAGGGTCAGGGGCACGTTCGTCCATTTTCTTCGGACGAGCGGTTTTTCACCTCGGCTATAAATACCCCTCGCCCTCCTCAGATCTCATTTACCTCGCTCGATCTTACTCCCCTCGCTCGAGCTCTCAGACCTAGCACCGCCGCTACACTCCATCGTTGCCGGTGAGGAAGAGCTTCACTGCCTCGACCTCGTCGCCGTCGTACTCACGCCGGCCGCGGAAATCTTCACTCCGCCGCCGCCGTAGCTGTTTTCCATCGCCAAGTTAGGGCGTGGAAGATCTGAACGGACGAGCTTCTCCACTGCTACTCTCAGTTCATCGTGTTCTTCGTAATGGGTAAATAAAATCTATTTTTACTACCCTTGTTGATTCTGATGATTTCCACAAAATCTTCAAAAGGTGTTTATTCTTCAACTTTCATGTTCTTAAACACCAACTTGCTTCTGTTCTTGATCTGTTTCTCTAAGCAACGTTTTTCTTCAAGATTCCTCAGTTGTGTGGATTTTCAATCTATACAACTCTGGAACCTAAGTCAAAGAACGCTTAGTGAAATTCCTCAAGACACCCCTGGTCAAATTCCTCAAACTTGATACTTTTGAAAAACTTCTGAGAACGCATATGACCTCTCCAAATTCTTCGCACCTATATTCTGTTCACAGGTACACATGTCCGCTGCTGAATCACTAGGTTCTCATCAACTTAACTCATTTGCAGTGTTCCTTGAAGAAAACTTGCATACCTTGTCAGAAAATTCGATTGTTCAAAATCCTCAAGTGAAGAAGATGGCTGATGGTAAAAGACCTCAGAAAGGAGGAAAGAGGCCAGAGACAAATACTGCTTTTGAGATACCTGATGACATCTATGATGAATATTGTACTCCTGATGAAGCAACTCATGGCAAGGAGAACAAAAATCAGCGCAAAGTGCGCATTCAGAAGATTGAGAGGAGATGGGCAAGAGAATGGAGGGAGTATCGATATGTGACTCCAAAGTACATGAAGAAATTCGCTGTCAACCCTCCATGTCCAAGACCTCCATTGGCTCCAGGCCAAGAAGCTGATCCCACAAGCATCAGAAGAGGTGAGGAATTTCCTCAGGAGTGGGCTAAGCGTCAAGCCAAGCTGGCCAAAATGGCTAAAGAGGCAGTGAAGAAATTCAACGAAGATTCTGCTACTGCCGCTGCTGAGGCCTCTGCTAGCAAGCCTAAGAAGGCTATGACAAAGAAACCAGCTGTCAAGACAAGATCCTCAGCTACAATGCCCACACGGCCAAGCTCTTCAAAGCCCTCACGGCCTGATCCTTAAGCAACTTCTTCAAAAGCAGCTCCAACTCCCTCAATTGCAAAATCCTCAGCTGCTCCTCCAAAGTCCTCAGCACCTGTGCATCTTGCCACGTGCCAAAGGACTACTAGAATCTCAATTGCTTCAGGAGTCTCTGCAAGTTCCTCAGCTCCACCTCAGTCTTCAACAGCTCCGACCTTGCTGAAGAAAAAGGCCACTGCTGGACGAGGCACAAGGCCAAGTCCTCACAAGAAGCAGGTCGCCTTTCAGGTTCCGTCAAGTGAAGACGAAGCTGATGATGATGAATTAGCTGAGATCATCAGAGATCGACAACAAAGGGCCACTAGTGCCAAAGGCAGTGATGTGCCTCTCATGCTGGATCCAAGGAAGATCCTTGATTTCATCGATCTATGGCACAAGGATCCAAATACTCCTTTGCCTGAATTGAACCTCACTCCTGGCCAGAGCCACATGTTGACGGCCTTCATAGCCGAAGAAAAATGGAAATTTGAGAAGGCCAGGCAAGTTAAGAAAGCTCAATACAAGAAGGAGCGTTTTCTGAAGAAGCATGTTGTGAATATGTCTCCTGAAGAACTTGTGAATATGCAGGCTGAGATCAAAGCACTCAGTGATGAATTTGACGCTTATCGTGCAGATTGGCTAGGTGCCAAAGTCAGATTCGTCAGAATGGCAAAGGGATTCACTCCAAATGTTGCAGCTTCATCGCAACCCAAATTTCCTCCGACTGAAACATCTGCTCAGCCTACTAAAGAACATGCAAGCACAGCTGATGAAAATCAGACTGTCAAAGAAAATGAAAGCACTAGGGCTGATGAAGAAATTCCAGTCTCTGAAGAAAATGCCAGGGCAACTGCATCAGTTGTGCCTGAAGGATTTCAACCAATTTCTCTGCTCCTCCTGCACCGATGACAAGCATTAACCTTCCTTCTGCAACAGAAGCGAAGAAAACCAAGGCTGCGGAGCGAGCAGCTGTGAAGAAAAGGAAAGCATCTCCCTCCTCAGAGTCTTTAGCTCCAAAGAAAGTGAAGACTTTGACGAGCTCTTATACAAATCCTATAGATGCTGTTCCAATATCAAGCATGCCATCAAAGGAGATCATTCCCTTTGGTGAGGAATATGCAATTTCAAGTGAATCTGATGAAGAAGATCCTTCTGCTGCTTCGACAGAGCAGTTAGATGAAGAAATTGAAGTGGACAATATCACTTTAACTCCGCTGGTATCATCGCCCATGCCTCTATTCACAACTGAAGAGGCAGGCGTTGTGGAAATTGATGATGAAGATGAAGATGTGGACATTGGGTGTACTACACCAATTCTGAATGATGACTACTGGGAAAGTCATCACCCCAATTCACCACTGACGACTCCACTGCAACAAATTCCTCAGTCCCCTGCTCAAACTGAAGAAGTTCCAGCCACTAGTGCTGATGTACATGTTTCTGAAGAAATGGAGGCCAAGGCTGCTGCTGATGCCTTTGCTCCTGAAATTCCTCAGCCTGTGGCTCCAGTGGCTATACCTCAAGAGGCTGTGAAGACTTCAACTGTTAATCTTCAGCCCAAGCCACAGAACCCTCACTCCAAGAAGCAGAAGTTCAATGCTGTAGATTTCTTCAATGAGCATATATTCTTCACTGACTACAATCCCTATGACTCTGCTCGACTTCGGCGCAAGCGCTTCTGGACTGCTAGCCAGATGAACTTCTATTCCTCACTGTTGTTTGATAAGGACAAAATCTTTGACCATGAGCAAATTCCTCATGTGGATATGGAATTGCTGCCCTCCTTCACCCTAGTCCTCAGTGTTCTTCATGATGCTGGGTTACTCAACTTCTGCACCGACATCTGCGATTGGAATGAAGAACTCATTCTTCAATTCTTCGCCACGCTGCATATTACTGGAAATGTTGATGATGTCAATTCATGGGTATTGGACTGGATGACCGATAATACTCATTTCAAAGCACCGGCCTCTGAATTGCTTCATGCCGTCCTAGTCAGTCCTCCCACTGAAGGTGCAAGGCTTCTCTATGTTGAACCTGAACTATCCGATCATCTGATGCAAGTGCTGATGAAGCCTTTGAAGCCAGGCCAAGGTCCAAGGACCAAATTCCTTGTCAAGGAATTGCTCTATGTGCCAAGGACAGTTTATTGCATATTGACCAAAACCCTCAGTCCAATCAAGGGCCACAACTCTGATGACGAAGAGGTTGTTGGCATTATGAAGAATCTGCTGTTCAATATCATGCATGGTATTCCTATCAACTACCATGATTTCTTCATGAGGACTTTGGCCAATGCTGCTCTGTCACCTTTTGAGTTGAAGCCTTATGCTCCCTGGATCATGAAGTTCATCAGATCAAGGTCTTCAATTCATTATAAGGCTAACTTTCAAAATCATCTCAGCTATTTGCCCCGTATTGAAGTCCTCAAACGGACTATTTCCTCAGCTGACGAGAAGGGCAAGGCTACAGTTATTGATGAAGGTACTCGTCCATTGGATGGACAGTTTCTCAAAGCTACTTCATATTCCACCAATGATGACTCTGCAACACAAGATTCTGCCGCCAAAACTTCAGAACAAAATCCTCAAGCTACAGCTCCGCGTGTGATGACTGATCATGAACTTCTCCTTAGTCTTCATCAGAAAGTTGATCGAAATCACAAGTTGGTCAAGCGTCAGTTTGGTGCAATTCTTCAGAACATGACAGTCACTCAAAATACTGTGAAGAAGAATCACTACTACTTGCATGAAGTCTTTGACCGCACTTGGGCTATTCTGTCGAATCTTTGTAGTGCTGAAGATCTCAAGGAGATGGGCTTCCAACATGACTTTGACTGGTCTCAGCCACCTTCGAAGAAATTCAAGAAGGTCAAAGTTCCTCAGCTTGTTGCCAGTTCATATTAATCATTGCGCGAGACGGATGAAGCTGAAGACTTGAACGACACCGCGGCAGGCCCTACCTCAATGGACGACCCCAACAACGCTAGCGCTCCTCCATCGACAACATGATGATATTCTTCAGGGGCGTTAGTCCTCATTTTTCGTCCCTTTTGGTCATTCGATGACAAAGGGGGAGAAATTTGAGTTAGTCTTCAAGCGGGTCTTATATATGGGCTATATTTCTGTTAAGTTACAACTCTTGCTTTTCTGAGGTGTTTGCTCTGATGAGTTGTAAACTTAAGTCCTATGGTGGTCTGATACTTTTGAACTGCTTTCTGCATGCTTATTTCCTCAAGTACCTTAATGCACGCATGCTGAATTTCGTCAGACACCATATTTCATCATGCATTTCAAATTCTTCATATCATATGTTAAATGCGTGTATGAATTACAAGATATAGGAGGAGATCTCCATGATATTACTCTACAATGTGCATTTGCTATTCAAAGCAAATTCCTTAAATATGCACATCTTCAGGGGGAGTTCTTCTATATCTTGCAATCAAATTCCTCATTATCAGTATTAACACTTCATATGTTTATCCCCGTTGAAAACTTAACCTATATTGTCATCAATCACCAAAAAGGGGGAGATTGTAAGTGCATCTAGTGCCCCTTAGTGATTTTGGTGTATTGAAGACTTATAGTTTAAGGGACTAATGCATTTGTGAGTGTACACAGGTCTATAAGTCTATGAGGAGTTTGATATTTACGATGAATGTCGACCCCTAAAAATGAATGTCATCAGTTGAAGACTTTGGTTTTCTTGAAGACTTTGAAAGTGAAGAAATTGGTGTGACCTTGAAGACTTGATATTCATGCGAGGATTATGAAGCGTGAAGACTTTTGTTTTCATAGTTTCATTTTCTTCTTCTTGAGTCATAGGAAACACCGTACTGTTAAAGGGGGTCGAGGTAAAACTAAGGAAAAGTTTCCAAGTGATGCTCATCTCAAAATCCTACACCTACCCAATCCTTTCGAGTGAAGCCATTGGAAATCTCATACAGTTCAGTCAATTTCTTCAGTGACAGAGACGAAGTTCTTCTGTTCTCTAAGGAATTTTTTCTGACTGAGGAGTTAGGAATTTGCCAGTGCGGATTGCCTACAAGTGAGGAACATGATAGCCCTGAGGAATTTGAGAGCTCAAATTTCCGACCGTTGCTGTGCTACGCGCCAGCTGTCCAAATATCCTACCCACCTAACGGTCATATCATTGAAGGGCATTTATGTCTTATCATGTCGGGCTGCTCCCTAGGCTATAAATAGCCGCCCCCTACAACCACTAGCTGGTTGGCTGCTTCGAGAGAAACTGACACTTGTCATTTAGAGCATCCCATCCTCTGAGGACTTTGAGCGAAAATCATCAAGTGAGGAAAAACCCAAAAACCTACAAACCCAAAGTGATTGAGCATCACTGAAGAGATTGTTCCTGTGTGGAACCGATGCTTGTTACCTTTGAGGACTGTGCATCATCCAGACGGTTAGGCATCATGGTCTAGAGCATCCAAGAGGAATTGTGGATCGCCGAGTGACCGAGTCTGTGAAGGTTTGGAAGTCACCTATGAAGACTTACCATGAGTGATTGGGCGAGGTCTGTGTGACCTTAGCTCAAGGAGAATACGGTGAGGACTGTGTGTCCTCAGGTTTAAATACCTAGCCGCTCCAACCAGACATACAACTGTCACAGCAGTTGGAACTGGTCTACCAAATCATTGTCTTCACCGAGCTACTGGTTCTATTTCCTCAACTCTTTCATTTCCTCATTCATGTGTTGATTTACTTGATCGTTACTGTGTGAAGACTTTGACTGAAGACTTTCTCAATTTTCTCAATCTTATTTCTTCAGTCACTTAGTCTTCAGCCTGCTTATCCTGTGTTTCACGCTACCTGTACTCTGTGCCTATTTCATTTCATCATGATGACGGTACTTATGCCATGTTATGTTTGCATCTGAGTACTTATTCCGCTGCTAAGTAGTTTGTTGCTTAGGAATTTCCTCACCTTGGAATTCTTCAGTGACGAATTTGTAAAAATCGCCTATTCAACCCCCCTCTAGTCGATATAATGCACTTTCAACTGGCCATCCCCAACTTCCCCAAGTCTGCCGAGACCTCCGATGTGAGATCCTTTATGATTCCCCTTTGTATTCAAGCTCGGACTCGGGCTATAGCCAGCACTAGTTGTCGCCGTGCTCCGCCGGAGCTCTACCGCCATTTTTGAGCTCCGTGCCGTCGTTGAGTTCTACCCCGTGGCCAGCCGATGTCACCATCGTGCTCCTGGCACCCCTACGAGGACGCCCGACACCTTAAGTCGTCAGACCCATGCTCGTCCACTCGAAACCATCGAACAACGCCGTCGGCGGCCGCTAAGCGACATTGTTGTTGTCGTCCCTGACCACCCCTGAGCTCGCGGCTACCGCAGATCGATGCGCGCCGTCGCCCACATCACGTAGGAACTCTCGGTCGACCATTTGGTCACCGGAGTGAGATGCTCCGAGCGCCGCCTTCCTCTGCTACTGCACGCGCGCCCCGCCCCTGGCCTCACCTCCGCGTGTCGCGGCGCGCCCGCAGCCACCCTTGCTCGCGCTCACCACACGCCAGCCACACCCCGCGAGCCTCCCTGCTGCTCCCTAGCCGCGCGCCTGCCCGCGCCCTGCTCCCCTCGCTCGCGTGCGCCCACGGCCACCGCTACTGCTCCTTACACTGCTCTGCTGCTAGCACTGCTACTAGCCGCTGGCTGCGCTAGCTACTGCGCCGCCGCCGCCGCTCGCCCCTTGCTGGTGCTCACTACTGCTGCTACTTGCTGCTGCTCAAATTCCCGCCGCCGCTCTGCTTTGCTGTGGCTGCTCGCTGCTACACTACATTCAGCCTGCTGCTGCTACAGTAACTGAATGTTACTGTACCAGTAGCTAGCTTTGCTACTACTACATTGTTTAACCCCATGGACTGCCCCTAAACAGCGACTAAACAACTGTTAACATGAATTAAAATTATATGGACAGAAAGTACACTTGACAAACTCCATTTTATACCATTGGAAAAAATCCATTTGAGGCACGGATAAAATCCTATGAAATTAACAAAAGGCTATGTTCTGTTAATTGAAAAACAGAAAACAGAAATACAGCAGTAGCACTTTTCAGACAAAGATTTGAACAAGCAAATGGACACTAATGTAGATGGACTTGATACTATCATGTAGATCACAGAAAATTGATCAAGATTGATATAAGGCACTAGCCCATAGGATGAATAGGACACTAGCTATAGCCTCTGGAAAGCAGCTAAGTGAAGTTAAAAACTGAACAATTCTCAGATAGCCAATTTTTAGATATTCCAGAAAATGTTTAAAAAAACTTCAGAAAATCATAGAAATTCATCCGTAGCTCGGATGGAAAAACTTTATACATAAAAGTTGATCAGAAAGACGAGACGAATCCGATGATGCCCTCTGTGTGGCTGTCTCATGCCTCTAACACTGCAAACATGGAACCTTCCCCCTCCGGGTCACCTGCCCGATAGTAAACATCCTCAGATATTTTCCCGCCCCGTCTATAACGTGTAGCACTGCGTTAGAACACCCCTAGCGTAGCTTTTTGCCATGTCTTGATTTGTGATTGCTCTTGTTGCCGTGTATTTATCAGTTTCTTCCCCCTCTTCTCTCCGGTAGATCCCGGTACCGGCGTAGCTCCCGAGGACTGCTACTTCACCGACGACCCCGTTTTTGCCGCAAAGCTTCCATGCAAGCACCCCGCCCTTGAACATGTCGATATCGCCTATTCTTTCTCTCTTATGCTTGCATTAGAAATTGCTACTGCTACTGTTTATCCTATTTCTGATGCATAGCCTGTTTTTGTAACTGCTGTTGATAGCTACCAGTTTATCCTAAACTGCTTAGTATAGGTTAGATAGAGACCCACCAGAGACCCCCACTTTGTCCCAAGTTGCCCCCGCTGGATTATCAGATGACTCGATCAACGTGATCGACAACCAGGCCTCGACATCGCACGTCACCCCCCTTAGTTATACGACACTGCAGCGTTACTATCGAGTGCCGAGGGTGATACCTCATTTAGCACTTCTGATGTTAACTCTGTAGAGTAGCTATTCGGTCGTGGTCATCGAGGGTGATTCCTCCTTCACCACTCCCGATAACGACGCTCTCGTGCAACACCTCAGGTGTGAACCCATCGAGGGTGATTCCTCCGAGTTTACCTTGACGGATACATCGAGTAGGAATCCAACGAGGGTGATACCTCGGATTCCCTGATGTATGGACAAACGGACACTTGGACTTTACAACTGTTACTTGGAAAGGCGGGTCGACCCTGAGGGGTACCCGCGAGTGTTGTGGAGACGGGTTGACCTGGAGGGTGCCCTAGATATAATTACGAGGTGTGGCCGGGCATTCTTAGCCCTTGCCGCAAGTCCTCGAGACGGGGCGATGGGGTCACATCGATCGTGAGTCTCTGCTCATTGCCGCACAAACCCCAATACATTAACAGTTTGGATATTTGATCCGAGTGGGCCTCTGGCCCGATAGCACTAACCATCACATGGGAACAGTTATGGGCACTCTGCGTCGTATGCATCAGCTGAAGCTTAATGGACATCAGCGACTGAGCGGCGCACATTGGGTTGGACCGCGTAACACAACCACCTTGATAGTGTGGGTTTCTAGGTCTGCTCTCGGTGGCCCCGCAACGTGCAGGAGTTCCCGGGGCGATGGCCCAAGACCCCTGGGGGCATAGGTTTAGTCCGGCGTGCTGACCTCTCTGTTAAGCCTAGGTCGGGTTGCGGCGTATCGTTTGGCCGAGGCCGGGCATGACCAAGAAAAGTGTGTCCGGCCAGAGTTAATCGAGCGTGGTGGGCAAGTTGGTGCACCCCTGCAGGGAAGAACTAATCTATGCATAGCCGGATCCTCGGTAACGGACGCTCGGAGTTGTATCCCGATCGATACAACTAGAACTTAATGATGAGACAAGAAATGGATATTAGGGCTCTGGGATTGCTTTCTCGCAGGGAGTCGAGAAAGAATCTCTGGCCGAGGTTGATACTTAATGTTACTACTACTTTATACTATGCTAATCTACACTCTTCTAATGCTGCAAGACCACTGAAGATGCTAGTCTTTGATAGGACTAGGCCTTCTCTCTATTCTGGCATTTCTGCAGCCCAGTCCACATATACAACCTTTCTTTGAAAATGTTGCATATGTAGTGTAGATCCTTGCTTGCTGAGTACTTCAGATGAGTACTCACGGTTGCTCTGCTTCCTCTTTTTCCCCATATCCGTTTGATGCAACCAGATGACGGAGCCCCTGAGACAGCTGCCCCCGCCGATGACTACTACTACCACCCCGAGGGTGGTTACTACTACGAGCTTGCCGACGACCAGGAGTAGGATCGGAGGGTCCCAGGCAGGAGGCCTGCGCCTTTTTGATCGTAGTGTTTTTCTTTTACCCCGCCTTCTTACAGGCTTATTTGTTTCTCTTTTATATCTGTACTCAGATATCTGATGCTTCCGCTGACGCTTGTATGCGAGCTTATGTATTCGAGCCCTCGAGGCCCCTGGCTTGTAATATAAAGCTTGTATGACTTTATTTATGCTTTAGAGTTTGGTTGTGATATCTTCAAGTGAGTCCTTAGGCTTGATCGTTTGCATTTGCGTGTATGATTAGTGCACGATTAAGCCGGGGGCATCACAGGTTGGTATCAGAGCCGACCGCTAGTAGGAGTCCCCCTTTCCAACTCCTTGGCCAAAGTTGAGTCTAGTCATCCAAAACTATTTTACTAACTTGGCTGTGTGGCTTACGGGCCCACGTCGCCATTGGGTGGTATTAGGATCTTTTATTCCTCATCTATACTCTGGGACTCTGATCTCTCTTCTTTTCGGGTTAAAGATTTTACTAACTCTGACCTTAGGTTCTCATAACCACTTCATCCCGGAGAGCCCCTTTACTACAGATGATCGCTTGCTTTGCCAGAAGATTCTGTAGAGACTCCTCGATGTTTCCCGAGACCCTGTGCCCACTGCTTTGCAGTTCCTGACCACCGATAAATCCCCATGAATAACATCCTTGTCATTTGTACCTTCGTCCCCAATGGCTCTTGTTGTTACAAGTTATCCCTAATACTCTCCGTTGTTCCGAGAATCCTTTGTGCCTTCTGCTTTGCAGATTCTTTTTGCACTGTGGATAATTCACTTACCCGGGGTCCGTTCATCCCCAGTTGTTCATATGCTTTCCAAAATACTTTGAAATGCTATCTGATCTCCCGAAAATCCTCTGCAGCCTACTGCTCTTGATTTTCCTTGCCTGCTTGCATTATGGTTAATTCCACATGTCTAGCAATATTTATTAAAATCCTTTGTGATTGTCATTCGGTTCCTATGGATTCAATGTGTGTGCGAATACTCGCAATCATCAATTAATCCTTAGAAATTTTCTTTCTGGCTCAGACATCATTCCGGATATGAGCTGGTTCTTGCCCAATCAAGATTTGAACGGGTGCACCTCTAAGTCTATTCAACTTACTCATCTTTTGATCAGAGCCTCTGCTTCCGATCCTTCGTCTTGAAATCATAATTCCTTTGTACTCAAGCATCGAATTATTCAGACGTTTCTATAAGCCGATGCCTTTGCATCCCCTTCTTCATCTGATTGATTACTGATACTCACATCAACTCTGTTGTGAACCGCCAGATCCATTGTTGGGTTGTTATCCGACAGTGTCCTTAATATCCAAAATCTTGTGAGTTCTCCCCTGATACATAATGCCTTTTGGTAAATTGTATCCTCCATTTTTGACAGCCTTGCTCTACTACCGAGCTTGAGTTATTTACTCCTGAAGTTCGTGGTATATGGTCCTAAGATGCCCCGATGGGTTGAACCTATGCCTTCTTAATCTGTGTGAACCCGAAAATTTTCGTGGGTCATACTCCACTGGTATTTTACCAGGTAGTTCTTCATGTTCATATAATTTTAACAGAGCAGTGAATGAAAGATTATGCATTGGAGAAGTGGGAGTCGAGCTTGAATCTTGGTGTTCATGCCCATGGACTCGATGTAGAAATTATCATGGAAGCTGCTCGTAAAAATAATTATTTCCTCGGTACAAATTCATCTTGTATCTGAGAATTGATACTTTGCAATCGTGGTTCCGACTATATTTCCTACTTGATCCCATTTCCCGGATATGTTAAAATACTTGTCTTCTGCAGATCTTTTCACCTGTCCAACCTATATTCTGATCAACCTACAAGTATTGCCTTTGTTATCTCGAGGATATTGTGTCATTGCACTACCTCTTGTGAATTCTTATTGGGATGATACTCCTTCACATCATTCGTAGCCTGATCGGCTATATCATTATCGTGCTAATTCTAAATGTGCTACCTGGTCCTTATGCCCGGAGCAACTTCCGATGATGAGCTAATTGTTGGGGAACGTAGTAATTTCAAAATTTTCCTACGCACACACAGGATCATGGTGATGCATAGCAACGAGAGGGGAGAGTGTGTCCACGTACCCTCGTAGACCGAAAGCGGAAGCGTTAGCACGACGCGGTTGATGTAGTCATACGTCTTCACGATCCGATCGATCCAAGTACCGAACGCACGGCACCTCCGAGTTCAGCACACGTTCAACTCGATGACGTCCAGCGAGCTCCGATCCAGCAAAGCTTCACAGGAGAGTTTCGTCAGCACGACGGCGTGGTGACGGTGATGATGATGCTACCGACGCAGGGCTTCGCCTAAGCACCGCTACGATATGATCGAGGTGGATTATGGTGGAGGGGAGCACCGCACACGGCTAAGAGATCAATGATCAATTGTTGTCTCTATGGGGTGCCCCCTGGCCATGTATATAAAGGATGGAGGGAGGAGGAGGCCGGCCCTCACAGGGCGCGCCCAAGGTGTGGAGTCCTACTAGGACTCCCTAGTCCTAGTAGGATTCCACCTCCCACATGGAATAGGAAAAGGGGAAGGGAGAAGGAGAAGGAAGGAAGGGGGCGCCCCCTTTCCCTAGTCCAATTCGGACCAGTCCATGGGGAAGGGGCGCATCCACCCTTGAGGCCTTTCTCTCCTTTCCCGTATGGCCCATTAAGGCCCAATACGAATTCCCGTAACTCTCCGGTACTCCGAAAAATACCCGAATCACTCGGAACCTTTCCGATGTCCGAATATAGCCTTCCAATATATCGATATTTACCTCTCGACCATTTCGAGACTCCTCGTCATGTCCCCGATCTCATCCGGGACTCCGAACAAACTTCAGTCATCAAATCACATAAACTCATAATACCGATCGTCACCGAACTTTAAGCGTGCGGACCCTACGGGTTCGAGAACTATGTAGACATGACCGAGACACGTCTCCGGTCAATAACCAATAGCGGAACCTGGATGCTCATATTGGCTCCCACATATTCTACGAAGATCTTTATCGGTCAAACCGCATAACAACATACGTTGTTCCCTTTGTCATCGGTATGTTACTTGCCCGAGATTCGATCGTCGGTATCTCAATACCTAGTTCAATCTCGTTACCGGCACGTCTCTTTAATCGTTCCGTAATACATCATCCCGCAACTAACTCATTAGTTACAATGCTTGCAAGGCTTATAGTGATGTGCGTTACCGAGTGGGCCCAGAGATACCTCTCCGACAATCGGAGTGACAAATCCTAATCTCGAAATACGCCAACTCAACAAGTACCTTCGGAGACACCTGTAGAGCACCTTTATAATTACCCAGTTACGTTGTGACGTTTGGTAGCACACAAAGTGTTCCTCCGGTAAACAGGAGTTGCATAATCTCATAGTCATAGGAACATGTATAAGTCATGAAGAAAGCAATAGCAACATACTAAACGATCAAGTGCTAAGCTAACAGAATGGGTCAAGTCAATCACATCATTCTCCTAATGATGTGATCCCGTTAATCAAATGACAACTCATGTCTATGGTTAGGAAACATAACCATCTTTGATTAACGAGCTAGTCAAGTAGAGGCATACTAGTGACACTTTATTTTGTCTATGTATTCACACATGTATCAAGTTTCCGGTTAATACAATTCTAGCATGAATAATAAACATTTATCATGACATAAGGAAATAAAATAATAACTTTATTATTGCCTCTAGGGCATATTTCCTTCACTAATCTTACGTCGATCTTCCTCATCTTATCATTTCACCTCAAACAACAAGCTTGATTTCGAGCTTGTGTCGAATCCGTGGTTTTCATAGCCTTTCACTTCATCCTTCCTTTTGCTTGATGTCGTCGCTGCTCGATGACATCCTTGACTTCCTGCCAACACAGACCTGGTTGTGTTTGGTTATACCCTACGTTCCGAGATAATCTTGGAAATGTTCCTTTGTATCTCTTGTGATCTTCATATCCAACCCTTACTTGAAACACCATGGTATTGCTACCTCGAAGCATGACTGTGGTATTCTGAATATCAACAAGAACATTGGAGGCACATTGCCAAATGCTCCTTGATCTATTATCCGGACACCGTTGTACGGGTAACATCTTGATTTTTCCCTTGCCCCTTTATCTAAATAAGTGATGTACTTGTTGTTCTGACATGTATATCATGCTCTTCTTTTCCTTGGGAAAAGTTACACTCCTAATTCTTGGGTATAGACACATTTTTTTCCTTTTCATTGGTCTGTTTAATCCGATAATTCCATTTTCCTTTCCATTGGTTTGTTTAACCTTTCTTGTGATCTATATGTTATAAGCAGAAATAATTCCCTGCTTATGGAAATACCCCGGTGTACAACCTTGTCAGAGAGACCCTGTTACTATTATTGATAACATTCCGGTAACCTCCGATGGACGAGAACTTTGCCTATTGGTTTGCCTCGTTCAACGAGCAGGAAAATGGTTCTCTTCATCCCTCGCCCTTGGTACCGACGATGTTACCGACATAGCTGACAGACTATCCTCTAACATACCTTGTTGTCATGACCGGTAAGATGTCACCGTTCTCCCTACTTTTGATCGACACCCCCCCACAGTTCCACAGGATTAGAACCTGACTCTCTTGTATATCTTTGATTCCGAAGTTTCCGTTGCTCTTGGCCTTGTGTGTTATCACGAGCCACCCTCCGAGAGTTGAATTATTCCCGATGCTCTAAACGCCTTTTCACACACTGTTCAGGAATCAATCGGATGTCCACTCGCTTGAAATTTCTTACTGTACCTTCATACTTTGCTCTCGAAGTTTTCTTAAGATTCAACTCGAGAGATACTTCTGCCACATTCCCTATATCGTCCACCAGATAATCGACCTTGCAAGGGTTAGTTTTTCCGAAGTTACCCTTTACTTCCCCACTTAAATCTCGGGACGAGATTTCTTGTAGTGGAGGAGATTTGTAACATCCCCAGTATCATACTACAGTAATCTCCCCCTAATAGTGACCATGTTCAGCTTCATCGAGAATATGAATCGGATGCTCCTTATAAGATAGATCATCTTGTAATTCGAGCATTTCATGATCCACTGCTCGGTGCGGAGATTCCTTGAAGCAACGACGAAGTTGCGACACATGGAAGACGTCGTGGATATGAGAGAATTGCAGCGACAACTCAAATTTATATGCCACCTGACCACGTCTTGCAACAATGTGGAAAGGACCAATGTAGCGGGGAGCTAACTTGCCCTTCATTCCGAAACGGTGAGTGCCCTTCATAGGAGTGACATGCAGATAAGCTTGATCACTAGGTTGATAAGTCAAACCCCATCGTTTGCGATCATAGTTGCTCTTTTGTGTAGGAGATATGCCCTAGAGGCAATAATAAATGTTATTATTTATCTCCATACTCATAATTATGTTTATGTTCCATGCTATAACTGCTGTGGTTCCCGAGCCCGTATATCCATAAAGGCTCTGGGGAAAACCCACGTGCACATGTGGAATAATAAACAGTAAAATGTATTCCTAGTCATGCCTCTAAGACTAGCTCAAGTGTTGCATGATGATTATGTTTTCCCAATCATGGGCATGTCTATGCCAGCAGCTTTGAGGGCACAATGTTAGTAGAACATTTGTGTTGAATCGACCCGAATTGATGTTATGCTATGAGATTCATTCGTCACGAGTTAATGGTTAATAACACAGAGATGGTTAATGTTTGCATGATTCCTTAGACCATGAGAGTATCGAGTTTCTTCATGCTTGCTTCATGAACTTTGGGGTTTGTTAAATGTCATCCGTAAATGGGTGGCTATTACGGCGGCTTACGGGTTCATGGAAAAGTATGTCAAGTAACTTGATAGCTCGAGATTGGTATTTGCTCCTCCGACGATGGAGAGATATCTCTGGGCCCTCTCGGTGTTACGGTATCCATCATTGTCTGGCTAGACACTTTGTGATTTGATCACGGGGATGCCGGAACACGGTAACGAGAAAAGAGAACAATACCGGTAACGAGGTAACTGGCATAGTGGACAAGTTGTTAATCCACAGGGATGCCAACATGTCTCATCTCGGGTATTTGTAACATATCGCGAAGCAACAGGAATAGCACACGGCAACTGGAGGTTCACTCGAATATTCATTCGTGTGGGTATAGGGGTCAATATGGGTGTCCACGGCTCCGATGTTGATCATTGATCGGAAGGGGTTCCGTGTCATGTCTATACTTCACCGAACCTATAGGGTCATATGCTTAAGGGTCATCTATCTGCTGAATACTAGACAGGGAGTCTGAGAGAAAATTTCCGGAAAAAGTTTTTCGGAGACAGCGGAAAAGTTCCGACGAGAGAGGTCACCGGATGAGTTCCGGTGATACTGAAAAGTTGTTTCAGAGGATACCATAAAGTCAAATTGGTTTCGGCACATGCCTGATAATTCTTGGAGGGTGCCAGAATCATTCTGGAAACTTCTGGGAATTTTCTGGAAGAAAAACCTGAAATGTTCCGGAGCTGCCGAAACCGCTTTAGATGCTTTTCGCAGATGAAATCACTAAACTAGAATTGTTCCAGAACGCGTTGAAAATTATTTTAGTGGGTACTAGAAATGTTCTAAGCCCACATAAATATTTTCAGTTCGAACGGACGCTGAAAAATGTTGTTATGAATAGTGAAAATACTATTTTGAATAGTGGAAACACTGTATGTATATAGTGGAAACACTATTGTAAAATAGTGGAAACACTATTGTAAAATAGTGGAAATACTATTAGGGGATGATGCAGGCATGGTGATGCAGGCATAGTGATGCAGGCATGGTGATGCAGGCATAGTGATGCAGGCATGGTGATGCAGGCAACACTATTTGGAGGCTTTCCTTATATGCCCTTGTGGTGTGCTCACCTCATGGGCATTTTGGTAATTCCACCCCTTGGCTTGGCCTATATAAGGAGGTGGAGAGGAGCTCTTCATACTCACTCATTCTCACATACATGCCATTGCAATGATCTGGCTTCTTCTCTCCCTCCCCGCGAAATAGTTTCGTAGAGCCGAAAGACTGTCTGGGTTCCGGTGGGAACTAGTTCTGGACGGCGAAGCCCTGCCGGATAGATGACACCGTATGTGTGCAACTCTGTAGAGAGGTCGTAGTTTTTATCTTAGTGCCCGAGGGGCTATTCGTGAGTGCCTCCCGAAGGGCTGTCCGAGTGACTGTTCAAGTTTCGAAGGTCCTCCCGAAGGGCTGTCCGCGACACCGTCCGGGGGACTGTTCGACCGCCTCCCGGAGGGTTGTCCGAAGGGAAGACGAGGGTATACATCCTCGCGGTTGGGAGGTTGTAAATCCTAGCTGCGGGGATCTGCACCGCCTATCGTCATCGACTCTACTTCCGCTGCGCTACGAGTCGGTAACGAAAATGATCAAACCTTGTATGCAGTCTCCATAGTGGTCCTGGGCTGGTGCGTAGGTCAGAAATTTTTTGTTTTCTGCTGCATTACCCTACATTTTGACGGTCCTGAGCCGCCTTTAGATTTTCTCGAACGATACGGACTTGCTCTTCAGCGTGTTGAATAATATTCGGACCCACGAGCGGTCGTTCCCCAGTTTCTGACCAATTCAGAGGGGTTCGACACTTACGCCCATAAAGTACTTCAAAGGGAGCCATTTTTAAGCTGGCTTGATAGTTGTTGTTATAAGAGAACTCAGCATACGGGAGAGATTCTTCCCACTTTTTGCCGAAGGAAATAACACAAGCTCACAGCATATCTTCAAGTACGTGATTGACTCGCTCAACTTGGCCTTGGGACTGGGGGTGATAAGCTGAACTCCAGGTAATATGAGTTCCCATAGCTTCTTGGAAACTTTCCCAGAACTTAGAAGTGAAAAGGCCGCCACGGTCCGAACTGATCTCCTTCGGAATACCGTGGAGTGATACAATTCTGGAGATATATAATTCTGCTAAGTGACTAGCAGTGATCATCTCTTTGACAGGTAGAAAGTGGACAACCTTAGAAAGTTGGTTGACAACGACAAGAATAGCATCGTGACCCTTCTGTGATTTGGGAAGGCCAGTAATGAAATCCATCTGAACCTTATCCCATTTCCATAGAGGAATAGGAAGGGGTTGTAGAATTCCAGCAGGCTTCTGATGTTCTGCTTTAACGCGAGGACACACATCACATTCAACAACATAGAGAGCAATATCCTGCTTCATTCTAGACCACCAGTACCTTTGAGGGAGGTCACGATACATCTAGGTGCTACCCGGATGAATAGACAGCGGTGTATCATGTGCCTCCTTCATGACCTTGTCAGTCATAAGCTCGAAGCGAGGTACGACAATGCGGTCTCTGAAATACAAGGTTCCATCTTCAGACAGTGAGAAATCCCTGTACTTTTCAAGGTGAAGATCTTTCTTCATCAGATCAACTTCAGCATCTTTAGCTTGCGCACTCTTAATAGCCTTCTCAAGGTCTGGTTCAACAATCATAGTATTTAGGTATCCTTGAGGAACTATCTCAAGATTTAGCTTTCGAAGCTCTTCATACAGGAGTGGTTGCTGTAACTGGACCTCAAGCTCACAGCAGTAGGATTTATGGCTCAATGCAACAGCCATTACATTAGCCTTGCCAGGGGTATAAGAAATACCCAAATCATAGTCTGTAATGGTCTCCATCCATCTTTGCCGACGGAGGTTCAGAGATGGCTGAGTGAACAAGTACTTCAGACTTTTATGATCCGTGTAGATTTCGCAGCGATTACTGAGGAGGTAATGTTGCCACAACTTCAATGCATAGATGACAGTAGCTAGTTCTAGATCATGTACTGGATAGTTCTCTTCATGCGGACGCAACTGTCGAGAGCCATATGCAATCACTTTATGCTCTTGCATTAGGACATAGCCTAATCCTTCACAGGATGCGTCGCAATAAATCATGAAGTCTTTGCGAGAATCTGGAGGAGCAAGTACTGGGGCAGATGTTAGCTTGTCTTTGAGTGTTTGAAAACTTTCCTGACATTTTTCTGTCCACTCAAACTTAACGCCTTTGTGAAGCAGATCAGTCAAAGGCTTAGCAATCTTTGAGAAATTCTCGACAAAGCGACGGCAATAGCTTGCAAGGCCGAGAAAACTTCTGACTTGCTTGACATTCTTCGGTGGAGTCCATTCAAGAATAGCCTGAACTCGTTCTGGGTTAACAGCAATGCCATCTTTGGAGATCACGTGGCCGAGATATGTCACTTCAGATAACCAGAATTCACACTTAGAATACTTGGCATATAGTTTATGTTCACGGAGCTTCTCCAGTACAAGCCGAAGATGTTCGGCATGTTCTTCTTCATTCTTCGAATATACCAGAATATCATCTAGATAAACCATGATGAATTTGTCGAGATAATCCATGAAGATGTAATTCATCAGGCGGGAGAACGTAGCTGGATCATTTGTTAAGCCAAATGACATGACAGTGTACTCATAAGAGCTATAACGAGTAACAAAGGCAGTCTTTGGAATATCCTCTTCGCGAACACGGATCTGATGATAACCCAACCTCAAGTTGAGTTTAGAGAACACCGATGATCCAGCAAGTTGATCATACAGATCATTGATCCGAGGAAGTGGATACTTATTCTGTATGGTTGCCTGGTTGATAGGACGGTAATCTTGAACCAACCTATTCATACCATCTTTTTTTTAACAAAGAGAGAAGGAGCTCCCCAGGCAGATGAACTGGGGCGGATGAAACCCTTTCTAAGTGACTTGTCGATTTCCTCCTTAAGTTCAAGAAGTTCATGCGGCGGCATCTTATAAGGACGCTTCGCAATAGGAGTAGTGCCCGGCTTCAAGTCTATGATGAATTCAACAGCTCTAGCAGGGGGTATTCCTGGAAGTTCTTCTGGAAAGACATCTTGAAAATCACGAACAACTGGAATGTTCTCGATGCCTTCAAGAGGTGAAGCATTCAATGCATTCAGAGCATATATCTGGCTCTCAGCATCCTGAGCTATTCGGGCTGAGTATTTGACTGTTTGGCCAGAAGGGTGTGTGATGCAGACTGTCTCAGCGGCACAGTCAATCAAAGCTTTATGAGGCTTCAACCAGTCCATACCCGGAATAATTTCTATGTTGGAGGTCTTGAGAGCAATAAGTGAAACGGGGAACACAAATCCTCCAATCACAATGTGGTTACCGTGGATTACCAAGGTAGTTTGCCAATTAGCCCCAGGTGACTGGATTACTAATGGGGTGCACATCTCCTTGAAAGGTATATCATGGCTTCATGCAAAACTTTCGGACATGAAGGAGTGCGACGCTCCAGAATCAAAGAGTACAGAAGCTGGGATTGAATTCACTAGTAGGGTACCCATCACAATTTTGGTATCCTATCGAGCTTCTTCAATTTTAACATGGTTGACATGGACAGGTTGACTAGCAGGTAGTCTAGCAATATGATTCCTGGAATGATGGGTTCAATGGTTCTTTCTACGACCAACAGGAGGACGTGATGCATTCTGAGGCTGACCCTGGCGACAGTTGATAGCAAGGTGCCCTGGCTGTGCACACTTGAAGCAATTTCTATCATTGGGGAGGATCCATACCATTAGGCTGTCCAGCTTGAACCGTTAGCTGTCTCGGCGGTGGAGGCAAACGAGGTGCAACATAAGAAGGTCTCGGTGCAGGGGCAGGTCGGTGAAAAACATTGTGCGGGATCCAGACTTGACGTTTCTGAGCAGGCTGAACCGAAGACGAGCCGACATCTCGAGTACGCTTGTACGACTCCTGGTATTTAGTTAGAGCAGTTTCAACTCGGAAAGTTTGGCTGACAAGCGTTGCGAAGTCTGTGCAATCATGGACAGCAAGTGCGAGGTTTATATCAGTACGCAGTCCTTCACGGAATTTCTCCTGCTTGCGAGCGTCAGTGCAGACGTCATCTTCTGCATAGCGGGATAATTCAAGGAATTTCCTCTGATATTCATCCACAGTCATTGTGCCCTGTATGAGTTTATGGAACTCCCTCTTCTTCTGGTCCATCAGACCTTGAGGAATGTGCCGTGCACGGAAAGCTGACTGAAATTCCTGCAAAGTGGTTACAGTTTCAGCAGGCAGCATACGCCTGTGGCTTTCCCACCGTTGAGCAGCTGGGCCCTTCAAGTGGAATGTCGCAAAGATGACGTAATTGTCAGGAGCAACATTAGCTGATTCCATCTCAAACAAGATGTCTCGGAGCCAATCCTCAGCATCCATAGGATTGGTGGAGTTGCGGAAAACAGATGGGTTGAGGCGCACAAAATCTTGAAGTGATATCGGACCAGGCTCCTGACGAGCATCGTTGCATTCCAAACGGTTCACCAAACTCTCGTTGAGCTGATGGCTCAATTCAAACTGCTGCATCATTGCGGCAATATAAGGTGGAGGTGGAGGATCGTCAGCCATCCTGCCAAATCAACAGGGGCAAGTTAGCAAGAAAAACTGCATGTGTAAGGAGTTATTCATGATGTAACACGGGAAATGAACAAGAAGGGCATTGGATATATGATAGTAGTCATTAAAGACATACCAATCCATGCACAGAGTTAGATTCAAACGGATAGTATGAGCTCGGGAACGCTCGTAGCTAGACAAACTAGGCGGCGCGCAGGCACGCGGTAAGGAAGTACACAATGAGACATAGCAAAGGCTACATCAACGTCGGAGAAAACTGCTGGGGCGAGGAATCTGCAAGTGACAACACAGGGTGCCCTAGATTAAAAGGATCCTGTAAGCAGAACCTGGCCCACAATCTTGAAGAAAGGGGGGGGGGGGTAATTTCAGAACTCCGGGTGGATGTGATCACGAGAACCTAATGTTGGAGTTAGTAAAATTTTAACCCGAAAGGAAGAGAGATCAGAGTCCCAGAGTAAGGAAGAGGAATAAAAGATCCTAATACCACCCAATTGGCAACATGGGCCCTTAAGCCACACAGCCATGTTAGTAAAATGGTTTTTGATTACTAGACTCAACTTCGGCCAAGGAGTTGGAAAGGGGGATCCTACAGGCGCCCCCGGCTTAATCGTGCACTAACCATACACGCAAATGCACAGGATCAAGCCTAAGGACTCACTTGAATATATCACAACACAACTCTGAAACATAAATAAAGTCATACAAGCTTTATATTACAAGCCAGGGGCCTCGAGGGCTCGAATACATAAGCTCACATACAAGCGTCAGCGGAAGCATCAGATATCTGAGTACAGATATAGAAGACAAAACAGATAAGCCTTTAAGAAGGCGGGGCAAAAGAAACCACTATGATCGAAAAGGCGCAGGCCTCCTGCCTAGGACCCTCCGATCCTACTCCTGATCGTCGGCAAGCTCGTAGTAGTAACCACCCTCGGGGTGGTAGTAGTAGTCGTCGGCGGGGGCAGCTGTCTCAGGGGCTCCGTCATCTGGTTGCATCAAACGGATATGGGGAAAAAGAGGAAGCAGAGCAACCGTGAGTACTCATCTGAAGTACTCAGCAAGCAAGGATCTACACTACATATGCAACATTTTCAAAGAAAGGTTGTATATGTGGACTGGGCTGCAGAAATGCCAGAATAGAGAGAAGGCCTAGTCCTATCAAAGACTAGCATCTTTTGCGGTCTTGCAGCATTAGAAGAGTGTAGATTAGTATAGTATAAAGTAGTAGCAGTAATCAGTATCAACCTCGGCCAGAGATTCTTTCTCGACTCCCTGTGAGAAAGCAATCCCAGAGCCCTAGTATCCAATTCTATCCAGTTCTAGTTGTATCGATCGGGATACAACTCCGAGCGTCCGTTACTAAGGATCCGGCTATGCATAGATTAGTTCTTCCCTGCAGGGGTGCACCAACTTACCCACCACGCTCGATTAACTTCGGCCGGACACACTTTACTGGGTCATGCCCGGCCTCGGCCAAACGATACGCCGCAACCCGACCTAGGCTTAATAGAGAGGTCAGCATGCCAGACTAAACCTATGCCCCCAGGGGTCTTGGGCCATCGCCCCGGGAACTCCTGCACGTTGCGGGCCCACCGAGAGCAGACCTAGCAACCCACACTATCAAGGCGGTTGCGTTACGTGGTCCAACCCGGCACGCACCGCTCAGTCGCTGATGTCCATTAAGCTTCGGCTGATGCATACGACGCAGAGTACCCATAACTGTTCCCACATGATGGTTAGTGCTATCGGGCCAAAGGACCACTCTGATCAAATATCCAAATCATTAGTGTATTGGGGGGTTGCGCGGTAACAAGCAGAGACTCACGTTCGATGTGACCCCGTCGCCCCATCTCGAGGACTTGCTGCAAGGGCTTAGAATGCCCGGCCGCGCCTCGTAATTATCTCGCGGGCACCTTCCAGCTCAACCCGTCTCCACATCTCTCGCATCACATGCTCGCGCGGGTACCCCTCAGGGCCGACCCGACTTTATCATGGTTCATGGTTAAAGTCATAGTAACTGTGTGTCCAAACACCAGGGGGAAAACTGAGGAATCACCCTCGAGGGATTCCACCTGACGTAGTCGTCAAGGTGAACTTAGGAGGAATCACCCTCGAAGTTCACACTTGAGGTGTTGCACAACAGCGTCGTTATCGGAAGTGGCGAAGGAGGAATCACCCTCGATGACCATGACCGAATAGCTACTCTACAGAGTTAACATTAGAAGTGCTAAACGAGGTATCACCCTCGGCACTCGATAGTAACGCTATAGTGTCGTACAACCAGGGGGGTGATGTGCAGTGCCGGAGCCTGGTTGTCGAGTCTTCCGATAATCCAGCGGGGCAACCGGGACAAGTGGGGTCACTGGGGTCTCTATCCAGCCTATACTAAGCAGTTTAGGATAAGCAGGTAAGGTATCAATAGCAGGTTACAATAAACAGGCTATGCATCAGAATAGGTAAAGCAGTAGCAGCAGCAATTCTAATGCAAGCACCAGAAAGAAGAGAATAGGCGATATAGGCATGCTCAAGGGGGGGGGGTGCTTGCCTGGTTGCTCGGCAGCAAAGGCAAGGTCGTCAACGGTGTAGTCAACCTCTGGAGCTGTGTCGGTCTCGGGGACTATATCGGTACCGGGATTTACTGAGAGAGAAGAGAGGGGGAAGAAACAGATAAATACACAGCAAACATATGCAACACAGAGCATGCTATGCTAACATGCAGTGCAGGGTTGCCTAAAAACATGTCTAAATCATTTTAGTTATTTTAGGATTAAGGTTGGAATTAATAACCGATGTATATGCACTATTCATCTATTGGAAACAGGCTAAAAGTTGCGGGTCCACCTCCATAGAGGTTCCCGACACAGAAACAGATGGCACGGTCTGATTCATCTCGTCGTTCTGAGCAACTTTCATGTACAAAGTTTTTCGATCCGAGCTTTGGTTTAATTTCTAGGAATTTTCAAAGTTTTAAATATTTTCTGGAATTATTTAAATTAACAGGAATTACTAAAAGTGAATTATGATGTTAGCATGAGGTCAGCATTGCGTCAGCAGTCGGCTGACCAGCTGACTGGTCAAACGAACAGGTGGGGCCCACCTGTCGGTGACCCAGTGACTAACTAATTTAGTTAAACTAATTAACCTACTGGTGGGACCTACTGTCAGTGTCAGTAGCTAATTAACAGAGCACTAATTAACTGTTTAACGCTAATTAAGTCAGTGGGACCCACTAGTCAGCGGCTGGGGTGAACAGTGACCGCAGTTGACCGTGGGCAACTGGGTCAAGGTGGGTCCAGGGGCCCACTGGCAGTCTCTCTGGGTGGGCCCTACGACTTGCCACGTCGGCGGTGTCGCCGGAAACGCGCCGGCGAGCGCTCCGCGGTGGCTGTCTCGCCGGAGAAGCTCGGGATTGCGCTACGGGGGCTCGTTTGTGACACGGTTTGCGGCTAAGGGTAGCTGGCGATGCGGCGCATCCAGTGGAGCAAGCGGTAGGGGCGGGGGTGACCGGAGGAGGCGTCGGCGGCGAGGTAGGCGGCGGCTGGAGCTCAGGCAAGGAAGGATCTGGGGCGTGGGGGTACAAGCAAAGGCGCGGAGGTGCGGAGGGGCTCGTTGGCCTCCTGGGGAGCCCAGGAGCGTGTTGCGGTGCTCGGACGCGAGTGGAGGGACCCTAGTTAAGGCGGTAACGGAGCGGAACGGTGATGAACTTCGGCTACGGCGGCAAGCGAGCTAGAGGGAGAGGGCGACCGCAGAGAGAGAGGGGAGAGGGCGAGGAGCTCACCGAGAGGGCACATGGAGGCACGTCGGAGGTTTAGGAGCAGCAGGGGGCATCGGGATCGGAAGTGAACTCCGGCGGGTCTGAGGTGGAAGGCGGCTCGAACTCGGCGGTGGCGTGGTCTCCGGCTCGAACCAAAGCTCATGGTCGACATGGACGAGGCGAAGGAGGCTCGGGGACACACCGGCTTGACGAATGGCGGCCGGTGGTCGTGCCTACGATGAGGCGTCGGCGGCGAGCCCGCTCGGGCGAGCGAGATTTGAGAGGGAGAGCGGGGAGGAGGGGATTGGGGGTTCTAGCGTTGGCAGGGGGCTCGGCCTCGGCCTTATCCTCCGTCAAAGCCGTGGGATGCTCGACGGGTGGCCGTCGGCGGCGTGTCAGCGCGTTTGGTCGACAACGCACGGGAGATAGGGGATGAGTGGCTCGGTTGGGCTGGGCCGGCAGAAAGGCCACTGTAGCACTGGGCCAGTAAGTGCCCAGTTGGAACATTTCCATTTTCCTTTTCCTTTTTCTGCTTTGTTTCTTTAGCTCTGTTTTGCCCATTGTTTTGATATCAAATGTATTTTGTAAAGTGTGTAAGTGGCCACATCAAATAATTTGCAATATTCTGCACCGCCACTAAAAGTTTGGGGCTTATATGATTTAATTTGAATTTGAATGGAAAGAAAAGGTGCTGTTGGTCCACTGTTTTGGTTGCTAGGGTCAACTTGGGAATTAACATAATGTTGGTTTTATTTTTTTTATAACTGCTTTAGGATTATTTTCAATATCATGAACACTTTTGTTTTGCAGTTTGAAGAAATAAATATTTGACTTTATTTCAAATTTGAATTTGGGTTTGATTTTGGACAAGTGGCAGATTGACTGAGTGATCATGATAACATGGCCACTATTAGAGAGAGATCACTGTAGTGTGATGGTGGGGATGTTACAAATCTCCTCCACTACAAGAAATCTCGTCCCGAGATTTAAGTGGGGATGTAAAGGGTAACTTTGGGAGAACTGACATTTACAAGATCGATTATCTGGCAGATAACTCAGAGAATGTGGCAGAAGTATCTCTCGAGTTGAAACTTAGGAAAACATTGAGGGCAAGGTATGAAGGTACATTAGGAAGTTTCAAGTGAATGGACAAACGATCGATACTTGAACAGAGTGTGAGAAGGGGGTTCAGAGCATCGAGAATAGATCATCTCTCAGAGGGTGGCTCGAGATAACACAAAAAGCCAAGAACACATGATACCTCGGAATCAAGGATATACAGGAGAGTCAGGTTCCGATCCTATGGAACTATGGGGGGGTGTCGATCAAAAGTAGGGGGAACGGTGACATCTTACCAGTCATGACAACAATGTATGTCAAAGGATAGTATGTCAGCGACAACATCGGTACCAAGGGCGAGGGACGAAGAGAACCATTTTCCTGCTCGTTAAAATGAGGCGGACCAATAAGGCAAAGTTCTCATCCATCGGGGGTTACCGGAATGTCATCAACAATAGTAATAGGGTCTCACTGACAGAGTTGTACACCGGGGTCTAACATAAGCAGGGAATTATTTCTGCTTATATCATATAGATCATGAGAAGGTTAAACAAACCAATGGAAAGGAAAATGTGTTTACACACCAGAATTGGGTGTACATACTTCCCCAAGGATAAGCGGAGCATGACATACATGATAGGACAACAAGTTCAAAAACATTTAAATAGAGGGTCGAAGGAAGAACCATGATATTATCCATACCATGGTGTTTGGATAGTCGATCAAGAAGCATTTAGCATTGCGCTTACAATGTTCTTTTTGATATTCGGGATGCCACAATCATGCTTCGAGGTAGTGATGATATGGTGTTTCAAGAAAAGGTTGGCTCTGAAGGCCACAAGAATACACAGGGAATAACTTCAGTAATAGAAAGAAAACAAGGTATGAGCAAAACATAACCAAGTCTGTGTTGGCAGGGATACAAGGAGGTTGTCGATGATATCACAAATCATCGAGGGGCAGGGATGGTTTTTCTAGCCATGAATTCAATTGACATCTCTGAAGAAGCCAAAGTGTTGATGGTGATCACGACAAATTTTGTCAAGAGACTCCATGAAGATGCCATCGAGCGGCGACGACATCAAGCAAAAGGAAGGATGAAGTGAAAGTCTATGAGAACCATGGATTCGACACAAGCTCGAAGTCAAGCTTGTTGTTCGAGGTGAAATGATAAGATGAGGAAAATCGTCGTAAACTTAGCTCATCGTCGGAAGTTGCTCTGGTTATAAGGACCAGGTAGCATAGTTAAAAGTTGGCACGATAAAGATATAGCCGATCAGGCTAGGAATGATGTGATGGGGTATTAAACTTCCCAGTAACAAGTACTAGGGGTAATACCAGAAGGTAAATCAGAGTAGAGGTTGGACGGGTGAAATGATCTGCAGAGGACAAGTATTTTAATTTATCCGGGAAATGGAATCAAGGAGGAAATTTGGTCGGAAGCATGATTGCGAAGGATCAATTCATAGATACAAGCTGAACTTGTACCAAGGAAATAATTATTTTTACGAGCAGCTTCCATGATAGGTTCTACATCGGGTCCATGGGCATGAACACAAAGGTTCAAGGTCGACTCTCACTTCTTCAATGCATAACCTTTCATTTACTTCTCGTCTTTAAAGAAGTTGTAGAATTGAAAATTTATCCGACGAAACGCGAGTAAATATAACCCGCATAACTTTCAATTTACACAGGTTAAGGAAAGCATATGTTCAACCCATCTGGGCGTCTTAGGAACATACACCGCAAATTGCAGGAGTAATGAACTCAAGATCGGAAGCAGAGCATGGTTGACAGAAGGAGATGATACATTTTACCAAAGACAATCTGTATCCGAGGAAAGTCTCGCAAGGTTATTGAATATGATCGATGCTGTCGGATAGCAACCCAACAAAAGATCAGATGGTCGGCAAAGGATCCGATGTGAGTATCGGTACTTAAACAGAAGAATAAAGAATGCAAGGCATCGAATTGTAGAAACAACTGAATAATTCAATGCTTAAATACAAAGGAATTATGGTTTCCAAATGGAGGGATCAGAAGCAGATGCTCTGATCAAGGATGGACATCTTGAGTAGGCCTGAGGGTACAGTTGACGACAAATAGATTGGTCGAGAACCAGCTCATGTTCAAAATGAGGTCTGAGCTGGAAAGATAATTTAAAAGGATCAACTGATGATTGCGTGCATTCGCACTAATGTTGAATCAATAAGACCAAAATGACGGTGTCAAAGGATACTAATGAATATTGCCAGACATATGGAATTAACCATAATGCAGACAAGCAAGACTTTCCAAAGCAATAGGTTGCAGTGGATTTTTGTGAGATTAGATAGCATTTCCAAGTATTTTGGAAAGCATATGAACAACTAGGGATGAAGGTACAGACGACAAGGATGTTATCCATGGGGATTTATCGGTGGTCAGGAACTGCAAAGCAGTGGGCACAGGGTCTCGGGAAACATCGAGGAGTATCTACAGAATCTTCTGGCGAAGCAAGCGATCATCTGTAATGAAGGGGCTCTCCGGGATGGAGTGGTTACGAGAACCTAAGGTCAGAGTTAGTAAAATCTTTAACCCGAATAGAAGAGAGATCAGAGTCCCAGAGTAAAGACAAGGAATAAAAGATCCTAATACCACCCAGTGGTGACGTGGGCCCGTAAGCCACACAGCCATGTTAGTAAAACAGTTTTGGACGGCTAGACTCAACTTCGGCCAAGGAGTTGGAAAGGGGGGTTCCTATAGGCAGTCAGCTCTGATACCAACCTATGACGCCCCCGGCTTAATCATGCACTAACCATACACACAAATGCACACAATCAAGCCTAAGGACTCACTTGAAGATATCACAACAC
Organism: Thinopyrum elongatum; assembly: GCA_011799875.1. NCBI lineage: Eukaryota > Viridiplantae > Streptophyta > Magnoliopsida > Poales > Poaceae > Thinopyrum > Thinopyrum elongatum. The sequence continues at coordinate 487,601,354 of CM022298.1, read as the reverse complement.
AACTCTGAAACATAAATAAAGTCATACAAGCTTTATATTACAAGCCAGGGGCCTCGAGGGCTCGAATACATAAGCTCACATACAAGCGTCAGCGGAAGCATCAGATATCTGAGTACAGATATAAAAGACAAAACAGATAAGCCTTTAAGAAGGCGGGGCAAAAGAAAACACTACGATCGAAAAGGCGCAGGCCTCCTGCCTGGGACCCTCCGATCCTACTCCTGGTCGTCGGCAAGCTCGTAGTAGTAACCACCCTCAGGGTGGTAGTAGTAGTCGTCGGAGAGGGCAGCTATCTCACGGGCTCCGTCATCTGGTTGCATCAAACGGATATGGGGAAAAAGTGGAAGCAAAGCAACCATGTGTACTCATCCGAAGTACTCAGCAAGCAAGGATCTACACTACATATGCAACATTTTCAAAGAGAGGCTGTATATGTGGATTGGGCTGCAGAAATGCCAGAACAGAGGGAAGGCCAAGTCCTATCGATGACTAGCATCTTCAGCGGTCTTGCAGCATTAGAAGAGTGTACATTAGTATTGTAAAAAGTAGTAGCAGTAATCAGTATCAACCTCGACCAGAGATCCTTTCTCGACTCCCTGCGAGAAAGCAATCCCAGAGCCCTAGTATCCAATTCTATCCAGTTCTAGTTGTATCGATCGGGATACAACTCCAAGCATCCGTTACCGAGGATCCGGCTATGCATAGATTAGTTCTTCCCTACATGGGTGCACCAACTTACCCACAACGCTCGATTAACTCCGGCCGGACACACTTTACTGGGTCATGCCCGGCCTTGTCCAAACGATACGCCGCAACCCGACCTAGGCTTAACAGAGAGGTCAGCACACCGGACTAAACCTATGCCCCCAGGGGTCTTGGGCCATCGCCCAGGGAACTCCTGCATGTTGCGGGCCCACCGAGAGGAGACCTAGAAACCCACACTATCAAGGCGGTTGCGTTACGCGGTCCAACCCGGTGCGCGCCGCTCAGTCGCTGACGTCCATTAAGCTTCGGCTGATGCATACGACGCAGAGTGCCCATAACTGTTACCACGTGATGGTTAGTGCTATCGGGCCAAAGGCCCACTCGGATCAAATATCCAAATCGTTAGTGTATTGGGGGGGGTGTGCGGTAACGAGTAGAGACTCATGATCGATGTGACCCCATCGCCCCGTCTCGAGGATTTGCTGCAAGGGCTAAGAATGCCCGGCCGCGCCTCATAATTATCTCGCGGGCACCCTCCAGGTCAACCCGTCTCCACATCTCTCGAATCGCATGCTCGCGCGGGTACCCCTTAGGGCCGACCCGACTTTATCATGGTTCATGGTTAAAGTCATAGTAACTGTGTGTCCAAACACCAGGGGGAAAACTGAGGAATCACCCTCGACGGATTCCACCTGACGTAGTCGTCAAGGTGAACTTAGGAGAAATCACCCTCGAAGTTCACACTTGAGGTGTTGCACGACAGCGTCGTTATCGGAAGTGGCGAAGGAGGAATCACCCTCGATGACCACGACCGAATAGCTACTCTACAGAGTTAACATTAGAAGTGCTAAACGAGGTATCACCCTCGGCACTCGATAGTAACGCTGCAGTGTCGTACAACCAGGGGGGGTGATGTGCGGTGCTGGGGCCTGGTTGTCGAGTCTTCCAATAATCCAGCGGGGCAACCGGGACAAGTGGGGTCACTGGGGTCTCTATCCAACCTATAATAAGCAGTTTAGGATAAGCAGGTAAGGTATCAATAGCAGGTTACAATAAACAGGCTATGCATCAGAATAGGTAAAGCAGTAGCAGCAGCAATTCTAATGCAAGCACAAGAAAGAAGAGAATAGGCGATATAGGCATGCTCAAGGGGGGGGGGGGGTGCTTGCCTGGTTGCTCGGCGGCAAAGGCAAGGTCGTCAATGATGTAGTCAACCTCCGGAGCTACGTCGGTCTCGGGGACTATCTCGGTACCGGGATCTACCGAGAGAGAAGATGGGGAAGAAACAGATAAATACATGGCAAACATATGCAACATAGAGCATGCTATGCTAATGTGCAGTGCAGGGTTGCTTAAAAATACGTCTAAATCATTTTATTTATTTTAGGTTTAAGGTTGGAATTAATAACCGGTGTATATGCACTATTCATCTATTGGAAACAGGCTAAAAGTTGTGGGTCCACCTCCGTAGAGGGTCCCGACATGGAAACAGATGGCACAGTCGGATTCGTCTCGTTGTTCTTAGCAACTTTCATGTACAAAGTTTTTCGATCCGAGCTACGGTTTAATTTCTATGAATTTTCAAATTTTAAACATTTTCTGGAATTATTTAAATTAACAGGAATTACTAAAAGTGAATTATGACGTTAGCATGAGGTCAGCATTGCGTCAGCAGTCGGCTGACCAGCTGACTGGTCAAACGAACAGGTTGGGCCCACCTGTCTGTGACCCAGTGACTAACTAATTTAGTTAAGCTAATTAACCTACTGGTGGGACCTACTGTCAGTGTCAGCAACTAACTAACAGAGCACTAATTGATTGTTTAACGCTAATTAAGTCAGCGGGACCCACTAGTCAGCGGCTGGGGTGAACAGTGACCGCAGTTGATCGTGGTCAACTGGGTCAAGGTGGGTCCAGGGGCCCACTGGTAGTCTCTCTAGGCGGGCCCCACGACTTGCCACGTCCGCGGCGTCGCCAGAAATGCGCCAGCGAGCGCTCCGCAGCGGCTGTCTCGCCGAAGAAGCTCGGGATTGCGATATGGGGGCTCATTTGCGACGCGGTTTGCGGCTAAGGGTAGCTGGCGATGCGGCGCATCCAGTGGAGCAAGCGGTAGGGACGGGGGTGACCGGAGAAGGCGTCGGCGACGAGGTAGGCTGCGACCAGAGCTCGGGCAAGGAAGGATCTAGGGCGTAGGGGTACGAACGGAGGCGCAGAGGCGCGGAGGGGATCGTTGGCCTCCTGGGGAGCCCAGGAGCATGCTGCGGTGCTCGGACGCGAGTGGAGGGGCCCTAGTTAAGGCGGCGACAGAGCGGAACGGCGACGAACTTCGGCTACGGCGGCAAGCAAGCTAGAGGGAGAGGGCGACCACAGAGAGAGAGAGGGAAGAGGGCGAGGAGCTCACCGAGAGGGCACATGGAGGCCCGTCGGAGGTTTAGAAGCAGCAGGGGGCGTCGGGATCGGAAGTGAACGCCGGTGGGTCCGAGGTGGAAGGTGGCTCGAACTCAGCGGTGGCATGTTCTCCGGCTCGAACCGAAGCACGTGGTCGACGTGGACGAGGCAGAGAAGGCTCGGGGACACGCCGGCTTGATGAATGGCGGCCGGTGGTCGCGCCTACGATGAGGCGTCGGTGGCGAGCCCGCTCGGGCGAGCGAGATCTGAGAGGGAGAGCGGGGAGGAGGGGATTGGGGGTTCTAGGGTTGGCAGGGGGCTCGGCCTCGGCCTTATCCTCCGTCATAGCCGTGGGATGCTCGACGGGTGGCCGTCGGTGGCGTGTCAGCGCGTTCGGTCGACAGCGCACGGGAGATAGGGGATGAGTGGCTCGGTTGGGCTGGGCCGGCAGAACGGCCACTGTAGCACTGGGCCAGTAAGTGCCCAGTTGGAACATTTCCATTTCCATTTTCCTTTTCCTTTTTCTGCTTTGTTTCTTCAGCCCTGTTTTGCCCATTGTTTTGATATCAAATGTATTTTGTAAAGTGTGTAACTGGCCACATCAAATACTTTGCAATATTCTGCACCGCCACTAAAAATTTAGGGCTTATATGATTTCATTTGAATTTGATTAGCATCAGCGGAAGCGTTAGATATATGAGTAAAGATATAAAAGAGAAACAGATAAGCTTTTAAGAAGGCGGTGCAAAACAAAAGCTACGATCGAAAAGGCGCATGCCTCCTGCCTGGGATGCAGCAAACCTACTCCTTGTCGTCGGTCAACTCGAAGTAGTAACCACCCTCGGGGTGGTAGTAGTAGTCGTCGGCGGGGGCAGCTATCTCAGGGGCTCCGCCATCTGATTGCATCAAACGGATATGGGGAAAAAGAGGAAGCAAAGCAACTGTGAGTACTCATCCGAAGTACTCAGCAAGCAAGGATCTACACTACATATGCAACATTATCAAAAAAAGGCTGTATATGTGGACTGGGCTGCAGAAATGCTAGAATATCAAGGCCTAGTCCTATCGAAGACTAGCATCTTCAGCGGTCTTGCAGCATTAGAAGAGTGTAGATTAGTACAATATAAAGTAGTAGCAGTATTAAGTATCAACCTCGCCCGGAGATCCTTCCTCGACTCCCTGCGAGAAAGCGATCCCAGAGCCCTAATATCCATTTCTAATCTTATCATTAAGTTCTAGTTGTATCGATCGGGATACAACTCCGAGCATCCGTTACCGAGGATCCGGCTATGCATGGATGTTTTCTTCCCTGCAGGGGTGCACCAACTTACCCACCACGCTCGATTAACTCCGGCCGGACACACTTTACTGGGTCATGCCCGGCCTCGGCCAAACGATACGCCGCAACCCGACCTAGGCCTAATAGAGAGGTCAGTACGCCGGACTAAACCTATGCCCCCAGGAGTCTTGGGCCATCGCCCCGGGAACTCCTACACGTTGCGTGGGCGGCCGGTGAGCAGACCTAGCAACCCACACTATCAAGGCGATTGCGTTACGCGCTGCAACCCGGCACGCGCCGCTCAGTCGCTGACGTCCATTAAGCTTCTGCTGATGCATACGACGCTGAGTGCCCATAACTGTTCCCACGTGATGGTTAGTGATATCGGGCCAAAGGCCCACTCGGATCAAATATCCAAATCGTTAGTGTGTTGGTAGCGTGCGGTAACGAGCAGAGACTCATGATCGATGTGACCCTGTCGCCCCGTCTCAAGGACTTGCTGTAAGGGCTAAGAATGCCCGGCCGCGCCTCGTATTTATCTCTCGGGTACACTCCAGGTCAACCCGACTCCACATCACTCGCCACTTAGGCTCGCGCGGGTACCCCTCAGGGTCGACCCGCCTTTCCATGTAACAGTTGTAAAGTCCAAGTATCCGTGTGTCCATAACAACAGGGGAATCTAAGGTATGACCCTCGTTGGATTCCTACTCGATGTATCCGTCAAGGTGAACTCGGAGGAATCGCCCTCGATGGGTTCACACTTAAGGTGTTGCACGACAGCGTCGTTACCGGAAGTGGTGAAGGAGGAATCACCCTCGATGACCACGACCGAGTAACTACTCCACAGAGTTAACATCGGAAGTGCTTACAAGGTATCACCCTCGGCACTCAATAGTAACGCTGCAGTGTTGTACAAATAAAGGGGGTGTGATGTGCGGTGCCAGGGCCTGTTTGTCGAGTCTTCCAATGATCCAGCAGGGGCAACTGGGACAAGTGGGGTCACTGGGGTTCACTAACCAGCCTATTCTAAGAAGTTTAGGATAAGCAGGTAATTATCAAAAGTAGGTTACAAAATCAGGTCATGCATCAGAATAGGTAAAGCAGTAACAGCAGCAATTCTAATGCAAGCACAAGAGAGAAGAGAATAGGCGATATAGGCATGCTCAAGGGGGGTTGCTTGCCTGGAAGCTCTGCGGCAAAGGCCTGGTCGTTAGGGGCGTAGTCTATCTCCGGAGCTGCGTCGGTCTCAGGGACTACGTCAGTACCAGGATCTACCGAGAGAGAAGAGGGGGAGGAAATAGATAAATACACAGCAAACATATGCAACACAGAGCATGCTATGCTAAGATGCAGTGCAGGGTTGCCTAAAAGCATGTCTAAGTCATATTAGTTATTTTAGGATTTAAGTTGGATTTATTAATCGATATATATGCACTATTCATCTACCGGAAATGGGCAAAAATTTGCGAGTTCACCTACTTAGAGGGTCCTGGCACGGTTGGATTCGTGGGATTTTTCTGAGCAACTTTCATGTATAAAGTTTTTCCATCCGAGCTACGGATTATTTTTTACAATTTTTCAAAGATTCGAGCATTTTCTGAAATTATTTAAATTAACAGAAATGCTAAATTAGGTATATGATGTCAGCATGATGTCACTACTACATCAGCATCCAGCTGACCAGCTGGCTGGTCAAACTGACCAGTGGGTCCCACATGTCATACTCAGGGAGCTAACAGCAGTTTATTTTATCTAAACAGAGTTAGTTAAGGGTGTGGGCCCCAGGTGTCAGTGGCTGTTGAGCTAATTAATCAATTTTAACCTAAACCGGAGTTAATTAGAGAGTGGGGCCCGCCTGTTAGTGACAGTAATCAGCCCAGTCAGCATTGACCGTGGTCAACGAGTCAAAGGGGCCCACCTGCCAGTGTCACAGGGGCCCCTACATGTGAGGCTAGGTCAGCGTCGCCGGCGTCGGTGCCAGAATCTCGCCGGCGACCAAATACGCTGCGGCGTGGCCTCGGACCTCATCGGAAATCACCGTTTGGCGTCTGTTTTGCGCGCGGTCAGCGTCGTTCGAACGAGAAGATCGAACCGCGTCGATCTGTGTCCCTATCACGAGCTAAAACGGCCGGAAACGAGCGCTATGACGACCACGGCGGCGCCGGAGTTTTGGCGTCGGTGGAATCGATGATGTGGGGCTCGCAGAGACGTGCTAGTGGTGGCATTGGACTTGCACGAGCTCCAGGAGGTCGATGCTGGGCTCAGCCACGCGTGACAGTGACGGAGACCACGGCGGCGAGCTCGCCGGCGGCAGCGCGTTCAGGCGCAGCGAAACAGCTAGCTAGCGAGCTCTCGCGGGCAAATGGAAAGGGGAAGGAGATGGAGAAGCTCACCGCGGGGCACACGATGGCTGTCGGAGGCTTAGTAGCGCAGCACGGCGACCGGAATCGAAGATGGACGGCGGTGGCCCGAGGAAGAAGACGAGCTCGTGGCGCTCACATCGGTGCTCCCCATCTCGAATGGCTTGGCGTAGACGACGGAGTCGAGCACGGCGAGGAGAATGGATAGGCCGGTGAGGCAGGAGGAGCTCGGTGGCCGCGGGATCTCGTCGTGCGGCGGCGGAGCCTTTCAGCGAGGTGGGGAAAATGGAGAGGCGAGGCGTGTGCAGGCGAGTGAGGGGTTAGTGTTGCGTGGGAGGACGAGAGGAGCACGGGGGTGCCCTTATCCTCGCCGGGGAGACGGCGGATAGCCGACAGCGCGACGATCGGCGGCGTGTCAGCGAGCGCGTGCGACAGTGTACGAGATGGACGACGACCGCAGCTGGGCACTGTAGAACTAGAGGCCCAGCCCCACGGTAGCGTTTAGGTCTTTTTCTATTTCTTCTTTTCTGTTTTTCTTTTTATTTAATAAACAGAGATGGTTAAGAGAATATTTGGGAACGCTATTTACTTAGGAAAAATATGGGAAGTGCCCCTTTAATTCCCTGGTGATCTTAGACAGTGCCACAAATATTTTGGAGACCAGAAGAATTCATTTGTATTTTTCACAAATGAAATAGCATTTAAATATGCTGGAATTGTTCTGTTTTAATTGCTACTGTTCATCTTTGCATAAGAGTGATGTTTTATTCCTTAACAAATAAATGTTATGGAATATTTGCTATGAGATGAACCTTTTTCCAGCAACTTTTGGGCAACTTTATTTTGCACTTGAATTTTGAATTGTTTTCAGAGAGGAAATTGGATGGGAGTGCTTAACCACTGAGACCATTATGATGCCAATGATGATGACTTGGCACTGATCATAAGGGATTACTGTAGTGTGATGCTGGGGATGTTACAAATCTCCTCCACTACAAGAAATCTCGTCCCGAGATTTAAGTGGGGAAGTAAAGGGTAACTTCGGGAGAACTGACCCTTATAGGTTTGATTATCTGGTGAACAATTCAGGGAATGTGGCAGAAGTATCTCTCGAGTTGAAACTTAATAAAACATCGAGAGCAAAGTATGAAGGTACAATAAGAAGTTTCAAGCGAATGGACAAATGATCGATACCTGAACAGAGTGTGAGAAGGGGGTTCAGAGCATCGGGAATAGATCATCTCTGGGAGGGTTGCTCGTGACATGATACGAAGCCAAATGCAAGAATATTTTGGAATCAAGGTTGCTCGGGAGAGTCAGGTTCTGATCCTGTGGAACGGTGGCGAATGTCGACCGAGAGTAGGGAGGACGGTGATATCTTGCACGATCTCGATAACAAGGCATGTTAGAGGGAAGTCTGTCACTTATGTCGGTAACAACGTCGGTACCAAGGGCGAGGGACGAAGAGAACCATTTTCCTACTCGTTAAAACGAGGCGGACCAATAGGCAAAGTTCTCGTCCATCGGGGGTTACCGGAATGTCATCAACAATAGTAACAGGGTCTGACTGACAAGGTTGTACATCGGGGTGTTTTATAAGCAAGGATTTATTTCTGCTTATAACATATATATCACAAGAAAAGTTAAACAGTCCAATGGAAAGGAAAATGTGTTTATACACAAGAATTAGGAGTGTATCTTTTCCAATGAAAAGCAGAACATGATATACCTGACAGTACAGCAGGTACAAAATCATTTAGATATTAGGGTGAGGGAAGTCATGATGCTACCCCTACAACGGTGTTTGGATAATAGAGCAAGAAACATTTGGCAATGCACTTCCAATGTTCTTATTGTTGTTTGGCATACTACAGTCATGCTTCGAGGTAGCAATAACATGGTGTTTCAAGTAAGAGTTGGATCTGAAGATCACAAGAGATACAAAGGAACATTTCCAAGATTATCTCGGAACGTAAGGATTAACCAAACACAACCAGGTCTGTGTTGGCAGAAAGTCAAGGATGTCATCGATGATATCACAAATCATCGAGGGGCAGGGATGGTATTTCTAGCCATGAATTCAATGGACATCTCTGAGGGAGCCAAAATACTGTCGGTGATCATGACACATTTGTCGAGGGATTTAAAGAAGATGAAGTCGATCAGTAGGATGATCAAGGCAGATGGAGTGAGGTTCATGTTGTGTAAGCAAAACGGTATGATGATGAAAGTTTGACACGGCTTAGCCCATTATCAGAAATGTGCACCGGGAAGCAGGACCAGACGACACAGTTTAGTTTAGCACGATAATGATATAGCCGATCAGGCTAGGAATGATGTGATGGAGTATTATTCCGATAAGGATTCACAAAAGGTGGTGCAATGACACAATATCCTCGAGATAAGAGGGAGCAATACTCGAAGGTAAAGCAGAATAGAGGTTGGATGGCGTATTGATGTGCAGAAGACAAGTGCTTTAACTTGTCCGGGAAATGGGATCAAAGAAGAACAATCAAGGTTGGAACCACGATTGCAAGGGTCAAAATTGCAGATACAAGATGAACTTAAAACAAGTGATAATTATTGTTACGAGAATCTTCCATGATAAGATCTGCATCGGGTCCATGGGCATGAACACAAAGGTTCAAGGTCGACTCCCACTTCTTCAATGCATAACCTTTCATGCACTCCTCGTTTTGGAAGAATTTGTAGTGCGGAAGATTTATCTGGTGAAACACCAGAAGAGTATGACTCGCATAACTTTCGAGTTCACACATATTAGGGAAAGCATAGGTTCAACCCATCGGGACAACTCAGGAACCTATACCGCAAACTCCAGAAGTAAATAATCACAAGTTCGAAAGTAAGCAGAGGATACCATTTCCCAAAGGCATCAGATTGTAAAAACAACTGAATAATTTGATGTTTAAATACAAAGAAATCATGACTTTCAGAATGAACGATCAGAGGCAGAACTCTGATCAAAAGACAAGTAAGTTAATTAGAACTAGATGGACAATCTATCAAGGTGTAATTTGCCGAGAATCAGCTCATGTCCAGAATGACGTCTGAGCCGGAGGAATGAATTCTAGGAATCGACAAATGATTGTGATTATCCTCATTCATATTGAATCAATAGACTCAGAATGACAATGACAAAGAATGCTAATGAATATTGCGAGACATATGGATTTAACCATAATGCAGGCAGACAAGACTTTCGGGAGCACTAGGCTGCAGAGGATCTTCGAGAGATCGAATTGCATTCAAAGAATTTTGTGAGACATATGAACAACTGGGGATGAACGAATCCCTGATAAGTGTGAGGAATTATTCGTAGGGGTATTCAGGCGGAAAAGAGCTGCAAGGCAGTCGAAAAAAGGATTCTCGAAAGTCGGAGAATACTTTCGGGTATCTTGTAATAACAAGAACAACTAGGGATGGAAATATGAACGGCGAGGGTACGCAATTATCCATAAGGATTCAACAGTGTTAAGGGATTGCAAAAGGAATGAACACAAGTTCTTGGGAGAAGATCGGAGAGTATCATCGAAGTCTTCTGGTGAAGTAGGCAACCATCCGGAATGAAGGGGCTCTCCAGGGAAAGACGTTACGAGAACCTAATGTAGTTAGTAAATTCATTTAACCCGAATAGAAGAGAGATCAGAGTCCCAGAGTATAGACGAGGAATAAAAGATCCTAATACCTCCCAATTGGCGACGTGGGCCCATAAGCCACACATCCAAGTTAGTAAAACAATTTTGACAACTATACTCAACTTCGGCCAAGGAGTTGGAAAGGGGGTTCCTAGAGGCAGTCAGCTCTGATACCAACCTCTGCGTTACTAAGCCACCACAGGCCATCGTGAGCCGCTGCGGTGAGCTCCATTTCCCCTCCCTCCTTCTTTTGCTCATTCCGAGCCCGAACGGAGCCGCCGTCATTCCGTTGCTCTGGTTGCCGCCGATGTCGGCGAGCTGCTCAATGCAGCGCCGCCCGAGCCTCTCCGACTTGTCTGTAGGGCTTCTGGCACTCGCAATAGGCCGCCGAGCCGCGCAGCTCGCTCGGCCCGCCCCTGTGTCACTGCCACCGGGTCCCACTGGGCCCATTGACCCAGTCAACATAATCACTAAATAGACACTGACAGTGGGCCCCGTTAGATAATTAGGATTAGCTTAGTTAAATTAAACTCCGTTAGTTAGCACAGTCATTGACCAGTGGGACCCACTGGTTAGGTTTGACCTGGTCAGCCGTCCTGTTGACTCCCGACGTCACCATTGCATCATGCTCTGAACCCCCTTCTCACACTCTGTTCAAGTATCGATCGTTTGTCCATTCACTTGAAACTTCCTAATGTACCTTCATACTTTGCCCTCGATGTTTTCCTAAGTTTCAACTCAAGAGATACTTCTGCCACATTCTCTGAGTTATCTGCCAGATAATCGATCTTGCAAATGTCAGTTCTCCCAAAGTTACCCTTTACATCCCCATTTAAATCTCGGGACGAGATTTCTTGTAGTGGAGGAGATTTGTAACATCCCCACCATCACACTACAGTGATCTCTCTCTAATAGTGGCCATGCTATCATGATCACTTAGTCAATCTGCCACTTGTCCAAAATCAAACCCAAATTCAAATTTGAAATAAAGTCAAATATTTATTTCTTCAAACTGCAAAACAAAAGTGTTCATGCCACTACACCACAAACCCCACTATAGCTACGCATACACTCCAACGAAATATCAATGCGTTGCTGAGATATTGAAGTCCCCACTTGCCCACTTCCCACGATTATTAACCAGTTCGTATGACAATTAAAATTATCACTTTATTGAAAAAAAGCACTTCCTACAGATAAAGTGCCCACGTCGTCGTCGCCGCCTACCTCCATCGTATCGTGCGAGGCCGGATCCGGTTCCTCCGGCCCTCCGCCCTCCCCACTCGGGCCGCCTCAACCGTGCTCTGCGATCCCGACTTCGAGGGTTTCACCATTATTCCGGCGCCTCCCTTCCCTCCCACCCAGATGAATCTCGGACTCACCTCGCCTCGCCTCACCCCGAACGGCAATTAATCCCACAAGATCGGAGGAGCAAGACGATGTCGACGCGGCGGTGGTGCAGGCAGGCGACGTGCCGGACCCAACGGTGTGGAACCACCTGGAGTAGGACACCCTCAAGTGAGTCTTCGTCGGTGGCATGGGCAGCGTCGGCAATACCACCTGCAGCTCCATCGTCTCCATCTGTGTCTGCCAGCCCGTGCTCATCATCTCCAGCGACCCTGCCCATAACCTCAGTGATGGCTTCCGGCAGTGCTTCACCAAGTTCTCTACCCTCGTCAAGGGATCTACCACATTTACGCCAAGGTGATTATTTTCTCCCCTCTCTGTTTGCTTTCCTCCCGTTCACTCCATCGGCCCTGTTTACTAGAGTACTTAATTTCAGATATGTGGCTGGTTGCCTAGTGATGAACCTGTATCTTCACGAACAGAATGGAGATTCCACTTCTTTAATAATATGGCGGTGATTTCATCTCATGATTTCCTTGAAAAGTTACAGGTAATATAAGTTCTGTGACTAGTGTAAAATAAGTATACTGTTTAGAAATTTCCTTTTTTTTTATTCCGCCGAGGACTGACTTTAAGTAAAGATTAAGGTGGCTGACTTGGAGTAAAAAGAGTACCAATAATCTAGCAATTCCCTTTAAGTATTATATGCCAGGAAAATAGTCTGGTTCGCCGCAAAGAGAGATTTCATGTTAGTTGAACACTTATTATTGCATCAGTATGTTTTCATATTTTTCAGTACAAAAGAAAACGTTTTCATAAGTTTTATGATCCATGTTATATACTCCATCATAGTCTAACTTTTGTTCTCTTACTGTAGATTAGTCGAATGGATTACTCTGCTGTAGTTTTTGATGCAGCTCCTACAAGCATACATTACGGTTACTAAAGTTCCAGTAACGCAGGAGAAGGGTCTAAGAAAATAACGGACTTAAATAATAGATTCGGTCATCTATTGAATCAGGTAATCGTTAATATTGATAAATTTCAACCTATTAGGAAACTATGATTGTTATTTGTCCACACATGTATGCCCATGGTTGTGTGCGGAGGACGAATTTTATTTAAGGTAGGGCTGACTCTAAAGCTCTCCACTGATGTTGCCGATGTCCGGTTAGTTGCGGCTGCCACCACAATGGACTAACCAGCTAGCCGCTAGGGTCCATCACTCTCACTCGCATGGTGTGGCTGCGTGCAGGTGATGCCTCGTAGCTTGGTCGCTTTAGCTTAGTGATTAGTAGTCTGGAGATTACCAAACAATGCATAGGCTAGCAGCAGGACCATGCCCGTATCTCACCAATGGCCAATCCTTCCTTTTATCTTATTTTCCTTTTTCCATGCCCATATCTCACCAACGACCAAGCCTTCCTTTTATCTTATTTTCCTTTTTCCCAGTGATAAGTGATTCCTCGCCAGTGATTTTTATCTCAGATATATACCATTCTTTTGGACAGGGCAGAATACTGGTTCTAGTATAAAACAGTCCAAAAACCTTCACAACGTTGATACTATCCTAGTGGTCACTACAATTGATCTCTCCCCCAAACTGGGCATAATTCTCCAGACTTTATTTTTTCCCATTTTTTAGCAAAAGGCCCACAAAGAGTGCAACACCAAAAAAGCCCCCATATCAAGCAGAACACAGCTGAAAAGAAAATAGGGGAGGTTAATTAGATTCAATACCCTAACCACACGAATGCAACGGCCACTGCCATGCCAACAAGCCAAGAGCTGCTACATGTTAACATATATTATACATAAGGGTCGCCCTAGCTACCTTGCCCTACTGGGTGCTCCGCCGGTGTTGTGTCGCTTTTCTATTGATTTTAATTCTAGGAACTAACGTATCATATATTAGTTCACTCCACCTTGGTACTACATTGTATAACTTACAAAAAAACCGGCATGAGTCTGTTTGGTTCATTAGAGTATGAACTTTGTGGAGTATGGAGGTAAATCAGTTCTAAATCCAATCAGTTTTAACCTTTACTTGTGAGTACTGCAGAGGACTTTTTTTTTCATCCGACGAAAACATAATGACAGATGGCTGCATTCTTATAAAAGTAAGTTGGTAAGATTTTTGCCTATAAAGATGTACAGTAATATATTTGGCTTTAGCTTTTGGACTTCTTCATGTTATTTGTATTGCTCTTACAATCTTACCAAGAAATGAGACATGCTATATTGTAAGTGAACCTTCTGATATTTTGGTGACAAACTAACACACTGCACGCACATGTTTCCCATTAAATTTCACCACTACTTTTTTTGTATATGTTTGTATTTCTACTGGTAAATGTACAATTTGTGCATCTGTCATGCTTTCCTGTCTATTTGGTTGAGCATATAGTGCATCTGAAAAGGGAAAAGGGTCAGCAACCATTTTGTATTGCTGGATATTGAAGTTTCAATTGTTTTCTTCTATATGGCTTCTTATGTTTGCAACTCAACAAACATCATAGTTTTAAAGTTTAGTAGGGTGAAGATGTGTGATGATCAAGCTACCTTCTTAGTTCTTTGTTAGTATTATTTGTGCAATACTAACACAATGCACATTGTATCAGGTCATTCATTTCATATACAAGGTGGGTGCTGATTGTTTAGAACAAGCCGCTCCATATGTAATAGGATTAATTAGCACATGACCTTCAACATTTATATGTTGCTTCTTTAAATTTTAAGGTTGTATTAACATGTTTTCTTTTCTACCGTAACTTACTGATCACATTTCTTTGTTGTTGTAGATTGCCAAGATAAATAGATGATGCATGCCACATGCTGATTGCGAGGTCGAGCATTGGGCTTCTACTAGATAGTTTAGCATTATGTTTTAGAATGTCATTTTCAGGGTCAATGTTTCAATCATTATGTTCTACAGTGGCTGAGATGCTGATTGTATGGTCAAGAATTGGGCTACTACTAGATAGTTCCACAACCTGTAAACTTTGGATTATGTTCTTTGTAATGCAAAATGCAACAGAGTTAATTATATATATATATATATATATATATATAATTTTTTTATGCTTATTATATTATGGCTTCTATGCACTATTAGAATTGACCTAATAGTTTTGTATGGAAATGTATAAAATACCATTAATTGTCTACTCCCTCCGTACCGAAATATATGTCGTCGGAGTAGCTGAACTACAGCTGCTCTGGCGACATATATTTTGGTACGGAGGGAGTATATGCTATGTAGTCGTTGCAATTGTCCATTTGGAAATCCTCACGTGTAGGGTAAACAGCAACGCATATGAAGCGTTGTTATGGTCTTACTCTATACGTTGCTATATTGCAACACATCTCCACATTACTTACCAACACATGTATATACGTTGTTGTAGACCCTTCCAACGCCACCAACGGCAACGCATATTCATCCGTTGGTGTAGCGATTAGCAACGCTTATACAGGCAAACAACAACGCATCGATGCGTTGCTAAAGGGGGGTTCCTGTTGTAGTGTGATATTGAAAATAATCCTAAAGCAATTATAAAAAAATAAAACCAACATTATGTTAATTCCAAAGTTGACCCTAGCAACCAAAACTGTGGACCAACATCACCTTTTCTTTCCATTAAAATTAAAATCAAATTCAAATGAAATCATATAAGCCCCAAACTTTTAGTGGCGGTGCAGAATATTGCAAAGTATTTGATGTGGCCACTTACACACTTTACAAAATACATTTGATATCAAAACAATGGGAAAAACAGAGCTGAAGAAACAAAGCAGAAAAAGGAAAAGATAAATGGAAATGTTCCAACTGGGCACTTACTGGCCCAGTGCTACAGTGGCCTTTCTGCCGGCCCAGCCCAACCGAGCCACTCATCCCCTATCTCCCGTGCGCTGTCGACCGAACGCGCTGACACGCCGCCGACGGCCACCCGTCGAGCATCCCACGGCTCTAACGGAGGATAAGGCCGAGGCCGAGCCCCCTGCCAACCCTAGAATCCCCAATCCCCTCCTCCCCGCTCTCCCTCTCAGATCTCACTCGCCCGAGCAGGCTCGCCGCCGACGCCTCATCGTAGGCACGACCAACGGCTGCCATTCATCAAGCCGGCGTGTCCCCGAGCCTCCTCTGCCTTGTCCACGTCGACCACGCGCTTCGGTTTGAACCGGAGACCACGCCACCGCCGAGTTCGAGCCGCCTTCCACCTCGGACTCGCCGGTGTTCACTTCTGATCCCGACACCCCCTGCTGCTCCTAAACCTCCGACGGGCCTTCATGTGCCCTATCGGTGAGCTCCTCGCCCTCTTCCCTCTCTCTCTGCGGTCGCCCTCTCCCTCTAGCTCACTTGCCGCCGTAGCCGAAGTTCGTCGTCGTTCCCCTCTGTCGCCGTCTTAACTAGGGCCCTTCCACTCGCGTCCGAGCACCGCAGCATGCTCCTGGGCTCCCCAGGAGGCCAACGAGCCCCTCCGCGCCTCTGTTCGTTCCCCCACGCCCCAGATCCTTCCTTGCTCGAGCTCCGGCCGCCGCCTACCTCGTTGCTGACGCCTCCTTCAGTCACCGCCGCCCCTACCGCTTGCTCCATTGGATGCGCCGCATCGCCAGCTACCCTTAGCCGCAAACCGCGTCGCAAACGAGCCCCCGTAGCGCAATCCCGAGCTTCTCCAGCGAGACAGCCGCCGTGGAGCGCTCATCGTCGCGTTTCCAGCGACGCGCCGACGTGGCGCCAGCTTGGCCCGCCCTTGTGTCACTGCGACTGGGTCCCACTGGGCCCATTGACCCAGTCAATGCAGACGCGGCCGGCCCCATGTCACTGACATGTGGGTCCCGTCGATTAAACGTTTTTAATTAAATGGATAATGAGTTAGTTAATTAAATTAATCAACATGATCACTAAATAGACACTCACAGTGGGCCCCGTTAGATAATTAGGATTAGCTTAGTTAAATTAAACTCTGTTAGTTAGCACAATCACTGACCAGTGGGACCCACTGGTCAGGTTTGACCGTCCGTGCCGCTATGCTGAACTGGACGTCTGACAGAGCTTTCGGAAGAAACGTACTACGCAGAGTGCCCATAACTTCTCCCGCATGATGGTTAGTGCTATCGGGCCAGAGGCCCACTCAGATCAAATATCCAAATCGTTAGTGTTTTGGTAGTGCGGTAACGAGCAGAGACTCACGATCGATGTGACCCCGTCGCCCCGTCTCGAGGACTTGCGGCAAGGGCTAAGAATGCCCGGCCACGCCTCGTATTTATGTATCGGGTACCCTCCAGGTCAACCCGACTTCCCATCACTCACGGGTACCCCTCAGGGTCGACCCGCCTTTCCAAGTAACAGTTGTAAAGTCCAAGTATCCGTGTGTCCATAACATCAGGGAATCTGAGGTATCACCCTCGTTGGATTCCTACTCGATGTATCCGTCAAGGTGAACTTAGGAGGAATCACCCTCGAGGTTCACACTTGAGGTGTTGCACGACGGCGTCGTTATCGGAAGTGGTGAAGGAGGAATCACCCTTGATGACCACGACCGAATAGCTACTCTATAGAGTTAACATCAGAAGTGCTAAACGAGGTATCACCCTCGGCACTCGATGGTAACGCTGCAGTGTCATATAATTAAGGGGGTGATGTGCGGTGCCGGGGCCTATTGTCGATCACTTTGATCGAGCCATTTGATAATCTAGCGGGGGCAACTAGGACAAAGTGGGGTCTCTGGTGGGGCTCTATCCAGCCTATACTAAGCAGTTTAGGATAAGCAGGTTAGGTAATAATAGCAGGTTACAATAAACAGGCTATGCATCAGAATAGGATAACTCAAAGCAGTAGCAAAATCTAATTCAAGCAGGAGGGAGAAAGAATAGGCGATATAGGCATGTTCAAAGGGGGGGGGGTGCTTGCCTGGAAGCTCTGCGGCAAAGGCCTGGTCTTCAGGGGCGTAGTCGATCTCCGGAGCTGCGTCGGTCTTAGGGACTACGTCGGTACCGTGATCTACCGAGAGAGTAGAGGGGGAGGAAACAGGTAAATACACGGCAAACATATGCAACACAGAGCGGGCTATGCTAACATGCAGTGCAGGGTTGCCTAAAAGCATGTCTAAACCCTTTTAGTTATTTTAGGATTTAAGTTGGATTTATTAACCGGTGTATATGCACTATTCATCTACCGGAAATAGGCTAAAAGTTGTGGGTTCACCTTCGTAGAAGGTCCCGACACAGAAACAGATGGCACGATCGGATTCGTCTTGTTGTTTTGAGCAACTTTCATATATAAAGTTTTTCGATCCGAGCTACGGATTGTTTTCTACGAATTTTCAAAGTTTTTAGCATTTTTCTGAAATTTAAATCAATAAAGAAAATAACAGAAAATACTAATTACATCAGCCTGACGTCACTGTGACATCAGCAAGTCAAACCGCCAGGTTTAGGTCAAACCTGACCTGCGGGACCCACCTGTCATAGACAGTGGGCTAACTAACTAATTAACAGAGTTAATTAACTAGGTGGGGCCCTATGTTAGTGACTAACTAACTAATTAAATTAGGTTTTAATTAAAACGGTTTAGTTAGTTTAATTAATCAAATGGGGCCCACTTGTCAGTGGCTGTAGCTGCCATGTCAGCGGCGCTGACCAGGTCAACTGGTCAACTGGGCCCGCGGGACCCAGTTGCCAGCGACTCAGGGCGGCCCACCGGTCAGGCCACATCGATGCCGGCGCCGGAAACGCTCCGGCGACCGTTTCCGCGGTGGTTTCTCGCCGGAGTCGGGCGGAATTGCTCTACAGGGGGCCAAATTGCGTGCTTTTGGGCGCGTTCGAACGAGCGAAGAATGCTGCATCGCGTGGTGTGGTCAGTTGGACTCGGGGGTGGCCGGAACTTCGCCGGCGACAAGTGGAGGCGGAGGTGGTTTTCAGGCGTGGTCAGAATCACCTCCTTCTGTCAACCATGCTCTGCTTCCGAGCTTGAGTTCATTACTCCTGCAATTTGTGGTGTATGTTCCTAAGACGCCCGGATGGGTTGAACATATGCTTTCCTTAACCTGTGTAAATTGAAAGTAATGCGGGTTATATTTACTCGCGTTTCGTCGGATAAATTTTCAATTCTACAACTTCTTCAAAGACGAGAAGTAAATGAAAGGTTATGCATTAAAGAAGTGGGAGTCGACCTTGAACCTTTGTGTTCATGCCCATGGACCCGATGTAGAACTTATCAAGGAAGCTGCTCGTAAAAATAATTATTTCCTTGGTATAAGTTCATCTTGTATCTAAGAATTGATCCTTCGCAATTGTTGTTCCGACCATATTTCCTCCTTGATTCCATTTCCCGGATAAGTTAAAATACTTGTCCTCTGCAGATCATTTCTCCCGTCCAACCTCTACTCCGATTTACCTTCCGGTATTACCCCTAGTACTTGTTACTGGGAAGTTTGATACCCCATCACATCATTCCTAGCCTGATCGGCTATATCTTTATTGTACCAACTTTTAACTGTGCTACCTGGTCCTTATGCCCAGAGCAACTTCCGACGATGAGCTGAGCTTACGATGATTTTCCTCATCTTATCATTTCACCTCGAACAATAAGCTTGACTTCGAGCTTGTGTCGAATCCGTGGTTCTCATAGCCTTTCACTTCATCCTTCCTTTTGCTTGATGTCGTCGCCGCTCGATGGCATCTTCATGGAGTCTCTTGACAAAATTTGTCGTGATCACCATCAACACTTTGGCTTCTTCAGAGATGCCAATTGAATTCATGGCTAGAAATACCATCCCTGCCCCTCGATGATTTGTGATATCATCGACAACCTCCTTGTATCCCTGCCAACACAGACTTGGTTATGTTTTGCTCATACCTTGTTTTCTTTCTATTACTGAAGTTATTCCCTGTGTATTCTTGTGGCCTTCAGAGCCAACCTTTTCTTGAAACACCATATCATCACTACCTCGAAGCATGATTGTGGCATCCCGAATATCAAAAAGAACATTGTAAGCGCAACGCTAAATGCTTCTTGATCGACTATCCAAACACCATGGTATGGATAATATCATGGTTCTTCCTTCGACCCTCTATCTAAATGTTTTTGAACTCGTTATCCTATCATGTATGTCATGCTCCGCTTACCCTTGGGGAAGTATGTACACCCAATTCTGGTGTGTAAACACATTTTGCTTTCCATTGGTTTGTTTAACCTTCTCATGATCTATATGATATAAGCAGAAATAATTCCCTGCTTATGTTAGACCCCGGTGTACAACTCTGTCAGTGAGACCCTGTTACTATTGTTGATGACATTCCGGTAACCCCCGATGGATGAGAACTTTGCCTTATTGGTCCGCCTCGTTTTAACGAGCAGGAAAATGGTTCTCTTCGTCCCTCGCCCTTGGTACCGATGTTGTCGCCGACATAACTGACATACTATCCTCTGACATACATTGTTGTCATGACCGGTAAGATATCACCGTTCCCCCTTCTTTTGATCGACACCGCCCATAGTTCCACAGTGGACCAACAACACCTTTTCTTTCCTTTCAAATTCAAATCAAATTCAAATGAAATCATATAAGCCCCAAACTTTTAGTGGCGGTGCAAAATATTGCAAAGTATTTGATGTGGCCACTTACACACTTTACAAAATACATTTGATATCAAAACAATGGGCAAAACAGAGCTGAAGAAACAAAGTAGAAAAAGGAAAAGGAAAATGGAAATGTTCCAACTTGGCACTTACTGGCCCAGTGCTACAGTGGCCTTTCTGCCGGCCCAGCCCAACCAAGCCACTCATCCCCTATCTCCCATGCGCTGTCAACCGAACGCGCTGACACGCCGCCGACGGCCACCCGTCGAGCATCCCACGGCTCTGACGGAGGATAAGGCCGAGGCCGAGCCCCCTGCCAAACCTAGAACCCCCAATCCCCTCCTCCCAGCTCTCCCTCTCAGATCTCGCTCGCCCAAGCGGGCTCGCCACCGACGCCTCATCGTAGGCGCGACCACCGGCCGCCATTCGTCAAGCCGGCATGTCCTCGAGCCTCCTCTGCCTCGTCCACGTCGACCACATGCTTCGGTTCGAGCCGAAGACCACGCCACCGCCGAGTTCGAGCCGCCTTCCACCTCGGACCCGCCGGCGTTCACTTCCGATCCTGACGCCCCCTGCTGCTCCTAAACCTCCGACGGGCCTCCATGTGCCCTCTCGGTGAGCTCCTCGCCCTCTCCCCTCTCTCTCTGCGGTCGCCCTCTCCCTCTAGCTCACTTGCCGCCGTAGCCAAAGTTCGTCGCCGTTCTGCTCCGTCGCCGCCTTAACTAGGGCCCCTCCACTCTCGTGCGAGCACCGCAGCACGCTCCTGGGCTCCCCAGGAGGCCAACGAGCCCCTCCGCGCCTCTGTTCGTACCCCCACGCCCTAGATCCTTCCTTGCCCGAGCTCCGGCCGCCGCCTAACTCGTTGCTGACGCCTCCTCCGGTCACCCCCGCCCCTACCGCTTGCTCCACTGGATGCGCCGCATCGCCAGCTACCCTTAGCCGCAAACCGCGTCGCAAACGAGCCCCCGTAGCGCAATCCCGAGCTTCTTCGGCGAGACAGCCGCCATGGAGCGCTCGCCGGCGCATTTTCGGCGGCGCCACCGACGTGGCAAGTTGTGGGGCCCGCCCAGAGAGACTGCCAGTGGGCCACTGGACCCACCTTGACCCAGTTGACCGTAGTTAACTGCGGTCACTGTGCACCCCAGCCGCTGACTAGTGGGTCCCGCTGACTTAATTAGCGTTAAACAGTTAATTAGTGCTCTGTTATTTAGCTGCTGACACTAACAGTAGGTCCCACCTGTAGGTTAATTACTGGGTCACCGACAGGTGGGCCCCACCCGTTCGTTTGACCAGTCAGCTGGTCAGCCGACTGCTGACGCAATGCTGACCTCATGCTGACTTCATAATTCACTTTTAGTAATTCCTGTTAATTTAACTAATTCCAGAAAATGTTTAAAACTTCAAAAATTCATAGAAATTAAATCGTAGCTCGGATCGAAAAACTTTGTACATGAAAGTTGCTCAGAACGACGAGACGAATCCGACCGTGCCATCTGTTTCCGTGCCGGGACCCTCTACGGAGGTGGACCCGCAACTTTTAGCCTGTTTCCAATAGATGAATAGTGCATATACACCGGTTATTAATTCCAACCTTAATCCTAAAATAATTAAAATGATTTAGACATGTTTTTAGGCAACCCTGCACTGCACGTTAGCATAGCATGCTCTGTGTTGCATATGTTTGCCGTGTATTTATCTGTCTCTTCCCCCTCTTCTCTCTCGGTAGATCCCGGTACCGAGATAGTCCCCGAGACTGACGCAGCTCCGGAGGTTGACTACACCATTGACGACCTTGCCTTTGCCACCAAGCAACCAGGCAAGCACCCCCCTTGAGCATGCCTATATCGCCTATTCTCTTCTTTCTTGTGCTTGCATTAGAATTGCTGCTGCTACTGCTTTACCTATTCTGATGCATAGCCTGTTTGTTGTAACCTGCTTATCCTAAACTACTTGGTATAGGCTGGATAGAGACCCCAGTGACCCCACTTGTCCCGGTTGCCCTGCTGGATTATCGGAAGACTCGACAACCAGGCCCCGGCACCGCACATCCCCCCCGGTTGTACGACACTGCAGCGTTACTATCGAGTGCCGAGGGTGATCCCTCGTTTAGCACTTCTGATGTTAACTCTGTAGAGTAGCTATTCGGTCATGGTCATCGAGGGTGATTCCTCCTTCGCCACTTCCAATAACAACGCTGTCGTGCAACACCTCAAGTGTGAACTTCGAGGGTGATTCCTCCTAAGTTCACCTTGACGACTACGTCAGGTGGAATCTGTCGAGGGTGATTCCTCAGTTTCCCCCCTGGTGTTTGGACACACAGTTACTATGACTTTAACCATGAACCATGATAAAGTCGGGTCGGGCCTGAGGGGTACCCGCGCGAGCATGTGATGCGAGAGATGTGGAGACGGGTTGACCTGGAGGGTGCCCGCGAGATAATTACGAGGCGCGGCCGAGCATTCTTAGCCCTTGCAGCAAGTCCTTGAGACGGGGCGACAGGGTCACATCGATCGTGAATCTCTGCTCGTTGCCGCGCGCTCCTGATTCACTAACGATTTGGATATTTGATCCGAGTGGGCCTCTGGCCCGATAGCACTAACCATCACGTGGGAACAGTTATGGGCACTCTTCGTCGTATGCATCAGCTGAAGCTTAATGGACGTCAGCGATTGAGCGGCGCGCGCCGAGTTGGACCGTGTAAAGCAACCGCCTTGATAGTGTGGGTTGCCAGGTCTGCTCTCGGCCGTGAACGTAACATGCAGGAGTTCCCGGGGCGATGACCCAAGACCCCTGGGGGCATAGGTTTAGTCCGGCGTGCTGAACACTCTGTTAAGCCTAGGTCGGGTTGCGGCGTATCGTTTGGCCGAGGCCGGGCATGACCCAGTAAAGTGTGTCCGGCCGGAGTTAATCGAGCGTGGATGGTAAGTTGGTGCACCCCTGCAGGGAATAACTAATCTATGCATAGCCGGATCCTCGATAACGGATGCTCGGAGTTGTATCCCGATCGATACAACTAGAATTGGATACTTGAGATGAGATATGGATACTAGGGCTCTGGGATTGCTTTCTCGCAGGGAGTCTGGAAAGGATCTCTGGCCAAGGTTGATATTTAATACTACTACTGCTTTATATTGTGCTGATCTACACTCTTCTAATGCTGCAAGACCGCTGAAGATGCTAGTCTTCGATAGGACTAGGCCTTCCCTCTATTCTGGCATTTCTGTAGCCCAGTCCACATATACAACCTTTCTTTGATAATGTTGCATATGTAGTGTAGATCCTTGCTTGCTGAGTACTTCGGATGAGTACTCACGGTTGCTTTGCTTCCTCTTTTTCCCCATTTTCCTTTTGATGCAACCAGACGATGGAGCCCCGGAGCCAGCTGCCCCCGTCGACGACTACTACTACCAACCCGAGGGTGGTTACTACTACGAGCTTGCCGACGACCAGGAGTAGGATTGGAGGGTCCCAGGCAGGAGGCCTGCGCCTTTTCGATCATAGTGTTTTCTTTTGCCTCGCCATTTAAAGGCCTATCTGTGTTTTCTTTTATATCTGTACTCAGATATCTGATGCTTCCGCTGACGCTTGTAAGCGAGCTTATGTATTCGAGCTCTCGAGGCCCCTGGCTTGTAATATAAAGCTTGTATGACTTTATTTGTGTTTTAGAGTTGTGTTGTGATATCTTCACGTGAGTCCTTAGGCTTGATCATGTGCATTTGCGTGTATGGTTAGTGCATGATTAAGCCAGGGTGTCACAGGTTGGTATCAGAGCCAGGTTTCGATCCTGGGACCTATGGGTTATGGGCCCACCATGCGGGCCGACCCCAGCAGCTGACATGTGGGTCCACCCCACTGTTTATCTAATTAAGCAGGATTAAATTAGTTCAACTAATTAACTAAATTGAGTAGACACTGACAGTGGGCCCCTGTTAGATAATTAGGTAATTAGATTAAATTCAAAACTCTGTTAACCTCACTGTCTATGACAGGTGGGGCCCACTGGTCAGTTTGACCAGTCAACTGGTCTGTTGACTGCTGATGTCACCTCTACATCATGCTGATGTCACCTTTTACTATTCTGGATAATGTTGATTTAAATTAATTAAATAAATCCAAAAAATGATTAAAACTTTAGAAAATCATAGAAATTAAACCGTAGTTCGGATTGAAAATTTTTGTACATGAAAGTTGCTCAGAAGGACGAGACGTAGCCGACCGTGCTATCTGTTTCCGTGTCGAGACCCTCTATGGAGGTGGACCCACAACTTTTAGCCTATTTCCAGTAGATGAATAGTGCATATATACCGGTTAATAAATCCAACTTTAATCCGAAAACAACTAAAATGATTTAGACATGTATTTAGGCAACCCTGCACTGCACGTTAGCATAGCATGCTCTGTGTTGCATATGTTTGCTATGTATGTATCTGTTTCCTCCCCCTCTTCTCTCTCGGTAGATCCCGGTACCGACATAGTCCCCGAGACATACGCAGCTCCGGAGATCGACGACCCCACTGACGACTCTGCCTTTGCCGCCGAGCAACCAGGCAAGCACCACCCCCTTTGAACATGCCTATATCGCCTATTCTTTTTCCCTCCTACTTGCATTAGAATTTGCTACTGCTTTGAGTTATCCTATTCTAATGCATAGCATGTTTATTGTAACCTGCAATTGATACCTTACTTGCTTATCCTAAACTGCTTAGTATAGGCTGGTTAGAGACCCAACAGAGACACCACTTTGACCTAGTTGCCCCCGCTGGATTATCAGATGACTCGATCAACATGATCGACAACCAGGCCCCGGCACCGCACATCACCCCCCTTAGTTGTACGACACTACAGCGTTACTATCGAGTGCCGAGGGTGATACCTCGTTTAGCAATTCTGAAGTTAACTCTGTAGAGTAGCTATTCGGTCGTGGTCACTGAGGGTGATTCCTCCTTCACCACTTCTGATAACGACGCCGTCGTGCAACATCTCAAGTGTGAACCTCGAGGGTGATTCCTCCTAAGTTCACCTTGATGACTACATCAGGTGGAATCCATCGAGGGTGATTCCTTGGGTTTCCCCCTGGTGTTTGGACACACAGTTACTATGACTTAAACCATGAACCATGATAAAGTCGGGTCGACCCTGAGGGATACTCGAGCGAGTATAAGATACGAGTGATGTGGAGACAGGTTGACCTGGAGGGTGCCCGAGAGCTAGTTATGAAGCGTGGCCGGGCATTCTTAGCCCTTGTCGCAAGTCCTCGAGACGGGGCGACGGGGTCACATCAATCATGAGTCTCTGCTCGTTACCGCAAACACCCAACACACTAACGATTTGGATATTTGATCCAAGTGGGCCTCTGGCCTGATAGCACTAACCATCACGCGGGAATAAATATGGGTACTCTGCTTTGTACGTTTCTTCCGAAAGCTCTGTCAGACGTCCAGTTCAGCATCGCGGCATGGCTGGGCCGGTGCCATCCTGTAGTGGTGGTACCGAGATTCGCCCTGCTCGCAACGACCCGGAGTGCACAGGGCGATGGCCCAAGACCCCTGAGCGCTTAGGATATAGACCGACGGGGACCTCTCTGCTGAGCCTAGGTAGGACTACGGCGTGTCGTTTGGCCGAGGCCGGGCATGACCCAGAAAAGTGTGTCCGGCCGGAGTAAAGCGAGCATGGTGGGTAAGTTGGTGCACCCCTCCAGGGAAGAACTAATCTATGCATAGCCGGATCTTCGGTAACGGACGCTCGGAGTTGTATCCCGATTGATACAACTAGAACTGGATACTTGAGATGAGAAATGGATAGTATGGCTCTGGGATTGCTTTCTCGTGGGGAGTCGAGAAAGGATCTCTGGCCGAGGTTGATACTTAATGCTACTACTACTTTATACTGTGCTAATCTACACTCTTCTAATGCTGCAAGACCGATGAAGATGCTAGTCTTCGATAGGACTAGGCCTTCCCTCTATTCTGGCATTTCTGCAGCCCAGTACACATAATCAGCCTTTCTTTGATAATGTTGCATATGTAGTGTAGATCCTTGCTTGCTGAGTACTTTGGATGAGTACTCATGGTTGCTTTGCTTCTTCTTTTTCCTCATATCCGTTTGATGCGACCAGATGACGGACCCCCCCTCCCCCGGAGCCAGCTGCCCCTGTTGGCGATCACTACTACTACCCCGAGGTGGTTACTGCTACGAGTTGGCCGACGACCAGGAGTAGGTTCGGAGGGTCCCAAGCAGGAGGCCTGCGCCTTTTTGATCATAGTGTTTTCTTTTGCCTCGCCTTTTAAAGGCCTATCTGTTTTATCTTTTATATATGTACTCAGATATCTGATGCTTCCGCTGACGCTTGTAGGAGAGCTTATGTATTCGAGCCCTCGATGCCCCTGGCTTTTAATATAAAGCTTGTATGACTTTATTTATGTTTTAGAGTTGTGTTGTGATATCTTCAAGTGAGTCCTTAGGCTTGATCGTGTGCATTTGCGTGTATGATTAGTGCACGATTAAGCTGGGGCGTCACAGGTTGGAATTACACTCCTAATTCTTGGGTATAGACACATTTTTCCTTTTCATTGGTCTATTTAATCCGATAATTCCATTTTCCTTTCCATTGGCTTGTTTAACCTTTCTTGTGATCTATATGTTATAAGCAGAAATAATTCCCTGCTTATGGAAATACCCCGGTGTACAACCTTGTCAGAGAGACCCTGTTACTATTGTTGATGACATTACGGTAACCCCCGATGGACGAGAACTTTGCCTATTGGTCCGCCTCGTTCAACGAGCAGAAAAATGGTTCTCTTCATCCCTCGCCCTTGGTACCGATGATGTTAACGACATAGCTGACGGACTATCCTCTGACATACCTTGTTGTCATGACCGGTAAGATGTCACCGTTCTCC
Organism: Thinopyrum elongatum; assembly: GCA_011799875.1. Taxonomy (NCBI): domain Eukaryota; kingdom Viridiplantae; phylum Streptophyta; class Magnoliopsida; order Poales; family Poaceae; genus Thinopyrum; species Thinopyrum elongatum. The sequence continues at coordinate 487,574,136 of CM022298.1, read as the reverse complement.
CTACTTTTGATCGACACCCCCCCACAGTTCCATAGGATCGGAACCTAACTCTCCTATATATCTTTGATTCCGAAGTTTCCGTTGCTCTTGGCCTTGTGTGTTATCATGAGCCACCCTCCGAGAGTTGAATTATTCCTGATGCTCTGAACCCCTTTTCACATTCTGTTCAGGAATCGATCGGATGTCCACTCGCTTGAAATTTCTTACTGTACCTTCATACTTTGCTCTCGAAGTTTTCTTAAGATTCAACTCGAGAGATACTTCTGCCACATTCCCTGTATCGTCCACCAGATAATCGACCTTGCAAGGGTCAGTTTTTCCGAAGTTACCATTTACTTCCCCACTTAAATCTCGGGACGAGATTTCTTGTAGTGGAGGAGAATTGTAACTTCCCCAGTATCATACTACAGTAATCTCCCCCTAATAGTGGCCATGTCATCATGGTCACTATTCCCAAATTGCCACTTGTCAAATATCAAAGCCAAATTCAAATTTGAATTGCATGTCAAATATTTACTTTTTCTATCATGCAATCAAAATAGCTCATCTTGTGGAAAATATTCCCTAAGTACTTGTCATGTTGAAACCAACCTCACTTGGAATTCCAAAAATGACCCTGGATAATTATAAGAGTGGTCCATCAGCAAATAAAATGGCCTTTTCAAAATGCACAAATAATTGATCTTTCCCAAGTAATGTGAAAACCTTGTGGACAACTCCAAAATGTTGCCTTGCATTTATGTGTGAAGTTTCATAATTAGCAAACTTCACTTGGTCCCTGAAATAAATAGAAAACAACAGCTAAAATTATGTAACAGAAAAGGGGGAAAAGAGTAAAACTAGACTACCCTGTGCATAGGCCCGTTGACTCACAGCCGGCTCAGCCTGCCATAGCACAGCCATCATCATCCTCCTCCTCGTGTCACCACGGCCGTGCCCATGCGCATGATGGCTCCGCTAAATGGGCGACACCGGCCCCTCCCCTATAGCCCTGGACGCCTACAAGTAGGACCCCGACCCCTCCTGCTAACCCTAGCCCGCCAGAATCCCCTCTCCCTCGCCCCTCTTCTCGATCTGGATGAACGCGCCGCCGCGCCGTAGTCGTCACCGCGTATCGGAGCTTCCCCGAGCCCCAAGGAGTTGTCCAGAGGCTGCGCCGCATTCTCCTACTTCGTCTACGCCGAACACCATCAGCTGGATCACCGGGAATCGTCGCCATCGACCCATTCCCTTCGTCACTGCTGCCGTGCGCCGGCGCTCGATCCGCACCGACCGGCCATCCCCAACTTCCCCAAGCCTGCCGAGAGCTCTGATGTGAGATCCTTTATGATTCCCCTTTGTATTCAAGCTTGGATTCGGGCTATAGCCAGTGCTAGTTGTCGCTGTGCTCCACCGGAGCTCTACCGCCATTTTTGAGCTCCGTGCCGTCGTTGAGTTCTACCCCGTGGCCAGCCGATGTCACCATCGTGCTCCTGGCACCCCTACGAGGACGCCCAGCACCTTAAGTCGACGAACCCATGCTCGTCCACTTGAAATCGTCAAACGATGCCGTTGGCGGCCGCTAAGCGACGTCGTTGCTGTCGTCCCTGACCACCCCCGAGCTCGCCGCTCCCGCAGATCGATGCGCGCCATCGCCCGCCTCGCGTAGGAACTCTCGATCGACCATTTGGTCGCCGGAGTGAGCTGCTCCGAGCGCCGCCTTCCTCTGCTGCTGCGCACGCCCCGCCCCTGGCCTCACCTGCGCGTGCCTCGGCACGCCCGCAGCCGCCCTTGCTCGCGCTCACCACATGCCAGCCGCACCCCGTGAGCCTCCCTGCTGCTCCCTGGCCGCGCGCCTGCCCGCGCCCTGCTCCCCTCGCTCGCGTGCACCCACGGCCGCCGCTACTACTCCTTACACTGCTCTACTGCTAGCACTGCTACTAGCCGCTGGCTGCGCTAGCTGCTGCGCCGCCGTCGCCGCTCGCCCCTTGCTGGTGCTCACTACTGCTGCTACTTGCTGCTGCTTAAATTCTCGCCGCCGCTCTGCTTTGCTGTGGCTGCTCGCTGCTGCACTACATTCAGCTTGCTGCTGCTACAGTAACTGAATGTTACTGTAGTAGTAGCTAGCTTTGCTACTGCTATGTTGTTTAACCCCCTGGACAACCCCTAAACAGCGACTAAACAACTGTTAACATGAATAAAAATTATATGGACAGAAAGTACACTTGACAAACTCCATTTTATACCATTGGAACAATTCCATTTGACAAAAGGCTATGTTCTGTTAATTGAAAAACAGAAAACAGAAATACAGCAGTAGCACTTTTCAGATAAAGATTTGAGCAAGCAAATGGACACTAATGTAGATGGACTTTATACTATCATGTAGATCACAGAAAATTGATCAAGATTGATATAAGGCACTAGCCCATAGGATGAATAGGACACTAGCTATAGCCTCTGGAAACTAGCTAAGTGAAGTTAAAAACTGAACAATTCCCAGACTTGGCCAATTTTCAGAGATTCCAGAAAATGTTTAAAAAAATTCGGAAAATCATAGAAATTCATCCGTAGCTCGGATGGAAAAACTTTATAAATCAAAGTTGATCAGAAAGACGAGACGAATCCGATGATGCCCTCTGTGTGGCTGTCACATGCCTCTAACACTGCAAACATGGAACCTTCCCCCTCCGGGTCACCTGCCCGATAGTTGCCCAGAGCCGGGAAAATATCCTCAGATATTTTCCCGCCCTGTCTATAACATGTAGCACTGTGTTAGAACACCCATAGCGTAGCTTTTTGCCATGTCTTGATTTGTGATTGCTCTTGTTGCCGTGTATTTATCTGTTTCTTCCCCCTCTTCTCTCCGGTAGATCCCGGTATCGGCGTAGCTCCCGAGGACTGCTACTTCACCGATGACCCCATTTTTGCTGCAAAGCTTGCAGGCAAGCACCCCCCTTTGAACTTGCCGATATCGCCTATTCTTTCTCTCTTATGCTTGCATTAGAAATTGCTGCTGCTACTATTTATCCTATTTCTGATGCATAGCCTATTTTTGTAACTGCTGTTGATACCTACCTTTTTATCCTAAACTGCTTAGTATAGGCTAGATAGAGACCCACCAGAGACCCCCACTTTGTCCCAAGTTGCCCCCGCTGGATTATTAGATGACTCGATCAATGTGATCGACAACCAGGCCCCGACATTGCACGTCACCCCCCTTAGTTGTACGACACTGTAGCGTTACTATCGAGTGCCGAGGGTGATACCTCGTTTAGCACTTCTGATGTTAACTCTGTAGAGTAGCTATTCGGTCGTGGTCATCGAGGGTGATTCCTCCTTCACCAATCCCGATAGCGACGCTGTCGTGCAACACCTCAAGTGTGAACCCATCGAGGGTGATTCCTCTGAGTTCACCTTGACGGATACATCGAGTAGGAATCCAACGAGGGTGATACCTCGGATTCCGTGATGTATGGACACACGGACACTTGGACTTTACAACTGTTACTTGGAAAGGCGGGTCGACCCTGAGGGGTACATGCAAGTGTTGTGGAGACGGGTTGACCTGGAGGGTGCCCGAGATATAATTACGAGGCATGGCCGGGCATTCTTAGCCCTTGCCGCAAGTCCTCGAGATGGGGCGACGGGGTCACATTGATCGTGAGTCTCTGCTCGTTGCCGCACAACCCCCAATACATTAACAGTTTGGATATTTGATCCGAGTGGGCCTCTGGCCCGATAGCACTAACCATCACGTGGGAGCAGTTACGGGCACTCTGTGTCATATGCCTCAGCCGAAGCTTAATGGACGTCAGTGACTGAGCGGCGCATGCCGGGTTGGACCGCGTAGCGCAACCGCCTTGATAGTGTGGGTTGCTAGGTCTGCTCTCGATGGCCCCGCAATGTGCAGGAGTTCCCGGGGCAATGGCCCAAGACCCCTGGGGTCATAGGTTTAGTCTGGCGTGCTGACCTCTCTATTAAGCCTAGGTCGGGTTGCGGCGTATCGTTTGGTGGAGGCCGGGCATGACCCAGGAAAGTGTGTCCGACTGGAGTTAATCGAGCGTGGTGGGTAAGTTGGTGCACCCCTGCAGGGAAGAACTAATCTATGCATAGCCGAATCCTTGGTAAGGGACGCTCGGAGTTGTATCCCGACCGATACAACTAGAACTTAATGATGAGATGAGAAATGGATATTAGGGCTCTGGGATTGCTTTCTCGTAGGGAGTCGAGAAAGAACCTCTGGCCGAGGTTGATACTTAATGTTACTACTACTTTATACTGTGCTAATGTACACTCTTCTAATGCTGCAAGATCGCTGAAGATGCTAGTCTTCGATAGGACTAGGCCTTCTCTCTATTCTGGCATTTCTGCAGCCCAGTCCACATATACAACCTTTCTTTGAAAATGTTGCATATGTAGTGTAGATCCTTGCTTGCTGAGTACTTCGGATGAGTACTCACGGTTGCTTTGCTTCCTCTTTTTCCCCATATCCGTTTGATGCAACCAGATGATGGAGCCCCTGAGACAGCTGCCCCCGCCGACGACTACTAATACCACCCCGAGGGTGGTTACTACTACGAGGTTGCCGATGACTAGGAGTAGGATCGGAGGGTCCCAGGCAGGAGGCCTGCGCCTTTTCAATCATAGTGTTTTTCTTTTGCCCCGCCTTCTTAAAGGCTTATCTGTTTCTCTTTTATATCTGTACTCAGATATCTGATGCTTCCGCTGACGCTTGTATGCGAGCTTATGTATTCGAGCCCTCAAGGCCCCTGGCTTGTAATATAAAGCATGTATGACTTTATTTATGCTTTAGAGTTGGGTTGTGATATCTTCAAGTGAGTCTTAGGCTTGATCGTGTGCATTTGCGTGTATGATTAGTGCACGATTAAGCCGGGGGCGTCACACGCCCTACCCCCTGGGCGCGCCCCTAGGGCTTGTGGGCCCCCTGGCAGGTCTCCAGTGCCCATCTTCTGCTATATGGAGGGTTTTGACCTAAAAAAAATCATAAGGAAGCTTTCGGGACGAAGCGCCGCCGTCTCGAGGCGGAACCTGGGCAGAAGCAATCTAGGGCTCCGGCGGAGCTGTTTTGCAGGGGAAACTTCCCTCCGGGAGGGGGAAATCGAAGCCATCGTCATCACCAACGATCCTCTCATCAAGAGGGGGTCAATCTCCATCAACATCCTCACCAGCACCATCTCCTCTCAAACCCTAGTTCATCTCTTGTATCCGATCTTTGTCTCAGAACCTCAGATTGGTACCTGTGGGTTGCTAGTAGTGTTGATTACTCCTTGTAGTTGATGCTAGTTGGTTTATTCGGTGGAAGATCATATGTTCAGATCCTTAATGATATTTATTACCCCTCTGATTATGAACATGAATATGCTTTGTGAGTAGTTACGTTTGTTCCTGAGGACATGGGAGAAGTCTTGTTCTAAGTAATCATGTGAATTTGGTATTCGTTCGATATTTTGATGAGATGTATGTTGTCTTTCCTCTAGTGGTGTTATGTGAACATCGACTACATGACACTTCACCATGATTTGGTCCTAGGGAAAGGCATTGTGAAGTAATAAGTAGATGATGGGTTGCTAGAGTGACAGAATATTAAACCCTAGTTTATGCGTTGCTTCGTAAGGGGCTGATTTGGATCCATATGTTTCATGCTATGGTTAGATTTATCTTAATTCTTTTTTCATAGTTGCGGATGCTTGCGAGAGGGGTTAATCATAAGTGGGAGGCTTGTCCCAGTACGGACAACACCCAAGCACCGGTCCACCCACATATCAAATTATCAAAGTAACGAATGCGAATCATATGAGCATGATGAAAACTAACTTGACAATAATTCCCATGTGTCCTCGGGATTGCTTTGCTTTATATAAGAGTTCGTCCAGGCTTGTCCTTTGCTACAAAAAGGATTGGGCCGCCTTGCTACACCTTTGTTACACTTGTTACTTGTTACCCATTACGAATTGTCTTATCACAAAACTATCTGTTACCGATAATTTTAGTGCTTGCAGAGAATACCTTGCTGAAAATCGCTTGTCATTTCCTTCTGCTCCTCGTTCGGTTCGACACTCTTACTTATTGAAAGGACTATGATAGATCCCCTATACTTGTCGGTCATCATTGTACTAGGAGCCTAGGCTAGTCATAGTGGCAAGTAACTCAGACTAGTAACTCTATGGTTAGCCTAAGAGCAAGTACTACCTCCGTCCTGGTTTACTCTTTGTATTTTGCAGTAACAAAATTTGACCGTAGCTTTAACTGAGAAAACGTTAATGCATGTCACTAAAAATTATATCGTTGGATTCGTATTTGAACATAATTTCAAATGGTATAATTTTTGGTGACATGCATTGGCATTTTCTTAGGTAAATCTATGGTCAAAATTTTACACTAAATACGAGGTTGTACAATAGTGGGCTATAACGGCCCTCCACTTTGTAGGCCAAACCACGTGCCAAATTCACTTCTGATGCATTTGGCATCGATGCCCTCCATTGCTCACCTGGTGCCCCAATCTGGATCACCTACTTTGCTCCGGTGCCAAATTAACTCACGCAATGAAAAAACACTTGCGTGGGAGAGGGAGAGGACTGAGGCAATAAAAAACACTTGTTTGGGAGAGGGAGAGGCTGGTGTAGTTGGTTTGATTGATTTGTTTATACATGTGGGTCTGTGTGCACATCGGTGCCAACTCTCTCACATTGCTAGAGTGGTGCCAAAATCTTTTGATTTGACATCGATGCGTATTATGTGGCATACTTTTGAGAAATATGGCATCGGCCACATAGTGGAAGGCAACAAATGCTCAAGCTCTTCATGTGCTCCTAGGTAAATGAGACGAAAGAGAAAGAGAGAGAGTGAAAAATTATCACTAGACTTAGAGCCAACCCTATCGTATGAACGAATGATATTGGTACCTCTTGATGACACGACAATCTTATACAACCAGCTGCTCTAATATATTCTCTTCTTTTGTACATAAAAGAAGACCCGAAAGTGAAAAATGTGCTCCACTATAACAATCTCATCGAATGCCTTGATCTCCATCTTATAGAAATTGATTCGATCGACTATCGAGGCAGCACATCTGAGATTTAATTGGCCAGGTTCTTTGTGCTGGAGGCAAGTGTGCTCAAGGTAATGAGGTTTGGCCTTCTCTGACGCAACAATGAATGGCGTGCTGATCACTGCAAGCGTCTAAGCCTAAATGACAAAGGCTCCGCGAAACTGAATTTGTTTTTGAAACATCAAGTCGCAAGAGAATACAAAATTTATTTGCCCATTAGTGATTTGTCAGGGTGGTGGATTTTAGTTTGTACGATAATGCTGCATCCACCTAAAGTAATGAAAGTTCTTACATAAACTTCCTAATAATTCCATCTTCGTAGGTGCAGTATCACTCCTAGCATTTGTAATATTAGTTTGAAACTTGTAATATTACGACTATCCAGCATGAGGTGCTATGTTATGATAAATGTTTGCGTGCATAGGTGCGGCAATGATATACCCTTTACTCGAGTACAATATTTATTATTACTCGTGGCAACACATGGGAAATTATGTCGAACACGGCTAATTGTAAGCAGGCTAGCTCTACAGCCATGATGATAATGACTGCACACGGTGAGGCTGACTTTGGTATGCCGAACACGGCGCCTACACTCAGGTGTCATCTCCGGCGCAGGGTCTTGTCACTTCACTGTGAGGAGCAGCACGTAATAATTTGACCAACGGGTAGTACAGTACTACTACATTGGTAGTACTACTAGTACTAGCACCACCGTCTGGATTTAGTAGTACTACCACCTCTGTCTGGATTTAGTATTTGACTAGCAATATCTAATAATGCATGTCACAAAAAATATACTACTCCCTCTATAAATAAATACATGGAGTATTGTTTTATTCGGTCTTGAATGTAGTTTTCGATTATATTATACACTCTCCCTTGCGGTAGATGGCTCAAATCTAAAATCTCATCAATCAGATTACTATTGTACTCCCTCTGTACTGGTGCATTAGTCACGTTACGAAAACCAAATAATCCCAAAACTTTTAGGCACGGTGCATTAACTACCCACCTTGTTCAATGTTTTTTGCCACGAAAAAAATCAGCCAATAGGAGACGTGGGGTGTGTATGTATTCAATGACTTGAGGCTGCTTAGCACAACATGTAGTGCTTAATTCTCTGCATGCAATGACATTAATTACGAAATAAACATCAAGTTCTCTCATTTTTCCCAACTTGGTCTCGGTAAGATGACTATAGTGCACCGGTACGGAGGGAGTAAGGGCCGAGGAGTAGATGTCCAACACACATGTGAATGCAACGCAGTCTTCACTTCTCATATAAAGGCTCCCCACCAGTCCAATCCATCTACGAAATTCTATGCACCTACGCACCCTGCAAGAGTGAAGACTCCAATCGCAAGATCAGTAGACCAGAAGCTAGACCCATGGAGGCGATGAGCGCGAGCATAAGCCGGCTGTGCCAGATGGTCCATGACGCTGGCCTGTGGCCCGGCACCGAGGAATGTCTCCAGGTTGTTGTTTATGCCGCCAGGGCGAGAGGCCTCTTGGATGACAGCTTCGTCTCCTCGTTCGACGAGGCCCTCATCACCTTCCTCGACAAGTTCACCGTCGTGAAGAAGCTCACGGACGACCTTGGCATATGCCTCTAGCCCACGCGCCCAGGCTCTGTGATGCCCGCCACCCTCAACGGCCTCTATGGTGACAACCTCTTCGACTCACTGGTGGCCCTGCGACTGCCCGTCGTCGCACCGGAGAATGTCCACCTTGAGGTCGCGCTTGCCGTGCAGCGCCTGACTCAGCAAGACACCATCGACATAATCACCCACGTCTACGAGCAAATTGTCCACAATGACTACTACGTGCCAGAGGAGGACGATAGGACGCTGGCCTTCTTCGACCACAGGGCAACCTTGGATGACATTGTTCAAAAGCACGTTGAGCTCGCCGCCAACGCCGCTGCTTCTCAGCCGTCGGTTGGTGACCCGGCACACTAGGGAGAGAGGATGTTGTTGATTGATCCGTATGCATCTTTATTTTGTGTCAATTCGATGTATACTGTAATTTTCTTATCTTTTGCATCAACTTCATAACTTACGTACGTACCATGCATGGACCGCGCCACAACCAAACTTCTTATATATTAATATTCACGTGTAATGGGAATGTTTAGGTCCCATGCAAGAAATGGGAATGGATTTCAAACTTCTGGGTGTGGTGGTTCAATTTGCAAAGGCGCACACATAAACAACCAAAACAAAGTCATTTTGGAACAAAGAGCTGCCACGTTACAATCGGAAACAGAAGTAGTATTGAAAACCATGGGCGTTCTACTAACCATTTAAGTGCCGCCACGCATCCCTCTATTGATTGGCTACTAGGAGGCGCCGTGCGGGTGGTATCCTGGTTTATTGTTCCCCTTAGTGTTTTGTGCCAAATTTTGACTATGAATTCAATTTACAAAATGTTAACGCATGTCACAAAAAATAGTATCATTGGAAACTATGTTCAAATACGAATCCAACCATATAAATGTTTATAACATGCATTAAAAATTTGTCAATTAAATGTACGGTCAAAATTTGACGCAAAATATGAAAGGACGAACAAATCAGGATGGAGTCTTTGAGTAGACCGGAGGCGTGCGAGCAGACCGCTGCGTAGGATCACCCCAGACGGGCGTTTTGGCCTGCCCCTCAATGCACAGTGGCTAGGCATATCACTTACATGTGGGACCGCATTTAAGGAAATCTATGATGGCCGAAATTGGCAAAACTCCCCCGTTTATCACGCGGGAAAAGCCCAGCACTAGCGTTTTGAATCATTATTTCTATTTTTTGAGGGAAAATCGTTATTTCTATCTATCGGTCACGCCAGGAGCAGAACCAAGTGTTACAACTTACTAGTCACTAGTACAAGTTCAAAAGGGAAATCCTGCCGTGTTCACGTTGCACCCCCACACGGTTGGTCTGGCACGCCGATCAACGGGGGAACGCGTGTTGTCTCGCATCTTCACTTACAAGTGGGACCGCAGTTGAGGAAACCGACTATCACCAAACCCCCACCCCACCCGCCGCACGATGGCTGAGTTAGAGAAACGAGGAGGGAGAAGAGATAGCTGTAGCACGGACTCCAAGAAATATGGTGTCGGATGGGAGCCGTGCTGGTGGTGTGTGCCGTACTCCTGGACATGAATGCTTGTTCTGGCCCATGCCACCCTACTATATATCAAGGATTCGAGGTGTTGGTTACGTACAACGAACACATTAACATATGGCCCACCTGACACTATGGCCAAATTTCCTGGAGTCTGTGCTAGGCTAAAAAGTGTTCTTTGTGAGGATGGATGGCTGGTCTCAATTTTAAAACTTGTTGTATTACATATACGTAGACGTAGATAGAGATGGTGCATCAGTTTTGAAAGTTTGAATCCAAACATCATAATGCAATTTCTATCATTGATTGGACTCATCCGACGACCTAGGATGATGGGATACGCAGCTACAATAAAAACATCTGCCCGCCATGCGCAGCATGCGAAGCTAATATAACTAGTACTAGGAGTAGTACTATTGTTGATTTGACTCGTCCAATAACCTGTTGCAATGCACGCACAATTATGTATTCGGGATTTTTTTTGCCTCGTCGCAACACCCACTCTGAGAAGCGACTCAAAAGCCATTCATAAAGTTAGTAAGTTTATCACAGGCATATCATTTAGTATTACATACAACAGGTCATCAACACACAATGACAACGAGGATACATTATAAATACTAAAGTTTTTCTTACACAACAAATAACAAAGCGATGAAATAAACTTCAGGTCAACCAATCCTTGGCGTTGGAAACGCTTGCTTTGAACCATAAGTGATTCTCTGGGCAGGGCCAGCTATTGTCAATATCGACACCACCGTAAGACTCATCATCCAGGCTGAAAGCGGCCTATATCAGGATGCATATTGTGATAGCCAGGGTAGGGAACCAAAGCAATGTCCGAGGTATAGATACAATTGCTTCTCATAAATGGTAGTAACATTATGCCAACAGCAGCTGGATCACCTTTCACCATCATTGGATAGTTTTGTCCAAGGAAGAGCGAGTTTTCTCCAAGACTATCAATACTGAACCATGCAAAAGGTGCTGGCGCTAGCACACTAGTATCGATCCCAATACCCTGCAACGGATGTTGGAATAGGTCTGGAGAGTGCGACCATGGGAGACAACACCTGCTTCCTTAGTAACATCAGCAATGCCCTGTATACAGACAGGAAGAGGTGATCCATCGGAATAAGTTGCCAGGCGCCACTGATCACACCAGGTCCTGCTCGTCTTCATGCTCGTGATCATCACCATCGTCATGTCCCCCTTGGTTATAAAATTTTCCATGTATTAGTGGGGGAATGTTCACAGGACCTTGGAAATAAAGAAGGTTAATCAGTACGGGTATACTAACTCACATGCATGGTGAATGAAACAATTATAATTACAGTGGAAGACAAACGTACCGAAACAATAAGGATCCCATATGAAAACAGTGCCAGAAGTGGTGGCAGCAAACACAAGACCCTCGTATTGAATTGCATCACAGTACACAGCCGTGTACAGAAACTGATTTTTGAGCAATATCCATCGAGTCGAAGTATTAAGGACGGCAACAAGCTTGTCGAAGATAGTGACAACACAAGCATTCCTATAACCCCAAGAGCAAGTGGGAACTCAACAAATTGCTATCTTCTATAGACGACATTCACCATGATCGTATTTGAACGTACATAGAATACTGGTGTGCTCAACGTCAGGGTAGTCTGAGATTTTTGGAAGTGGAACCCGGTGATGAGTGTACACATTCACAAGTTCCCACTCGCAGTTGTACCCAATATAAACAACCCAATCTCCATTTGCACCTGCCCAGGCCTTACCCTCAAGCGATGGCATCTTAACATCACACGTAGCATTATCAAGTAGCATCAACTTGCACAAGGCGTGGCTTCCGTCGTCCCTGTGCCAGCGAGCAGCGTCATGGCGAAGAAGATAGGGGAGATCAAACCGCTCCTGAACCCTTGGGCTCTTTGTACTGATGTTATTTGTTGAGTCGAGAATAGTCTCGAACGAACCTGCCATGCTAGACATGGTGATGACATTGCACCGATCAATGAGTTCCTCCACCATGTCATCTTTCAGATCGGGGCAAGAATAACGGGGTCGTTTCCTGCATGTTCCCTCCATCGAGAAGACGAACAATGGCAGAAGGAAGAGTCAAGGCAAATGGAGGGAGGAAGAGCATGGGACAGCAGTTCCAAATCGAGAGGGAAAGGCGAAGAGGCGGTGGACAGTTGCCATGGTACAGGAAGAGGCTAGTGGGGAGCAGACGGTCGCCACGGTATAGAAAGAGGCACCCCGGCCTACATAGACGTTCGTTCGGAAATTATACAGAGGACTCGCCGTCGTCTCACTGACATGTTGGAATGGGAGCACATGTCATCGAAACATGGTGCATCATTTCTCATGCAAAAAGCGATCTGGACGCGTTGGCCCGAGGTGCTGCATTATTTCTCGACTTTATTTTTTTAATGGCATGCCATTCAGTTTTGAAGCACAACTAATTGTTACTATATGCAGAGAAAATATAAACTACTCTACCACTACTCTACCTCTAGTACTTACTACTAGTACTAATAAAGTATATAGGCTGGAGCTTTGCTACTTCTTGAGCTTGCGTTGGTTTTTCCCTTGAAAAGGAAAGGGTGATGCAGCAAAGTAGAGATAACTATTTCCCTCAGTTTGAGAACCAATGTATCAATCCAGTAGGAGGTACACGCAAGTCTCCAATCTATACACCTGCACAAACAATCAAACACTTGCACCCAACGCGATAAAGGGGTTGTCAATCCCTTCACGGTCACTTGCAAGGATGAGATATGATAGAGATAGATATAAAAGATTACTAAAACGTAAAACAAAGTAGAAACAATAAATTGCAGCAAGATGTTTTTGGGTTTTTTGGTTTATAGATCTGAAAATATATGATGGAAAATAGACCGGGGCCATAGGTTTCTCTAGAGGGTTCTCTCTTGAAAGAAAACATACGGTGGGTGAACAAATTACTGTCGAGCCATTGATAGAAAAGCGCAAAGTTATGATGATATCCAAGGCAATGATTATGAATATAGGCATCACGTCCGTGTCAAGTAGACCGACTCCTGCCTGCATCTACTACTATTACTCCACATATCGACCGCTATCCAGCATGCATCTAGAGTATTAAGTTCAAAAGAATGGATTAACGCCTTAAGTAAGATGACATGATGTAGAGGGATAAACTCAAGCAATATGATGAAAAACCAATCATATTACCCTTGATGGCAACAATACAATACGTGCCTCGCTACCCCTACTTTGTCAGTGGGTGAGGACACCACAAGATTGAACCCAAAACTAAGCACCTCTCCCATTGCAAGAAGAACCAATCTAGTTGGCCAAACCAAACTGATAATTCGAAGAGAAATACAAAGATATAAAATCATGCATAAAAGAATTCAGAGAAGATTCAAATAATATTCATAGATAATCTGATCATAAATCCAAAATTCATTGGATCTCGACAAACACACCGCAAAAGAATATTACATCGGATAGATCTCCAAGAACATCGAGGAGAACACTGTATTGAAGATCAAAAAGAGAGAAGAAGCCATCTAGCTACTAGCTATGGACCCGTAAGTCTGTGGTAAACTACTCACGCTTCATCAGAAGGGTAATAGAGTTGATGTCGAAGCCCTCCGTGATCGAATCCCCCTCTGGCAGGGTGCCGGAAAAGGCCCCAAGATGGGATCTCACAGGTACAGAAGGTTGCGGCGGCGGAAAAGTATTTTGGTGGACGCTTTTGGTCATTTGGGAATATTTCTGAATTTATAGGCCAAGAATTAGGGTTAGAGGAGCTCTGAGGGGCCCACAAGCCCTCATGGCGGCCCCCTGGGGCGTGCCCCTGAGGCTTGTCGCCGCCTCGGGACTCCTCTGACTTCATCTCCAAGTCCTACGTGTGTCTTCTGGTCCAAGAAAAATCATCGCGAAAGTTTTATTCCGTTTGGTATTCCTTTTCTGTAAAACTCAAAAACAAGGAAAAAAACAGAAACTGGCACTAGGCTATAGGTTAATAAGTTAGTCCCCAAAATAATATAAAATAACATATTAATGCATATAAAACATCCAATACAGATAATATAAAAGCATGGAACAATCAAAAATTATAGATACGTTGGAGACGTATCAAGCATCCCCAAGCTTAATTTCTGCTCGTCCTGGAGTAGGTAAATTCTAAAAACAGAATTTTTGATGTGGAATGCTACCTAACATATTTATCCATGTAATTTTCTTTATTGTGGCATGAATATTGAGATCCATAAGATTCAAAAAAAAAGTTTAATATTGACATAAAAATAATAATACTTCAAGCATACTAATAAAGCAATCGTGTCTTCTCAAAATAACATGGCCAAAGAAAGTTATCCCTACAAAATCATATAGTCTGGCTATGCTCCATCTTCATCACACAAAGTATTAAATCATGCACAACCCCGATGAAAAGCCAAGCAATTGTTTCATACTTTTGATGTTCTCAAACTTTTTCAACTTTCACGCAATACATGAGCGTGACCCATGGATATAGCACTATAGGTGGAATAGAATATGATGGTTGTGGAGAAGACAAAAAGAAGGAGAAAGTCTCACATCAACTAGGTGTATTAACGGGCTATGGAGATGCCTATCAATAGATATTAATGTGAGTGAGTAGGGATTGCCATGCAACGGATGCACTAGAGCTATAAGTGTATGAAAGCTCAAAAAGAAACTAAGTGTGTGTGCATCCAACTCGCTTGCTCACGAAGACCTAGGGCAATTTGAGGAAACCCATCATTGGAATATACAAGCCAAGTTCTATAATGAAAAATTCCCACTAGTATATGAAAGTGACAACATAGGAGACTCTCTATAATGAAGATCATGGTGCTACTTTGAAGCACAAGTGTGGTAAAAGGATAGTAGCATTGCCCCTTCTCTCTTTTCTCTCATTTTTTTTTGTCTGGGCTTCTTTGGCCTCTTTTATTTTTTTCAAAGTCCGGAGACTCATCCCAACTTGTGGGGGAATCATAGCTTCTATCATCCTTTCCTCACATGGGACAATGCTCTAATAATTATGATCATCACACTTTTATTTTCTTACAACTCAAAAATTACAACTCGAATCTAGAACAAAATATTACTCTATATGAATGCCTCCGGCGGTGTACCGGGATGTGCAATGATCAAGAGTGACATGTATAAAAAAATATGAATGGTGGCCTTGCCACAAATACTATGTCAACTACATGATCATGCAAAGCAATATGACAATGATGAAACGTGTCATAATAAACGGAACGGTGGAAGTTGCATGGCAATATATCTCGGAATGGCTATGGAAATGCCATAATAGGTAGGTATGGTGGCTGTTTTGAGGAAGGTATATGGTGGGTTTAATGCACCGGCAAAAATTGCACGGTACTAAAGAGGCTAGCAATGGTGGAAGGGTGAGAGTGCGTATAATCCATGGACTCAACATTAGTCATAAAGAACTCACATACTTGCTTGGCTCAAACACAAATTAAAACACCGTAGACCATCCCAAAGGTCTTGCTTGGCTCAAACACTAATTAAAACACCAAAACACAATTAATACAGAGGTAATAATGTGTAATTATTGAAAAACAGAATCAGAAACAAAAAACACAAAAATAAAATTTGGTTGCCTCCCAACAAGCGCTATTTTTTAACGCCCCTAGCTAGGCATAAAACATAGATCTAGGTATTGTCATCTTTGGTATGCAATCCATAAGTAGCCCTCATAATAGATTCATATGACAACTTAATTTTCTTTCTTGGAAAGTGTTCCATGCCCTTCCTTAACGGAAATTGAAATCTAATGTTTCCTTCTTTCATATAAATAATTGCACCAATCGTTCTAAGGAAAGGTCTACCAAGAATAATAGGACATGTAGGATTGCAATCTATATCAAGCACAATGAAATCTATGGGCACATAATTCCTATTTGCAACAATAAGAACATCATTAATTCTTCCCATATGTTTCTTAATAGTGGAATCCGCTAGATGCAAATTTAAAGAACAATCATCAAAATCACGGAAACCTAGCACATCACATAAAGTTTTTGGAATTGTGGAAACGCTAGCACCCAAATCACACAAAGCATGGCACTCAGAATATTTAATTTTAATCTTAATAGTAGGTTCCACTCATCATAAATCTTTCTAGGGATTGAAACTTCCAACTCAAGTTTTTCTTCAAAAGATTTCATCATGGCATCAACGATATGTTTAGTAAAAGCTTTATTTTTATTATAAGCATGAGGAGAATTCAACATGGATTACAACAAGGAAATACAATCTATCAAATAACAATTATCATAATTAAAGTCCTTGAATCCAAAAGAGTGGGTTCATCGCTACTTAAAGTTTTGACCTCTCCAATCCCACTTTTATCAATTTTTGCATTAAGATCTAAAAACTCCGAATCATTGGGACGCCTTCTATCTAAACTTGACTCATCTCCAGTCCCATATTTATGAAGATTTATATTAGAAAACAAATATTCAATAGGAGTCACACCAATCACTTTAAGATCTTCATCATTATTCTCACGAAAACTAGAAGAACACGCTTTAACAAACCAATCTTGCTTAGCACGCATCCTAGCGGTTCTTTCTTTACACTCATCAAGAGAAATTTTAATAGCTTTTAGAGATTCATTAATATCATGCTAGGGTGGCATAGATCTAATTTTCAAAGAATCAATCTCAAGAGAAATTCTATCAACGTTCCTAGCCAAATCATCAATCTTGAGCAATTTTTCTTCAACCATAGCATTGAAAACTTTTTGGGAATTAATAAAATCTTTAATATTGTTCTCAAGATCAGAGGGAATCTTATTATAATTTCCATAAGAATTGTTGTAGGAATTACCATAATTATTAGAGGAATTGCTAGGAAAAGGCCTGGGGTTAAAATTACCTCTATAAGCGTTATTACCAAAATTGTTCCTACCAACAAAATTCACATCCATAGATTCATTATTGTTCTCAATCAAAGTAGACAAAGGCATATCATGAGGATCAATAGGAGCACTCTTACTAGCAATCAATTTCATAAGTTCATCCATCTTTCCACTCAAAGTATTAATTTCTTCAATCGCATGCACTTTTTTACTAGTGGAAGATCTTTCGGTATGCCATTGAGAGTAATTAGCCATAATATTATCTAGGAGTTTAGTAGCTTATACTAATGTAATTTCCATAAAAGTACCTCCCGCGGCGGAATCTAAAAGATTTCTAGATGCAAAATTTAATCCGGCATAAAAATTTTGTATGATCATCCATAAACTTAAACCATGAGTAGGGCAATTTCTTATCATCAATTTCATCCTCTCCCAAGATTGTGCAACATGTTCATGATCAAGTTGCTTAAAATTCATTATATCGTTCCTAAGGGAGATGATCTTAGCGGGAGGAAAGTACTTGGAAATAAAAGCATCTTTACACTTATTCCATGAATCAATACTATTTTTAGGCAAAGATGAAAACCAAGTTTTAGCACGATCTCGTAGTGAGAACGGGAATAGCTTCAATTTAACAATATCATTATCCACATCATTTTTCTTTTTCATATCACACAACTCAATGAAAGTATTTAGATGGGATGCGGCATCTTCACTAGGAAGGCCAGAAAATTGATCTTTCATAACAAGATTCAGCAAAGCGGCATTAATTTCATAAGATTCTGCACTAGTGGTGGGAGCAATCAGAGTACTGATAAAATCATTATTATTAGTATTGGAAAAGTAACACAACTTGGTATTCTCTTGAGTCATCGTGACAAAGCAAGCAATCTAGCACACAAGCAACCAAAAAGCAAACGAAAGGACGAACGGAAGAAGGGCGAATAGAAAGGCAAATCTTTTTGTGTTTTTCTGAAATCGTTTTAGAAGTGGGGGAGAGGAAAAATGAGAGGCAAATGGCAAATAATATAATGCAAGATATGAGAGTTTATGGTGGGTACTTGGTAGGCTTGATGTAGAACCTCCCCGGCAACGGCGCCAGAAATTCTTCCTGCTACTTCTTGAGCTTGCGTTGGTTTTTCCCTTGAAGAGGAAAGGGTGATGGAGCAAAGTAGAGATAAGTATTTCCCTTAGTTTGAGAACCAAGGTATCAATCCAGTAGGAGCTACACGCAAGTCTCCAATCTATGCACCTGCACAAACAATCAAACACTTGCACCCAACACGATAAAGGGGTTGTCAATCCCTTCAAGGTCACTTGCAAGGATGAGATCTGATAGAGATAGATATAAAAGATTACTAAAATGTAAAACAAAGTAGAAATAAATAAATTGCAGCAAGATATTTTTGGGTTTTTTGGTTTATAGATCTGAAAATATATGATGGAAAATAGACCCGGGGGCCATAAGTTTCACTAGAGGGTTCTCTCTTGAAAGAAAACATACGATGGGTGAACAAATTACTGTCGAGCAATTGATAGAAAAGCGCAAAGTTATGACGATATCCAAGGCAATGATTATGAATATAGGCATCATGTCCGTGTCAAGTAGACCGACTCCTGCCTGCATCTACTACTATTACTCCACACATCGACCGCTATCCAGCATGCATCTAGAGTATTAAGTTCAAAAGAATGGAGTAACGCCTTAAGTAAGATGACATGATGTAGAGGGATAAACTCAAGCAATATGATGAAATCCCCAGCTTTTTACCCTTGATGGAAACAATACAATACGTGCCTCGCTACCCCTACTTTGTCACTGGGTGAGGACACCGCAAGATTGAACCCAAAACTAAGCACCTCTCCCATTGCAAGAAGAACCAATCTAGTTGGCCAAACCAAACCGATAATTCGAAGAGAAATACAAAGATATAAAATCATGCATAAAAGAATTCAGAGAAGATTCAAATAATATTCATAGATAATCTGATCATAAATCCATAATTCATCGGATCTCGACAAACACACTGCAAAAGAATATTACATCGGATAGATCTCCAAGAACATCGAGGAGAACATTGTATTGAAGATCAAAGAGAGAGAAGAAGCCATCTAGCTACTAGCTATGGACCCGTAGGTATGTGGTAAACTACTCACGCTTCATCGGAAGGGCAATAGAGTTGATGTAGAAGCCCTCCGTGATCGAATCCCCCTCCAGCAGGGTGCCGAAAAAGGCCCCAAGATGGGATCTCACGGGTACAGAAGGTTGAGGCGACGGAAAAGTATTTTGGTGGACGCTTCTGTTCGTTTGGGAATATTTCTGAATTTATAGGCCAAGAATTAGGGTTAGAGGATCTCCGAGGGGCCCACAAGCCCTCAGGGCGCCCCCCCCTAGGGCGTGCCCCTGAGGCTTGTCGCCGCCTCGGGACTCCTCTGACTTCATCTCCAAGTCCTACGTGTGTCTTCTGGTCCATAAAAAATCATCGCGAAAGTTTTATTTCGTTTGGTATTCCTTTTCTGTAAAACTCAAAAACAAGGAAAAAACAGAAACTGGCAGTGGGCTCTAGGTTAATAAGTTAGTCCCAAAAATAATATAAAATAGCATATGAATGCATATAAAACATCCAAAACAGATAATATAATAGCATGGAACAATAAAAATTTATAGATACGTTGGAGACGTATCAAGCTTCAGTGCTTGCTTGCTAAGGGCTACCCACTTGCTTCTCACACTATCACCCTCTCTCCAGATCTAAAAAAGATGGCGGTGGCCCCTCTCACTCTCCTCACCGGTGGTCATAGGTCCGCCAGGGAAGAAAAGGACGTGTAGCGTTGACTCACTCGTCGTCGGCGAGTGAGGTCACACACTGATGACAAGGTAGTCCTCTCAGACCTAGCGCCGGCGCGGGATGGCCTCCGTCCCCAAGCTCGCTGCCGTAGTGTGTGCGGAGGACAACGACCACGAGCGAAACCACTTCCCGCCGACCCTCGGGTATGCTACCTCTTTTCGAACCATACCCTTGTTCTGTTGCCCCATCTGCCACGTCGCTGCATGTGGATCTTTTTCCACTCCCCCATCTCCCCAATTTACTATCCTCTGCTCTGCTAGTCACACGAACGAAAACCTTAATTTGCACTATTAAAGGAAACCCTACTTCATGCAGACTAATCCATGTCTGGGTTGAATAAGGAAAGAAAGGGAGAAAGTAGTGTCGAAGAGAATAGGCATCGAACCTGCATCTTCTTTGAAAAGGGGAAAATCAGTAGCTAAGGAACGAGTCTCTTGTCTCTTGGTTGCAAAAGGGTAGAAAGGCATGACAACACAATAGAGAATGACCAGGTCGATTGGTTTGTTGTCCTCACATAGGAAAAAGGTGGCTAAAGAGAACAAAAATGGGACGTAATCCACATATACTGCCTGGATATTTGTTGCTCTGGGCAACCATCCCTCCCTCACCACTCTATGCCTCCGTGGAGGTACATCATATTGGTGCACCCACTGTCCGAATGGGCCTCCCCATGCTCTTATTGCCACTTTTTATGCTGTTAGTATAATGCCACCGGTAAAATCAAGCAATGCTACTGCTAAAGTGATGCCACATTTAACTAATGCCGCAGTCAGTCTAATGCCACCGATACATTTAAGCAATGCCATTTAATGTCACTGGATTATTTCAGGGTTAGCTGTTGATTGTGGATGTATTAAAGATTTTTGAGCTAAGGCATTCTAATATTGTTGCACAACCAGTATACCAACAATGAAACTTGTTACTACCTTCGATTTTTTCACTGTTAATGCTTATAGATTACATACCTCACTTCATGATGTTATGATAAGTCAATTTTTTTTGTACAGTGTCACCAAAATGCAAAGGCGGCGATGGCATTTTATTTCAGTTAAACTGCACAAAAAATTATGAAGAGACGAGGAAAGGTCAAGAGTGGGCACCTCCTCCTGTTGCTGTTTTCTTGATTTGTTTGATCAAGTTTTTATGTTTGATCGATTATCAAGATTGGGATTGCAATTTTTAGGTCCCTCGAGCTCGAAATGATATTTACCTTGAAGGTACATGGTTTACAATTTTTTTATACTGTCATTACTTAATAATGCTAGTTACCTTCAGACTTTTGTATTTGGTCTAATGCTGTTGCACAACCAGTATACCAATGCTGAAACTTGTTACCTTTAGATTTTGTATAGTTAATGCTTATAGAAATCTTCCAGTGCTAGGTCATGGAAATCTGTTCAGTAAAACCATTTTACTGTACCCCGTAATAAAAAAACTACTCTACTATTGCACTAGCAACTTGATTATATATTTGTACTATTCTAATGGTGTTGCATAGTTACATTAGTGTATGGACATATATAAGGTGTGGCAAGCTTTCCCAGATATGTGCTCAAGAAAACTACTACTATTTTTTCTAAATACTAGACGTTTGGGTACTTTAAATTGAACTGCGAAAATGTCTTATATTAAGGAACCGAGGGTGTAGAGTTCATTCAAATTATGCCGGCAAAGCTTGTCACACCTTTGTTAAAATTAATGTTCATTATGTTATCGGAGGAGGTCTGCATGTTTGTCTCTATTGTGTGTCGATTACATACCTGACATCATGATGTAATGGTAAGTCATTTTTTTTGTACAGTGTCACCGAATTATCAAGGCGGTGATGGAATTTTATTTTAGTTTAACTGCACAAAAAATGCTTAAAAGAAGAGGAAAGGTCAGGAATGGTTCAATCTTTCAGAAAATACTATGTATGCCTTCCTGACATCGGCCGTTGTTGCCTTATTTATTCCTTCAAACAGGTGGTTAGAAACAGTCTTGCTACCTTTTCCCATTAAGAAATTGAATGCTTATATTTGTGAGTCTATGCTTCAAGTAGTGCCACTTTTA
Organism: Thinopyrum elongatum; assembly: GCA_011799875.1. Taxonomy (NCBI): domain Eukaryota; kingdom Viridiplantae; phylum Streptophyta; class Magnoliopsida; order Poales; family Poaceae; genus Thinopyrum; species Thinopyrum elongatum. The sequence goes on along the minus strand of CM022298.1, from coordinate 487,552,163 downwards.
TAGTAATCACACTTTCAATATCTGTGCAAACAGGGATGATCGATTTTAGTGGAACTGCACAATAAGTCCAAATGGTTCAACATTATGAGCATTTTTTCTTCCAAACAGTTATATTCAATTGGTGGCACTATGAGCTGTTCATTACCAAGGTACATGGTTTGCTACTATCTTGCTACTATTTTTGTACTGTCATTAGATAGTAATATTAGTGGTTTACATGTAAATTTATTGGCAGGGTGGACCTACATTGGTGGTGCAGGACATGATTCAATGATTGGATGCTCAATTTCGGTTGTATGGATTTCACCTCTTCCATCACTACAAACATGGATATCCTTGGTCTGATGAAGAATAGGCGCTATATTTCTGCACTGTACCAGCAAATCAGTTCAGTACCAAATTGTCCAGTGCAAAACATGACAGATGCTAAGCAGAAACGACTAGCAGAGGCGTGTTTAAACCGAAAATACAAGGTGGGGTATATGTTAACTAGCTGGTTGATATTTGTGCAAACAGATGTCTAACCGTTGCTATTTGGTGAACAAACAAAGTGACCTCAATTTTTGTGGAACTGCACAAGAGAATAGTATAGTTACTGCATGCAGTGCCATTTGAAAATAGACACGGAATGATTGGATAGTCACTTCATGGACTGCACAAAAGTAGTACTATACTATTTATTGGCCAACACTAGGTGCTTCATTGCTTTGTTCTGATTATCCAATGGGCATCATTTTGCCAAAGTTAAAGTTGTATTCCGAAAATAGTCTCACCGTGTAATAGATAGATGACCAACTCATATTTCCGCTTAGCATCTGTTGATTTGATTTGAAGCGGTGCATGCACGCACTAGTTCTCTCGCACCCACGTGTGGGTACATGTAGGAGCGCTTTTTTAAGCTAGAAGCGCATTTGTTTACAAAGAGGCATCCCAATTGACATTTTGACTCGTCTAGTTTTCAACTTCATGGAGGGTCGGGGGACCACACGTGAATGATACGGTACATAGTGCGTCCTGGTCGCGATGATTTGATAGTGCGACCTAGAAGTGGTGGCATGTTATTGACCGAGTCTTATTTTTACTTGAACTTTAAATGAAAATAGTGGTTCACGCGTATTCAATTTAATAACGATTGCTACAATATATATATATATATATATATATATATATATATATATATATATATATATATATATATATATATATATATATATAAGCAGGAGCCTCGGTGTTTGCCTTACTAGGGTTCCTCTCTTTCACTCTCTCATGCTCTCCAGATCTAAACAAGACATAGGTGGCCACACACTCTCTCTCTGCTCACCACTGGTCGCAGATTCGGTCGGACCACCTCGGACAAGGCAGGGGTGTAGGTGCATCATTCACGCGGTCGTCGGCAGCGAGGGAGGAGACCAACAACTGCCCGCATGTCCCGATCGGCAGCCGTGCCATTCTCTCCGAAACAACGCCGGCTCGGGAGGGCCTCCGACCCCTTCTTCCTCCCTATGGTATTGTGGCCAAGATGCGGCCTCCCGATGCCATCTTTGCCACATCCCAATGAACCTCAGGTATATCTTCCTTCAAAACCGGCCTTGCTCTACTGCCCCAGCTCCCCACATGGCTGCATGTGGATCTTTTTCTACTTCCATCGGCTGTTCCAAAGACACCTAGACTTTTACTATTATTAGAGGTAAAGGTAGTTCACACAGTCAAATCTAAGACTTGGTTCAAACAGGGAAGAATGTGGGAAAGCTGTAGCATGAATCTAGGACTTGGTTCTAAGAGGAAACGGAGGGAAGTAAAACTGGCTACCCAACCGGTCTCTTGGTTGAAAGGGGAAGAAAGCGCGGTGGATGGCGAAGGGGGGGGGGGGAAGGCCGGGGAAGTGGAACTATCTCTTGGTCGTAAAAGGAAAGAAAGTGAGGGGTGTTGGGGTGACAACGCAAATGAGAACAAGTAGGTCTATATTTCCTGTGCTCACATAGGGAAATGTCGCCGAGGAGATAAAAAATGGGACAAATGCAGACATCTGCCTGAATGTTTGCCGCTCTCGGTAACCACATCTGCCTCTCCACTTTAGGCCCATGCTGTCCCTATGTTCTTATCGCTATCGGTAATGAAAAATCACCTGAAACATGAAGCAATGCCATCTAATGTCACTATTAAGTAATGCTTTTGTCAGTCTAGTGCCATTGATAAATTGAAGCAATGACACCACCATTTTATGAAGTGCTTTTGTCTTGCTTTATTTCCCATGAATTGTGTTTTGCGGTTACACTTAAATCTTACACCGGTAACATTGCTTCATCCTAGTGGAACTGCACAAATTTGATTGCACATTTACTGACCATGTGCTACTCTCATGACAGTAATACTAATGCTATTCTTCTACATGTTAATCTGTGGCAGTGTTGATGTGATGTGATGCTACTTCTTACTTAATGGCACTTTTTATATTGTTAATGTAGTGCCAGTTATAACACAATACATGCTACTATTAATCATATGCCACTGCAAATAACCGTCACTGCTTAAATAACCATATTTCATATTTGCGCAAACAGGGATGTTCGTCTCCATATCGTTTCTATTTGTGCAATCAGAAGTACACACCTCAATTTTAGTAGAATTGCACAAAATCAGATGGCTATTCCTAGTTGTCGTTGTCTAACCACCCGTGTTCCAAGTATTCCTACATTGGTAGTAACTAGGTAGAATGACCAACGCAATCTAAAAGAAGCTGATTCGTATGTTTACTTCCTGATTGTAATGCAGGGATGAGCCTGTCATGTGTCGCAGAGAAAACAAGCACTGCGTCCTACTCGGGAATGCAATTTTTCCCAGATCAAGGATGACCAGAGGACTAGTTGGCACGGCTGCGTGGAGGTTTTTGGGACCGGTGCACGGACAAGAGGCATTGTGGTCTGCTTATTTCTACAAATAGTGGTGCTTAAATTTAGTGGAACTGCACAAGAAGTTCAGATGGTCAGTCCACTGCATGGTTCAGTTCAGTATTCCAACTGAGTTATAATTGGTTATTCTGGAATGAGAGAACCTAACCCTGGATGGTGGCAACAAGAAAAACCAGAGTGAACTCCAGGAAATTAAAGCGTGCCTAGGGAGGCCCTTTGCTCAGAGAAGCCTTGCTTGATTTTTCCTGATTTGTAAACCTTCTCACAACTTTGTTTTTTGCTGTGAACTAGTAAATGTTGGTTATGTTCTATGAATCATTGAGATGTATAAAATTGCTGAACTTATGCTTTTGAAGTATTTTATGAAGCCAAGTTTAATGTGAATGTTCCTCATGAATGCCGGTCTAGCATGTGAACGTTTGGAATTTACATTGTGGCCTCAGTTAACTGCATGAACCAATGTAACATGATACATAGTTGCTTATGTGTTAGATAGCAGAGTATTGATTGTGAGTTGGTCGATAGCCGACTTTTCTAGTGTTGAAGCGAGCTGAGCCAATGTGCCGTGTTTTGCACAGCTGCTTACAAGTTGGGTAGCACCAACAGTGTTTACAAGTACTTAACCAGCCTTACGTACCCTATGTATACGTCGAATAAGTACTCTATTTCATCAAACACACACTGCTTGTATGATAAACCATGGCAACTTATGTCTTACCATGCCATATTACATGAAAAAACTAGTGAGGATGCATATGCGACAACAATTACGACGGTTCTCACATGATTCACGGGCACAGAAAAGTAGCAGTAGTTCCCATAGACGGATTCAAACAAAGTACTACCCCTAGAGGGCTCGATAATAGTCAAGGTTTGGATAATTAAACACAATCCAAACTACTTTGAAACACTAGCTGGGACAACTATTTCATGCCATCGATCTAATTTGGGATGGACACAATACGGACCTTGCCATGAACATCATCAAGGACATATGACAGTAGCTCAATCCTGTCAAGCTTCTTGAAGATAACCTTGTGGCCTTGCCACTCATAAACTTGTTTGTCGAGGCATGCCACGTCATCTTCCTGAGTAAGCTTGACAAGAATAGTATGCCTCACAAACGAAGGAGTAGCTTTGAACTTCTTGTGCTTCAGTACACCCTAGACAACACGCCTGACAATAGTGTGGGTGGAATACATCTTGACTTTGGTATAAGTGCAACTGGCTTCCAGGATCCAACAGCCTAAAACTTTGTTTTCCCAGTGCATATATTCAAGTCATCCGCCTGATAGTGAGTGACATGTACAACCACACAATCCTTGTCTGCATCAGGGCTCTAATTGAAACAGAAACGAAATCTGAATTACTTCCGAATATAAAAAACACAAGTTATCTAAACCACTATGTAGAGTCAAAAGTATGCATGATAGGGAACATAGCATGGCATCGGAGCTAATAAAATCTTGCATTATTTATCACCACATACTTAGATGAAAAACCACAATCAAGATCGACAAAGAAGAAAATCACCTTGGGTAGCTCAGCGGGGGGGGGGGGGGGGGGCACACATCCTCGAAGGGGGAAAACTGCTCCTGCAGGGCCACGGGGGCTGTAACCTCAAACATGGCATTCACCATCTCAGTAGTGGCCATGAGCGTATCTGGGGTCGGCTCGGTGGTGGCCTTCATCTTCTTGGAGCTCTCTGTCTCGTGGGGATCAGCCTCCCGCGTCTGCTCCAACGTCAACATATCTTTACCTGGTTCTCCTTGGTCCATCATGAAACTGACGAATAGGAGACAACTGAAAGGAAAATACAATCACAATGACAATGAAACAAAAAAGAGAGTGAGGAACGGTTCGTGCTTTGCAAAAGTTTTTTTTTGAAAGAAAATATACCAACATCACGGATCCGCTTACATTCCTTTTGTTGGGAGAGAAGAACAATGGTAGAAGCGAGTGTTGGCTTTCTTGAAGACGGTGAGGGATAAGGGGATTCAGCGAAGAGTGAAATGATGGTTGCTTCGTCCGTCCAAATTAGACAGCAGGGAGGTTGGTTTTTTGTGATATGATGGCTCGTTACTGTCGCGCTACGACCGGGGTGACTCTTCGCTTGCATACCGCCTTCTAATTTGGTGGATGCCATTTGGGCCCGCGCGCTGCATGGCCCGTATGTCGATGAACCAAAGTAAAATGGCAATCAGTAGCGGGAGACATTTCGATGACCGAGAAGGAGGCAGAACAGTGGTAGTGTATCCACTGTACTAGTAGTAATTGTTTTCTGGGTAGCTGTAGAGTGTCTCCACTGTACTAGTAGTAATTGTTTCTTTGGGCCCAAGACAAAAGGGCCCATCAACCCTAAATAATAAAATCAATTCAAAAGCCCATATAATTATTTAATGAGAGGTGCTCCCCAGAACACCGCCCCCCAAAAGAACCCGAGTGCTCTTCTTCCTCCTCACTCCCACCCACCTCACGTCAGCTCGCTCCACTCGTACCCCCAAATTCCTCACCTCACTCCTACAGAAAACCCCAACTCCCCTTCTTCCTCACTAATACAGAAAACCCTAGCTCCCCTTCTTCTTCACTCGCACTACAACTAGGCTTGTCATTCGTTACTCTGCTCAAATCCGTGAGCTCAACATGACACCCGCAAGGAAAATGGAGTCGGCTGACCCCAGTGCCAAGAAGATGAGGCTCCCGCAAGCAGCGACGCCTGTTGTAGATCCCGCACCCGGCAGTACAGGGAGAAGCGTCGAGGGCCACCCCCTGGATCTGAGGAACCCGAAGAATCTCGGGCGGACCTCATCAGCGATCTCCCGGACGCCATCCTTGGGGATATCATCTCCCTGCTCCCCACCAAGGATGGCTGCCACACCCAAGTACTCGCATGTCGGTGGCGCCCTCTATGGTGCGCCGCGCCTCTTAATCTCGAATGGCGTGGCCTATCTCTCTTTAATGATTTTGAACTCCCCGGAGCCATCATCTGCTCCCACCAGGGCTTCGTTCAAGGCCTCTACATCCCGGCATGCTACCTGTGCATGCCTTGCATGGTGGACACCTGGCTGAAATCCCCTGATTTCACAAAACTACAACTACTTGATTCTACTATTCCCCTAGAAATCACATACCACATAACGAACGCCATGTACTTGTGCCCTCAGCACCGATGTCCATCTCGCGGTTTTCCTCCTCTCTCCACACCGCCACCTTTGCATTATGCAACCTACCAGACAATCTGGTTCAAAAGCTTTGACTCTCACTTCTCAAAAAACTTTCACTTGTGTGGGTTCGTATGTCAGAGGCCTCATTGGACAACATCATCCACTCCAGTTGCCCTGCCCTGGAGTGCTTGGTGCTTGTTTTGACAGTTAGAATCGGTTGTCTCCAAATAAAGTCGCCTAATGTTGTAAGAATTGGAATTTATTTTGACAGAAGGGAGCTCATCATCGAAGATGCCCCTTCACTTCAAAGGTTGATCATTGATTCTCGTTATTCGCCGTTGCAAATAACCGCCGTCTCTGCACCTAAACTGGAGACCTTGGGTGTAATACATGATCCCTGTGCTCATTTTAGGATGGTGTTTGGCTCCATAGTTCTTCAGGTACTGTATATTATCATCTACACTTATAGTCATAAGCTGCATTTTAAATTTATGCGTATAAGTTCTATATCATCTTGGAGTACACTTTTTGTACTAATATTATGTTCTATGCTCAATGAAGATTTTGTCCATGGATAGCCTATCAATGGTGCTGGATTCTATCAAGATCTTATATATCCATATGAATAGTTTTGATCTAAACAAGATTATTGGCCTACTGCAATGCTTTCCATGTCTGGATAAGTTGTATATAAAGGTGATAATTTCACGCACATTGGAAGCCCGCATATAGAGTACTAGAATTAACCGTTCAGTTGCTGCTCTTTCGACACTCTTTTTTTGGACCTTATCTGTTTTCAATCTTCATGTCTATTTAGGAAACAGGATGGGGAAATAAAGGTATAACCATTCGATGGTTTCGTAAGCACCGGGATTTTCTTAGTTCTCATGACATTCGATTGAAGACAATAACGCTGGAACGATATGTAGCCAACCATGCAAACACTAGATTTGTCACATTCTTCCTGCTAAATGAGAGGTTACTATTGTCCATTAGGCTTAAGTTTATCAGCGGCATGGTTTTGACGGATGGGTACGTCGAAGAGCAAAAAAAAGAGTTTCAAGTGGATAAAAGGGGTTCTGAACGTGTCGGGCTTCTATTTACAACATCTTGTGGTCATTATCCAGTAAATTTCACGACCCAGGATGTTCATTCTATGGACCTGGCCGATCCATTTGATTGTGAGTACTGAAAGTAGTGCTGGAGTTAGATGTTGTTGCCCTTTTCAATCTTAGTTTTGTGTAAACCTGATGAAAAATTAACCCTCATGCTTTTGTACAATTTGTAAGTTGGAGTTAGATGTTGTTGCCCTTTTCAACTCGGCTGAGACTGTCATATTTTCTTTGAAACAAGGCAAATGGCTTGCCATTTGTTTAATTAAAAGAGAAATATTGTAACAAATCCCAACCAAGGCAAATAACATCACTCTCACCAGCTGCTTGAGCTCACTGTTCATCACAGAACCCAAGTGATTAGCCCCCTCAGCACCCACAAACTTATTTTGAACTAGCACACCAAATGGGCTGTAATTTTTCATAAGAAAGGCTGCATGGCCATGACAGATTTGGATTCTGACATTTGGGACCCACGAGGAAAAAGCCTATCCAAGGTGGTGTTGGCTTAGTCAAGAAAAGATTCTGCCTACCAGCCGTTGGATTGACATCCAACATCTGTCGTGTATCTTCTATCTCTTGTCTTCTTCCTCCGGCCGCCCAAACCAAAGCACCCCGTCGGTCCCGCCTTCTCCTGCCTCCCATGGCTGGCTGCGCCTCCGTCACCCTACCATATCCTCAAACGTTTACTAGTCCATCCCTCTATTCCTCCACATGTCCTGTTATTCTCTGGCGACGTTAGCCCCAACCCGCACCCGCACTAGAACCAGTTGCTCGTACTCCCCTCCGCCTGTGACTACACTGCCGCATCTTCCACGGCTCCTGTTCTTTCCCGTCCGAGGCCTCGCCGTCGTCCTCTAACTTGGTTTGCTTGCCGTGCGTGGTGTGCCACCATCTGGCGTTGTCAACGTGGTCAACAACCAAGAGGAATAAGGAGATGACTGTACGTGTAGAGGATGACAATAGGGACTCACCAGGGTCATGGCAGTATGCAAGCAAGTGCCTCGATATTACAAGCCAAAAAAATGGTTCCTCCTAATGGTTTGACATCTAGGTCCCATGCCATTGTCAACGTAGTCAATAAACGAGAGAATTACACAACAAGCGGCTGACACCAGGGACCCAGCAGGTCGCGCAGTTGTTATTTACTAGTTTTAGAGATGGAGCAGGGTAACAACGGGGCTGTGCAGGGGCTGTGGCCCGTCTAGCCTAGGCTTTTATTTTATGTTTACCACATGATGAGCCCAGTTGTATTTTTTCTTTCTGAAAATGGCTAGCCCAGTTCTACTTTTTTAAAGAATACCCAATGGAGGCCTACTTGCTTTTCTCAGCCCTGCTGGGCTGCAAATCTTTCAAGATGAGAGCGATGTATTCGCCTGTCCAGAAAATGGGCTATAAGTAGTAAGAAATGAGATGTAAATTGAAAAAACACAACAAATCGGCAATTAGTTTCAAATATCTTTTTTTAAGATTTTGAGATTTTGAATTTAATTTTTGTGTGGGCAAAATAATGTTGGATTTTAAATTGATATAAATTTATTTTTCTCGAAATTAGTTTGAACGTGATTAGAAATTTCGGGATTAAAATAGTTTGGACCGCACTGAAATATGAAAATTTCGTAGAATTTTTTAACCATGGCCAAAATATGGGTTGTAATGCTAACAAAAAGAATATGGGCTTCAAAAAAATCCTTAAGAATTAGCCAATGGGCTGTAAATTTATTAGAAATAATGGCAGATGGGTTGTATGCTGTTTTCCACATATTTAAGGCTGACTTGTGGGTCTAATAGGTTGACGCGTACGCTTTCCTAAAAAGAAGGTTGACACGCACGCAAGGCCGTGTCAGCTTAGTCAACACACGAGAGTAGTGACTGTTGGATGTCCATCCAACGGCCGTCGTGCTTCCTCAATCTCTAATCTTCCTACTCCAGCCGCCCAAACCAGTGCCGGCGGGACTGCCTGCTCCCGCCTCCAATGGCCGGCTATGCTGTCATGCACGCCTCACCGCCCCACCCTAGCTAGCCTGGCCATCCCTCTACTCACCCACACCTGCTGTTATTCTTCGGCGACGGCAGATGAACCAGTAAACCCTCGTACTCCCCTCCATGTGGGAAACAACTGCTGAGTCTTCCTCGGCTCCGTGTTGTTCCCTTCCTAGGCCTGGTGTCGTCCACCGCCTTGGTGCTCTCGGCGCGGCGTGGTAAACGTGGTCAACGAACGACATCCATCTGAAGAAGACAGTACGTGGAGAGGCTGACAGCAAGTCCACGGCCGCACGCAAGGAAGTGCCTCCTTATTACGCGCAAAATAATGATTCCTCCACCTGACAGCAGGGACCCACCAGAAGGGCCTCTGTATTTCGCGGAAAAAATGTTCCTCCCGCTGACAGCTCTGACCCACCAGCTATATCTTTGCACGCAAGGAAGTGCCTCCTTATTACGCAGAAAAAATGATTACTCCCCCTGCTAGCTGGGACCAACCATATTTGGAGGCTGACTTGTGGGCCTACTAAGTTGACACAGACATGGGGCTTTGTCAACTTAGTCAATATAAACGATTCTAGCTGCAGTGATCATACGATGTCCATCCAACGGTCGTCGTGCTTCTTCAACCTCTGGTCTTCGTGCTCTAGCCGCCCAAACTAGCGCCGGTGGGACTGCCTGCTCCTGCCTCCAGTGGCCAGCTGTGCTGCCGCGCATGCCTCACCATCCCACCCTACTCCCATCGCTGGCCTGGCCATCCCTCTACTTACCCACACCTGTTGTTATTCTCCAGCGAGGGCGGACAAACCAGTAAACCCTCGTACTCCCCTCAGCATGGGAACCAACTGCCGAGTCTTCCCCGGCTCCGTGTCGTTCCCTTCCTAGGCCTCGCCGTCATCCACCGCCTTGGTGCTCTCGGCGCAGCATGGTCAACGTGGTCAACGAACAACATCCATCGGAAGAGGACTATACGTGGAAAGGCTGACAGCTGGGTCCACGGCCGCACGCAAGAAAGTTCCTCCTTATTACGTGCAAAATAATGATTCCTCCACGTGACAACAGGGACCCACCGGAAGGGCCTCTGTACTTCACGAAAAAAATGTTTCCCCCCTGACAGCTCGGACCCACTAGCTACATCTTCGCACAGAAGGAAGTGCCTTCTTACCACCTGACAGATGGGACCACCAGGTCGAAGCGTAGGTAGCGTTATCTATCTGGTCGCGAATGTGTACATACATAGCGGTTGATCAGTCTCTCTGCAGCGATTAACCATGGCCGAGTAAGGAGTGGCACATGTTGAAGTAGAGGCGCCGACGTAGCATGTCACTCAGTCCCGTCTATATCGTGTACACGTACATACAACCACGCTATAAGAAAGTAAATACGGCTACGTACGTACATACGGGTGGGGTCTCTAATGCATACAGCAATGTCGTCCTGTTCATCGGCAACCAACCTGCTGGGTCGGAACGGAGAAAACAGTGTCGTGTTCATCAGGAGGCAACCGACTGGGTCGGAATACGTCCTGTTCATCGGGAGCCAACTAGCTTGGACGGAACAGCCAAAACGAGGTCTGGCGTACCGCAAAATGGAGGAAATAGCCTTCTATTCGACCGCATACGGTCGAAACAGGGCCCTGTTCATCGGGAAGGGTCTGGCGTACCACAAAACGATGGAAACAGACTTTTGTTCGAGTGCCTACGGTTGAAACGGGGTCCTGTTGATTGGGAGGGGTGTGGCATACCGCAAAATGGAGGAAACGGACTTCTGTTTGAGCGCCTACGGTCAAAATGGGGTCCTGTTCATCCACCATCTACTGCCTTGCTCCAGCCTCCATGGGCTACTATTCATCCACCATCGACTTCCTCCAACCTCCACCAGCTATTGTTCATCCACACGCTACTATTCATCCAGCCTCCACCAGCTACTGTTCATCCAGCCTCCACGGGGTCCTATTCATCCATCCCCAACTGGCTGGGGTGCGGCAGCCTCCTTGGGGTCCTATTCATCCAGCGACAACCGCCTACTAAAATGGGGTCCTGTTCATCCAACCCCCACCGGGAACTGTTCATCCACAGCCAACCAACCGGCTCGACTCACCACGTCTTGACTCGTTCTATGTATCACGCGCGCGGTAGCAACGGTCACTGTTCATTGAGAGGCAACCCAACACACCGGCTGGCTGTGCCTCGCAAGGGGGCTCGATCGGCTTCAGTAAGAAGCAACAGCGACCGATCGCTCGAGTTCAGTTAGCAGCAGCAGCGAAGGAATCGCGCGGGTTCAATCAGCAGCGAAGGAATCGCTCGGGTTCAGTCAGCAGCGAAGGAATCGCTCGGGTTCAGTCAGCAACGAAGGAATCGCTCGGGTTCAGTTAACAGCCAAGGTATCGATCGCTATGGTTCAGTAACGTAGCTAGTGCAATCACTTGGGTTCAGTAAGTGAACGCCTCCCTCGGGTTCAGTTAGAGTCAACGCCTCACACACGCACACACAACCACACACACACACACACACACGCCTACATACGAGAGAAACGCGCAAACCATAGTGCATCGCTCGGCCCCGGCCACCCACCGTAACCGGGAACTTCGCGAAAATTTCCTCGCCCTCACTTCTACCATGATTTTTTATGTCATGGACGGCCCAAAGATTGTCATGCAGGTGTTGGGGAACGTTGCATGGAAAACAAAAAATTTCTATGCACATGTAAGATCTATCCATGGAGATGCATAGCTACGAGAGGGGAGAGTATGTCTACGTACCCTCGTAGACCGTTTAGCGGAAGCGTTTATCAACGCGGTTGATGTAGTCATACACATTCACGATCCGCCCGATCAAGTACCGAACGTACAACACCTCCACGTTCAGCACACGTTCATCTCGATGATGTCCTCGCCTTCTTGATCCAGCAAGACGGGCGATGTAGTAGATGAATTCCGGCAGCACAACGGTGTGGTGACGGTGGTGGTGCAACTATCTCCGTAGGGCTTTGCCGAGCACTACGAAAATTATGATCGAGGATGAACTAGAGGGAGAGGGGCGCCGCACACGGCTTCGGAATCATGGTGTATGTTGCCCCTCTCCCTCCTAACATATATATATATAGGTGGAGGGGGGAGAGGAGGCAGTCCTAGGGCGCTCCCAAGGGGCCGGCGGCCAGCCCTAGGGCCTGCCTAGCCGCCCCCTTCCATATTTGGACATGGGGGGAAGGAAAGCGGGGCTGGCTACCTTAGGGCGCCTCCCCCTTCCTTCCCTCCCTCCTTGGTGCGTGGGCAGGGGTGGAGGGGTGCGCCAGCCCCCTTGTGGGCTGGTGTGCTTCCCCCCTTTGGCCCATAAGGCCCACCACTTACCGGTGCCCTCCCGAAACCCCTTCCGGCACTTCGATAAATACCCGGTACTTTCTGAAACCTTTCCGGTGACCGAATAGCATCATCCTATATTCAATCTTTACCTCCGGACAATTCCAGAGATCCTCGTCATGTCCGTGATCTCATTTCGGACTCCGAACAACATTCGGTCACCAACTCACATAACTCATATAATACTATATCGTCAATGAACGTTAAGCGTGCGGACCCTACGGGTTCGAGAATGATGTAGACATGACCGAGACGGTTCTCCGGTCAATAACCAATAGCGGGACCTGGATGCCCATATTGGATCCTGCATATTCTATGAAGATCTTTATCGGTCGAACCTTTATGTCAACATACATAGTTCCCTTTGTCTGTCGGTATGTTACTTGCCCGAGATTCGATCGTCAGTATCTCCATACCTAGTTCAATCTCGTTACCGGCAAGTCTCTTTACTCGTTCCGTAATACATCATCTTGCAACTAACTCCTTAGTTACTTTGCTTGCAAGCTTCTTGTGATGTGTATTACCGAGAGGGCCCAGAGATACATCTCTGTCATATGGAGTGACAAATCCCAATCTCGATTCACGCCAACTCAACAGACACCTTGGGAGATACCTGTAGAGTAGTTTTATGATTACCCAGTTACGTTGTGATGTTTGATAGCATAGAAGGTATTCTTCCGGTATCCGGGAGTTGCATGATCTCATGGTTAAAGGAATATGTATTTAATATTAAGAAAGCAGTAGCAATAAACTGAATGATCATATGCTAAGCTAACAGATGGGTCTTGTCCATCACATCATTCTCCTAATGATGTGATCCAGTTATCAAGTGACAACTCATGTCCATGGTTAGGAAACCTTAACCATCTTTTGATCAATGAGCTAGTCTAGTAGAGGCTCACTAGGGACATGGTATTTGTTTATGTATCCACATATGTATTTAAGTTTTCGGTCAATACAATTCTAGCATGAATAATAAACCTTTATCATGAATAAGGAAATATAATAATAACAACTTTATTATTGCCTCTAGGGCATATTCCCATCAGTCTCCCGCTTGCACTTGAGTCAATAATCTAGATTACATAGTAATGAATCTAACACCCATGGAATCTTGGTGTTGATCATGTTTTGCCCGCGAAAGAGGTTTAGTCAACGGGTCTGCCACATTCAGATCCGTATGTACTTTGCAAATTTCTATGTCTCCATCCTTGACATTTTCACGAATGGAGTTGAACATCTCTTGATGTGTTTGGTTCTCTTGTGAAACGTGGATTCCTTCGCTAAGGCAATTGCTCCAGTGTTGTCACAAAAGATTGTCATTGGACCCGATGCACTGGGTATTACACCCAAATCGGATATGGACTCGTTCATCCAGAATCCTTCATGCACTGCTTCCGAAGCAGCTATATACTCCGCTTCACACGTAGATCCCGCCATGACGCTCTTCTTGGAACTACACCAACTAACAGCTCCACCATTCAATATAAATACGTATCCGGTTTGTGACTTAGAGTCATCCGGATCTGTGTCGAAGCTAGCATCGATGTAACCTTTTACGACGAGCTCTTCGTCACCTCCATAAACGAGAAACATATCCTTGGTCCTTTTCAGGTACTTCAGGATATTCTTGACCGCTGTCCAGTGATCCACTCCCGGATTACTTTGGTACCTCCCTGCCAAACTTATGGCAAGGCACACATCAGGTCTGGTACACAACATGGCATACATGATAGAACCTATGGCTGAGGCATAGGGAATGACTTTCATTTTCTCTCTATCTTCTGCCGTGGTCGGACTTTGAGTCTGACTCAATTTCACACCTTGCAACACAGGCAAGAACCCTTTCTTTGACTAGTCCATTTTGAACTTCCTCGGAACTTTGTTAAGGTATGTGCTTTGTGAAAGCCCTATTAAGCGTCTCGATCTATCCCTATAGATCTTGATGCCCAATATATAAGCAGCTTCACCGAGGTCTTTCATTGAAAAATTCTTATTCAAGTATCCTTTTATGCTATCCGGAAATTCTATATCATTTCCAATCAACAATATGTCATCCACATATAATATCAGAAATGCTACAGAGCTCCCACTCACTTTCTTGTAAATACAGGCTTCACCATAAGTCTGTATAAACCATATGCTTTGATCACATCATCAAAGAGTATATTCCAACTCCTAGAAGCTTGCACCAGTCCATAAATGGATCGCAGGAGCTTGCACACTTTGTTAGCACCTTTAGGATCGACAAAACCTTCTGGTTGCATCATATACAACTCTTCTTTAAGAAATATGTTAAGGAATGCAGTTTTGACGTCCATTTGCCAGATTTCATAATCATAAAATGCGGCAATTGCTAACATGATTCGGACAGACTTAAGCATCGCTACAGGTGAGAAAGTCTCATCATAGTCAACCCCTTGAACTTGTCGAAAACCTTTTGCGACAAGTCGAGCTTTGTAGACAGTGATATTACCATCAGTGTCCGTCTTCTTCTTGAAGATCCATTTATTCTCAATGGCTTGCCGATCATCGGGCAAGTCCACCAAAGTCCATACTTTGTTCGTATACATGGATCCTATCTCAGATTTCATGGCCTCAAGCCATTTATCGGAATCTGGGCTCATCATAGCTTCTTCATAGTTCGTAGGTTCGCCGTTGTCTGATAACATGACTTCCAGGACAGGATTACCATACCACTCTGGTGCGGAACATGCTCTGGTCAACCTATGAAGTTCAGTAGTAACTTGATCCGAAGTTTCATGATCATCGTCATTAGCTTCCTCTCTAGTTGGTGTAGGCATCACGGGAACGGTTTCTCTGATGTGCTACTTTCGAATTCGAGAGAAGGTACAATTACCTCATCAAGTTCTACTTTCCTCCCACTCACTTCTTTCGAGAGAAACTCATTCTCTAGAAAGGACCCATTCTTGGCAACAAAGATCTTGCCTTCGGATATGCGGTAGAAGGTGTACCCAATAGTTTCTTTAGGGTATCCTATGAAGACGCACTTCTATGATTTGGGTTCGAGCTTATCAGGCTGAAGCCTTTTGACATAAGCGTCGCATCCCCAAACTTTAAGAAACAACAGCTTAGGTTTCTTGCCAAACCATAGTTCATACGGTGTTGTCTCAACAAATTTAGATGGTGCCCTATTTAACATGAATGCGACTGTCTCTAATGCATAACCCCAAAATGATAAAGGCAAATCGGGAAGAGGCATCATAGAACACACAATATCTAATAAAGTACGGTTATGACGTTCGGACACACCATTACGCTGTGGTGTTCCAGGTGGCGTGAGTTGTGAAACAATTCCACATTGTTTTAAATGAAGGCCAAACTCGTAACTCAAATATTCGCCTCCATGATCAGATTGTAGAAACTTTATTTTCTTGTTATGATGATTCTCCACTTCACTCTGAAATTCTTTGAACTTTTAAATGTTTCAGACTTGTGTTTCATCAAGTAGATATACCCAGACCTACTTAAATCATCTATGAAGGTTAGAAAATAACGATACCCACCGCGTGCCTCAACACTCATCGTACCGCATACATCGGTATCTATTATTTCCAGTAAGTCATTAGCACGCTCCATTGTCCCGTAGAACGGAGTTTTAGCCATCTTACGCATGAGGCATGGTTCACAAGTATCAAATGATTCAGAATCAAGTGATTTCAAAAGTCCATCCGCATGGAGTTTCTTCATGCGCTTTACACCAATATGACCTAAACGGCAGTGCCACAAGTATGTTGCACTATCATTATCAACTTTGCATCTTTTGGCATAAATATTATGAATATGTGTATCACTACGATCTAGATTCAACAAGAATAGACCATTCATCAAAGGTGCATGACCATAAAAGATATTACTCATATAAATAGAACAACCATTATTCTCTGACTTAAATGAATAACCGTCTCGCAATAAACAAGATCCAGATATAATGTTCATGCTCAATGCTAGCACCAAATAACAATTATTGAGGTCTAAAACTAATCCCAAAGGTAGATGTAGAGATAGCGTGCCGACGGCGATCACATCGACCTTGGAACCATTCCCGACGTGCATTGTCACCTCGTCCTTAGCCAATCTTCATTTATTCCGCAGCTCCTGTTTCGAGTTACAAATATGAGCAACCGAACCAGTATCAAATACCCAGGCGCTACTACGAGCATTGGTAAGGAACACATCAATAACATGTATATCAAATATACCTTTGTTCACTTTGCCATCCTTCTTATCTGCCAAGTATTTGGGGCAGTTCCGCTTCCAATGACCATTTCCCTTGCAGTAGAAGCACTAAGTTTCAGGCTTGGGTCCAGCTTTGGGCTTCTTCACGGGAGGGGCAACTTGCTTGCCATTCTTCTTGAAGTTCCCTTTCTTTCCCTTGCCCTTTTTCTTGAAACTAGTGGTCTTGTTAACCATCAACACTTGATGCTCCTTCTTGATTTCTACCTCCGCCGATTTCAGCATCGCGAAGAGCTCAGGAATCGTTTTCATTATCCCTTGCATATTATAGTTCATCACAAAGCCTTTGTAGCTTGGTGGCAGTGACTGAAGAACTCTGTCAATAACACTCTCAACTGGAAGATCAATTCCCAGCTGAGTCAAGTGGTTGTGATACCCAGACATTTTGAGTATGTGTTCACTGACAGAACTGTTCTCCTCCATCTTACAGCTATAGAACTTGTTGGAGACTTCATATCTCTCAACCCGGTCATTAGCTTGAAATATCAATTTCAGCTCTTGGAACATCTCATATGCTCCGTGGTGCTCAAAACGCTTTTGGAGCACCGGTTCTAAGCTGTAAAGCATGGCACACTGAACTATCGACTAGTCATTAGTCCGTGTTTGCCAGGCATTCACAACGTCTAGATTAGCGGGAACGGGTTGGTTACCTAGCGGTGCATCAAGGACATAATTCTTCTGTGCAGCAATGAGGATAATCCTCAAGTTACGGACCCAGTCCGTGTAGTTGTTACCATCATCTTTCAACTTAGCTTTCTGTAGGAATGCATTAAAATTCAAGGGAACGGTAGCACGGGCCATTGATCTACAACATAGATATGAAAAAACTATTAAGACTAAATTCATGATAAATTAAGTTCAATTAATCAAATTGCTAATGAACTTGCACTTAAATTAACATCCCTCAAGTTATCTAAGTGATACATGATCCAAATCAACTAACCCATGTCCGATCATCACGAGAGATGGGGTAGTCATCAATGGTGAACATCTCTATGTTGATCATATCTACTATATGACTCACATTCGACCTTTCGGTCTCCAGTGTTCCGAGACCATGTCTGTACATGCTAGGCTCTTCAAGTTTAACCCAAGTATTCTGCATGTGCAAAACTGGCTTACACCCATTGTATGTGAACGTAGAATCTATCACACCCGATCATCACAAGGTGCTTCGAAACGACGAACTTTAGCAACGGTGCATACTCAGGGAGAACACTTTTATCTTGAAATTAAGTGAAGGGGTCATCTTATAATGCTACCGTCGTTTTAAGCAAAATAAGATGCATATAAAGGATAAACATCACATGCAATCAAAATATGTGACATGATATGGCCATCATCATCTTGTGCTTTTAATCTCCATCTCGAAAGCATCGGCATGATCTCCATCATCACCGGCACGACACCTTGATCTCCATCATTGCCTCGGGGTCGTCTCGCCAACTATTGCTTCTACAACTATTGCTAACGCATAGCGATAAACTAAAGCAATTACATGGCGCTTAGTGATTGACACGCAAGTCATACAATAATTAAAGACAACCCTAAGGCTCCTGCCGGTTGTCGTACTCATCGACATGCAAGTCGTGAACTTATTACAAAACATGATCACTCATACATCAACATATATCACATCATATCTTAACCATATCACATCACAACATGCCCTGCAAAAACAAGTTAGACGTCCTCTACTTTGTTGTTGCAAGTTTTACGTGGCTGCTACGGGCAACTAGCAAGAACCGTTCTTAACTACGCAAAACCACAACGGTGATTATCAATTTTGCTATTTAAACCTTCTTCAAAGACTGGCTGTAGTCAAATTCGATTCAACTAAAGTAGGAGAAACACACACCCGCCAGCCACCTTTATGCAAAACTAGTTGCATGTCAATCGGTGGAACCGGTCTCATGTGCGTGGACATGTAAGGTTGGTCCGGGCCGCTTCATCCCACAATACCGCTGAATCAAAATAAGACGTTGGTGGTAAGCTGTATGAACATCACTGCCCACAACTTCTTTGTGTTCTACTCATGCATATCATCTACGCATAGACCTGGCTCATGATGCCACTCTTGGGGAACGTTGCATGGAAAAAAAATCTACGCACACGCAAGATCTATCCATGGACATGCATAGCTATGAGAGGGGAGAGTATGTCTATGTACCCTCGTAGACCGTTTAGCGAAAGCATTTATCAACATGGTTGATGTAGTCGTACACCTTCATGATCCGCCCGATCAAGTACCGAACGTATGGCACCTCCGCGTTCAGCACACGTTTAGCTCGATGACGTCCTCGCCTTCTTGATCCAGCAAGACGGGCGAAGTAGTAGATGAGTTCCGGCATCACAACGGCATGGTGACGGTGGTGGTGCAACTATCTCCGCAGGGCTTTGCCGAGCACTACGAAAAATATGACCGAGGATGAGCTAGAGGGAGAGGGGCGCCGCACACGGCTTCGGGATCCTGGTGTATGTTGCCCCTCTCCCTCCTCACATATATATAGGTGGAGGGGGAGAGGAGGCAGCCCTAGGGCGCCCCCAAGGGCCCGGGGGCCAGCCCTAGGGCCTACCTAGCCGCGCCCCCTTCCATATTTGTACATGGGGGGGAGGAAAGGGGGGCTGGCTGCCTTAGGGCGCCTCCCCCTTCCTTCCCTCCCTCCTTGGTGCGTGGGCAGGGGTGGAGGGGGGCGCCAGCCCCCTTGTGGGCTTGTGTGCTTCCCCCCTTTGGCCCATAAGGCCCAACACTTACCGGTGCCCTCCCGGAACCCCTTCCGGCACTCTGATAAATACCTGGTACTTTCCGAAACCTTTTTGGTGACCGAATAGCATCGTCCTATATATCAATCTTTACCTTCGGACCATTCCGGAGCTCCTCGTCATGTCCGTGATCTCATCCGGGACTCCGAATAACATTCGGTCACCAACTCACATAACTCATATAATACTATATCGTCAACGAACGTTAAGCGTGCGGACCCTACGACTTCGAGAATGATGTAGACATGACCAAGACGCTTCTCCGGTCAATAACAAATAGCGGGACTTGGATACCCATATTGGTTCCTACATATTCTACTAAGATCTTTATCGGTTGAACCTTTATGTCAACATACGTAGTACCCTTTGTCTGTCGGTATGTTACTTGCTCGAGATTCGATCGTCGGTATCTCCATACCTAGTTCAATCTCATTACCGACAAGTCTCTTTACTCGTTCCGTAATGCATCATCTTGCAACTAACTCCTTAGTTAATTTGCTTGCAAGCTACTTGTGATGTGTATTACCGAGAGGGCCCAGAGATACCTCTCCGTCATACGGAGTGACAAATCCCAATCTCAATTCACGCCAACTCAATAGACACCTTGGGAGATACCTGTAGAGCATCTTTATGATTACCCAGTTACGTTGTGATGTTTGATAGCACACAAGGTATTCTTCCGGTATCCGGGAGTTGCATGATCTCATGGTCAAAGGAATATGTATTTGACATTAAGAAAGCAGTAGCAATAAACTGAACGATCATATGCTAAGCTAACAGATGGGTCTTGTCCATCACATCATTCTCCTAATGATGTGATCCCGTTATCAAGTCACAACTCATGTCCATGGTTAGGAAACCTTAACCATCTTTTGATCAACGAGCTAGTCTAGTAGAGGCTCACTAGGGACACAGTATTTGTTTATGTATCCACACATGTATTTAAGTTTCCGGTCAATACAATTCTAGCATGAATAATGAACCTTTATCATGAATAAGGAAATATAATAATAACAACTTTATAATTGCCTCTAGGGCATATTTCCATCAGCAGGTGCGTCTCTGGCCCGCCCAGGACGAAAAGCCCAATTTCAGTCATGATTTTTTGTCATAGAAGTTGGAGCCCACCACATCTGTGATGATATGTGTTTTTGTCATAATTATCGTCATAGAAGTGTCATAACCATGAGAGAAAAAGTTTTTGTTCGGGCCATAATGTCATGGATGTGTCTTTTTTTGTAGTGAGAGGCGAAGATTTAGTTCCTCTCTCATAATAATTGCAATTAGGAGCAGCAAGCACATGCATATTATATTCATCAAAATCATCATGTGCAATAGTAAAATGCAACCCATCCATATAATTCTTAATAAGAGCAAACTTCTCTGATATAGTGTAGTTAGGAGAATTCAAAAAGATAATAGGAATAGCATGTGTGAGTGCAATAGCAAAATTTTCTTTCTTAACATAAGGAAGTATAGCAAGTTTATCTGCATAAGCATAATTCAAATTGGCATCATGGCCACAAGCATAGCAAGCATCATGTTCATCAAAAAGGGATATTTCAAACGAATCCAAGGGATCATAGCGTTCATCCTTCGGTAAGCATGAAGGGAAATTAAACAATGTATGAGTTGAAGAGTTACTGTCATTAGAAGGTGGGCACGGTAGCTAATCCTCTCTTCCTCCTTTTGTTCTTCTCTCTCCTCCTCATCTTTTTCATCTAATGAGCTCACAATTTCATCAAGTTCTTCTTCCATAGATTCCTACAAAATATTAGTCTCTTCTTGGACAGCGGAGACTTTCTCAATAAATTTGTCAATATCAGCATTGTATTTATACTTCTCATGGAAATATTTAAGTATAACATAATTTTCAGATCTGTAAAGAGCATCATCACAATCTTCATACTTTTCAAACAAAGATTGAATTTCATAAGCACCCTTAAAAGCAACAGATTCTTCTATTCGTTCCACATAATAGTAATCATATATAACATTAGCATAAGAAGCCAAGGCTTCATTACCATTAAATTCACATTGAAAGGGAAGGTGTGTAATCTTCATCTTAGAGCAACAAGTATAATCATACATAGAGCACATATTCCAAGCATACCAATGCAACATTTTAATTTAATCCCAAAATGGTTGCCTTTTTGAGACAAGCGATAATCCCTAAAGTATTCCCGGTGATCCAAAGTATCTCCCATTATCAAGTTGAATAGGGATTTATCAGGATTATCAAAGTAGTATTTCATGTTTTTGACATAACCAACATCAAGGGTTTTAGGAGGTTCGCCATCTCCATGAGTAGCAAGTACAACTATTTTTTTTGGTATTTTGTGTTCCATATCCATAACTAAAGATAGAGAACAACTTAGAACAAAAAATAAAAACTACTTAGTGATAAATCAACCAAGCGCACACGATAATATTCACCCCACGTTATTGGGGAAATCCCAACGCCTATCACAAGTAGCATTTTAGTGTCCACATTATGTCATCATGCTTATTGCAATGCTCTATTTCTTGTAAACTTTATACTCGAGATGTATGCTGGATAGCGGTCTTACAGTGGAGTATTAGTGGTAGATGCAGTTGAATAATGGTCTAATTATCACATACGTAGTTCCTATATGATAGTATACCATGAATGATCATAGTCATAAAGACAAATATTGCAATTTAATCACTGTCCAACTATAATTTGTTCACCACACAACACTTGTATGCTTGAGAGAGATGCCACTAGTGAACCTATGGCCCTCTAAGTCTATTCTCCGTTACTGAAATCTTTATTACAATTAATATTCTTTTAATGTACCGCTTTACCTTTCTATCAATTATCATTATATTGTGCAATTTAGTCTTGTAACTAGCAGGACAAGAAGGTTGACAACCTTGTTGATGTGTTGGGGACAAGTTTTTTTGTGTGTTGTGTGTACATATGCCCGTGACTTTGTTTGCGGGGAGAACTCCTTATGGTTTGACAAAGCTTGGTTCTCTAATCAAGGGAAATACTTATTGCTAGGTTACATCACCCTTACACTAGGGGATACCCAACCATTCTTACGAGAGATCACATACGTGCTTGAATTTCGATGGTCGCTAGGACATGAGGAAGGGTCGACGAGCTTCGACACGACACAATGGAGATGATGGTGGCATCGGCGGCGTTGATTTCTTCCTCTATTGTTGGTGGTGAATGAACGGAATGATGACGATGTTGTTGACCTTCGGGTCCTTGTCGTAGTGCTTGATTCCGTGTGCTCCTAGATGCGGGAGAGGATCAGAGAGGTAGAGGGGTTTGAGGCAAATTGAATGGAAGCAAAAGTAATGACATAGGCTCACAACGCTCGCCGGAATTTTGCAGTGGCGGTGGGGGCAGAGGTGGTGGTTCAAGCTTGGAATCAAGCAGCCTAGCGGTAGTGGTGGTGCCCAAGCTAGGGATCAAGAGAGGGGGTGCTAGAGGGGCTCAGGCTTGCACATTAGCATTGTAGGGAAGGTGGGAATAATAGGTGTCCCCGAGTCTCACGTGCGATCAAGTAGGCCGAAGGTTGAAGGTGGAGTTAACGTGTGGGGCCCGTGCGGTAGTGTGTGTGAGAGAGAGAGATAGGGAAAGAGAAGTGGTTGTGGGGCTGGCATGAGCTGTTGGATCAAGGTCTAAAGGTTGCGATTATAATGCAACATACCGGTTCATGATCTGACGGTGAAGGTAGGGGAGGTGATGGCGGTGCCCTCAGTGACGTTCGAATAACACTATAAGATAGGCAAATACTTGTTCTAAATTAGTATGTACTCACATATGAAATATATGACAAAAAATAATTTCATCCTTAAATGAGGAAGATTGTTGACTACATATCTTGGTTCTCTATTCAAGACTTGTGGTTTTTAGTTGATTCAATTAAAAATGGATGTAATTTTAGAACATACTTAATGCAAAACAAATGGATAAGGTGTGAACTCAATATTTATTGTTCAACACTTGTCTTCTATATAAGGGGAGTTCATCTCCTCATATATCCCACTAACCCGTAGATATGCAGTAACACAAACAAATATATACCTTATGGTTGATCCTTGCAGTTTCCCATTTGTAGTAGTTAGTCACCTAGTTGTCCACTTGGGTATGCCAAGGAGGGAGAAGTGGTTGAGTGTCCATTTCATTAAGGAAAACAAAGAGCACAATGCCACTTTCTTCAAGCAGAGTCATGCTTTGTTCATGGGTGCAATTGAGATTTTCCTTTTATCGAGGAAGAATGAAAGCAAGATGCATACATTTGGGACACCATTGGTGAAACCCATTGTTTATGCTATCTTACTGGGAGGCCCACCTACCAAGTCGTTCACCAACGAGACGACGAATGTTCGGATTGCATTATTGTAGAATGAGGTGGTTCTGTTGGACAATGAGAATGCGATGGAGGGTAAGGTTGAAAAATTCCCTCTCCCAACTTATCAACAAGGTCCAAACTAAGAACTTAGGTATTATAGCAAACTATATCTTCTTCAAGGAAGAAGATCTTAGTCTTGAAGATCTAAACAAGCTCTTCAATGAACTCTTGTGCGTTTGAGAGGACATTAGATGTCGGTTACTTGGGTGACCAACATGTTGGATTCCAATACATTGGTGGAAGCAAGTAGTGACCAATGTCTAATGTACTCGCAGACATATGCAAGAGTTCATCAAAGAGCTTGCTGAGATCTTCAAGACTGGGATCTTCTTCCCTGTAGAAGATATAGTTTGCTACCATACCTGGGTTCTCAGATTTTCTTGATATGTTGGAGGGCTAGTTTTGTTTATTACCCTCCAATGCATTCTTAGTGTCCAATGGAGCCACTAGCATATGTTGCCTCGTTGGTGAGTGACTTGGTAGGTGGACCTCCCAATAGGAAAGCATAACCAATGGTTCATGAATAATCCCAAATGCATGCATATTTTCATCCTTTTTTGATACAAAGAAAATCATCATGAGTATGAGGACAGAGAGTTCACCGGTAGCCTTGAAAAAACCACGAATCTGCTTGAAGAAAGTGGCATTGTCTCTTTGTTTTCCTCAATGAAATGGAAACTACTTTGTAGGTGTAATAGGATAAGTTGTCAAGAATAAAACTAGAAGTACTTAGCTATATAGTAAAAGTTAGTTTCTTTTAGTAGTGAACTTTTTGTAACACTGGGAAAGATTGTCCATAGGCAATTGAATATGACATGTGTGATACTTAACATATGCAATGAGGGAGAGGAATACGCTAACATACTTTCTGTACTTGGATCACATGCACTTATGATTGGAACTCTAGCAAGCATCTGCAACTACTAAAGGTCATTAAAGTAAAACCCAAATGTAGCATTAAGTAACAAGTCCTCTTTAATCACATACGCAACAACCCCCTTACTAAGCTTCTGTAACTCTCGCAACCCACTATAAGCGAATCATGAATGTATTGCAACACCCTACAACAGTAATCCCACACACTTGCGCAACATGGAGGGTACCATGGGACATCACCAGATTAACATAGAACTCATATCAATCACACTATACCACAATTAACCCGTAGGACAAAAGAAATCTACTCAAAAATCATAGGATGGCAACACATCACTAGATAATAATATGTGGCATAAAGCACCATGTTTAAGTAGAGATTACAGCGGAGACAAGAGGTGTTACACCACTACTTAAAGGGGGGAGAGTTGGTGATTACAGCGGCGAAGTTGTTGGTGCAGATCCCCGTCATGATGGCTCCCTTGGCGGCGCACCGGTGCCACTGAAAGAGAGGGGGATAGAGCCCCCTCCTTCTTCTTGCTTGGCCTCCCCCTAGATGAGAGGAGGGTTTCCTCTCTGGTCCATCGACACCATGGCTCCCAGAGGGCAGGAGCCCTCCGAGATTGGATCTCTCTCTGTGTTTCTCTTCTATTTTGCGTTCCTGTTTTCTAGCCCTTCACCCTTTCTTATATTCTCAGGGATCCGTAACTCCGATTGGGCTGAAATTTTAATGTGATTTTTATCTAGAAATTATTATTCTTGCAGAGAAAGAAGGACCCCAACCGACTTAAGGGGGAGCCAAGAGCCTGCCCGGCACGCCCTAGGGTTGGGGGCACACCGTCTGAGGTTGTGACTCCCTTGAGCGTCATCCCGTGTTGATTTCCACCAAAAAATCACATATATTCCAAAAAAACTTCATAAATTTTTATCGTGTATGGACTCCGTTCGATATGGATTTTCTGCGAAACAAAAAAGATGCAACAAATAATAACTGGCACTAGTCACTGGATCAATATGTTAGTCTAAGAAAATCATATAAATTGTTGCCAAAAGTATGTGAAAGTTATAAAATAATGGCATGAAACAATCAAAAATTATAGATACGATGGAGACGTATCATATATTTTGAAACATAATGATTGTCTTCTAGTACTCATGGATATTATTATGGTGATATCAATTACTTCATCGTTTCTCAGTATTCATACCATAATAGATTAGACGATAAACATGTTAGGCAGCATTCAACATAAAAAATTATGTTTTTACCATTTACCTACTCGAGGACAAGCAGGAGTTAAGCTTGGGGATGCTGATACATCCGCGATGTGTCTATAATTTCTGATTGTTTCATGCTATTATATTATCAAGTTTACATACTTTATATGCAATTTTATATCATTTTTTGGAAACGAACCTATTATCCCATTTCCTAGTGCATGTAGCTATTTTGGAAATGAACCACGAATACGACACTAACTCGGAATCAAGCTTGTTATTCGAGGTGAAATGGTATGACGAGGAAGATCGACGTAAGCTTAGCTCATCGTTGAAAGTTGTGCTTCGGGAATAAGGACCAGGTAGCACAGTTAAAATTAGCCCGATAATGATGTAGTCGATCAGGCTAGGAATGACGTGATGGAGTATTAAACTTCACAACAACAAGGTACTAGGGGCACTGAATCAGAGTGTTGATTTGATTCACCATTCGGTGTTCCCGGTTGACGACAACCCAGAACCTGTGGAGTGACTATGACAGGGAAAGGTACTACTTCATCAGAAATTCATAAGATGTAGGGCAATGGCATGATATCCTCGAGATACCAGGGGTAATACTCGAAGGTAGGTCAAAATAGAGGTTGGGCAGGCGTGTTGATCTTCAGAAGGCAAGTACTTTAACTCGTCCAAGAAATGGGATCAAAGAAGAACGATACGGTCGGAACCACGATTGCAAAAGACCAAATCTTAGATATAAGATGAACTTATACCAAGGGGATAATTATTATTACAAGAAGCTTCCATGATAGGATCTACATCGTTTCCATTGGCATGAACACAAAGTTCAAGGTCGACTCCCACTTCTTCAATGTATAACATTTCATTCACTTCTCGTGTTCGATGAAGTTGTAGTGTTGAAACTTTATCTGGCAAAATACCAGAAGAGTATGACTCGTGAAAACTCTCGGGTTCACACGGATTAGGGAAGGCATAGGTTCAACCCATCGGGGCATCTTATGAACCTATTCCACAAACTTCAAGTGTAAATAACCCATGCTCGAAAGCAGAGCACGGTTGACAAAAGCAGAGGATACAATTTACCAAAGGTGTTACATATCCGAGGAAAGACTCACGAAGTTATTGAATATGAAGGACACTGTCGGATAATAATACAGCAATGGGTCTAGTAGACCGCAAAGAATCTGATGTGAGTATCGATGTTCAACCAGAAGAAGAAATAATGCAAGGGCATTGGATTATAGGAATATCTGGACAATTTCGAAGCTTAAATACAAGGAAAATATGATTTCCAAAATGTGGGATCAGAAGCAGAGGCTCTGATCAAAGGACAAGTAAGTTGGATAGACATAGATCAACAATCAATCAAGGTTTGATTTGCAGAGATCCAGCTCATGTCCGGAGTGACGTCTGAGCCGAAAGGACGGATTCTAGTTTCGACTGATGATTGCGACCATTCACAAACATATCAAATCAAAGTCTCCTAATGACGATGACTAATGATACTAATGAATATTGCTAGACATATGGAACGCAACCATAATGCAAGCAGACAAGTATTTGCAGGGCAATAGTTGGCAGAGGATTACTGGAAGATCGAATAGTATTCCAAAGTATTTTGTGAAACACATGAACAACTGGGGAAGAAACAGATACTCAATAAGTGCGAGGAATTGTCCGTAGTGGTATTCATGTGGCAAGAAACTGCAGGGCAGTAGGCATAAAGGATTCTTAAAAGTCCGAGAATAATTTGATGTATATTGTAATAACAAGATCAATTAGGAATGAAAGTATGTACGACAAGTGTATGCAGTTATCCATAGGGGTTGACAGTGGAAGGGAATTGCAAAAAGCGATGAGCACATGTTCTCGGGAGAACATCAGGGAGTATCTTCAAAGCCTTCTGGTGAAGCAGGCAATCATCAGGAATGAAGGGCTCTCCAGGAGGAAGTAGTTACGAGAACCTAGAGTTAGAGTTAGGAAAATCTTTAACCTGAATAGAAGAGAGATCAGAGTCCCAGAGTAAAGACGAGGAATAAAAGATTCTAATACCACCCATTTGTGGCGTGGGCCCGTAAGCCACACAACAATGTTAGTAAAAGTTTTCCAGAGACTAGACTCAACTTTGGCCAAGGAGTTGGAAAGGGGGCTACCTACAGGCAGTCGGCTCTGATACCAACTTGTGACGCCCCCAATTCAATTGTACACTAATCATACACGCAAATGTCTACGATCAAGATCAGGGACTCACGGGAAGATATCACAACACAACTCTAGACAAAATTAAAATATTACAAGCTTTATATTACAAGCTAGGGGCATCGAGGGCTCGAATACGGAAGCTCGAATACAAACGAGTCAGCGGAAGCAACAATATCTGAGTACAGACATAAGTTAAACAAGTTTGCCTTAAGAAGGCTAGCACAAAAGTAACAATGATCGAAAAGGCAATGCCTCCTGCCTGGGAGCCTCCTAACTACTCCTGGTCGTCGGCTGCCTCCACGTAGTAGTAGGCACCCTCGGTGTAGTAGTAGTCGCCGTCGAAGGTGGTGCCTGGCTCCTGGGCTCCACCATCTAGTTGCGACATCCGAGAAGAATGGAAAAGGGGAAAAGAGGGAGCAAAGCAACCGTGAGTACTCATCCAAAGTACTCGCAAGCAAGGATCTACACTACATATGCATCGGTATCAATGAAATGGGTAGTATCTGTGGACTAAACTGCAGAATGCCAGAAGAGAAGGGGAAAGCCTAGCCTATCGAAGACTAGCATCTTCAAGCATCTTGCAGCATCAGAAGAGATAAGAGTAGCATATTATAATATTAGTAAGTATGTTGTAACATCGCCCAGAGATCACTTCCTCGACTCCCTGCGAGAAAGCAATCTCGGAGCCATCATTTCCATTACATGCCTCAGCATCCAGTTCTAGTTGTATCGATCGGGATACAACTCCGAGCGTCCGTTACCGTGGACACGGCTATTCGAATAGATATAATTCCCTGCAAGGGTGCACCAACTTACCCAACACGCTCGATCAACTCCGGCCGGACACACCATCAGGTCATGACCGGCCTCGGCCGATCAACACGCCATAGTCCTACCTAGGCTCAACAGAGAGGCCAGCACACCGGTCTACATCCTAAATGCGAATGGGTCATGGGCCAATCGTCGTTTGCTATCCTGCGTGTTGCGAATGCGGCCGGTGAGCTGACCTAGCCCCCTTTATACAAGTGCAGGCTTAACCAGTCCAACCCGGCGCGCGCCACTCAGTCGCTGATGTCAGTGAGCTTTTGGAAGAATCGTACGACGCAGAGTGCCCATACTTATTCCCGTGTGGTGGTTAGTGTGAAAAGGCCAGAGGCCTACTCGGATCAAATATCCAAACCATTGGTGTCTTGGTAGCACGCGGTAACGAGAAGAGACTCACGATCATGTGACCCCATTGCCCCATCTCTTGGACTTACGGCAAGGGCCCGGAATGCCCGGCCGTGCCACGTAGAAATCTCGTGGGTACCCTCTAGGTCAACCCGACTACAAATCAACTCGCGGGTACCCCTCAGGGCCGACCCGACTTCAGTAACATGGTTCTGTGGTAAAGTCAAAGTAACCGTGTGTCCAAAATAGCAAGGGGAAACACAAGGAATCACCATCGATGGATTCTCACTCGAAGTAACTGTCAAGGTGGACTTGGAGGAATCACACTCAATGGTCCACACTTGAGGGTTTGCATGACAGAGTCGTTATCGGAAGTGGTGAAGGAGGAATCACCCTCGATGACCATGACCGATTAACTACAATACAGAGTTAACATCAGAAGTGCTATGCGAGGTATCACCCTCGGCACTCAATAGTAACCCTGGAGTGTCGTACAACTAAGGGGTGTGTGATGTGATATGTCGGGCTCTGGACATCGATCACGTTGATCGAGTCATCAGTCATCAAGCGGGGGCAACTGAGACAAGGTGAGGGGTCACTAGTGGATCACTAACCAGCCTATACTAAGTAGTTTAGGATAAGCAGGTAAGGTATGAAAGCAGGTAACAAAAACAGGCTATGCATCAGAGCAGGATCATACAACAACAGTAGCAGTTCTAATGCAAGCATGAGAGGGAAAGAAATGGGCAATATCAGAATGATCAAGGGGGGTTTGCTTGCCTGGAAGCTCAGCAGGCAGATACGGACCCTCGATGGTGAAGTAGTCGATCACCGGATCAACATCGTTCTCGGGGTCTACCGGAGAAGGAGGGGGAAGAAACAATAAATAACTGGCATACAAATGCAATAGAAAACAAGACATGACAGTAAGCTATGCTAGGGGTGACCTAATGCCGTGCTACGCGTTACAGATGGAGCAGGAAAATATCCGGGAATAATTTCCCGGCTCCCGGCAATTATCGGACAGACGAACCGGAGGGGAAGGTTCCAAGTTTGTAGTGTTAGAGGCATGTGACAGGTATGTGGATAGCATAATCGGCTTCGTCTAATTTTTTTGATCATTTTTTTTATATAAATTATTTTCATCTGACTTACGGTTGAATTTATATGATTTTTCAAAGTTTTAAATAATTTTTGGAATTTCTAGAATATATTTAACTCGAAAAGGTTAAAAGATTAATGCCTATTTGCACCCAGAAGTGTACCCACCAGAGGGGCTGACTAGTGGGCCAGGTCAACTGCCCAGTCAGCAGTTGACTGGTCAGCTGGGTCCAGTAGGACCCAGCTGTCATTGACAGAGACTAGCCCAGTCAGCAATTTGACTGGGTCAAACTAGGCAGGGGGGCCACCTGCCATTGGGCCAGCTAAATAAATGGTTTTTTTTAATTATTTGGGTTAGTACAGGGGCCCAGCTGTAAGTGGCAGATTAGTGAAGGGGATTTAATTAGATTAGTAGCTAATCTAAACCGGTCGGGCCCACTTGTCATTGAGACATGGCCGGCTCAAACGAGCTACGCGCGCCGGCGACCCAACTGCGCAGCGGTAGCCAGCGGGGACGTCGCCACAGATGGCGGCTGGACGAGCCGATGGGCTCTACGACGAGCTGGACGTGTCGCGCATCCGATGGTGGCTGCGAGAGGTGTGGGGGTGGTCGGGCTCGAGCTGCACGTCAACGTCCGATGGCAACGGTGAGCGGTGGCAGTGGCGGCTGGGCGACTGCGGGGCCGATGGTCGCCGGCAGTTGCGGCCAGGGGAGTGGGAGGCGAAGGCGAGCTCGACGGAAGTGGCAGGGGCGTGCGCGGGGGAGGGAGAGCAAAGGCGGGAGGCGAGTGCGGCCGTACCATGGCGGGGCACGCGGGGGCGTAGCACAGGCGCGGTACGAGGCACAGGGCGCGGCTACGCGTGCGTAGGGCTCATCGGGTGCAGCCACGTGCGGGCCTGCTTGTGCGGGTGGGAGCGCGGCCACAGCGTGGTCATGGGGAGACGTAGGCGGCTGGAGGCGAGCCGGGCGCGGGGGGAGGGGGGAGCGGCAGCCTGCGACAAGGCACAGGCGGCCAACTCCGGCAGCGGGACAGCACGCAGGTGTATGCTACCGAAGGAGCAAAGCACGCCGAGTCGAGCAGTAGCATCAGCTCAAGAAGGGGTGGACGAAAACATGCACTACATCATGGACAGGCGGCAGCGGGAGCTAGACGACGGTAAACGCTAGCTAGAGCTCGAAATCAAGCTTAAAACGGAGGGGGTTCTGTGCAGTTGCTCACATTGGAGATCAAGGAGGCTCGTCGGGGGCTTGTAGCGAAGAGGAGCAGAAGATCGATGCACTACAAAAAAAATACACTTTCGTGATGATACGTGTTTGTCACAATAGGTCACGTTTTCTGTCATGCATGTACATCGATGACGATTTTATGACTGAATCAAGATAGTCATACCTGTGTTGTCGTAGAAGTGTTCCATGACATTACCAAAATTATCATCACGGAAGTGTCCACTTCCATGATGATAAATCGTGCGTCATAGAAGTGCTTTCGTCAAGGGTAACCGACACGTGGCATCCACCGTAACGGGTCGCCGTTAAGCTATCGGGTTCCGGTTTGGATCCGATAACCCGTTAACAGCCCGGACCAATGGGGATTTTCCACGTGTAAAATTCTCATTCGCCGGCAGATCCACGTGTCGGCCCGGTGTTCGGACAGTTGTCATCTAGCGAATGGACGGAACGCCCCTATGATACGTCGACACGTGTCTCAGCCCAACAGTGGCCCATTCAGGTTAAAAGGCCGGGCCTGTCAAAATAAGCGCGCGGGCCCATTAGCCGCCTACTTGAGTCAGGCCCATTCACAAGCACGGCCCATACAAGTTACACAGAATCGGCCCATCAAAGGCCCATTCTAGATTGGACAATTTCCAGCCCATCGTCAGTTTCAGCCCATTAACGGCCCGCTATGTCTTTGGGCCCAATTAAGGCCCGAGCTTCTTTCAGCCTGTTAGCAGCCCATCGTCTGTTCTAGCCCGTTAACGGCCCGGAATGTCTTTCGGCCTTTTCTCGGCCCATTCTGCAGTTGGGCCAATTCTAGCCCGTTGTGACTTTAGGCCTGTCCTCGGCCCATTCTGTAAATGGGTCAATTCCTGGCCCATTTTGTCTTTCGGCCTGTTAACGGCCCGCACAACAGTTAGGCCTTTGAGTTTGGGTCCATTAGGGGCCCACGTTCTGCAGGGCAAAATTTCG
This sequence comes from Thinopyrum elongatum, assembly GCA_011799875.1. Classification (NCBI taxonomy): domain Eukaryota; kingdom Viridiplantae; phylum Streptophyta; class Magnoliopsida; order Poales; family Poaceae; genus Thinopyrum; species Thinopyrum elongatum. The sequence goes on along the minus strand of CM022298.1, from coordinate 487,519,450 downwards.
GCCCGACGCGACTTTCGGCCTGTTAAAAGCCTAGTTTGCAAATTGGGCCTCCTCTGGCCCATAACACTTTCAGCCTCTTACTGTCTCGTAAAGTAAAACGGCCGAGAAAAAATGGACATTTATTTCGGCCTGCTAGAGGCCCGCGGGCCATTTCCATTTATATGGCCCTATCGAGCTTTCAGCCTGTTAACGGCCTGCTAAGAGCCGTTGTTACGGTGGGCCACATCATTTGGGATCCACTAAATATTATTTTGACCAGCCCAATTAAGGTCCGCTTTGACTACACATGTTTGTTCATTTGTATGGCGTCCAGGAAATGTTTGGGTGTGTTGGCCCCCGTTTCAACGATATAGCAAATTCAAAGAATTATCCTACTCTATACTATCGCCTCTAAAAAACATACACTATACAATAAAAAGACTAAGGCATAGAAACATAGAATAATCCTACACTATACAATAAAGAAATTACAGCCGAATATACCCATTGGGCATTATAGTTCGGCACCAGTGATAATAAAGCGTACACAAACAGCAAATTACATACACTGGACAAATAAAGCTCATACATCATGGACACGCATCAACAGAACTTACCATTTGAACTATAATCTCTTCAGAAAATAGGATTGGCCGGATTCAGATAGCACAAATTTCAGTCTGCAAAATCTTCAATTCCTTCGTGGTTACCTCAGTGTCTCATTTCATTTTTTTGACTCCTGCATCTAATACCTGCAAGTCCAGTCTCAACTTGTTGATTGCACGTTGAGAATCATGTACATGTTGTCTTGCCACCTCTAGTTGATGCTCGAAAACATCAACACATTCCAATTCCAATCCATAATCATTTGGTAACGGCCATGCCGCACTGCTCGCAGATCTTTGTGTTGATGTCACTTCATCCTGAAATGTTTCTGTAAGTACACAAGACTAGGGCAAAAATATAGTTACAACAGTGAAGCGAGCAAGACAGACTATTTTGTACATGGCAAAACAGGACTAACAATAATGTTACACGTCATGAAGCATAAGCAGGTGATATTTTAAAAATTATAAAAATGGTAGTCTGTGCAGCCCGCATATAGAAATCTCAGCTCACCAGAGGAGCATGATGTTGGGGCCAAATCCAAAACACAGACAGGTTACAAATTTAGATAGCACGTTGCGTATAAGTAAGCAAGCAGTTGGCCTCTGTAGCTAAATTAAAGTCTTAGGGAGCATAATGAATAGCAGAGGGATTCATACAAACCTACTACAGCAAGCAAAACTATGCAATCATTAGCCTAGTATAAACTAGATTGTGAGCCTCATGCAGTAATAGTTGGTTAATAGACTTCAAAGCTTCAGGCACACTTCGCCAGAGTAATTAAATGGTAAGGCCTTTAATTATGTCAACTAATACTTATACAAGTACCCAACATCAGGCATCATTGTTTGGGCATCTCATTAACTGAGGACAAATAAAGCAATTGAAAAGAGCAATTTAACTATGCCTAACACAAACAAGCAATTGAACTGTTGAGTTGGATACAGTGACTTACCTTAACTGGTTGAACAGGCTCAGCGCTCCTCCTCCTTCTCTTGCAAGGCACCTTCCTAACATCTTGTACTTGGAAATCCTCAATCTTATCTTCATTGCACCCCCTCTGCAAGGTGACGCAAACTAGTTACTCGTCTCCTTGGAAGATAAATATGCATACTTTCCAGTCTGTGAACAACACAAAAGGATGAGATTATAACAAAACAACACCACATAATGAAACATGCCACATCTCTTGCACACAATGAAATGAGTATTTACTATGTGTGCACTATGTAAAAACTAGGCATACCTTCGAACTGGATCTCTAGGTACTCTTGGAGAGCCTACTTTAGTGTACAGCCAAACCTTTATGTCACCTATGAGTTAGACAAGCCCCCACTATAGCAGCCCTTAGTGTTTAAATCGTTAACAAGCTCTGTTAGAGTGTTAGGTCAAGAACAACAAGTAATCAAAGCAAACAGTCCTAGTATGGCTGGCTGATACAAACAAGCAATTGAACAGATGTGTGAGCAAATCTTACATATCAAGAAAAGAAGCAAAGAAGGAGGCTTAAAGACCATCACTTGACTGACCAGATTTAAGGGGCATTTAAACATCATGTGCAACGTATGAACTAACATAAACATTGCATATTTTAGATTCTATAATGAAATGCACATGTATTAGGTTATGCCATGTATGATGATGCCTAAATGTACACTATAGCAGGCATAAGTGATTCATCATTGCACGCACAATTGAATTGCAGGTTAAGGGCCAGTTCTATTCCGCCTTTTCAGAGCTTATTATCAAAATAAGCCACACAAGATGTAAAGAAGTCATTTTTGAGTTATGGGCTTGGGCTTAACTTATTTCGCTTTGGAGGGGGGTGTTTCGGGTAGAAGCTCACTAAAAATTGAAGGGAAGGGGAATAGTGAAATGACTTTGTTGTCTGCCTATATTACACTCAAAATGCCACTGCTCACGCCCGCGTCACACCTGACCCTCAAGTAAAAACAAAAATGCAAGCGTTTATTGCCCTACCCGCTTGCATCTCCTCTCCCCTTTCCCTCTACCTCGATCCCCTGCCTGCAGCGCTAGGGTTCCTCCAGCGAGCCGTCGCCACTGGTCCCATCTGGCCTGGTCCTCGACGAAGCTCTGTCCAGCTAGGCTACATGGCCGGCGGGTAGGGCCAAATCTCCCCGGCTGCTCCTCCCTCTGGCATCGCCCCTCATTCTCATGGTCTCCAGCAGCTGCTCCACTCTGATCCGTCCAACACACTACTCCGGCAGGCGGGGCACAACTACGACCGATGCCACACTGCGGCAGAAGGCACCTCGTTCCCCCTCCCCTCCTCCCAGGCCGTGGCCTTGAGGTGCTGTTGAAGGATGAGCTCATCCAACAAGGTGAGGATCTCCTCTAATTTTTTCCCAAATTTTCATTCTGATCCGCTATACGATGAACTGCTATGAGCTGCTTCTGCTGCTGCTATATGATGCATTGCTATGAGCTGCTGCTGCTGCTATATGATGAATTGCTATGAGCTGTTGCTGCTATATGATGAATTGCTATGAGCTACTGTTGCTGCTATATGATGAGTTGCTATAAGATGCTCCAGCTGCTGCTATATGATGAATTGCTATGAGCTGCTCCTGCTGCTGGTATATGATGAATTGCTATGAGCTGCTCCTGCTGCTGGTATATGATGAATTGCTATGAGCTGCTCCTGCTGCTGCTATATGATGAATTGCTATGAGCTGCTGCTGGTATATGATGAATTGCACACTGCTGCTGCTACTGCTGCTGTATGATGAGTTGCTATGAGCTACTGCTGCTGCTGCTATATGATGCTTTCAGGTGGTGCTGCTATATGATAATAATCAGCCACTTGGACCATCGAATTTCGTTAAATAATTGTTCTTCATTGAAATTTGGGTCATGCGTTTTTCGTTTAAATTAGGCAATGGGATCTCTATGCAAGACATTGACCAAAGTAGATTGTGCCAAGTAGATGGTATCTTTGTATTTGCATTTTGAACAAATATTGATGGTCTGTTTTCCTATCATATTAATTACTGCACTGGGTTCAATTTGTGATGTTTGCAAGTCAAATTAATTTTCATATGGGCAGCAAAATGACAAAATATAATGCAATCTAGACTTTTCACTGACCATACCAAAGATAAGCTGAAAAGGCAGGCAATGAAAAGAACTAGTTGGCTTATTACCTGGAGCTTATATTCACAGGTGCATATTTTCTTAGGATAACTCATAATAACTGTCCCTAAGAAACTTGGCCAATAGAACTGACATACAAATAGCATGTCACGATGATTGCAATGGAGGCCCAGTTCTTTTGCCAGATTCTCCCAGAATCTGACCCCTACCCAGATTCTCCTAGAATCTTTGAGCCCCATTTGTTTTACAATCCTATCTAGTTAGGGTCTAATTAGGTAGGATTGTAAAACAAAAGGGGTTCAAAGATTCTAGGAGAAGCTAGAGAGGGGCAGATTCTGGGAGAATCCTGCAAAAGAACTGGGCCGGAGTGACCTACCATAGCACACTGTATAGGCTCACCGCTGCCTTTCCTTTTTTTGCGTTGTTCCATGAAATTGCCACATACATCTTGTACTTTTTCATTGCGTAACCCTATCTGCAAGTTGACATGGCTAATTTCAGACATCTCTACATGATAATACATTGCATATCCCTTGCGCATATTTAAACCACCAATTAACGATTGTGTGCGTAGCATAAACTAGCCATGACTCTGTGTGCTGGACTAGCAGGCACTCTAAGGGAGCCTAATGTAGTGCACTGGAATTCCTACATGCCACCTACGATTTTGTGTAATGTACTACCTCTGTTCCTAAATATATGTCTTTGTAGAGATTCCAGTATGGACCACATACAAATGTATATAGATGCATTTTCGAGTGTAGATTCACTCATTTTGCTCTGTATGTAGCCTATAGTGGAATCTCTAGAAAGACTTATATTTAGGAATGGAGGTAGTATCATGTATGACATCTACATATCTATTTTAGCAGCCAGTAGTAGAAATCATTGTCTGCACAAAAGGGATTACTGGTCGAAAATCCTAGCAAAGCACGCTGGTAGGCACACAACAATACAAGAGAGAGAGAGACGCACTTACAAGATCATAGCAATGCCTCAGTCCAGGATCTTGGTTGGCCAAGCTGTTAGATCCAGAAGAAACATCATCTTTGTAGTTTTTGCCAGCTGCATAACATGTAACAGCGACCTGTTAGTATATTTGAAGTACATCGGGCAGGTGATGCTGGACGGGTTTAAAGATGACAAGTACCTAGACCGTGGCGGGTGCTTGGCATCTTGCCAGACGGTGGGAATTAGGTTAGAAACGTCAAGGGTGATGACGCTGCGCTGGCTGTCGGGGTCCGGTAAGGAGATCTAATATGGTCGAGTAGGGTGTTTGTGGAGCGGCTCTGGTAGGGTGGACTACGGTGTGGGCGAAGCGGATCTGAGGTCATGGACGAGGGCGTCGGTGAAGCTGCTCCGATGGTTGGGTTCAGGATGGTGTCGATGATGCGGATCTGTGGCCGTGGATGGGGCGTCAGAAGCTGCTCTGATAGGTTGGATGAGGGTGCGACGAAGCGGATCTGAGGCCGTGGACTTGTGAGTTGGCAAAGCGGCCCCGGTAGGGTTGAGAATGGTATAGGCAAAGCGGGTCTGGTACGGTTGACGATGGTGTCGGTGAAGCGGCTCCGGTAGGGTTGAGGAAGGTGTCGGCGAAGAGGATCAGAGGCCGTTGATGGGGGCGTCGGTGGGGCGGCTCTGGGGGGGTGTGGACGAAGCATCTCCGGTGGGGCGTACGAAGGAGCCGCTGCAGATGCGCTGCGGTTGACGAGAGTACCGGCGAAGCAGATCCGGCGCTATGGACAGGGCCGGCACTGAATGGGCTATGGTACAGTGGTGGATGAGCAGTCTACTTGTTTCTAGGGGAGGTGGGAGGGGTAGATGCGGCCGCAGAAGTAGATCCGGCGAGGTGGACGCCGCTGGCAGTGAATGGGCTCTGGTACGCCGTGGATGAGCAATCTAGGGTTTCGAGAGGGGAGGGGTAGAAAGGCCGATGAAGTACGGACAGCGTGATGTAAGATGCTCTGGTGCTGTGGAGTTAGTCGTTTTTGCGGGAGGGGGCGAGGAAATGGGGGTGCCATGTGGTGGGGGGAACCGAAAGTTACCAAAGCAGCCCCGGCCTATTATGTAAATGAGGGCGGTATTGTAACTATTGTTCTCCGTGCACCAAGGACAAAAGGGGAATTTCACATGCTAAAGACTAGGTGGCGGAAATTTTAGAAGGAGGCAGGAGATTTTGCCGCCCGCGGGATCGTTCGTATCCAGTTTCAACTAATTTTGGACAATGCTAGCGGGATGGTCATGCGGGACTGTGTACACGGGGCACACGTCAGTAGTTAATAACTGGTGTGAAGTCCACCCCAGAAAAAAAGACAATAACTCGGGATGATGCACCGATAACTTGGATGTTCACACGGGCGCGGCCAATCGTACGGGTGTAGAGGCGCGTTCACAAAAAAGGGATCAAACGCTCAGCCTATGTATTTCTCATGTAAATAGATAATTTAGTACCATTGGTTTTTTACTTTAAACATAATGCATTGACATGTTATTGTAGAGGCGCACAAAAAGAAATGGATATTGTAGTCCCACAAAAGAAATGGATATTGTAGTCCGCTACTTAAAAGTGTTACCTCGTATGATTACATAGCCTCGATTTCATAAATTGCATACCCGTTGAATTCATATATGAATATTACATATATTACTTCACAATAGAACCTTAAATCATCCAAGACTAACGAATTTGAATGCAAGACTAACAATGGTGCATGTACATGATAGCTACATTGGTTGTTTGAAGAAACATCACTGTAACTTTGGCATGCACAATTGAAAAGGATTATTTAGAAGAAAAAAATGTGATATGTGATTGTCCAATCTTTATAGCGTTGAATCGATATTGTATCTTTGGCCACAATACGAAGTAGATATTGATTTATGTTCAAGCGATGCACGTCCACGATCACTAGATAGTGATACATGAATGAATTGTGCAATCTCTCTCACACGCATACATATCTCATTTCTCTGTGGGCATCAGAATCACACACGCGCACTTTGTGTATTTCTCTTCCTCCGTCAAGGTTAGAATTCGTCTTTCTACCCCGTCCTACAAGTCTCTCACACAGAAACATACACGCTCTCTCTGTCGAACACGCCCACCCCTTTAATTCCGCCCACCCACCGCCACTAATGTCTCAAAGTATAATTATGTCTCTCACACATATGCCTAAGGTTAACTCGAGTTCCGAAACCATATGAATACATACAATGGGATTCCAGCAGAGCACCTTTTGTTTTGAGATTTCGCTCTCTCTCTCTCTCACACACACACACACGTGCGTAGACGTTGTTTCTCTCTTCATTTTTTTCCGGCACTTGCATGCACACCGCTTGTTTATCTCTGTGATGCTTTAAGTATTCCTCGCACACATGCTATCTACCTATCCCTTAATATAGATATGTGTCACACAAACTCCTTCTCCCTATATCTAAGTGTCACTACCCCCCCCCCTACACCCACACCCACACACTTCCCGACACCGAAGGAGTAGGGTGACACCTCGATCTTGATACTAATCTATCTACTGGCTTCTCTCTCAAACACACACACACTACCCGACACCGAAGGAGTAGGGTGGCACCTCGATCTTGATAGTAATCTATCTACTGGCTTCTCTCTCAAACATACACACATACACACACACTCGCTAGTTGTGCCTCTGTGCCTACCGCGCGCACACTCTCGATACGTCTTTCTCTCCCTCCCCTCTTCCCCCCCCCAACAATGACAACAGAAGGGTGACAACTCGATCTTGATCTTAATCTATCAATTGGTTTCTCTCTCAAACACACACACACACACACGCTAGTTGTGCCTCTGTGCCTTGCTCACACACACTCGATACGTCTTTCTCTCCGTAGCCCCCTCGATATGTAGAATTCTCGCGCGCGCACAACTGTAGTGACGATGACGCTGAACCCAGTGTGCCTTGTTTTTACCGGCCTCATGTGATAGTTTTCACCCTGTTTTCTGTTAATTAACAAGGCAACCTTTTCTTTGTTACTACTAGTGAATCTGAAATCATTCGGGGTAGACATAAATATATAACTTCAATCCAATTATCGCAGTAACTATTTTAAAAGAAACTAGCTAGATGCCCGTGCGTTGCACGGAACATCAAGATGCATTTGTATGAGTAGTTTATCTTGTGAGAGAAAAGGATGAACAAGGGAAGGCCTTATTTGCAAATGTGGAGAGGGGTGTGGGTATCTTTTTGCAAAATTGCCATAGTTTCCTTCCTATCCATTAGATATAAATCTGACGGCCTATATTGCAGGATGGCACGCACACCATCATCACCAACTCTGTTTTCTACTCCCTCCGTTCCTAAATATTTGTCTTTTTAGAGATTTCAACAAGTGACTACATACGGAGCAAAATGAGTGAATCTACACTCTAAAATATGTGTACATACACATCCGTATGTGGTAGTCCATTTGAAATCTGAAAAAGACAAATATTTAGGAACGGAGGGAGTATAAGAGTATACATAGAGATATATCTCCAGCATGGTCCACAACGAAAATGTGCTGGACTGGTTAGCGCCGGATGCTCGCAACGCGATGACCTGAGTTCGAATTCTGTCTTTAACTTTAGATTTTTATATTATATATTATTTAATATATACTTCTTTCGCTACTGTACTGACAGTGGAACCCACATAGTATTTAGAATACAAGATTAAGGATGGATTTATTTCTTTTTAACTTTCTGTACGAAGTTGTAGCCACCCTGCAAGTCATGTGTACACTGTACATGCAGTTAACTTTTTATAGAGGGAGAATCATACACGCAATTAACTCAAATGGATTGGATGTGACTCTATTATTTCCAGCATAAGAGCATCTCCAACGGGAGCTGGTAAATTTCCTCCTGCTTCCTTCCGCGGAGGACGACATCAAACGCCAGCGGCATACATTTTCACAACTCTAACCAAGCAGAGGAAATTCGTGCAAACACGGACTAATTTCATATAAGCATGAAGGATTTCGCATAAAAAAGCCGAATCTTCATATAAACATGATGGATTTCATTACATTTACATGAACTAAGCGGTGCTAATCCGGCTCTCGTGGTATAATTAATACTCCCTCTGTCCGGAAATACTTGTCCTAGAAATGGATGTATCTAGACTTATTTTAGATATAGATACATCCAATTTATCCATTTTGAGGACAAATATTTCTGGACGGAGGGAGTACCTAATATAAATGGCCGCCCGCGGATCCCTTTGTCTTCCTCATGTCCGGCAGACACTTTCGGGGTCGACGAATGTCCTCGAAAGAGACGAAGCAGCAAAGAAACCAACTGAATACGCAGTCGTCGCCTCGGCGGTGGCCTTCATGGGACACAAGTGGCGGTGGCCTCCCGTGTTCTACTTCTCCTCGATGATGGCAGCGGACACGGAGAAGTTGGGCACCGACTCGTCGCTCTCCACGCATCCGGCTTCTGTCTCTGCCTGCATGGCGCTGCTGCAGGCATGGGAGGCGCGCCCACAGACACGAGAGGCGCGGCCACCGCAGACACTGGTGGCGCGGTACGATGCGGCAGCAACGACGCCCGTGCCGCCGTGCTCGCCGCCGTGCCGGCGTGGAGCAACTCGCCACTCCTCATCGAGCTGAACTGGAGCGGCGATTTCCTGAACCACGCGCTGGCTTGGGGCGGCAACTGGCTCCGTCGGGCCAAGCGAGGTTAGTGAAGCACCGAGCGGCCTCGCTCGTATTCGGAGGGCTCGGCAGGCCACCCAGCCGGGTAGTATGCCGGAGAACGGCTCCTCGGAAGCCATTAGAAGAGTGGAGAAAATGGTGAAGGAGGAGATGGGGGAGCGGCGGAGGGGTGCGATTCTTGCCCGCTGTCTGTCTGGCCTCGTTTAAATAGAGGGCGGACGGTAGGAGCTTGGCCGGCGTCTGGCCTCATTTAAACTGAGGGCGGACGGGAGGAGCTCGGCCTGCGTTGCGTTTAATTCCGGCCCGCTCATGAACGGACGTGTGGCCGGAGTAGGTTTCTCGGTTTGCATGCGGGTTTAATGGAGGCGTTTGATGGAGGCGAGGAGGCCTGTTCAGCCGGGCGTGTAGCGGGCGGCGCATTACTATTCAATTTGATAGCTACTAGTAAACCAGGACAGTTCCGGATACAACTTTAATGCAGACGAGGGAGAGGGTAGCGGTTCCCGAAATGTTGAACGGCCAATGATGCATCCTCCTTCAATTAGCATCCTGAATGCATGGGGGAAGTAATGGGAGGAGGACGGGGAAAAGAGGCAACACGATGTGAATTCAACGTAGTTTGCACTCATATAAAGACGCCCCTCCATTCCAATGCATCTACCACATCGTACGCACCTAAGGACCTACACTAAGCCTAAAAGTGCTCACTGCAGACCCATGGCGGCGATGCGCGCGAGTGGCCAGCGGCTATGCCAGATGGTCCACGACACCGGCCTGCGGCATGGCACTAAGGATCATCTCCAGACGGTGTTGGCGACCGGCTGGTTCATGGCCATCGTCGACACCAGCTATGACTCTCAGGTGGACCAGATGATCGTTGCCACCATCAAAAAGTTCACCGTCATCAAGAAGCTCACGGACGACATCGCCGTACTCCTCCAGCCCGCGTGCCCGGGCTCCTCAATGCCTGCCACCCTAATCAGCCTCCATGGCGAGAACCTCTTTCCAGCACTGGTGGCCCTGCAACTGCCCGCTGACGCAACGAAGAATGTTCACCTGGAGGTCGCGCTCGCCGTGAGGTGCCTTGCCCTGCAAGAATTCGTCGACCTACACATCCACGTGTACGAGCAAGTCGTGTACATAGGTATCTACAAGGCCAGTGAGGACGCTGCGACGTTGGCCTTCGTCAACTGGCGGGAAGCATTGGACGCCTTTGTTGAGAAGCACCTTGACCTCGCCACAAAAGCCGCCGCTCCTAAGCCGCCGGTCGGTGGCCCGGCGCACTGAGTCGAGTTGGAGGAGGTCATACGTTGATGGATGCATCTTTCTTCTTGCCTCCTGTAACCACCACTGCGATCGCATCATCGTGGCCTTAATTCTTATTGCGCTATTGCATTCTTGTTCCAGTCAATAAAGACATGTGCGATCCCTTTGCTCACATTTGGAGGCAATTATATGCATCACTGTAACTAGTACTCCATCCGTCAATTTATAAGTTGTGCTTACCTTTTCCATCAACTTCGTGCAACATACGGGCATCTTGCTAGAAACACGACAACATGTCGAACCGCATGTGACCAAACCGACGATGCGCCAACCTAGCTACTACCCTGCTTATCTGGCGGAAAAATCCCCGCCCTAGCGTTTCCAATCGTTATTTCTATCTATCGATCGTGCCAAGGAGCAGAACCAAATGTTAAAATTTATACATGTTTCTCTATCTCTACTCTTCTTATAAAAAATAGAGTTGGTGATGATGGTGTGCCTTCCATCCTGCAATATAGGCCGTGTCGGGGGTAACGTGTGACATATGCCAGGGGATGGCTTATCGTGGATGGGGACAAAAGTACGTCGCCGGGCTCTAGAAGCGGGATTGAGCGAGACCGCGTACGCTTGCAAATCTTACCCAGGTTCGGGGCTCTCCTAGGAGATAACACCCCTAGTCCTGCTCTGCGGGGTCTCCGCATGATCACTATCTCAACAGGTGGCTACAAGCTTGCTCCTTGAGCATCCTGGCTGGAGGAGGAAGAAGGGCAAGGCTAGCCCTACTCCACTCTCTCTGCGTGTGTGTGTGTGTGTTGCTGTAAGTGCTCGACAAGGCCTCTGCCCAAGAGCCAACTGCCAACCCCTTGCATGGGATGACCTGGGGGTTTATATAGGCCTACCCCCCAGGGATACAATGGTAATCCGGCCGGGAGTAGGACCCGGCCGTCAGTGTCTCTGGTCGCCGGCTTCTCCGCCGACTGCAGGGGCCCACCGCCTGGTGGGTCCCCCCGGCGGTCTTGTCCTCGGCCGACAAGCCGGGCCTGCCGCTTGCGGGTCCTGTCGGCTGTGTAGCACTCTAGCCGTGCCACTGATGATGCATGCTTGGTCGGGGAGAACATGGATACAGTCCCGCCGCCTGGCGGGAACTCACTGTAGCCATACCCCGTCGTATCTGGTTAATGGCGCACGGACTTCGAGGGAGGAGGAGGGCCGCCTGCTGGGAGCCGGTCTCCCATTGAGCCGACTGGTCTGGGCTTGCCATCTTCTGGCTTGTCACGGACAGGTAGGGCCTGCCGCCTGCGGGCCGTACTGGCCGCCCGTCGCGGGAGCATGGCTTCCTCTGCCATGGGTGATGTCATGAGTAGCATGGCAACAGTCCTGCGTTGGGCACAGGATGCCTGCTCGGTACGCAGTACCGTGGCCACGCCTTGCCCTGGATTCGGGGGTGGCAGGCCTGTACTGTAGCCATGCCCTGTCTCATCATGTTTATGTTGGTGTTGACTTTGAGGGCGCGAGGGGCCGCCTGCTAGGACTCGGCATCCAAGGAGGCCGCCTGCCAGGAGTCGGCCTACTTTAGGGCCGTCTTATGGACTCCGCCGCCTCCTGGCAACCGGCTGCTTGGACCAGCCGGCCTCGAGAAGGCGGCCCTTGTCCTTGATGTTTGAAGGGCGCGGCCTGCCCCGATGTCTTGAAATACCAAAGGGAGCTGATAGGGCTACCCATGGTCATTTACTCCGACAGTAGTCCCCGAAGCTGATGGGGCGCTGCGGCCAAAGGGGCGAGAAGCCTCAGTAGCTTCATACTCTGAATCGTCTTCCGAAGAGCCGACTGGTTGGTGTCGGCCATGACCAGGCAGGCCGCCTGGTGGTTTTGAAACGTCGTGGCGGGGACCGGGTGGAGCGCTAGCCAGGCGTCAGGCTTGCCGCCTGCACATGTCGGCCACGTGGCGTCATCAGGTCAAGCCGGCCTGCCAGCCCACGCGCGCAACGGGACGGCGCCGCAGGCCGGGGCCCACCGCCACAGTGCCTTGGCGTGCGCGCGGATCCGCTGCGGCCGAGGCGGTCGGTTGGTATTCTGTGGCAGTTAATGCACACCTTTACTGGCGCCATAATCGCAGGAATCGTGGGGGAGTGGGCGCAATTAATCCCACGATCCCCCACGCCCCCGTCCCCTCGGCTTCGCCCCCTGGGGCTATAAGTAGGGGGAGGAGGGGGTGGCATACGCACGCGCGCCCTCCTCTCCCTTCGCCGTTCTTCATTTTCTCCAGCCGCCGCAGCGCTCCTTCCCCCCGCCGAAGCACTGCCGCAGCTCACCGTCACTGTGCGTCCTCTCGCAGCGGCTTCCTTGCTCCGCTGCAGCTTCATCCGCTCATCACCGCGTCGCGCCTGCGACGAGCTCCGTCGCCCATGGCGCGTTCATGAGCCAGCGACTGGGACGGCTCCAACGTCCACGAAGACCACCTCTCCTTCCTCCGCCAAACACGTCGGCTGCCCCGAGAGGCGAATGCGCAGATGCGCGTCCCTCCCGAGGCAGAAATCTCGTTGGCGCCGGAGGGCGACGAACGCGTCGTCTTCCAGTCTCATTTCCTTCGCGGCTTCGGCCTTCCAGCAAGCAACTTCCTCCGCACTTTCTTTGATTTCTACCAAGTCGAGCCGCACCACCTCATGCCAAACACGGTGGTGCTACTGGCCGCCTTCGTCGCCATGTGCGAAGGATATCTCGGCACTCTCCCCACCCTCGAACTCTGGGGGGAGTGCTTCTACCTCAAACTCGGCACCGCCGCCAAGGGCCAGGCGGCTCAGTGCGGAGCCTGCGTGGCGGTGCGGTGCCCGGGCACCGGGAACCGCTTCCCTTCCATCTCTCTGCTGCAGTCTGCCAAGCTGTGGCAGAAATCTTATTTCTATGTCAGAAACATCCATCCGACTAGCGATTACGTCAACCTGCCGGCTTACGCAGCCGGCCCGCCGGCCGAGCCGCGTGCCAACTGGCGGTTCAAGCCGAGCTCTCTATCGGCCGCCTCCTCCGCCGTGCTTGCCCGACTTCATGTGATGACGGAGTCAGAGGGCTTACAGGGCTCGGACTTGCTGGCCGCCTTCGTGACGCGCCGAGTTCTCCCCCTCCAAGCCCGGCCTCACATCATCAGTTGTATGAGTGGGCATCGGGACCCGTGCCAGATGTGCACGCGGGAGCTGCCGGACGTGGAGGTGGTCCGACTGGTCAACTATATCTCCGACTGTAAGCTGTCAAAGACGGACTGGCGGTTCGGCAAGCGGCCGTACGACCGCGCACATCCGTCGCCTGCGGTAAGTCTTTGTAATTCTTTTTCTCTTCTGCTGGTCCGAGTTCTTGTTTCGCCGTCTGATCAGTCGGCCATGGTGCAGGTCCTCCCGGCCCAGTCGGCCGCCGGCGCTCTGGATCCAGGTCAGGAGTATATGCCGGATCGAACGAGGAGCGACGTGGAAGACCCCGACCTGGGGGCGGCCGCCATGGACGAGGACGACGCCACAGGTGGCGGCGGTGGAACAGGCGGCTCCGGGGGAGGAGGTGGCCTTGAGGACTGGCCGGACGATGATGAAGAGGAGAACGAGCCGCGCCGCCCGCACGGCACCGACAGGGCGGGCGCAAGCTCCTTGGCCGCGCCGACCGCACCAGGCGGCCCAAAAAAGCGCCGGGCCGGCTCGTTGCTGTTCGGCAGCCGACCAAAGGAGTCCAAGAACGCGGCCGCCGTGACCAGGCGGCAAGAGGCCGTCGCAAGAGCGGCCCAGTTCCATAGGGCCCCGAAGCAGCCCCCGATGGTGTCCGCGTAAGTGCTTGGCTGTGTTTCCCTTTCTTCTTCCTTGCAAACTTTTTCTGAGTTTTTCTCTTGTCTTGCTTGAATCAGGGCCCCACTCATTCTTGAGCGGTCTGTCGCTGCCTCCGTGATCGGGGAGGCGGAAGGCTCCGCCAATAACCGTCGTGTGGACCCGCTCGCCGACCTCCGGGCGGTGACGGAGAGGAACGCACGGGAGGTGCGCGAGGAGCGGGAGGAGGCGGAGGCGGCAAAGGCAACGCGAGCGGACGCTGCCGCCAAGGCTCGGGCGGACGCGGCCGCTAGGGCGTAGGCGGAAGAAACTGCGCGCGGCCAGGCCCTGCAACTTGTCATTCCGTTGCGCGCGGCGCCTCCAGCGCCAGAGATCCCGGAGCCGACTGGAGGAGCCGGCGATGACCAGCCGGTCGTGGAGAGGGGAGGAGGCGACGCCATCGTCTCGGAGGCGGAGGTGCCCCCGCAAGCGCCGACTGCCGAGGCCCGAGGCAATTAGCCTGAGGTGCCACCAGCGTCGCCGATCGGCGTCGAGTTGGTGGTGGGGGCGAATCCCGTGGTCCGCCCTTCGGTGCGCCGGCGTGCGGCGAAGGCGGCCTCGGCGCCGCGGGCGCAGGAGGTCGGGGCCGCGAGCTCGTCGGCCCTGGACGCAGAGGCCACCAGTGCCCCCCACCGGAATGGACGCCTGGGGGCGGGACAGGCGTGCTGAACAAGGCCGTGCAGGACGTTCAGGCCCAGCTCCAGGCCCAAGGCGCCGCCCTCCAGCAGTGTATGAAGGCGTTCTTGGCGACGTGGACGGCCGTTCGGGTATGCTTCTTTGCTTTGTTTTTTGATTCTTGCAGTCTTCCGTGGGGGCGCGCCAGCGCACCCACTGGGTGTAGCCCCCGAGTTCCGGGCCGGCTGTTGAGCAGGCGGCTCGGAACTTTAAGGTAGGTTCCGAGTGCTAACTTGTTTTCTCTTCTTTTGTCTTCGTTGCAGGACTACCACAACATCCGCGCAGCCGCCTTCAACTCCCAGGTCCAGGAGTTGGCTAAGCGGACCGCCGACCTCACCGAAAGCCGGCGTAAGCATTCTGTTTTCTTCCTCGCGGGGGCGCGTCAGCGCATCCGCTGGGTGTAGCCCCCGAGATTCGGGCCGACTACTGAGCAGTCGGGCCGGATCTTCCGGCAACCACTTTCTTTTTTGGTCATCTTTGTTGATTGTCCTCTCTTTCTCATTTTTGCAGGAGCCAACGCCACACTGCAGCAGCATCTGGGCGAAGCCCAGACCGAGCTGCGCGTCAAGGAGGAGGAGCGCCGTAAGGCGGCCTTGGAGCGCGACCGTCTGGCCAAGAAGTTGGCGGACCAGCCCAAGGCGGAGCTCCAGAAGCTCAAGGAGGCGGAAAGCGCCCTTCAGGCCGAGTTTGAGGTCGAATGCTCAAAGTGGGCCGAGAAGGAGGTGATCCTCGCTGCTGGCTACGGCGAGATTGAGGACATGATCGACGGTAAGCTTCTTTCTTTGGAATAGCTGCCGACTGCATCGGGAGTCGGCTTCTGATCTCTGTTTTTCTTTTGCGTAGACTTCTTTCCTGGCCACGCCGTCGCCGTCAGCCAGGCCATCGAGGCGCGGCGCGACCGGCGTAGGAGGGAAGGAGTGGAGATCCCGCCCGACGCGCCTCAGAACATGAACGAGCAGCTCCTGGCCGTCAGGACGCGTTTACAGCCGGTTCACCGTCTGCTCCGCCGCCTTCAGCGTGCTGGGTCTTAGCTGGTTTCCGCCCTCTGGCCAGGCGGCCAGGCTCCACGCACCCCCAGTCGGACCGCCGACTGGTTGGAGGCGGCAATCGGCCGCTTCGAGGCTTGGAGGGGCTCCTCCGCTCGGGCAGGCGCCCGAAGAGCCTTGGAGTTTGTCAAGGCGTGGTATCCTGGGCTGGACCTAGACCAGTTGGCCACGTTCCGACAGGAGGCCATGGAAGAGTTGGCGGCAGCGGGGCCCGCGCTCACCCATCGTGTGGTGGCGATCGCCGAGTACACCAACACCGGCGTCTTCTTCCCCAAGCTGGACGAGGAGGGTGCCGAGGTGCCGATGGACTGGTTCGGGCTACACCCGGACGACGGCGAGGACTCGGTGGAAGAAATCGCCTCAAGCGATGAAGGCGAGGACGAGGAAGATGAGGATGGTGAAGGCGACGCACCAGAGGGCGGAGTGGATGCCCAGCTTCAGCTCGATCGGGCCTCGAGCAACGAGCCGTGTGCGAGTGCACCGATTGCTGCTGAAGGCGACCAAGCCGAGACTCGCCAGACGGCCACTCCACCAACTGGCGCCGCCGACTCCACCAACCTGCCGGACCCGCCTGTTGCTTGTTTGGCCTAGGCTGCCAACTTATCTTATCTTTTCCTGCTTTGGTAATCTTTAGAACAAACTTTGTTAAATTCACGCAGTTCCACCCGCTGGGTGTATTCAAACTTTGTTGAATGCTGGCCGAGGGCCTCTTGCTATGTGATTTAATTCTTGCACGAGATGTGCTTCGCCGAGCTCTGACTTGTCTTGCTTTCTGTTCTTCTTGGCTTTTTCCTTTGCCGCTTTCCCTTGGCTGCCGCCTTGCCGACCAGACAACCATTCTCGGTCTGCTGGCCGGGTCAAGTACTTGGCCATTTTGGGAAGACAAGTACTTTGGCCGCTTAGAACGTAGCAATTTAAGTGAGAAGCCGGCCGGCCGGCTGCTCAGCAACCGGACGGCTAGGCGAGGAGCCGACTTGGCCTATGTGGGTGCTTTCGTCCTTAGCCATTTTTCATGTGAGCACCATTTCTTGCCTTTGACCCTTGCCGGCCAGACAGTCGCTCTGCGAGCTGCGGCTTATGGCAAGGGTGGGCTTAGATGCCGGCACACTACTTGTCCGACTGCAGGTAGAGCCAACATAGTACAAGGCGGCAAGCCCTCGGGCCGACTGGTCGGACCCGGTGCCGGGCGTAGGAATGAAATAACATACTCACAGGCATGAAACTTATCATACAGATAAGAAAGTTAGCCCCCGAGTGCTCCTCGAGGGACCCGGTGCCTTTGCCCTTAGTACAAAAGGTAGCGTGGTACATACTGTATTAGCTGTAAAATCTTCGGAGAAGATTTGCGTTCCATGGGCGCTCTGCTTCCTTGCCGGAATCGTCCCTTTTGTGCGCCCTGGGCTTCTACGCATCGATGAGGTAATAGGAGTCGTTGCCCAAGTCTCTGCTGATGATGAAGGGGCCTTCCCAAGGGGCCGAGAGCTTGTGCTGGCCGGCTGTTCGCTGGATCAGCCGGAGCACAAGGTCTCCCTCTTGGAAGGATCGTGGCTTGACCTTCCGACTGTAGTAGTGGCGCAGGCTCTGCTGGTAGATGGAGGACCAGCTGAGTGCTAATAGCCGGCCCTCTTCCAACAGATCGATGCCGTCTTCTCGTGCTTCCTTCGCCTCCGCCTCTGTGTACATGGTGACGCGAGGCGAGTCAAACTCGACGTCAGTTGGGATGACGGCCTCGGCCCCGTATACGAGGAAGAAGGGGGTGAAACCGGTTGATCTGTTCGGAGTGGTGCGGAGACTCCAGAGGACGGCCGGCAGCTCATCGATCCAGCAGCCGGCCGAGCGCTCCAGCGGCTCGACCAGTCGGGGTTTGATGCCGGATAAGATGAGGCCATTTGCTCGTTCTACCTGGCCGTTTGACTGCGGATGGGCAACAGACGCTAAGTCCAGTCGGATGCCTTGCGTCGAGCAGAAACGGGCCAAGGCGCCTTTGGCAAAGTTAGTGCCATTGTCGGTGATGATGCTGTGTGGCACACCGTACCGGATGGTGAGATCCGCGATGAAGGTCACAGCAGTCGGACCATTTAGTTTCTTGATTGGTTTGGCTTCAATCCACTTGGTGAATTTGTCCACGGCGACCAGCAGATGGGTCATGCCACCGCATGCTGTCTTGAATGGGCCCACCATGTCCAGCCCCCAGACGGCAAAGGGCCAGGTAAGAGGGATGGTCTTGAGTGCAGAAGCCGGCAGATGTTGCTTGGAGCTGAATTTTTGGCACCCCTTGCATTTCTTGACCAGATCCTTGGCGTCCTCCAAAGCAGTCGGCCAGAAGAAACCATGGCGGAAAGCTTTGGCGACAAGGGATCTGGAGGCCGCGTGGTGGCCGCACTCGCCTTGGTGTATGTCTCTGAGGATTGCCTTGCCTTTCTCTGGTTCGACGCAGCGTTGGAAAATGTCGGTCACGCTACGCCTGACAAGCTCTCTGTTTACTATCGTGTAAGCTCCTGCCCGGCGTTGTACCTGCCGGGCCAAGATCTCATCGACTGGCAGCTCTCCGCCTACCAGAAAGTTGAGGATGGGCTGCGCCCATGATGGTGCTTTGACTTCATCCACTGTCATTACGGTTACTGAAACCAGGGCGGTTGTGTCTGGAGGTGGTGGGGCGGAGTCGGCCGCGTCTTGCCGCATTGTTGAAGTCCCCGGGATGGCCGCTGCAGCCCCCGGGCCGGGCTGTAGAGTCCCCGGGCCGGGTGCGACTGCTGGAGTCCCCGAGCCGCTTGCCGAAGTCCCCAGGCCGGCTGCCGCAGCCCTCGGGCCGGGTCGCGAAGTCCCCGGGCTGGGTGCGACTGCTGCAGTCCCTGTGCCACTTGCCGAAGTCCCCGGGCCGGCTGCTGCAGCCCCCGGGCCGGGTTCGACTGCCTCAGGAGCAGCCGGCACGAAGATGGATTCTGATTCCGGGGAAGGCTTGATGGACGGCTTGCGGAGGCATTGAAGGGACACGCCGGCTGGTATGGCTTGCCTGGTGGAGCTGATCCGTGCCAGGGCGTCTGCTTGTTCATTGTCGGCCCGCAGCACGTGAAGGAATTCGCACCCATCAAAATATCCATTGATCTGCTGGACGAGGAAGCGGTAGCTCGCCATATTTGCATCCTTGGCGTCCCAGTCGCCGGACGACTGTTGGACCACCAAGTCCGAGTCGCCGTAGCACAGGATCCGGCGGATGCCAATCTCCCTGGCCAGCCGGAGTCCGTGTACTAGCGCCTCATACTTGGCCACGTTGTTGGAGGCGGCAAAGTGGATTTGCAGCGTGTATCTGAGCTTGTCGCCCTTGGGAGAGGTGAGGACGACGCCGGCTCCCAAACTGGTGCGCATCTTCGAGCCATCAAAGTGCATCTTGTCGCCCTTGGCCTAGTCGACGAGGAAGTTGGCCAGTGCTTGCGACTTGATGGCGGCGCGAGGCTGGTAGAAGATGGTGTAGGGGGCCAGCTCAATGGCCCACTTGGCCACTCGGCCCGATGCGTCTCTGCTGCCTATGATCTCCGCAAGCGGGGCGGCGCAGATGACCGTGATGGGATGCTCTTGAAAGTATGGCTTGAGCTTCTTGGCGGCAAAATGCACGCCATAGCACAACTTTTGGTAGTGGGGGTAGTTCTGCTTGGAAGCTGACAGCACCTCACTCAAGTAGTAGACGGGCCTCTGGACCGGCATCGCCTTGCCGTCCTCTTGGCGCTCTACCACCATAACTGTACTGACCACCCGGCTGGTGGCGGCGATGTAAAGAAGCATAGGCTCCTTGGCAGCCGGGGCGGCCAGGACGGGCGGCATGGTCAACATCTTCTTGAGCTGGAGGAACGCCTCATCCGCCTTGTCGTTCCACTCGAAATGAGTGGTCTTCTTCATCAGCTGGTACAGGGGAAGAGCCTTCTCGCCCAGCCGACTGATGAAGCGGCTGACGGATGCCAAGCAGCCGGTGAACTTCTGAACGTCTCGCAGTCGGGTGGGCCTCTCCATCCTCTCGATGGCCTTGATCTTGACAGGGTTGCACTCTATGCCGCGCTCTAAGACAAGGAACCCGAGGAGCTGGCCGGCTGGCACTCCAAAGACACACTTCTCTGGGTTGAGCTTGATTTGAAAACGGCGCAGATTATCAAAAGTTTCCTTGAGATCTTCCAGGAGGGTACCGCGCTTCTCCGTCTTCACCACAACATCGTCTACATAGACGTGGGCATTTCTGCCGAGTTGCTTGAGGAGGCACTTCTGCATGCAACGCTGGAACATGGCACCGGCATTTCTCAAGCTGAATGCCATGGTCAGGTAGCAGAAGGCTCCGAATGGTGTGATGAAGGCGGTCTTCAGGCGGTCGGCCGGTCTTAACTTAATCTGGTGGTACCCCGAATAGGCATCCAAGAAACTCAACAGCTCGCATCCGGCTGTGGAGTCTATCACTTGGTCAATCCGAGGCAAGGCGAATGGATCCTTCGGGCAAGCTTTGTTGAGGCTGGTGTAGTCAATACACATGTGCCATTTGTTATTCTTCTTTAGTACAAGGACTGGGTTGGCTAGCCACTCTGGGAAGAATACTTCCATAATGAAGCCGGTTGCTAGAAGCCGGGCTATCTCTTCACCAACAATTCCTCTCTTCTCCTCCGACAGGCAGCGGAGGGGTTGTCTGACTGGTTTTGCATCTGCTCTGACATGTAGCTTGTGCTCGGCGAAATCCGTCGGAACACCCGGCATGTCCTTTGGAGACCACGCAAAGATGTCCCGATTTTCACAGAGGAAATCGACGAGCTCGCCTTCCTATTTGCTGTCAAGGTGAGCTCCTATGACAGCGAACTTCTCTGGGTGCTCTGGGTCCAAGGGTATCTTCTTGGTTTCTTTGGCTGGCTGGAAAGAGCCCTGAGCTTCTAACTCCTTGGGATCTGGCGATAGGTCCGGCTGCTTGCCGGCCATGGCCACAACCCGGTCAAGGAGCCGCTTCTCCGCAGCAATCACAAGGGACTCGGCCAGCCGACTGCTGGCTGCAGCACACTCGGCAGACTTCTGGTAGTCGCCGGCTACGGTGATAATGACCTTGGTGCCCGGCATCTTCATCTTGAGGTAGGCATAGTGGGGGACCACCATGAACTTGGCCAGAGTAGGCCGGCCAAGCAACACGTGGTAGGGGC
Organism: Thinopyrum elongatum; assembly: GCA_011799875.1. Taxonomy (NCBI): domain Eukaryota; kingdom Viridiplantae; phylum Streptophyta; class Magnoliopsida; order Poales; family Poaceae; genus Thinopyrum; species Thinopyrum elongatum. The sequence continues at coordinate 487,498,090 of CM022298.1, read as the reverse complement.
TCTCAAGGTCAACCACCTCGAACCAGATTGGCTCTCGACGGAAATGACTCTTGTCTCCAAAGAGGACATCTATCTTGATCTTGTCGATTGGTGAGCAGGATAGGCCAGGCACAATGCCATGGAAGACAGTCCGGCTGGGCTGGAGCTGTTTCTCTTTGATGCACAATTTCTCCATGGTGTCGCGGTAGAGGATGTTGATGTTGCTACCGCCGTCTATCAGAATTCGGGAGAAACGAGCAGCTCGCCTCTCTGTTGCGAAGGTGGCATCCAACACCAGGGCATAGGAACCCGGAGAAGGCATCACCTCCGGGTGGTCAGCTCGGCTCCAACTGATCGGCTTCTCCGACCAGTGCATGAACTCTGGGGCTTCAGAGGTGACAGTATTCACTTCTCGGCGCTGTTGACGCCGGCTGTGCCTGTCGTCAGTCATGCTGGTCAAGACGACGTAAGCTCCATGCTCTTCAGGAAACTCGTCTTGGATCGCGCCGACTGGTCGGACCGCTGGCTGCTGGGGAGGCGGAGGCGGCGGGCTAGCAGGCGGCGGAGGCAGCCCTTCATCTCTGGCGATGCGGGTGAGCCAGTGGCACTTCCGGGTGCTGTGGTTGGATGGCTTCGCGCCGCTGTGGAACTTGCAGGGAGCGTCGAGGGTTTGCTCAAACGAGAAGGCGGGCAACCAGGCAGGCTTGCCGCCCCTCTGGCGTTTGGGGCCGGGCTGCTCCTCTGGCTGCTGGTCTTCGACTGTCGCCACCTGCCGGCTGGTGGTAGCCGGCTGCAGGGCCTTGCGCTTATTGTTGTTTGACTGTTGGCGCCAACTGGAATCACCAGCCGGTGTCTAAGGAGCCGGAGGGAGCATCTTTCCTGACGCATCCACCCGGAGTTCCGACTTCATGGAGAAGTCGGCAGTGGCGTACTTGTCCGCTGTGATCAACAGCTCGTCGAGCGTGGCCGGCTCGTCGCAGAGGAGCCGGTGCTTGAGTAGGGTGCCGTCCCGGCACCCGGCAGTGAAGTATTCAATGGCTTGCACCTCATGAACCCCTTCGCAGGAGTTGCGCAGCTCGGCTCACCGCGTTAAGTATTCGCGGGTGGACTCGATCGGGCCTTGGACGCACAGGGAGAGCTGGCGAGGCTTGGGCGGCTGCTTGTAGGTGCTGGTGAAGTTGCGGATGAAAACTTCGGTGAAGTCTAGCCAGCTGTAGACACTGTAGGGCTTGAGGCTGTTCAGCCACGTCCGGGCCGTGCCCTGGAGCATGAGCGGAACATACTTCACGGCGACACGCTTGTTGCCATTCGCTATGTTGACTGCAGTGGAGTAGTCGACCAGCCAATCTTCCGGCTTCATAGAGCCGTTGTACTTAGGAGTGTCCCGAGGGAGCGAGAACCCTTTGGGGAAGGGCTCATCATGAATGTGGGGGCCGAAACAAGGCGGGCCGATTGCATCTTCTTCTTCCAACGCCAGGGACCGAGCCAAGTGGTCGATCCGGTTGCGGGCATTGTTCTCTCCGACTCCCTCGCGGGGGCCCAGTCGGCCTCCGAGAGTCGGATGCTCAACAGGCGGCGGGGAGGCGCGCCTCTCCCTGCGCGGGAGAGGCGGACGACCGTCCCGCCGTTCCACTGCTCGCGGGCGACCGTCTTGGTCGCACTCGATGGAGATGCGGGTGCGGGTGCGGCTGGTAACCGGCTCTGGGTCTCCTCGGTCGCGGGCGCTGGCTGTCGGCGTCCGGGAGGTCGCGCCGTGCTCCCGGCGAGGGGGAAGGTTCCCAGCCTGTAGGCCGGGTTCCACCACGCGGCGGCCGGCTTCTTGCTGCGCGGCGGCCGCGTCGATGAGCTGCTAGACGTGCTCCGTCATGCAGCGACGTTCGTCGCCCTCCAGGCGGTCCAGCTCGTCTGCCGCTGCCTGGGTGGCGCGCAAGTTCTCCATGGGCGTGGCGTAGACCGGGCGGTCGGCCCCCAACATGCTGGCGATGGCGGCGCCGCGCTGCCGGACCGTGCCCACGCGGCTGGGCTCATCAGCAGCCGGTGTGCCGCAAACGGCGCGGTCGATCTCGCGGTGGTAAGCCTTGGTGAGGCGTCTCATGGCCGCCAACTTGTTGGCGCTGTCGAGAAGTGCGATACGGCATGCCTCCAGCGTTTCACCGCTCGCACCGGGCGCTACGGGAGCGGACAGGTCCCGCATTGCCGCCTGCAACGGAACCCGGCCGGCCTGGTCGGAGGTTCCGTCGTGGCTGATGACTAGCACCTCGGTGACGGTGCTGGTGCCGGCGCTGCTGCCTGCAGCGGGAAGTGGATCATCAAAGATCACCACGTCACCGGGGAAGGCATCAGGAAGAGCGACGTCGGCGTCGACGACCATGTCGACGAGCAGGTTGGTGGAGCCAACGGACTCTGGGTCGGAGACCGGCTCGTCGGCGATGTGAAGCTTGCCGAGGAGATCGACGAGGCAACTCTCGGAGCTGGCTATGCCCGCGTCGAGTGCGGGCTCGTCGACGAGGCGAATCCTGCCGATGAGATTGGCGAGGTTGCTTGCGGCACAAACAACTTCCACGCCATGCAGCGTGTCAGCGCAAACGCCGTCGGGCGTGCCGGGCTGGCTGCGATCGCCAGGGAGGAAGAGGGTTCCCGTCCAGAACGTGTTTCCGGACGACGGTGCACCTAGCCCCACGGTGGGCGCCAAATGTCGGGGGTATCGTGCGACATACGCCAGGGGATGGCTTATTGTGGATGGGGACAAAAGTACGTCGCCGGGCTCTAGAAGCGGGAGTGAGCGAGACCGCGTATGCTTGCGAATCTTACCCAGGTTCGGGGCTCTCCTAGGAGATAACACCCCTAGTCCTGCTCTGCAGGGTCTCCGCATGATCACTATCTCAACAGGTGGCTACAAGCTTGCTCCTTGAGCTTCCTGGCTGGAGGAAGAAGGGCAAGGCTAGCCCTACTCCACTCTCTCTGCGTGTGTGTGTGTGTGTTGCTGTAAGTGCTCGACAAGGCCTCTGCCCAGGAGCCAACTGCCAACCCCTTGCATGGGATGACCTGGGGGGTTTATGTAGGCCTACCCCCCAGGGATACAATGGTAATCCGGCCGGGCGTAGGACCCGGCCGTCAGTGTCTCTGGTCGCCGGCTTCTCCGCCGACTGCAGGGGCCCGCCGCCTGGTGGGTCCCCCCGCCGGTCTTGTCCTCGGCCGACAAGCCGGGCCTGCCGCTTGCGGGTCCAGTCGGCTGTGTAGCACTGTAGCCGTGGCACTGTTGATGCATGCTTGGTCGGGGAGAACGTGGATACAGTCCCGCCGCCTGGCGGGAACTCACTGTAGCCATACCCCGTCGTATCTGGTTAATGGCGCACGGACTTCGAGGGAGGAGGAGGGCCGCCTGCTGGGAGCCGGCCTCCCATTGAGCCGACTGGTCTGGGCTTGCCTCCTTCTGGCTTGTCACGGACAGGTAGGGCCCACCGACTGCGGGCCGTACTGGCCGCCCGTCGCGGGAGCATGGCTTCCTCTGCCATGGGTGATGTCATGAGTAGCATGGCAACAGTCATGCGTTGGGCGCAGGATGCCTGCTCAGTACGCAGTACCGTGGCCACGCCTTGCCCTGGATTCGGGGGTGGCAGGCCTGTACTGTAGCCATGCCCTATCTCATCATGTTTATGTTGGTGTTGACTTTGAGGGCGCGAGGGGCCGCCTGCTAGGACCCGGCATCCAAGGAGGCCGCCTGCCAGGAGTCGGCCTACTTTAGGGCCGTCTTATGGACTCCGCCGCCTCCTGGCAACCGGCTGCTTGGACCAGCCGGCCTCGAGAAGGCAGCCCTTGTCCTTGATGTTTGAGGGGCGCGGCCTGCCCCGATGTCTTGAAATACCAAAGGGAGCTGATAGGGCTACCCATGGTCATTTACACCGACAGGCCATCCGATTTATATGTGAGAGATAGGAAGGAAACTATGGCAATTTTGCAAAAAGATACCCACACCCCTCTCCACATTTGCAAATAAGGCCTTCCCTCATTCATCCTTTTCTCCCACAAGATAAACTGCTCATACAAATGCATCTTGATGTTTCGTGCAACGCATGGGCATCTTGCTAGTCTCCTATAAAAGACTCAGTTGGTGATGGTGGTGTGTTTGCCATCCATCATTTTTGACCATCAGATCTGCATCTAACGGCTGCGAGGTAAGTTGTGGCATTTTTGCAACAATAGCCCACTTCTCTACTCCAATTTGCAGAAAACCCCTTATTATCTTGAAAGCAACCACATCCCTCCCTCACCTCATCAAAACAGCCTGAGAAATATATTTTGAGTGAAAAGTAATATTTCTAGTGGTATATATGTATATCAAAACAAGAGTGTTTTCTTTCAAGTTTGTGAACAAGTACTATTCTACTCTGGATGCGTCGCAATGCACGGGCACATTGCTAGTAAAAGAAAAAGGCCTGCCGCGTTCGCGTCGCACCCCCACACGCCCGGGAATCGAGAGTACTCCACGGCCCGTCCGGCATGCCACATAGCTAGGGAAGGCGTGTTGCCTAGCATTTTCACTTTCATGTGGGACCGTAGTTGAGCAAATTGGCTATCGGCAAACCGCACCCCGCCCGCCGCGTTGGAAAACAGAAACGAGGAGGTGAAGATCTAGCTGTAGCACGAAAGCCAAGAAATTTGGTGTCAGATGGGGCTCGTTGATAGGGTAGGAGCACTCCGTACTACTACTCCTACTAGTACGAATTTGATAGAGTGCACTCCACTAAATATATACGTACTTTCGATCCATTGCAAAGCACGGGCCGGCACATTGGTAGTAGTACGAAACAAATTCCGGGTTTGGCACGAGTTCGTACTGCGGGAGCATCACAAGGTCTGGCGCAGGAGTTATTTTTCCCTCTCGGGGCCCACGGGACCGAGCTTCAGTGGCTTAGTGCACCGGACTATGAGTCAATGACATGTGGACCTTAAATGTGGCTGGCCCACATGTCATTCTCATGAAAGCAGAGCGGCGGTGGGACCGAGAGGGGTGAGGCGCAGGTCGGCGGACGAGGCTTGCCTGCTCCCCTCCCATGCTCCGATCCGTACTCCCGCACCACTAATTTTCATCCAACGGTTATAATAGATTTCCACGTGTGGGTCATCTATATCCTCAAAGAAAGGTAAACAAAGGCCGTATTTCCAGGAAATAATTTCCTGCATGAATCTGTACACGCATGCAAGACCCTTTCCTTTCCTGCTCGTCCTCCTCCAGATCATCAGCTGCATTGACAATGCCGGTGCCAACACCAGAGCGTCGCAACAGGTCCTGCCTAAGCCATGTAGCATGCTGCGGCGCCAGCGAGTACCACCTCCTCCATGCCAACATCGGCGTCTGGGCCATGCACATGTAGCTGCTCCCGTAGTATTTTACCCGCATGTTCGACTGCAGTACCACACCGATCTTGGACGAGACCATGGAGCTTGTGGCCAAGAAAAGTCTCTGCCCGGCCGACGCATATCGAGGTGCTTGACTGTTGTGACGTGCCGCATGATGTTTACTAGCTCGCACTCCGAATGAGCGTCAGGGTGCTGCTCCCGATCGTCAGTGGTGCGACGGCAACGACGGCCGGGTGGGAGCTCGGGTGGGAGCCAGTGATCTACCCGGGGCACATAGCTCGACTTGGGCTCGAGATTCCGACCGCTTGCACCTTCCCGAGGATGTACCACTCAGCGACGAGGCTGGAATGCTGGATACGTATAGGCGTGTGCTCGTGGGTGGGAGCAAACTGCTCAACGAATACCGGTTTGCGAATGTGATGTACTCGACGTAGTTGAGCCAGTGAGCCTGGAGGCTTTCCTGCCGTCGTACGTTGACGCATGGCTCAACGGCGTGATGCCACGTGCCAGCATAGGTCGGCTATGGGGAAGCAGCATCGGTGTGGTTCGAGATGCCCAGCTGGCCGTTGTCGCGGCGGCGTTCGCAACTCACTCGTTCTAGTTGAACCGGCCGGTGTTTGCCTAGCCGTGGCGAGGGTGCCACAGCTGGACGTCGGGGCGTTATGAGGCGTAGTAGATGTCCATGGAAGGAAACTATGGCAATTTTGCAAAAAGATACCCACACCGCTCTCCACATTTGCAAATAAGGCCTTCCCTCATTCATCCTTTTCTCCCACAAGATAAACTACTCATACAAATGCATCTTGATGTTCCGTGCAACGCACGGGCATCTTGCTAGTAAGAAACAAATCTCGAGTTTGGCACAAGTTCGTGCAGCGGTAGCACCACAAGGCCTGGCGCAGGAGTTACATTTCCCTCTCGGGGCCCACGGGAGTGAGCTTCAGTGGACCCGATAGGTAGCTGGTCCACATGTCATGCTCCCGAAGGCAGAGGGGCGGTGGGGCCGAGAGGGGTGAGCCGCAGGTCGGGGGACGTGTGGTGACATGGGTTCGAGCGGCGTCGTGGGAATCGCGTGTGGCTATGGTAGAAACATGATGCTCGCCGCATTTCAGCTGGCCCACATGTCATGCACACAAAGGCAGAGGGGCGGTGCGGCCGAGAGGGGTGAGGCGCACGTCAGGGGACGTGGTGTCGTGGGTTGGAGCGGCGTCGTGGGAATCGCGAGTGGCAGTGTATGAACGTGATGGTCGCCATAGTTCAACTTCCATGGACAAGCTGTCATGTCTGCTGACACATGCATTGCATACCGATCACTGTAAGGAGTAGTAGAGAAAGCTAGGCAGGTAAATAGTTCCTTATAGTCAAGCGGACCTACGCTGCTACTTGTTCCAAAGACATGCACACCATCAAAATAGTTCATCTATATCAATATACACAGAGAGGAAATATTTTTTTTTACAAGAGAGGAAATAGTTCATCCATCCATAATGCCCTGCTGCTGGTGCAGCTTATTCTTCTTATTCTTCTTCTTCTTCTCATTTTCTGTGGGAGACGGCTTCGCAACAAGCTCTTTGGACCTTGCAGCTTTTTTGAAACTCACACGGGCATCGAGGGCAGCATATTTTATCCGGTCGTACGTCAAGGGATACTTCTCCCATCCAGATGACCTTAATGCCAGCGTGTCGTCACCCTTCTGAAGATTTTTACCGAGCACAAAAATTGCTATGTCGAATAGGGATGGTGTCTGTTTATCACAATCTTCTACAGGAATTTTGATTCTGGTTTGTAGGTCAGCGATGCTTTTCAAATCAAGGTTGTACGGCGCCAGCTTCTGTTTGTCCCCTTCGATGGCTGCCCCACAGAAGTATATATCCTCCTGAGACAAGAAATAGTGGAGCTCACCTGGTATGGAGGGCGCGTGTATGATGTGGTACACCAAAACATCATCTTCGAGGCACAGCTGAAGGACGGCGGCGCGTTGGATCTTCCCAGTGGCACGCTCCGTGTACTCTGCGTCAAGACCGATGACCGTCATCTCTACCTTTTGGAGGGAGTTGGATACATTGTTGATCCACTTCCGAACAACCCTTGGGTGGTCGGTGACGGTGGCAACTATGCTCAACGAGCCTTCGACGAGGACATGTTGGACGCTAAAAACCTGCATCTAGGCTAGGCAGGCAGTTGATTAGATGGCTAGGTAGACTAAAAGAAAAGGCTATGCGGGTAGACTGAGGAGTGGTACCTGTCCGTGTACGTGCCCATCCTTCTAGCGCCACATGTTCCACTAGCTAGTTGAGGTCACTCTTTCGAATCACCGTGGCGAGATATTTTATGATTCCTTTTTATTTCTGCACCCCTCCTGGCAGGTGGGACCTATGCAAACAGATATAAAAAAATGTGTCGTAGCTGGTTCGGATGGATATTGGCGCGTGCGTGGGAGACACAACATTCTCTGGTTAAGGAATATGCGGTTATCCTCAAAAAAGAAAAAAAAACCCTTCTTCGCGCTTCCGCATGCACGAGAATTTGGTTCTGCTCGCAGTATGGATGATACCTGGAGGATGAAGTGAACCCAGAGGCATGCTAGCATGGGAGACCTATTTCCGCTATACAGTACTACTCCGTATGTTCCTACTACTAGTAGTACAACTGTGGTACACTTGATGGACAAAATATTATTCATCCGGTCCTCACAGTGAAGTGACAAGACCCTGCACCTGAGGTGACACTAGTCCAGGCGGCGTGTTCGGGTTACCAAAGTCAGCCTCACCTTGTGCACTATGCAGTCACTGTCACCGCCGTTGTATAGCATGCCTCGCCTCGTCTACCTCTCCCCTAGCACCACTCCATCTCCATCTCCGTCCCACCGGAGATCCTGAGGTCACTCTTCATCATCTCACTGTGCCCCCGCGTACCCTCGCCTCGCTCGCCTCCCCCAGTACCACTATTCCCTCGCTAGCCGCTCCAGCACCGAGAGCCTTCTCCCCCGTAAATCAATCCCCCAAAAAACCCACCTTCCAAACTCCACCATGGCCGAACGCGAACCACGCAGCATCCATACGAGCCGCGATTGGAGCAATCTCCCCAGTGACATCCTCGACCTCTGTTGTTCGTGTATGGATATGTTGAGCGCCGTGCGGTTGGCTGCATGCTCGAGGGACATGCACACGGCCATCGTTGAAGCGAGGCCTAAGCTTTTCAAGACACCCTGCTTGCTGCTATCTGGTATTGCGAGATTTGGTCACCATGATACGGAGGCGTACATGATGCCCTCGACTTCAATCCGACCTCCATTAGCCGAAACTTCTTTGCAGGTATATAGTGGGTCGCCGTACATCATTTCCCTCAACTTTGATCCGATTACCATCGCCCGAAACTTCTTGGCAGGTATGTACTGGGTCGGCATGAACTCCCACTGGATGGCTGAAGTCAGAGAAGACCGGAAAATTTTGGTGCTCGTGAACTTCCACACCTCCCATGAGATTATCCTTCCTACATTGGATTATATAGGGTTTTACCGTCGCGGTCCAAGTCATCTAGATTACCACGTCAGTTGGACGGACCTTGTTTTGTAGAAGATTGTAATCTGCCAAGTGCCCACACGAGATGCGGGTTATGCAGACTTCAAGCTAATTGCCTTGTTCGACCGCGGAATCGCCTATCTTTCCACTGGTGCCTTCTTTAGCTGGAGACAGCTCACCTCGCAGTGGATCGTCAAAGCTGATACACACTTCTGTGATGCTATTGAACACAATGGCATCATCTACGCGATCGACAAAGCAGATGGCACCACGTATTGCTGGGACGACGCGTGTAAGTTGTTTCCATCTGATGTTAATGATAACGCCATGACACTGTTTGAACTTTTTGTGATGATTGGCATATCCCTGTTTGAGCAGAATTTGAGTAGAACTATGGCAATGTATTAGAGACGCTGTAAATCAGCTATATTTGGAATGAGTTAATTCAGGCGATTGTGACCATGTCATTACAGCCAATTTGTACCCCTGAATAATCAAACGGTTAGGAAGATATGGATATTCTCCTTATTTTATAGTAATCTATATACTACTACATATGAGTGTGTATCAATGGCCATGTTAGTTTCCTCATTTTCATGATGTAGAAACATGCATCACACTATTGGTTTCATCTAACCATACATTAGGGAAGTAAATGTGCATATGGAGAACTCTATATTTGGAAGTAGTGAAATTTTGTAATGCTTACCATGTGTACATACCTATATTCGCCCTTCAGCAATCAATGCCTAGAATAATATCCTCACAAAAAATTTGCCCACAGAACATGAGTATATAACAATGCATGGTCTGTTAGTTTCCTTGAAGAATTTGTTTGTGAGGACAGAACATGATTACATAACATGCATGACATGGTAGTTTCCTGTGAAGAATCGATTGCGAGATAACATGAGTATAACCATGCATGGCACTTCTATATTTTTGAACCCAGTATACATTTCCCTATTTTTTCCTCTCAGTTCCAACAGGGACATATCAATGTTGTTTCTTGCATTATCCTACTCAGACTCTGAACAATGTTGATCTTACATTAACAATGCCTGTCCTTTTTGATATGATGCAGTGTCCCTACAGTTACTGCCCTTTGTAATCACACCACCTTTGCCAAAAACAGGGAAGCACAACTGGTTCCTCGCTCGATCAGACAACGGCAAAAGACTGATGATCATTCGCACACATGAGCCGGAAAAGTTATATTGCAAAAAACCCACTGTGTACAAGCACCGTGAAATACGTGAGTATCCGGACAGTGGCTGTTACGTCTATGAGCAGGATACCAGCTTGTTGGGGCCTTCAGGATTTTTGAGTTGGAGGCGGGTAAACAGCCTTGGTTCACACTCTCTGTTTCTCTAACTCAATTATCCTATTAACCAGGAGATCACCGTTGGCAAGGACTTTGATGGCAGAGAGGCTCTATTTGCTATGGAAAACTGTGTCTACATGGTGAGCCCTAGGACTTTGGGAGCAAACTCCCCTGATTGTCAACGATACAGCCTGCAGCCAAAAGAAGGTGAGAATGACAAAGGCATCTGGATTAACTTTGATCCTTGGATGTCTCAAGTCTGACAGGCAGTGATGTGGTTCAAGCCTTCAGGTTGATAGGTAATTGGGTTGTTGCGTCGAAAGGGTGGAGTACTGGTGTCTCCGGATCACTGGTCGCTGAAGCGCGGCTGCAAATTATGATGGTGTTGGATCATCCCTCTTCGAATGACTTGTTGTCTTTGCTGCTTGTTCTGGATGGGTAGTTCTCTCTTTTGTTATGCATATTCCTTGTCATTTGGTCATCCTCGTCTATGTCACTCTTACTATGTAATAGTTGCCTCTATTTATAATGTCATTCTCGTCTGGATCACGAGAGTCTGAGCACTGCAGATGGGTGCATTTTTGTAACACCCCGGTAGTTAGGCTACAGTAATCCCACGTTAATGATGCCACGTCACCACAATTACTGTTGTTAATCTCGCGTTAGCTCAAAACCGATTCGTAATTCAATTTGAATTAAAGCCAAACGGGAAAACTTTTCAAACATTAAAACTAAAATGTTCCAGGTGTGACAATTAATCCCTAGATAATAATGGTGGAGAAACCAACATCTTTAAAAATGTTTGAATGTCCTAAAATAAATAAAACAGTGACTAAAGACAATATTTAATAACCTATAAATAAATATAAAATAGATACGAAATGATAAACACCCCAAACTAATTTTTGGTGATAGGGTATGTTGCTCTGTGATTTATGGACCAGGTCACATATTTTACAAAATTCATTCGGGTGCCAAACTATTTATAAAACAGAAAAAAAAAAAACAGAACCCCCCCCACTGGGCCTCGGCCCAGCTGGCTGCAACCAGCCAGGCCGGCCCAGCCACCCCGCCGCTATAACCTCCCTCCCCACCCACCGAAACCCTAGCCACTACCCAGACTCACCCCTCTCGCTCGCTAACTCCCTCCCCGATCCGATCTGGATCGGGGGCGCTCGATGCCGTCGCCGCGCCGCCGCCGCCCGGAACCCCTGCCGGAGCCACCCCGCCACCCGCCGTCGTCGGTGCCGCCTCCCCGTCTCCGACGCTCGACGCGGCATCCCCTTGCCGGACCTCGCCGGCCACCGCCGCCTCGCTGGATGCCGCCACCACACTACGCCCGCCTCCTCATCCTCCTCCCCGCTAGACCACCTCACGCCATGCCGACCCGCTCCCCTTCAACGCCGGTGAGGCACGACCCCGGTCACCGCGCCCGCTGTCAGTGTCAAAACCGGCGGATCTCGGGTAGGGGGTCCCGAACTATGCGTCTAAGATTGATGGTAACAGGAGACGGGGGACACGATGTTTACCCAGGTTCGGGCCCTCTCTATGGAGGTAATACCCTACTTCCTGCTTGATTGATCTTGATGAATATGAGTATTACAAGAGTTGATCTACCACGAGATCGCAATGGCTAAAACCCTAGAAGTCTAGCATGTCTGATTATGATTGCCTCTACAGACTAAACCCTCTGGTTTATATAGACACCGGAGGGGACTAGGGTTGTACAAAGTCGGCTACAGAGAAAAGAATCTTCATATCGAATGCCAAGCTTGCCATCCACGCCAAGGAGAGTCCCATCCGGACACGAGAGAGAGTCTTCTGTCTTGTATCTTCATGGCCCATCAGTCCGGCCCACGTCACGTAGCCCGGACGCCCGAGGACCCCTAAATCCAGGACTCCCTCAGTAGCCCCCGAACCAGGCTTTCAATGACGATGTGTCCGGAGTGCAGATTGTCTTTGGCATTGCAAGGCGGGTTCCTCCTCCGATTACTTCGAAGTACCTGACTTAAGGAGCTGTATTCGGCCTTCCATTTAATGTCGTGCTCATCGGCTTCCACGCCTTCATGACTTCAGTTTCCACGTGTCGAGCGAATACGAGAGGTCGGGGTATCTTTGCACATAACTCCCTAACCATATAAGAAAGGCGTCTATTCAAAGAGATTGGATCTTCAGATCCATTCCACGCCAAGCGGGAAATCCTCAAAGCTTGCTAGGAGAAACCATTCCAACATGGCTAGTGCTCCCAGTTCTTCCACCCGCCCCCACGGCTCCAAAAAAGGCGATTGGGAAAGATGTTCTGTATCCCATGATCAGCTGGTGAAGCTCCAAACACAGGGATTTCTTCCCCCTGCGGATCTGGTCCCTGTTCGAGCAGGTTTGACCTCCTTCTCAAGCGAAGCTTTGGCAGAAAATTTCCCCAACCCAACCAGGGGGGAACGGGTGTGCTTCATTTCCTATTTGCCAAGAGGCGTCGGGTTTCCAATCCACCCTTTCCTCCGAGGACTCATGGAGTATTATGGCCTCCAACTGCACAACCTCACGCCGGCCTCTATCTTGCACATCGCGGGTTTTGTTGCCCTTTGCAAGCTTTTCCTTGGCTATGAAGTCCACTTTGATTTATGGAGAAAACTATTCTGCCTCGTCCCTCGTACCCAAGAGGGATCCATATTCGAGGTGGGCGACGCCGAAGTATGGCGCATAGCCGGGACCGGATACCTATCCGGCACACCGAAGAAGGCATCCGAGGAGTGGCCCTCAGAGTGGTTTTATATTGAGGACGTCACTCTCCCTGACCCAATCCGAATGGGTCCCCCTGAATTTTCCAGCGCTCCTTTGAAGAAACGCCACAGCTGGCACCCTGGGAGCCTTGAGGAGGAAGATAGTGCGGAAATCCATCAATTAATGAGCAAGATAAAGACGCTCGCCCAGTCCGGATTATCAATAATCGAGGTAATGGCGATCTCCATAGTGCGGGGTGTCCAGCCACTCCAATTTAGAGGGCTCCCTATGTGGCACTACAATGGGGAAGATGATGCCTCACGCTGTGGCCAGAAAGGTCCGGACACCCCCGCCGCTCTGGCCAAAATATTGGTCGATCTGTACAAAGGGGAGAAAGGGGAATTTATTCATCTTAAACGCCGAGAGGGATTTTCCATGTACAATCCTCCCAGCTGGGTCAATTTTAATCCCACCACCATACTCAATCCTTTCCATGAGTCACTTTTGACTGATACTAAACCGTCCATTTGTAACAGGAATGGCGAAAGGTCGTCACGGGGATCTACAGCCCCACTCCACAGCCAGAGGACCATAACCGGGATCTTGACCCCGGATTCGAGGAGGATCCGGACATATTTGTGGAGCTAGAGGAGGGAGTATTTTACCAGGCGAGCTACGATGGCACAGAAGTGGCCATTATAGCAGACTATCCCGGCCTCCTTCCTGCCTCACACGTAAGTAATCAGGAGACCTCTCCTCCGAAAGAGCTTCCTCATTCTGCCTCACCCACCGCACTATCTCGTGTTTCAAAGGGGAGGCGCTCGGTGCGCTATGTTACACCAGAGGCGACTCAAAAGAGAGCAACGCCTACATCGGGCAAACCTTCGAAGAGGAAGGCAAACGAAGTCACGACCGAGCCGTCGTCAAAAAGGTATGGCTTCGTAAATATGCCCCTTGGCAGTCACATCCAACTGTGACATTGTCTGTTTGTGTCTCATCAGGAATAGCGTTCGCCGGACTATGTCCGGGGGTCTTGGAGGTCACGCTCCCAACAGCCAGGCTCCAGAACCTGCCATAAAGACGAGGGCCGGTACGGGAGTGACGCCGGATTGTCCTTCGGCAGAGGATTCGGATGATGTATCCGTCACAAACTCAGAAGTGGAGAGCGCCATGAATCATCGGCGCCGGAGGGCCGCTCTTCACGACCCCGGCTTTACAAAAGAGGCATTCAATGCCTTCAGCTCGGCTGATGCATACATCTGAGCTGCTCGAGACAGGCTTACCAGAGCCACAGACCAGCATTTGAAAGATATGCGGGTAAGTTCACATCGTACAAACCTGATAATTATATACCAGTAGCCCCCGAGACTTGAAGCAGTTGATACAACTGATTTAAGGATCATTGTATAACTAGGTGCTTACAGAGAAGAACAACCTGCTGTCTCAAGAACTGGAAAAGTGTCGGACTCAGCTAACTGCTGCCACTGCAGAATTGGAGAAATCCAAGAAGGCGTCGCCTGGTAATGTTCCCCTCCATCGAGAAAACATAATCATATACCAGCAATGCTAACAGTGTTGCGTATCTCATGGCAGGATCGTCAGATCAGCTGAAGGAGGCACTAGAAATCGCGCAAGTGGATAAACAAGAAGCCAAAAGGCTACTGGCCGCGGGCGAACGTGTGCTGACACGGGTCAGGGAGGATAAAAACAAGCTGCAGGACTCCAACACCCTGTTGGGCGAAGAACTGAAAGATGTGCGAGCCCAGCTAGCTGACTCTGTGAAGGAAAATAAGAGGCTACGAGGCGGCATATTCAGTATGCTTTCGAACTTACCTCGGTGTAATTCGGCGAGGAAAGGAACTGACAGATTTATGTCTGTAGGTATGCTGACCGGCCGTCCCGAAGAGGAAATGTTCGGATCTTCAGGCGATCTGCTACAAGAGCTGTCGCAAATGCACGGGCAAGCTCGGCAGGCAATGCAGAGTGTTGCCAAGGCCTTGTGGCCATCCGCCTCCCCTCCAGGAAGTATGGAGGAACTTGTGCAGCTATTCAAAGGAGTGCGGAGGCGTTTCCGATTATGGAAGATATCGACTTGCCGAGAAGGTGCGCGAGAGGCCTGGGCCATGGTGAAAACACAGTATACCAAGCTTGATCCGAATCATATGGCTCGGGTCGGACCTCGAGGATCAGACAGAAAAGAAGTTCCAGTTAGTTTAGTATATGAACAAGTAAAGGTAGCCGCCGAATTGTCCCAGCAGGATTGTAGGCTAGACAGCCTGTTTGATGGCATAGAGGAAGAAGTTTTTGAGTCTAAGTGACTATGTGCTTCGATTGACAAATTTGGCCCTAGCCGGATTGTAAAACGATTGTCATGGCGGACCTTTTCGCTTCGACCTCCGGACCCGAAGGTGCGGAGTGTTTCCGAATACCCGCACGGTAATATAAACTGGGGTATGCGTGGAAACCAGGCGTAGGGGTCATAGTTGCTTGAACAGACAAGTTGTATCCGGCTAGCTATGTTATATTACGTATAATTGTAAGAAACATCTTCCAGAGAGAATAGTTCCTTTAAGGGTTCCTTTCCCTGGGTGAACATGCGTTAATGTTCATGTCCGAACTGTGATTAAAAAATCGCAGTATACATAGCATCTGGAGGTTCATAGTCTAATGAGCGAAAAAAACATCTTTAGTCCGCCGACCGAATATTCCCTTAAGAACGCTAGCTTTCGGCTTCACCCAGTCTGAGGTACACATCCGGATGACCCGACAGTAACAATCGCAGAGGTGCTCCCTTTATGCCCTAGCCGAACTAACGGGAACGTAGGGCATAAGCACAGGAGCCAGGCAACCCAGCTTGGCCAAAACTTAAGTCATAACGATGCATATAATGGCGAAGAAAAGGTACATATGAGGAAAAGACACATATGTGGTGAGCTTGATGCTCGGAAAATAATAATAACAAGCTTCTATACAAGAAGCCCCCAGGTATTATGGACGTACTTATTTAAGGATGTGTACATCATAGGTGCGCGGTTTAGCCGCTCAAGAGCTTAAAGCTAGGAAAAAAATGAAAGAGAGGAAAAAAGGTAATGGACAAAAAGGGAGAAGAAGACGAACAAAGAGTCCGGCTCTAGGCGTAGAATCTTTGGAGTCTGGCGGCGTTCCATGGGTTCGGCTCCAAGCGATTATCTGATGCATCACGCAGTCGGTACGCTCCTCTAGTGAGAACTTCGTCAATGATGAAGGGACCCTCCCATTTGGGCTTGAGTTTGTCCTTTTTCTTCTCTGGCAAGCGTAGAACGAGTTCGCCAACATTATAAGTCTTGGCCCGCACTTCTCTGCTTTGATATCTGCGAGCCTGTTGTTGATACAATGCGGAATGGGCCTTTGCAACGTCGCGCTCATCCTCTAGTGCGTCTAAGCTATCCTGCCGATCAAGCTCGGCCTCTCTCTCTTCATACATGCGCACTCGTGGTGAGTCATGCATAATGTCGCAGGGCAACACGGCCTCTGCGCCGTACACCATGAAGAACGGTGTGTATCCGGTAGTGCGGTTGGGCGTGGTCCGCAGCCCCCAGAGTACGGAGTCGAGCTCCTCAAACCAGTGCTTGTCTGATGCTTTCAAAGACCGCACTAGTCTGGGCTTAATGTCGCTCATAATAAGACCATTGGCTCTTTCAACTTGACCATTTGTTTGCGGGTGATAGACGGAGGCATAATCGAGCTTGATGCCCAGGTTAGCGCACCAGGTTTTCACCTCGTCGGCTGTAAAGTTGGAGCCGTTGTCTGTGATAATGCTGTGTGGAACACCATAACGGTGTACGACACCGGATATAAAGTCTATCACTGGTCCGGCTTCGGCCGTTTTAACCGGTTTGGCCTCAATCCACTTAGTGAATTTATCTACCATGACCAGCAGATATTTTTTCTTGTGGCTTCCCCCTTTAAGGGGTCCGACCATATCAAGCCCCCAGACCGCGAAAGGCCATGTAATGGGGATTGTTTGTAGCGCAGTAGGCGGCATATGGCTTTGATTAGCGAAAAGCTGGCATCCGACACAACATTGGACAAGGTCCTGTGCATCTGCTCGGGCCGTAGGCCAAAAGAAACTTGTACGGAAGGCTTTACTCACAAGGGCCCGAGCTGTGGCGTGGTGCCCGCCAAGGCCAGCATGGATTTCGGCCAGGAGCTGCCGCCCTCTTCTTCGGAGATACATCTTTGAAGGACTCCGGTAGCGCTTTTCTTGTAGAGCTCACCGTCATGGACCTTGTAGGCTTTCGAGCACCGGACAATGCAGCGAGCCTCGTGAGGATCCTCAGGGAGCTCTCACCTATTAAGGTAGGCCAAGAAGGGTTCGGTCCATGGGGCAATTACTGCCATTATGAGATGGGCCGATGGTGTTGCTTCGGTGGCTGAGCCCCCGATGATATCGGTATTGTGCTCGGACTCAGGGGGTATGATCGGGTCCGGGCTAGTGTTGCCGCTTTCATCCTGCCACACCACGAATGGCTTGAAGAGCCGTTCCAGAAAGATGTTAGGCGGGACGGGGTCGCGCTTGGCTCCCATGCGAGCAAGGACATCCGCCGCTTGATTACTTTCTCAAGCCACATGATGAAACTCGAGTCCCTCGAACCGGGCTGATAATTTGAGTACGGCGTTACGATAGGCTGCCATTTTCGGATCTTTTGCATCAAAGTCTCCGTTTATTTGGGATATTGCGAGATTTGAATCCTCGCGCACCTCCAGACATTGTATGCCCATGGAGACGGCCATCCAAAGACCATGCAGTAAGGCCTCGTATTCGGCTGCATTATTGGAGTCTGCATATAAGATTTGGAGTACGTACTGGACTGTGTCTCTCGTTGGGGATGTTAAGACGACGCCCGCTCCCAAACCGGCCAGCATCTTAGAGCCGTCGAAGTACATGACCCAGTTGGAATATGTGCCGTACTCTTTAGGGAGTTCGGCCTTTGTCCATTCGGCGATGAAGTCAGCCAACACTTGGGAATTAATGGCTCGGCGCGGTTTATACGTTATGTCAAATGGCAGGAGCTCAATGGCCCATTTGGCAATCCAGCCCGTAGCGTCGCGGTTGTTTATTATGTCATTGAGTGGTACTTCGGAAGCCACCGTGATCGAGCATTCTTGGAAGTAGTGTCATAGTTTTCGGGATGCCATGAAGACCGCGTATGCTATGTTTAGGTAATGAGGGTACCGGGATTTGCATGGTGTGAGGACGGTGGATACATAGTATACCGGCTTCTGAAGCGGGAATTTGTGTCCGTCCTCCTCTCGTTCAACGACGAGCACTGCGCTCACCACCTGGTGAGTCGCAGAGATGTATAACAACATTGGTTCGCCGACATTTGGCGCGGCTAGGATTGGGTTGCTTGCTAAAAGAGCCTTTACTTCTTCCAGTCTGGCCGTTGCTGCATCCGTCCACTCGAAGTGGTCGGTGCGTCGGAGAAGGCGGTAGAGTGGCAATGCTTTTTCTCCAAGTCTGGAGATAAAGCGGCTTAAAGCTACCACGCATCCGGCTAGTTTTTGGAACTGTTTAAGGTCAGTTGGTGTAGCCAATTGTGACAAAGCTCAAATTTTGGCTGGATTTGCCTCAATTCCTCTACTGGAAACAATGACGCCCAGCAGCTTTCCAGCGGAAATGCCGAAAATGCACTTTTTCGGATTAAGCTTGATGTCATATGCACGGAGGTTGTCGAATGTGAGACGTAAGTCGTATATTAATGACTCAACGTGTCTGGTCTTGATGACGACATCATCCACGTATGCTTCTACTGTCTTGCCGGTTTGCTTCTCCAGGCATGTTTGAATCATGCGTTGGTAGGTAGCGCCGGCGTTTTTAAGCCCAAAGGGCATATTGTTGAAGCAGAAAGGCCCGTATGGGGTAATGAATGCCGTTGCAGCTTGATCGGACTCCTTCATTTTGATTTGATGGTATCCGGAATATGCGTCGAGGAAACACAGTGAGTCGTGTCCTACAGTAGCATCAATTATCTGATCGATGCGGGGGAGGAGGAAGGGATCCTTGGGGCAGGCTTTGTTGAGGTCTTTGAAATCGACGCATAGGCGCCAGGATTTATCCTTCTTTGGTACCATCACCAGGTTTGCTAGCCAGTCCGGATGTTTTATTTCTCTGATGAATCCGGCCTCGATTAACTTGGCCAGCTCCTCCCCCATAGCTTGTCGTTTGGGCTCGGAAAAGCGCTGCAGTGTTTGCTTGACCAGCTTGTATCCCTTCAATATATTGAGGCTGTGTTCGGCCAACCTGTGTGGGATTCCTGGCATATCAGAAGGGTGCCAGGCAAATATGTCCCAATTTTCGCGTAGGAACGCTCGTAATGCGGCGTCAACCATTGGGTCCAGCTGTGCCCCGATAGAGGCTGTCTTCTTGGGGTCCGTTGGGTGGACCTGGAATTTGACGATTTCGTCTACTGGTTTGAAGGAGGTGGATTTGGGTCGCTTGTCCAGGATTACGTCGCCCCTATCCACCGTGGAGCGTAGTGCGGCTAATTCTTCGGTTGCGAGGGCTTCGAACAATGCCTCGAGGGCCAGGGATGCGGTTTCGTTTTCGGCGCGGAGTGCTATGTCTGGATCACTGGAAAGAGTGATAATACCATTGGGCCCGGGTATCTTGAGCTTCTTGTACCCGTAATGAGGTATAGCTTGGAAGCGTGTAAATGCATCCCGCCCCAATAGGGCGTGATATCCACTGTTGAAAGGGGCAACTTGGAAGGTCATCTCTTCGGACCGATAATTCTCCGGCGTGCCGAATACCACGTCGAATGTGATTTTTCCCGTGCACCGCGCCTCCCGATTGGGAATGATTCCTCGGAAGGTCGTGCTACTTTGCTCGATGCGGCTCCTGTCTATTTCCATTTTGTTGAGCGTGTCCTCATAGATGAGGTTTAGTCCGCTGCCGCCGTCCATGAGTACTTTGGTGAGCCGAAAGCCGTCCACGATTGGACTGAGGACCAAGGCAGCTGGTGCCCGGACTGTCCTGGATTTTTGTTCGTCACTGGCATTGAAAGTTATGGCCGTGTCGTTCCAGGGGTTTATGGCTGCGACTTGGCAGACTTCGGTGAGGTCGCGGAGTGCCCTTTTGCGCCTATTGTTTGAAGCGAAGGTCTCGAAGACTGTCAATACTCTGAGGTCGTCGTCTTCCGGGGGGTGTTGTTCTGAGGTGTTTTTGGTGAGGATATCCTTGCCGCTCTTGGCCACTTGCCGGAGTATCCAACATGCTCTAAGGCTGTGAGTTGGTACGGTATCTAGTGTTGTGTGTATTTTGCATGGCCTATCGAGCCATCCCTCCAGAACGGTTCCGCGCCCCGTAATGGGCTTAGATTTCTTTACTATTGGGTCAGGCACCCCATGGGGGTGCATCCTTTTTGCTCGGACTAGGGGTTGAGTGGAAACCAGTGGTTCCCGACGAGCTGCCTGAGTTTTCCAGGCGCTTTCCATTGCGCAGTACTTCTGTACTATGGTTGCCAAGTCAGCGAAGTGTGATACGCGACGGCGGTTGATGGCGTTGAGGATTCCTTCGTCCGTGCAATTGTTGCAGAATGCTGAGATCGCGTCTTCGTCGCGGCAATCTTCAATCTTGTCTTTGACAAGGAGGAATCTGGCCCAAAAGTGATGGACTGTTTCCTGAGACTGCTATCGTACGTACAAGAGATCACGTATATCTGGGTGGGTGGGTGGCTTTAAATCCGAACCCTGACCTAGTTTAGGATCCGGAGTTTGAGAAACTTCCGAGCTTAATAATTCGGGCTCCGGGATATCGACTGATTTTTCAGGCCCATCGTTCGATTCTAGGTTCGGAGGACAGGGCGTGCCGTTCCGCAGACAGGTATCCGGCTCTATGAGCTCGGAAATCCGAACATAGTTCGTCCTCAACACACGGGAAGAGTTGTTGTTTTGCTCTTCTACCACCTCTATCTGATGGGTGATCGGTGGAGATTTGATTTCTCTCTGATCGGGTTTAAGCCCAATCCGATCGTAGTCTGTAACGACCCCCAAGGCAGCGATGCGATCCAGGAGTTCATTTAAAGACGACAACTCCGTCGGATCCATCCATTTGGAGTATTCGGAGTCAACGCGGAGGCAATTTTCGATGACCCGAGAAGTGATCGTCGGCTTAACGGCCGGACGGGCGTAGGGATGGCAATGGGTACCCATTACCCACGTACCCTGTGGGTAGAAACCCTATTAGGGTAAGGGTCTGGGGAATTTTTTTACCCATGGGTACTTAAATGGAAAAATATCTTACCCATTGGGTAGAGAGGGTACGGGTATGGGATTGTATAACCCATGCCCGTGTACCCATGTACCCATCTAAAATGTTGAGAAGTGGGTTTCCTTTAATATCCTGAAATATTAACTCCCCCCTAATCGCGCTAGGTAAAAACTCTAATGTGTAGTCAAATTATCTCTATAATTTATCATGATTTTGTGAAATTAAAGTGTATGACTATGTGTTGTTATTTCTGATTGTGTTGTCGTTTAACATTTTTATGTGTTGCTTTATAGGAAAGTTTTTTTGTTTATGAGATGTGTTGTTGTACATTGTTGTTTAAAATGTGTTGCTATTGATAATTTATGATTATATGATGCTTTTTATAACTATTTTCTGCTCAATTTGATGTGTTGTAAACGCGGGTATTTTTACCCGCGGGTACCCATATACCCTGTCAGGTGACGGATCTGGGAAAAAGTTGTACCCTTGAAGGGTATGGGTATGGGTGATAGGTAAGTTTCGGGTGGACGAGCAAGGGTATGGGATGCCTCCACCCGTACCCATACCCTGCGGGCGCCATCACTAGACGGGCGGTCATGATAAAGCCGCCTAGCCGGAGGGTTTGGCCTGAGGCTAGGGCTCCTCCGGAGGTGATATTGTCCTTGATAACAAGGCGAGCCATCAACCCTGTCTTCGACGTCACAGCAGAACTCTCAATGAAAGCACCAATGTCGGTGTCAAAACCGGCGGATCTCGGGTAGGGGGTCCCGAACTGTGCGTCTAAGATCGATGGTAACAGGAGACGGGGGACACGATGTTTACCCAGGTTCGGGCCCTCTCTATGGAGGTAATACCATACTTCCTGCTTGATTGATCTTGATGAATATGAGTATTACAAGAGTTGATCTACCACGAGATCGCAATGGCTAAAACCCTAGAAGTCTAGCTTGTCTGATTATGATTGCCTCTACGGACTAAACCCTCCGGTTTATATAGACACCGGAGGGGACTAGGGTTGTACAAAGTCGGTTACAGAGAAAGGAATCTTCATATCAAATGCCAAGCTTGCCATCCACGCCAAGGAGAGTCCCATCCAGACACGGGAGAGAGTCTTCTGTCTTGTATCTTCATGGCCCATCAGTCCGGCCCACGTCACGTAGCCCGGACGCCCGAGGACCCCTAAATCCAGGACTCCCTCACCCGCGCCCCCCTCCTCTCTCCCGCATGCCGTGCTCCCGCCACGCCCACGTAGTACCACTGTGCCCTGGCCGCGTGCTGCCTCTCCCGCCCGCGTGACCGCTACGGCCCGCGCGTGGCTGCGCCCCCCCCCCCCCCGCCCGCGTTTTGGCCGCCCGTGCTCGTGCTCGCCGCGGTCATCACGCCCTCCCGTGCTCGGGCGCGCCCCCCTGCTGCCCGCAGCGCCAGGCCGAGCCTGGCCACGCCTGGCCTGCCCGCTCCCCTGCCGGCCTCGCCCGCCGCCGCCTCGGGCCACGGCCGCACCTCGGTGGTGCGTGTGTGTGCGCCCATTTCCCCCTGTGCGGCTGTGTGCCACCGACAGGTGGGGCCAGCCCGAGAAAAATGAAAAAAAAAGAAACTATAAATGAAAATAGAAATAAAAATAAAAATAATTAAAAGTACTAATTAATTAGTTAATTAAGTAATTAATTAAGTTTAGATAAACTAACTAAAGATTAGTTAACTAACTAGGTAATTAAGAGTTAAGATGTTAATTAGGGCTGACTAGTCAATGACAGGTGGGACCCACTGGTCAGTTTGACCAGTCAACGGTCAAAGTTGACTGCTGATGTCAGCATGACATCAGGCTGATGTAATAATGATTTTTTTGAATTAAAACAATTCCAAATGATTAATAAAACTTTAGAAAATCATATAAAATAATACGTAGCTCAGATCGAAAAACTTTGTACATGAAAATTGCTCAGAACGACAAGACGAATTCGAATACGCGGTCCGTTCATCCGCCACACGTCCCTAACTATCTGAACATGGAACCGTTCCCCTCCGGTCATCTGTCTGACAAATGTCCGAAACTGGGAAAACATTCCCGGATGGATTCCTCCTTCCTCGGTGACGTGCAACCATACGTTAGGACACACCCGGCACTGCATATTGTCATGTCGTACATTGTGTTGCTCATGTTTGATGTGTATTTATACTGTTTTCTCCCCCTCTTCTCTCTCGTTAGACCCCGACGCAGTTCCCGGTACCGCCGCAGCTCCGAAGACCGAAGACACCATTGACGACCTTGCCCTTGCCGCCGAGCAACCAGGCAAGCCCCCCCTTTGATCATCCCGATATCGCCCATTCTATTTTCTCATGCTTGCATTAGAATTGCTGCTGCTACTACTTTACCTATTCTGATGCATATCTTGTTTATTGTAACCTGCTATTGATACCTTACCTGCTTACCCTAAACTGCTTAGTATAGGCTGGGTAGAGACCTATCAGTGACCCCGCTTATCCCGACTGCCCCGCTGGATTATCCAAAGACCCGATCAACGGGATTGAAGACAAGCCCTAGCACCGCACATCACCCCCCTTAGTTGTACGACACTACTGGGTTACTACCGAGTGCCGAGGGTGATACCTCGTGTAGCACTTCTGATGTTAACTCTGTAGAGTAGCTATTCGGTCGTGGTCATCGAGGGTGATTCCTCCTTCCCCACTTCCGATAACAACGCTGTCGTGCAACTCATCAAGTGTGAACCCAACAAGGGTGATTCCTCCGAGTTCACCTTGTTGGATACATCGAGTAGGAATCCAACGAGGGTGATACCTCGGATTCCCCTGATGTTATGGACACACGGATACTTGGACTTTACACTGTTACTTGGAAAGGTGGGTCGACCCTGAGGGGTACCCGCGTGAGCCTAAGTGGCGAGTGTTGTGGAGACGGGTTGACCTGGATGGTGCCCGAGTGATGAATACGAGGCGCGGCCGGGCATTCTTAGCCCTTGCAGCAAGTCCTTGAGACAGGGCGACGGGGTCACATCTTTCGTGAGTCTCTGCTCATTACCGCAATCCCTAGTCCACTAACGATTTGGATATTTGATCCGAGCAGGCCTCTGGCCTGATAGCACTAACCATCACGTGGGCATAGTATGGGCGTTCTGCATCATAGCATCAGCCGACAGTTCTGTCAGACGTCCAGTTCAGCATTGTGGCCGGGTCGGCTCGTGCCGTTGGCGCTGGTATCCACCCTGCTCGCAATGACCCGGAGTGCACAGGGCGACGGCCCAATACCCCTGAGCGCTTAGGATGTAGACCGGCAGGGACCTCTCTGCTGAGCTCTAGGTAGGGCTGCGATGTATCGTTTGGCCGAGGTCGGGCATGACCCAGGAAAGTGTGTCTAACCGGAGTTAATCGAGCGTGTTGGGTAAGTTGGTGCACCCCTGCAGGGAAGAACACATCTATCGATAGCCAGTCCTACGGTAAAGGACACTCGGAGTTGTATCACGATCGACACAACTAGAACGTGAGATGATACCTGGATATATGGCTCTGGGATTGCTTCTCGCAGGGAGTCGAGAAGGGATCTCAGGACGAGGTTGATGACTGTATGGCTCTGGGATTGCTTTCTCGCAGGGAGCCGAGAAAGGATCTCTGGGTGAGGTTGAGACTTAATGATACTGCTACATTATAGTGTACTGTCTACACTCTTCTAATGCTGCAAGACCTCTGAAGATGCTTGTCTTCGATAGGCCTAGGCCTTCTCTCTATTCTGGCATTTCTGCAGCCCAGTCCACATATACAACCTTCCTTTGATAATGTTGCATATGTAGTGTAGATCCTTGCTTGCTGAGTACTTCTGAGTACTCACGGTTGCTTTGCTTTCTTTTCCCCATATCAGTTTGTCGTGGCCAGATGACGGAGCCACTAAGATAGCTACCCCGTCGACGATCGCTACTACTACCCCGAGGGTGGTTATTACTTCGAGCTTGCCGACGACCAGGAGTAGGATCGGAGGGTCCCAGGCAGGAGGCCTGCGCCTTTTGATCGTAGTGTTTTATTTTTGCCCCGCCTTTCTAAAGGCCATTTCTGTTTCTCTTTTAATATCTGTACTCAGATATCTGATGCTTCCGCTGACGCTTGTATGCGAGCTTATGTATTCGAGCCCTCGAGGCCCCTGGCTTGTAATATAAAGCTTGTATGACTTTACTTATGTTTTAGAGTTGTGTTGTGATATCTTCCCGTGAGTCCTTAGGCTTGATCGTGTGCATTTGCGTGTATGATTAGTGCACGATTGAGCCGGAGGCGTCACAGTTTTGGTGGTGTAGCAAGACTTCTTATGAACTATCATGTCTTGCTGTTTATGTCAATAGTAGTCACTAGTCAGTGTTTGAATGTTGTATATATCATTGTTTCGAACTGTTTATTGTCTCGAACTGCTAGTGGGCTAAATGAGGGCATCACCATTCTCCAATGTTCAGAGTATATCTCCTTTTTTCAAGTTATAATTTGAGCTCAGTGTCTTTTCGATGATGTACACTTGTTTGGGCCAGTGAGGTGTCATTGAATATGGGCCGAGTAGTAACGCAATGCCAAATAGGTCAATTATGACTCTCAGGCCGGGCTCTCAAAAGATCCTCAAAAAAAAGGCTGGGCTCTCAAAAAAAGAAAAATAAGGACTCTTAGGCCAACATGTGGGCGCCACCGGTGTTTTTGTGCGCTTGCGCACCGAGAGCATATTGGCGCGTGTTCGAAATTCATGCTACCTTTTCACCCCCAATCTCCCGCCCCTCCCCCACCTCTGGAATCTTGATTCCTACTCCAGTTCCCCCAAATCCCCCTCCTGTACTCCCTGTACTCAAGCGCACTATCATGTCGCCAGTCAACGCGGATCTCCGAGCCGGAGATCGTGAGGTCCGTCCTGCCTTCGGGCGCTGCGTGCTGTCGCTCAACAGTGGCATGGCGGCGCTTGACGACCAGTTTGCCGGCAAAGTGCTGATGGTAACCATCAACGGCGACCAACCTCCCGTCTCACTGGACGACCTTGTCAAAGCTCTTGGCATTGCGCACGACATCCAAATAAGTGACTTGCTCATCGAAGTATGTCCGCCACCGGCTGATTTCTTCGTCAGGTTCTGGACAACTTTCGACTGCAGTCGTGTGTTCGAGTCTTCCCGGCGTTTGTTCTGCGATGGCGCGCTGGTGAGCTTTGATCGGTGGCACCCAGGATGGGGCTCAGTGCCCTCTGAGCTTGAGTTTTTAACAAAGCTTACCTTCCACGGCATGCCTCGACATGCTTGGAACAACGAGTCCATGAATGAGCTTATCAACGAACTTGGAGGTGAGCTCGTAAGTATGTTTGTTCCTCCAGACAGCTGGGCTCTGACGGTTATGGCATGGATGAAGAAGCCGTCCACCATACCGAAGGTGATTGGTGTTGAGATACCAGTGCAGGAACCGGGGTTGTACTATTCGTTGCCACCAAGGCCACCGCGGACCATGTTAGGGATGTACCTGTATCGAGTGTTCGTGCATGTCGAAGAAGTGGTCAATCCATCAATCGAAGTCCTGCCGCCGCCGCTGGTGCCAGGGTCCGTCGATGACGTCCATTACAGGAGTCAACGTCAGACTTTCCCCGTGTTGCTCGGAACGATGGATGGCACAGGGCCTACTCCATCGTGCGGCGGAGGCCACTGCTTCTTTGGGAGAAGAGGCAGGGCTGGCTACCTGGATGTGCTCTAATTTGAGGTAACAACTGAATCTTGTCAGATACTACTTAAATCCGAGCTATCAGTGTGAAGCACTGATGTGCCAGTACATTTGATTGTGACCTGTTCTATTTTTGTACCTGAACTTTTTTTAGAAAGGGTTGTACGTCAACTTAATGTGCTAGCAGAACTTATTGTGTTGTCTGTCTGTTTTCTTTGCATAGCATTCAAGATATTTCCCCGTCATTGATAAAGACGATGAACCGTTATGTACGAGTTCGTTGGTTTCAACATAGCCCTACCCGTAGCGATCCACTGCTTCCACCCTGATTGTGCCGCCTGCGTGAAATTTTTGTATGCAAGTTCAGTGTGCTATGATGTTCTATATGATTGTGTCAACTATATAAGTTTTTACTGAGCATCAGCAATGCATATGGCTGAAAGATGTATTTACGAGCATCGACCGATAGGTCTCTCTCTCTCTCTCACACACACACACACACGCACGCACAAGTGGGACCCGTTGAATTATTTTTTCGCTCGTGACAGCTTTTAATTAGGTTCCACTATACTCTAACTTTTTTCTTAAGTTATTAATTGAGCTCAGTGACTTCAAAAAGTTGTACAGAAGCCTTGTTTGGGCCTTTCTGGCGTCGGTGAATGTGGGCTGAGTAGCCATGTAAAGTTGTACTGTACTACACAGGCCTTTTTTTTAACATCAGCAATGCAACTGGGCCGACAGTTATACACAATATCCGGGTCAACTTGTTATTCTCCGCCCCGCTGGGCTGCAAATCTTTCCTAGGAGGGATGCATTAGGCTTAACAAGAAAATGGGCTTTAAGAAATAATAAATGGGATTTAATTATAAAAACTTGGCAGTAACTATAAAAAAATGCACCAAACACGTAATTAGTTTAAAAATATTATTTTTGGATTTTGAAAATTTTAATTTCATTACTTGTTGCGCGCGTAATATTTTGTTGGATTTTTACGTAATACAAATTTATTTTGAAATTATATTTAATCTGACTCGAAATTTCAGGATAAAAATATTTCGGATCCCATCAAAATGTGGGAAATTTTATTGAATTCTGTTTTGAGCGGTTGGTTGAAATTATTAATCGTTGTCCTAGCTAGAAAATGGGCTATACTTTTAACAAACTGTAAAAGGGCTGTAGTAAATTCCATTAGAATTCAAAAATGGGATGTACATTCTTACAAATCGCAAATGGGCTATATGTTCTCTGTCACACACTTGTGGGCCTACTAAGTTGACGCGTATGCAAGGCTTTGTCAACTTATAGTCAACACACGGTTCTAGCAGCAGTGGCCGTTGGATGTCCATCCAATGGATGTCGTGCTTCTTCTTCAATCTCGGATATTCTTGCTTCAGCCGCCCAAAAAATGATTCCTCCCCCTGACATCTGGGGTGCACTGTTTCGGAGGTTGACCTGTGGGCCTACTAAGTTGACGTGCACCAAGGGCTTTGTCAACTTAGTCAATATAAACGATTCTAGCTGCAGTGACCATACGATGTCCATCCAACAGCCGTCGTGCTTCTTCAACCTCTGGTCTTCTTGCTCCAGCCGCACAAACCAGCGCCGGCCATGCCGCCTGCTCCTGCCTCCTGTGTCCGGCTGTGCTGCCACTGCTGGCCATGCCATCCCTCTATACTCACCCACACCTCCTGTTATTCTCCGGTGACGGCAGCCTCACACCGCAGCCAAAGCAGTCAACCCACGTACTCCCCTCCGCGTGGGCATCCACTGCCGCGTCTTCCCCGGCTCCGCGTTGTTCCCTTCCTAGGCCTCGCCGTCGTCCACCGCCTTGGTGCTCTCGGCGCGGCGTGGTCAACATGGTCAACGAAGGACAGCCATCGGAAGAGGACTTTAGGCGGTGAGGCTGACAGCTGGACCCACTAGCTACATCTTTGAACACAAGGAAGTGCCTCCTTATTACTCGCAAAATAAAAACGATTCCTCCCACTGACAGCTGGGACCGACCAGCTATATCTTCGCATGCAAGGAAGTGCGTCCTTATCCTCCCTGACTACTGGGACACCCGATCAAAGCGACGTAGCGTTGTCTGTCTGGTCGCAAACGTGTACGTACATACTGGTCGATCGGTCTATTTCCAAGTATGAACCGTGGCCGAGTAAGTAGCGGCACGTGTCGTTGTAGAGCACCCGACATAGCAGTTCACACAGTCCCGTCTAAGTCTTGTACACGTACGTACAGCCACAGGGCAAAAAATATGGCCACGTACGTACATACGGGCGGGGTCTCGAGCGCATACTCACGCATATATACGGATGGCCAGGGCTTGTGTACATGGAGAGGCAACGGACGGCAGCAACGGCGTCCTGTTCATCAGGCAGTGAACCGGCTGGGTCGGAACGGAGAAACAGCGTCCTGTTCATCGGGAGGCAACCGGCTGGGTTAGAATGCGTCATGTTCAACGGGAGCCAACCGGCTTGGACAGAACAGCCGAAACGGGGTCTGGCGTACCGCAGAACGGAGGAAACGGCCTTCTGTTCGACCGGCCATGGTCGAAACAGGATCCTGTTCATCGGGAGGGGTCTAGCGTACCGCAAAACGGAGGAAACGGACTTGTGTTTGAGTGCCTACGGTCAAAACGGGGTCCTGTTGATCGGGAGGGGTGTGGCGTACCGCAAAACAGAGGAAACAGACTTTTGTTCGAGTGCCTACGATGGAAGCGGGGGTCCTGTTCATCGAGAGGGGTGTGGTGTAGCGCAAAACGGGACTCCACCGGCTACTTTTCATCCACCATCTACTGCCTCGCTCCAGCCTCCATGGGCTACTATTCATCCACCGTCAACCTCCTCCAGCCTCCACCTACGACTGTTCATCCACGACGTCTCCCTCCTGCCTCCACCAGCTACTGTTCATCCACGGGCTCCTGTTCATCCAGCCTCCATCGCTCCTCCACCGGCTACTATTCAACCACCCCTCCACGGGCTACTGTTCATCCAGCCCTCCACTGGCTACTGTTCAACCAGCCCTCCACGGGGTCCTGTTCATCCAGTGGCAACGGCCTCTACTACCACGAGGTCCTGTTCATCCAACCCCCACCGGGAACTGTTCATCCAACCCCCAACAACGCTCACTGTTCATCAAGAGGCAGCAGGTTTGATCGGCTTCAGTTAGCAGCAGTAGCGAAGGAATCGCTCGATCGGGTTCAGTTAACAGCCAGGGATCGAACGATCGCTCGGGTTCAGTAATGCGTAGCATTGCAATCGCTCAGGTTCAGTAGGCGAACGCCTCGCTCGGGTTCAGTTAGAGCCCAACGCCTCGCACCCACGCGCGTACGTGTACGAGAGAAACGTGCAATCCCTCCATGCATTGCTCGACCCCGACCACCCACCGTAACCAGGAACTCAACGATATTTTCCTCGCCCTCGCTTCTACCACGGTTTTTTCTGTCATGGACGGCCCAAAGAATGTCATGCAGCTGCGTCTCCAGCCCGCCCAGGACGAAAAGCCCATTTTCTATCATTATTTTTTGTCATAGAAGTAGGAGCCCACCACATCTATGATGATACCGGGTTTTGTCACAATTATCGTCATAGAAGTGTCATAAGCATGACAGAAATTTTTTTTGTTCGGCCCAAAATGTCACGGATGTGTCTTATTTTTGTAGTGATGGCGGCATTCGCCGGAGCTCGAGGTGGACGATGTAGTCGATCCGGTCGAAGTAGAACTTCCTAGCTCCCACTGCTTGGTGCGGAAGACGAGGTCGTGGTAGACGCCGCCCCTGGACAACCCGAGCAGGCAGGGGAACGCCGGTGGCCACGGTGGAATCGACGGTGCGGCGGCGACAGAGGCGTCCCGGTGAGATCGGGATCGAGGGAAAGAGAGCGTGCGAGGGGGGAAGATATTTGGGCCAACTAGGGAATCGAAGCTGGCGCCCTTATCCTCCCCGCGGCGACTGTAGTGGCGCGGTGGCTGGCAGGGTGTGGCTGGGACGGCGCCCTAGCTCGGTCGCCAGTGCCAGCTGGAGGAGGGAGGTAGGGGCAACCTGGGAGCAGGCTGGGCCGTGCACTGTGGCCATTAGGGCCAGTGGCACAGTGACTTTTAGTTCTTTTCTTTTATCTTTTTTTGTTCTTTAATTCTCTACTGTTTGCATTTTATTTTGGCTCCAACTGAGTTTTGTTCAACATGAAACTTTTCACATAAATAGTAGTCAATGTTTTGTGCTAGCACAAAAGATTTCAAGTGTTTTGTAAATACTTAAGCATTTGTTTATTTCAAAAAAGGCTATTCTAGTTGACATTGGATCACTTTATGATTTCCTAGGGATTTATCTTATGAGCCAAATGAAGTTGGTTCCATCATGACAATGGTCAGGAGAATTTATTAAAATAATGCGAACATTTTAGTTTTACTATTTGAATAAATAAACATTTGACTTGCAAATTTAAATTTGAAATTGAATTTTATTTTTAGACAAGAGGCAATTTGCATAGTGTTCATGATGACATGGCCACCATTAGGGGGAGATTACTGTAGCAGATTCTCGGGGTGTTACAAATCTCCTCTACTACAGGAAATCTCATCCCAAGATTTAAGAGGTGGAGTAAGGGGGAAAGTTCTGATGACGAAATTCTAACAGATTTTCTCATTCTTGGTTGATCTTCCCGAAGAAGTCGATCGCCTTCGTTGATGTCTTCAACTCTCTGCTTCAGGTCATTATGATGAAGTCATCATCCTTCTTTCAAAAACTCCATCGTACTGACGAAAAGGATAAGGGGTAACTTCAGAAGATTGGACCTCTGCAAGGTTGCTTATCTGGTAGATAACATCGGGGAAGGTGGCGGAAAGTAACTCTCGAATTGAAACTTAAGAAAACATTGAGAGTAAAGTAAGAAGGTGCCATAAGAAGTTTCCAGCGGGCAGGCATTCGTTCAATGCCCGAAATAGAGTGTGAAAAGGGGTTCAGAGCAACGGGAATAATACTGCATCTGATACCAAAATAGTTCATCCCTAGGAAGGTGGCTCGTGATTTACATACAAAGCCAAGCGTGGGGAATAACTTTGGAAACAAGGGTGTACAGGAGAGTCAGGTTTCGATCCTGTGGAACTGTGTGTTATGGGCCCACCATGTGGGTCAAAAGTAGGAAGAGTGATGACATCTTGCACGGTCATGATAGCAAGGCATGTCAGAGGATAGCCTGTCAGTTATGTTTGGCAACAACGTTGGTACCAAGGGCGAGGGACGAGAGAACCATTTTCCTGCTCGTTGAAATGAGGCGGACCAATAGGCAAGGTTCTCATCCATCAGCGGTTACCAGAATGTTATCAACAATAGTAACAGGGTCTTGCTGACAGATTTGTACAACCGAGGTGTTTACATAAGCAAGGAAGTATTCATGTGATGTATTGGAGGGAAAGGCAATAATGTTGTCGATCATAACACAAATCCTCGAGGGGCAAGGGTGGTATTTCTTATCATGAATTCGATTGATATCCTGGAAGAAGTCAAAATATTGATGATGATCACGACAAATTTTGTCGAGAGGCTCCATGAAGATGCAATCAACAACGACAACATCAAGCAAAATGAATGATGAAGCAAAAGGTTTTTGGAACCACGAATACGACACTAACTCGGAATCAAGCTTGTTATTCGAGGTGAAACGATATGACGAGGAAGATCAACGTAAGCTTAGCTCATCATTGAAAGTTGTGCTTCGGGAATAAGGACCAGGTAGCACAGTTAAAATTAGCCCAATAATGATGTAGTCGATCAGGCTAGGATTAACGTGATGGAGTATTAAACTTCACAACAACAAGGTACTAGGGGTACTGAATCAGAGTGTTGATTCGATTCACCATTCGGTGTTCCCGGTTGACGACAACCCAGAACCCGTGGAGTGACTATGACATGGAAAGGTACTACTTCATCAGAAATTCATAAGATGTACGGCAATGGCGTGATATCCTTGAGATACCACGGGTAATACTCGAAGGTAGGTCAAAATAGAGGTTGGGCAAGCGTGTTGATCTTCAGAAGGCAAGTACTTTAACTCGTCCAAGAAATGGGATCAAAGAAGAACGATATGGTCGGAACCACAATTGCAAAAGACCAAATCTTAGATATAAGATGAACTTATACCAAGGGGATAATTATTATTACAATAAGCTTCCATGATAGGATCTACATCGTTTCCATTGGCATGAACACAAAGTTCAAGGTCGACTCCCACTTCTCCAATGCATAACCTTTCATTCACTTCTCGCGTTCGATGAAGTTGTAGTGTTGAAACTTTATCTGGCAAAATACCAGAAGAGTATGACTCGTGAAAACTCTCGGGTTCACACGGATTAGGGAAGGCATAGGTTCAACCCATCGGGGCATCTTATGAACCTATTCCACAAACTTCAAGAGTAAATAACACAAGCTCGAAAGCAGAGGACAGTTGACAAAAGCAGAGGATACAATTTACCAAAGGTGTTACATATCCGAGGAAAGACTCACAAAGTTATTTAATATGAAGGACACTGTCGGATAATAATCCAGCAATGGGTCTGGTGGACCGCAAAGAATCTGATGTGAGTATCGATGTTCAACTGGAAGAAGAAATAAAGCAAGGGCATTGGATTATAGGAATATCTGGACAATTTCGAAGCTTAAATACAAGGAAGTTATGATTTCCAAAATGGGGGATTAGAAGCAGAGGCTCTGATCAAAGGACAAGTTAGTTGGATAGACATAGATCGACAATCAATCAAGGTTTGAATTGCCGAGATCCAGCTCATGTCCGGAGTGATGTCTGAGCCGAAAGGACGGATTCTAGTTTTGACTGATAATTGTGACCATTCACAAACATATCAAATCAAAGTCTCCTAATGACGATGACTAATGGTACTAATGAATATTGCTAGACATATGGAACGCAACCATAATGCAAGCAGACAAGTATTTGCAGGGCAATAGTTGGTAGAGGATTACCGGAAGATCGAATAGTATTCCAAAGTATTTTGTGAAACACATGAACAACTGGGGAAGAACGGATATTCGATAAGTGCAAGGAATTGTCCGTAGGGGTATTAATGTGGCAAGAAACTGCAGAGCAGTAGGCATAAAGGATTCTTAAAAGTCGGAGAATAATTTGATGTATATTGTAATAACAAGAGCAATTAGGAATGAAAGTATGAACGACAAGTGTATGCAGTTATCCATAGGGGTTGACAGTGGAAGGGAATTGCAAAAACCGATGAGCACATGTTCTCGGGAGAACATCGGGGAGTGTCTTCGAAGCCTTCTGGTGAAGCAGGCGATCATCAGGAATGAAGGGCTCTTCGGGAGGAAGTAGTTACGAGAACCTAGAGTTAGATTTAGGAAAATCTTTAACCTGAATAGAAGAGAGATCAGAGTCCCAGAGTAAAGACGAGGAATAAAAGATCCTAATACCACCCATTTGTGATGTGGGCCCGTAAGCCACACAACAATGTTAGTAAAAGTTTTCCAGAGACTAGACTCAACTTCGGCCAAGGAGTTGGAAAGGGGGCTACCTACACGCAGTCGGCTCTGATACCAACTTGTGATGCCCCCGATTCCATCGTACACTAATCATACACGCAAATGTGTACGATCAAGATCAGGGACTCACGGGAAGATATCACAACACAACTCTAGACACAAATTAAAATAATACAAGCTTTATATTACAAGCCAGGGGCCTCGAGGGCTCGAATACAGAAGCTCGAATACAAACGAGTCAGCAGAAGCAACAATATCTGAGTACAGACATAAGTTAAACAAGTTTGCCTTAAGAAGGCTAGCACAAAAGTAACAATGATCGAAAAGGCAAGGCCTCCTGCCTGGGAGCCTCCTAACTACTCATGGTCGTCGGCGGCCTCCACGTAGTAGTAGGCACCCTCGGTGTAGTAGTAGTCATCGTCGAAGGTGGCACCTGGCTCCTGGGCTCCACCATCTGGTTGCGACATCCGAGAAGAATGGAAAAGGGGAAAAGAGGGAGCAAAGCAACCGTGAGTACAAATCCAAAGTACTCGCAAGCAAGGATCTACACTACATATGCATCGGTATCAATGAAATGGGAA
The DNA here is from genome assembly GCA_011799875.1 of Thinopyrum elongatum. NCBI lineage: Eukaryota > Viridiplantae > Streptophyta > Magnoliopsida > Poales > Poaceae > Thinopyrum > Thinopyrum elongatum. The sequence goes on along the minus strand of CM022298.1, from coordinate 487,463,169 downwards.
GTATCTGTGGACCGAACTGCAGGATGCCAAAAGAGAAGGGGAAAGCCTAGCCTATCGAAGACTAGCATCTTCAAGCATCTTGCATCATCAGAAGAGATAAGAGTAGCATATTATAATATTAGTAAGTATGTTATAACATCACCCAGAGATCACTTCCTCGACTCCCTGCGAGAAAGCAATCCCGGAGCCATCATTTCCATTACATGCCTCGGCATCCAGTTCTAGTTGTATCGATCGGGATACAACTCCGAGTGTCCGTTACCATGGACACGGCTATTCGAATAGATATAATTCCCTGCAGGGGTGCACCAACTTACCCAACACGCTCGATCAACTCCGGCCGGACACACCATCAGGTCATGACCGGCCTCGATCGATCAACACATTGTAGTCCTACCTAGGCTCAATAGAGAGGCCAGCACGCCGTCTACATCCTAAATGCGAATGGGTCATGGGCCAATCGTCGTTTGCAATCCTGTGTGTTGCGAACGCGGCGGGTGAGCAGATCTAGCCCCCTTATACAAGTGCAGGCTTAACCAGTCCAACCCGGCACGCGCCACTCAGTCGCTGACGTCAGTGAGCTTTTGGAAGAATCGTACGACGTAGAGTGCCCATACTTATTCCCGCGTGGTGGTTAGTGCGAAAAGGCCAGAGGCCTACTTGGATCAAATATCCGAACCGTTAGTGTCTTGGTAGCGTGCGGTAACGAGCAGAGACTCACGATCATGTGACCCCCTCGCCCCGTCTCATGGACTTACGACAAGGGCCCGGAATGCCCGACCGTGCCGCATAGAAATCTCGCGGGTACCCTCCAGGTCAACCTGAGTACACATCAACTCGCGGGTACCCCTCAGGGCCGACCCGACTTCAGTAACATGGTTCTGTGGTAAAGTCAAAGTAATCGTGTATCCAAAACAGCAAGGGGGGAACCCGAGGAATCACCCTCGATGGATTCCCACTCGAAGTAACCGTCAAGGTGGAGTTGGAGGAATCACCCTCGATGGTCCACACTTGAGGGGTTGCACGACAGAGTCGTTATCGGAAGTGGTGAAGGAGGAATCACCCTCGATGACCATGACCGATTAACTACAATACAGAGTTAACATCAGAAGTGCTATACGAGGTATCACCCTCGGCACTCGATAGTAACCCTGGAGTGTCGTACAACTAAGGGGTGTGATGTGATGTGTCGGGCTCTGGACATCGATCACGTTGATCGAGTCATCGGTCATCAAGCGGGGGCAACTGAGACAAGGTGATGGGTTACTAGTGGATCACTAACCAGCCTATACTAAGCAGTTTAGGATAAGCAGGTAAGGTATGAAAGCAGGTAACAAAAACAGGCTATGCATCAGAGCAGGATCATACAACAACACTAGCAGTTCTAATGCAAGCATGAGAGGGAAAGAAATGGGCGATATCGGAATGATCAAGGGGGGTTTGCTTGCCTGGAAGCTCTGCAGGCAGATACGGACCCTCGACGGTGAAGTAGTCGATCACCGGATCAACAATGTTCTCGGGGTCTACCGGAGAAGGAGGGGGAAGAAACAATAAATGACTGGCATACAAATGCAATAGAAAACAATACATGACATTAAGCTATGCTAGTGGTGACCTAACGCAGTGCTACGTGTTACAGACGGAGCGGGAAAATATCCGCGAATAATTTCCTGGCTCCCGGCAATTATCGGACAGGCGAACCGGAGGGGAAGGTTCCAAGTTTGTAGTTTTAGAGGCATGTGACAGGTATGTGGATAGCATAATCGGATTCGTCAAATTTTTCTGATCATTTTTTATATATAAATTATTTTCATCTGACTTACGGTTGAATTTATATGATTTTTTAAAGTTTTACACAATTTTTGGAAATTCTGGAATATATTTAACTCAAAAAGGTTAAAAGATTAATGCCTATTTGCACCCAGAAGTGTACCCACCAGAGGGGCTGACTAGTGGGCCAGGTCAACTGCCCAGTCAGCAGTTGACTGGTCAGCTGGGCTCGTCGGGTGCGGCCACGCACGGGCCTGCTTGTGCGGGTGGGAGCGCAGCCACGGCATGGTCACGGGGAGACGCGGGCAGCTGGAGACGGCGCGGTGGCGCCCTTATCCTCCCCGCGGCGACTGTAGCGGTGCGGTGGCTGGCAGGGTGTGGCTGGGATGGCGCCCTGGCTTGGTCTCCATTGCCAGCTGGAGGAGGGAGGTAGGGGCGACCTGGGAGCGGGATGGGCCGTGCACTGCGGCCATTAGGGCCCAGTGGCACAGTGACTTTTAGTTCTTTTCTTTTATCTTTTTTTGTTCTTTAATTCTCTATTGTTTGCATTTTATTTTGGCTCCAAATGAGTTTTGTTCAACATGAAACTTGTCACATAAATAGTAGGCAATGTTTTGCGCAAGCACAAAAGATTTCAAGTGTTTTGTAAATACTTAAACATTTTTTATTTCGAAAAAGGCTATTCTAGTTGACATTGGATCACTTTATGATTTCCTAGGGATTTATCTTATGAGCCAAATGAAGTTGGTTCCATCATGACAATGGTCAGGAGAATTTATTGAAATAATGCGAACATTTTAGTTTTACTGTTTGAATAAATAAACATTTGACTTGCAAATTTAAATTTGAAGTTGAATTTTATTTTTAGACAAGAGGCAATTTGCATAGTGATCATGATGACATGGCCACCATTAGGGGAAGATTACTGTAGCGGGGTCCATCTAAATCATATTGCTAAAACCCTAAAAACCTTGCTGCAATTTATTTACTTTTATTTTCTTTTGCAATTTATATATCTCCCACTATCAGATTTGATCCTTGCAATTAATGAGTACAAGGGATTGACAACCCTCTTGCCCGCGTTAGGTCCAAGTATTTACTCGTGTCTGTAGGTACTGCTAAAGGTCGTTTGCCTGGATCTCCTATTGGTTCGATAAACCTTGGTTCTTAACTAGGGGAAATACTTTCTGCTACTATACTACTTCACCCTTCGTCTTCGGGGAAATCCCAACACCTATCACAAGTAGCATTTTACTGTCCACATTATGTCATCATGCTTATTGCAATACTCTATTTCTTGTAAACTTAATACTCGAGATGCTGCTGGATAGCGGTCTTATAGTGGAGTATTAGTGGTAGAGGCAGTTGAATAATGGTCTACTTATCACAAACGTAGTTCCGATATGATATTATACCATGAATGATCATAGTCATAAATACAAATATTGCAATTTAATCGCTGTCCAACTATAATTTGTTCACCACACCACACTTGTATGCTTGAGAGAGATGCCACTAGTGAACCTATGGCCCTCTAAGTCTATTCTCCATTACTGAAATCTTTATTACAATTAATATTCTTTTAATGTACCGCTTCACCTTTCTAACAATTATCATTATCTCATGCAATTTAATCTTGTAACTAGCAGGACAAGAAGCTTGACAACAATCTTGATGTGTTGGGGACAAGTTTGTTTTGTGTTGTGTGTACATATGCCAGTGACTTTGTTTGCGGGGAGAACTCCTTATGGTTTGACAAAACCTTGGTTCTCTAATCAAAGGAAATACTTATTGCTAGGTTACATCACCCTTACACTAGGGGGATACCCAACCACTGTTACGAGAGATCACATACGTGCTTGAATTTCGATGGTCGCTAGGACATGAGGAAGGGTCGGCGAGCTTCGACATGACACAATGGAGATGATGGTGGCATCGGCGGTGTTGATTTCTTCCTCTATTGTTGGTGGTGAATGAATGGAATGATGACGACGTTGTTGACCTTCGGGTTCTCATCGTAGTGCTTGATTCCGTGTGCTCCTAGATGCGGGAGAGGATCAGAGAGGTAGAGGGGTTTGAGGAAAATTGAATGGAAGCAAAAGTAATGGCATAGGCTCACAACGCTCGTCGGAATTGTGTAGTGGCGGTGGGGGCAGAGTCAGTGGTTCAAGCTTGGAATCAAGCAGCCTAGCGGCAGAGTGGTGGCGCCCAAGTTGGGGATCAAGAGAGGGGTGCTAGAGGAGCTCAGGCTTGCACATTAGCAATGTGGGGAAGGTGGGAATCATGGGTGTCCCTGAGTCTAACGTATGAGCAAGTAGGCCGAAGGTTGAAGGTGGAGTTAACGTGTGGGGCTCGTGTGGTAGTGTGTGAGAGAGAGAGATAGTGAAAGAGAAGTGGTAGTGGGGCAGGCGTGAGCTATTGGATCAAGGTCTGAAGGTTGTGATTATAATGCAACATACCAGTTCATGATCTGACAATGAAGGTAGGGGAGGTGATTGCGGTGCTCTCAGTGACTTTCGAACAACACTATAAGATAGGCAAATACTTGTTCTAAATTAGTATGTACTCACATATGAAATATATGGCAAAAAATAATTTCATCCTTAAATGTGGAAGATTGTTGACTACATATCTTGGTTCTCTATTCAAGACTTCCGGTTTTTAGTTGATTCAATTGAAAATGGATGTAATTTTAGAACATACTTAATGCAAAACTATTGGATAAGGTGTGAACTCGATATTTATTGTTCAAAACTTGTCTTCTATATAAGGGGAGTTCATCTCCTCATATATCCCACTAACCCATAGTTATGCAGGAACACAAACAAATATATACCTTATGGTTGATCCTTGAAGTTTCCCATTTGTAGTAGTTAGTCACCTAGTTGTCCACTTGGGTATGCCAAGGAGGGAGAAGTGGTTGAGTGTCCATTTCATTGAGGAAAACAAAGAGCACAATGCCACTTTCTTCAAGCAGAGTCATGGTTTGTTCATGGGTGCAATTGAGATTTTCCTTTTATCGAGGAAGAATGAAAGCAAGATTCATACATTTGGGACACCATTGGTGAAACCCATTGTTCATGCTATCTTACTGGGAGGCCCACCTACCAAGTCGTTCACCAACGAGACGACGAATGTTAGGATTGCATTATTGTAGAATGAGGTGGTTCTGTTGGACAATGAGAATGCGATGGAGGGTAAGGTAGAAAAATTCCCCCTCGCAACTTATCAACAAGGTCCAAACTAAGAACTTAGGTATTATAGCAAACTATATCTTCTTCAAGGAAGAAGATGTTTGTCTTGAAGATCTAAACAAGCTCTTCGATGAACTCTTGCGAGTTTGAGAGGACACTAGATGTCGGTTACTTGGGTGACCAACATATTGGATTCCAATACATTGGTGGAAGCAAGTAGTGACCGACGTCTCATGTACTCGCAGACATATGCAATAGTTCATCAAAGAGCTTGCTGAGATCTTCAAGACTAGGATCTTCTTCCCTGTAGAAGATATAGTTTGCTACCATACTTGGGTTCTCATTTTGGATTTTCTTGGTATGTTGGAGGGCTAGTTTTGTTTATTACCCTCCAATGCATTCTTAGTGTCCAACGGAGCCACCTCATTCTACAACAATGAAATCCTAGCATATGTTGCCTCGTTGGTGAGTGACTTGGTAGGTGGACCTCCCAATAGGAAAGCATAACCAATGGTTCATGAATATCATCCCAAATGCATGCATATTTTCATCCTTCTTTGATACAAAGAAAATCAACATGAGTATGAGGACAGAGAGGTCACCAGCAGCCTTGAAAAAACCATGAATCTGCTTGAAGAAACTGGCATTGTCTCTTTGTTTTCCTCAATGAAATGGAAACTACTTTGTAGGTGTAATAGGATAAGTTGTCAAGAATAAAAATAGAAGTACTTAGCTAGATAGTAAAAGTTAGTTTGTTTTAGTAGTGAACTTTTTGTAACACTGGGAAAGATTGTCCATACGCAATTGAATATGATATGTGTGATACTTATCATATGCAATGAGGGAGAGTCATACGCTAACATACTTCCTGTACTTGGATCACATGCACTTATGATTGGAACTCTAGCAAGCATATGCAACTACTAAAGGTCATTAAGGTAAAACCCAAATGTAGCATTAAGTAACAAGTCCTCTTTAATCCCATATGCAACAACCCCCTTACTAAGCTTCTGTAACTATTTGCAACCCACTATAAGCGAATCATGAATGTATTGCAACACCCTACATCGGTAATCCCACACACTTGCACGACACGGAGGGTACCATAGGACATCACCATATTAACATAGAACTCATATCAATCACACTATACCACAATTAACCCGTAGGACAAAAGAAATCTACTCAAACATCATAGGATGGCAACACATCACTAGATAATAATATGTGGCATAAAGCACCATGTTTAAGTAGAGATTACAACGGAGATAAGAGGTTTTACACCACTGCTTAAAGGGGGAGAGGTGGTGATTACGACGGCGAAGTTGTTGGTGTAGATCGCCGTCATGATGGTTCCCCTGGCGGCGCACCGGCGCCACTGAAAGAGAGGGGGAGAGAGCCCCCCTCCTTCTTATTCTTACTTGGCCTGCCCCATAGATGAGAGGAGGGTTTCCTCTCTAGTCCATCGCCGCCATGGCTCCCAGAGGGAAGGAGCCCCTCCGAAATTTGATCTCTCTTTGTGTTTCTCTTCTATGTCATGTTCCTGTTTTCTAGCCCTTCATCGTTTCTTATATTCTCAGGGGTCCGTAACTCCGATTGGGCTGAAATTTTAATGCGATTTTTATCCAGAAATTATCTTTCTTGCAGAGAAAGAAGGGCCCCAACCAACTTAAGGGGGAGCCAAGAGCCTGCCCGGCACACCCTAGGGTTGGGGGAACATCGTCTGTGCTTGTGACTCCCTTGAGCGTCATCTCGTGTTGATTTCCCCCAAAAATCACATATATTCCAAAAAAAATTCGTAAATTTTTATCGCGTTTGGACTCCATTCGATATGGATTCTCTGCGAAACAAAAAACATGCAACAAATAATAACTGGCACTGGTCACTGGATCAATATGTTAGTCCAAGAAAATCATATATATTGTTGCCAAAAGTATGTGAAAGTTGTAAAATAATGGCATGAAACAATCAAAAATTATAGATACGACGGAGACGTATCATATATTTTGAAACATAATGATTGTCTTCTAGTATTCCTGGTTATTATTATGGTGATATCAATTACTTCATCGTTTCTCAGTATTCATACCATAATAGATTAGACGATAAACATGTTAGGCAGCATTCAACATCAAAAATTATGTTTTTACCATTTACCTACTCGAGGACTATGACGCCCCCGGGTCAATCGTGCACTAATCATACACGCAAATAGACATGATCAAGCCTAAGGACTCACGGGAAGATATCACAACACAACTCTAAAACATAAATAAAGTCATGCAAGCTTTATATTACAAGCCAGGGGCCTCGAGGGCTCGAATACATAAGCTCGGATACAAGCGTCAGCAGAAGCATCAGATATCTGAGTACAGATATGAAACAGAAACATATAAGTCTTTAGAAAGGCGGGGCAAAACAAAAGCTACGATCGAAAGGCGCAGGCCTCCTGCCTGGGACCCTCCGAACCTACTCCTGGTCATCGGACAACTCATAGTAGTAACCACCCTCGGGGTAGTAGTAGCGATCATCGGCAGGGGCAGCTGTCTTAGGGGGCTCCGTCATCTGGTTGCACCAAAAGGATATGGGGGAAAAAGAAAGCAAAGCAACCGTGAGTACTCATTCGAAGTACTCAGCAAGCAAGAATCTACACTACATAAGCAACATTATCAGAGGAAGGCTATATATGTGGACTGTGCTGCAGAAATGCCAGAATAGAGAGAAGGCCTAGTCCTATCGAAGACTAGCATCTTCAGAGGTCTTGCAGCATTAGAAGAGTGTAGATTAGTGCAATATAAAGTAGTAGTGTTATCAACCTCACCCAGAGATCCTTCCTCGACTCCCTGTGAGAAAGTAATCCCAGAGCCATACAGTCATCAACCTCGCCCAGAGATCCTTTCTCGACTCCCTGCGAGAAAGTAATCCCAGAGCCATACTATCCATTTCTCATCACAAGTTTCCAGTTCTAGTTGTATCGATCGGGATACAACTCCGAGCGTCTGTTACCAAGGATCCGGCTATGCATAGATTAGTTCTTCCCTACAGGGGTGCACCAACTTACCCACCACGCTCGCTTAACTCCGACCGGACACACTTTTCTGGGTCATGCCCGGCCTCGGCCAGACGACACACCGCAGCCCTACCTAGAGCTCAAGAGAGAGGTCCCCGCCGGTCTACAACCTAAGCGCTCAGGGGTCTTGGGCCATCGCACTATGCACTCCGGGTCGTTGTGTACAGGGTGGATACCAACACCGCCTCGGATGGTCGGCACGATCCGACCGTGCCACAATGCTGAACTGGACGTCTGACAGATCTTTCAGTTGATGCCACGATGCAGAGTACCCATATTTATTCCCGTGTGATGGTTAGTTTTATCGGGCCAGAGGCCCACTCGAATCAAATATCCAAATCGTAGTGTGTTGGTAGTGCGGTAATGAGCAGAGACTCACGATCGATGTGACCCCGTCGCCCCGTCTCGAGGACTTGCGGCAAGGGCCAAGAATGCCTGGCCACGCCTCGTATTCATCACTCGGGCACCGTTCAGGTCAACCCGTCTCGCAAAAGACTATTGGGAACTCAGGTCCACCTCTACTGGGTGGTACCACCTGTCCATCCAGTCCTGCAGTAAAAGTAACTCCCTCGGGTCCCCCTCGGGGCCGACCCATTTCTAACAAGGTTCAGGGGTAAAGTCACAGTAACCGTGTGTCCATAACATCAGGGGAATCCGAGGTATCACCCTCGATGGATGCCCACTCGATGTAACCGTCAAGGTGAAGTTAGGAGGAATCACCCTCGAGGTTCACACTTGAAGTGCTGCGCGACAGGGTCATATCGGAAGTGGAGAAGGAGGAATCACCCTCGATGACCACGACCAAATAGCTAGTCTACGGAGTTAACATCAGGAGTGCTATACGAGGTATCACCCTCGGCACTCGATGGTGACGCTGCAGTGTCGTACAACTAAGGGGGGGTGTTGTGCAGTGCCGGGGTCTGGCTGTCGATCCCGTTGATCGAGTCATCTAATAATCCAGCGGGCCAACTGGGGACAAAGTGGGGTCTCTGGTAGGTCTCTACCCAGCCAATACTAAACAGTTTAGGATAAGCAGGTAAGGTTTCAATAGCAGGTTACAATAAACAGGCTATGCATCAGAATAGGTTAAACAGTAGCAGCAGCAATTTCTAATGCAAGCATGAGAGAGAAAGAATAGGCGATATCGGTATGCTCAAGGTGGGGGTGCTTGCCTGGTTGCTCGACGGCAAAGGCAAATTCGTCAACGATGTCGTCACACTCCTGAGCTGCGTCGGTCTTGGGAAATGCGTCTGTAGCGGGGTCTACCGAGAGAGGGAAGAGGGGGAGGAAACAGATAAATACAAGGCAAACATATGCAACATAGAGCAGGCTATGCTAACGTGCAGTGCAGGGTTGCCTAAAGACATCTCTAAACCATATTAGTTATTTTAGGATTAAAGTTGGATTTATTAACCAGTGTATATGCACTATTCATCTATCAGAAATAGGCTAAAAGTTGCGGGTTCACCTCTTTAGAGGGTCCCGACACGGAAACAGAGGGCACGGTCAGCTTCGTCTCGTCGTTCTGATCAACTTTCATGTACAAAGTTTTTCGATCCGAGCTACGGTTTAATTTATATGAATTTCTAAAGTTTAAATCATTTTCTGGATTTATTTAATTAATTTAAATCAACATTATCCAGAACAGTGTCTGATGATGTCAGCATGACATATTGGTGACGTCAGCAGTCAATAGGGGCTTACCAGAGTCAAACCTGACAGGTGGGTCCCACTGGGACCCACATGTCAGCCTCTGTACCTAATTAACATGGTTAACTTAAACTAATTAACTTAATTAGATGGTGGGCCCTACTGGTCAGTGGGTGATTAGCATTTTAATTCACTAATTAATTAATTAAATGATTATTTATTTATCTAAATTCGTTTAATGAAGCGGGGCCCACATGTCATTGACAAGGGGCCGGCCAGGTCAGCGGCTGACCAGGTCAACGGGTGAGCGGGCCCACGTGTCAGTGGCACGGCGGGCCCCACCGGTCAGTCCATGTCGGATGCCACCGGCGTAGACGCCAGAGAACACTCCGGCGACCAAATTTGCGGCGGCCGAACGCTGGAGTTGCTCGGAATCGAGCTACGGGCATCATTCGCAGCGCGCTTGGGCGCGTTCGAAAGCTGGGAATGAGCCGCATCCAACTGGGCTAGCACGACGACTCGGGGATGGCCGGACGGTGAGGTTTGGCGGAGGCCGAACTACGGCGAACTCGCGCGCGTCGAAATTAGGACAAAAACGAGCGGCGCCCTACTCCTACAGCACCTACACTACGCCACAATCACGGTGGCGCGCTCGATGGAACGAGACGGACGATGCAGCGACGGCTACGAGCAGCACGGCAGAGCAGAGGCACGGCCATGGCAGGCGCAGTGGTTACAGCTATGGGGAGAGGCCGAGGAGAGGGGGAGGTCGTAGCGGCTGCTCACTGGGCCATGCCGGTGTGCACAAGTGGGCTCAGGGTAGCTCGATGTCGCCGGAATCGACGCCGGGGCCGCGGCGGCCGAAGGTTGAAGACGAAGAAGATCCGGCGCTGGAGCGGCTCCCGCCTTGAGATCATCGGAACAGACGAAGCAGCAGACAGCCGCGGAGCTCGGGGACACGTCAGGGCGGCGATGAGGGCTCAGTGGCCGTGGCTAGGCCAGAGCCATGGCGGCGGTGGCGTTCGGCCGCGATGGGGAAAAAGGGAGAGAGGGAGAGAGAGTGGCGAGGGGGCCGCCAGGGGGTCGCGGGGCCTCGCCCTTATCCACCACGGCGAGCGCAGGCGCGCGCTGTCGAGCAGGCGAGCAGGGGGGCCAGGGCGCGGCGTGCGGGCGCGGCGACAGCGCGCGCGCGGTGAACAGAGGAGGTAGGGGACGGCGCCAGGCGGGCTGGGCCTCCCTGTAGCCACTTAGGCCCAGGCACATGGGCCCTTTTTCCTTTTCTTCTATTTTCCTTTCTGTTTTTCTTTTATTTTTCAGTTTTGCAAAATGTTTAGCCACCAATTAAGTTTTGCAAAATATGTGGCTTAGCCCAATATTTACAGTGCAATATTAGTCATTGCTAGAAAATGGTTTGAAGTCCATATCTTTTCATTTGGATTTTTATTAAATGAATATGGATTAAATATCTCTGTTTTGTTGCTGTTAGAGGCACATAATTAATTTAGTATATGTTGATTATAATTTTAGAATTGTCTCTGGATTATTTACAATATTATGAACATTTTAGTTTCTGGATTTGAATAACTTTTATTTTATCTTTAAATTAATTTGAAGTTTGAATTATGAGTTTGAAATGCAATATGATGCAAATGATGATTAGGCACTGTTAAACTTGCTGACATGGCATTAACTAAGGGTGATCACTGTGGTTAATTACATGGGGTGTCACAATTCTCCTCCACTAACAAGAATTCTCGTCCCGAGAATTAAGAGGTAGAAGGGAAAAGATCGGGGTATTCCGCACGAAGATTATCCTCGCGTTCCCAAGTGGCTTCATCTTCAGTATGATTAGACCACTGCACTTTGAGGAACTTGGTCGTCTTCTGACGGGTTCGACGTTCAGATTCATCGAGGATGCTGATCGGATGCTCCTTATAAGAAAGATCATCATGCAATTCGAGCATCTCGTGATCCACTGCGCGGTGCGGAGATTCCTTGAAGCAACGACGAAGTTGCAACACATGGAAAACGTCGTGGATATGAGAGAATTGCGGTGGCAACTCCAATATATATGCCACCTGACCACGTCTGGCAAGAATGCGAAAAGGACCAATGTAGCGTGGAGCTAACTTGCCCTTGATTCCAAAGCGGTGAGTGCCCTTCATAGGAGTGACACGTAGATAAGCTTGATCACCAGGTTGATAAGTCAAACCCCATCGTTTGCGATCGTAATTGCTCTTATGGTGGTCTTGAGCCGCCTTGAGATTTTCTCGAACAATACAGACTTGCTCTTCGGCGTGTTGAATAATATCCGGACCCACGAGCGGTCGTTCCCCAGTTTCTGACCAATTCAGAGGGGTCCGACACTTACGTCCATAAAGTACTTCAAAGGGAGCCATTTTCAAGCTGGCTTGATAGCTGTTGTTATAAGAGAACTCGGCATACGGGAGAGATTCTTCCCATTTCTTGCCGAAGGATATAACACAAGCTCGAAGCATGTCTTCAAGCACTTGATTAACTCGCTCGACTTGGCCTTGGGATTGGGGGTGATAAGCTGGACTCCAGGTAATATGAGTTCCCATAGCTTGTTGGAAACTTTCCCAGAACCTTGAAGTGAAAAGGCCGCCACGATCTGAACTGATCTCCTTCGGAATACCATCAAGTGATACAATTCTGGAGATATATAACTCTGCTAACTGACTAGCAATGATCGTCTCTTTGACAGGCAGAATGTGTGCAACCGTAGAAAGTTGGTCGACGACGACAAGAATAGCATCGTGACCCTTCTGTGACTTGGGAAGGCTAGTAATGAAATCCATTTGCACTTTATCCCATTTCCATAGAGGAATAGGAAGAGGTTGCAGAATTCCAGCAGGCTTCTGATGTTCTGCTTTAACGCGACGACACACATCACATTCAGCAACATATCGAGCAATGTCCTGCTTCATTTTGGACCACCAGTACCTTTGACGGAGATCACGATACATCTTGGTGCTACCCGGATGAATAGACAATGGTGTGTCATGTGCCTCCTTCATGACCTTGTCAGTCATAAGCTCGAAGCGAGGTACCACAATGCGGTCTCTGAAATACAAGGTTCCATCTTCAGACAGCGAGAAATCCCTGTACTTTTCCAGGTGAAGATCTTTCTTCATCAGATCAATTTCAGCATCTTTAGCTTGCGCATTCTTAACAGCTTTCTCAAGATCTGGTTGTATCACAAGGTTATTAAGAGAACCCTGTGGAACAATACACATATTTAGCTTGCATAGTTCTTCAAAAAGACGAGGTTGAGCTCGCCTAACCATGAGGTTGTTGCAATAGGACTTGCGGCTTAAGGCATCAGCCATCACGTTAGCCTTGCCAGGGGTATAAGAAATACCCAAATCATAGTCCGTAATGGCCTCCATCCATCTTTGCTGACGGAGGTTTAGAGATGGCTGAGTGAACAAGTACTTCAGACTTTTATGATCTGTGTAGATCTCGCAACGATTACCGAGGAGGTAATGTCGCCACAACTTCAATGCATAGATGACAGCAGCTAATTCGAGATCATGGACCAGGTAGTTCTCTTTATGAGGACACAACTGTCGAGAGCCATAAGCAATCAACTTACGCTCTTGCATTAGGACACAACCTAATCCTTCACGGGATGCGTCACAATAAATCATGAAGTCTTTGCGAGAATCTGGAGGAGCCAGTACTGGGGCAGATGTTAGCTTGTCTTTGAGTGTTTGAAAACTTTCCTTACATTTTTCTATCCACTCAAACTTAACGCCCTTGTGAAGCAGATCAGTCAAAGGCTTAGCATCTTTTGAAGAATTCTTGACAAAGCGACGGTAATAGCTTGCAAGACCGAGAAAACTTCTCACTTGCTTGACGTTCTTCGGAGGAGTCCAGTCAAGAATAGCCTGAACCCGCTTCGGGTTAACAGCAATTCCATCCTTGGAAATCACATGACCAAGGTAGGTTACTTCAGAAAGCCAAAATTCACATTTGGAATACTTGGTATAGAGCTGGTGTTCTCGGAGTCTTTCCAGTACAAGGCGAAGGTGTTCAGCATGTTCTTCCTTATTCTTTGAATAAACCAGAATATCATCTAGATATACCACGACGAACTTGTCGAGGTAATCCATGAAGATGTAATTCATCAGACGGGAGAATGTAGCTGGAGCATTTGTTAAACCAAATGACATGACCATGTACTCATAAGAGCCATAGCGAGTAACAAATGCAGTCTTGGGAATATCCTCTTCATGAACACGGATCTGATGATAACCCAACCTCAAGTCAAGTTTAGAAAACACCGATGATCCAGCAAGTTGATCATACAAATCATTGATCCTGGGAAGCGGATATTTGTTCTGGATTATGGCTTGGTTAATAGGCCGATAATCCTGAACCAATCGGTTAGTTCCATCCTTCTTCTTAACAAAGAGTGAAGGTGCTCCCCAAGCAGAAGAACTTGGACGGATAAATCCTTTGCGGAGTGATTTGTCGATTTCCTCCTTAAGCTCGAGAAGGTGGTGCGGAGGCATCTTATAAGGATGCTTCGCAATAGGAGTTGTGCCTGGTTTCAAGTCGATGACAAACTCGACAGCTCTAACAGGGGGTATTCCTGGAAGTTCTTCCGGAAAGATATCTTGAAAATCATGAACGGGAACGTTCTCGATGCCTTCAAGAGGTGAAGCATTCAATGCATTCAGAGCATATATCTGGCTCTCAGCATCCTGAGTTATTCGAGCTGAGTATTTGACTGTCTGCAGAAGGGTGAGTGAGCTGGACTGTCTTAGTAGCACAATCAATCAAAGCATTGTGGGCGGTCAACCAGTCCATACCGAGAATGATGTCTATGTCGGAAGGTCCAAGTACAATGAGAGAAACCGAAAAAAGTAGACCTCCAATCTCGATGTGGTTGTGAGGGCTTACCATTGTGGTTTGCCACTTGGATCTCGGGGACTGAACCATTAGAGGAGTGGGTAATTCTTCCAGGTATAACTAATGTGACTGAGCAAATTGTTGGGACACAAAAGCATGCGATGCTCCTGAATCAAAGAGAACAGAGGCTGGTACTGAATTCACAAAGAGTGTTCCCAGCATGATAGTCGGTTCCTTCTGAGCCTTTTCAGCATTGACATGATTGGCATGGCCAAGTACAACAACAGACGGTATGATATTACGGTTTTTGAATTGGCGGTTTCGATAACTCTTCTTATGACCAACAGGAGGACAAGATGCATTCTGATCATCATGGGATGGAGCCACAACATTGGACTGTCCACCCTGAATCGTTAGCTGTCTCGGCGGCGGAGGCAGACGAGGTGCAACATAAGACGGCCTGGGCGTTGGAGCAGGTCGATGATGTACATTGTGCGGAATCCACACTCGACGTTTCTGAACAGGCTGACCCGAGGATGAGCCAACATCACGAGTGCGCTTGAGCGACTCCTGGTACTTAGTCAGAGCAGTTTCACCCTGGAAAGATTGGCTGACAAGTGTTGTGAAGTCTGTGCAATCATGGACAGCAAGTGCAAGGTTTATATCAGTACGCAGTCCTTCACAGAATTTCTCCTGCTTGCGTGCGTCAGTGCAGACGTCATCTTCAGCCTAGCGGGACAATCAAGAAATTTCCTCTGATATTCATCCACAGTCATTGTGCCTTGCATGAGTTTGCGGAATTCCTGCTTCTTCTGGTCCTTCAGACCTTGAGGAATGTGCCGTGCACGGAAAGCTGACTGAAATTCCTGCCAAGTAGTTACAGTTCCAGCAGGCAACATACCCTTGTGGCTTTCCCACCATTGGGCAGCTGGACCCTTCAGGTGGAATGTCGCAAATGTGACGTAACTGGCTGGGGCAATGTTAGCTGACTCCATCTCAAACAGGATGTCACGAAGCCAATCATCAGCATCCATAGGATTTGTGGAGTTGCGAAAAACAGACGGGTTGAGGCGCACAAATTCTTGCAGTGTTATTGGGGTAGGCTGTTGATGAGCATTCTGGTTTGGGAACTGAGCCAATATCCCGGTCATAACCTGACGGTTCAGTTCAAACTGCTGCATCATTGCGGCAATATAAGGTGGAGGTGGAGGATCGTCAACCATCCTGCCAAATCAACAGGGGCAGTTAGCAAGAAAAACTACATGTGTATGGAGTTATTCATGAAGTAACACGGGAATGAATGAGAAGGGCATTAGATATATGATAGTAGTCGTTAAAGACATACCAATCCATGCACAGAGTTAGATTCAAACAGATAGTACGCGGTCGGGAACGCTCGCAGCTAGACAAACTAGGCGGCGCCCAGGCACGCGGCGAGGATTACAACAACGTGACATAGCAAAGGCTACACCACGTCGGAGAAAACTGCTGGGGCGAGGAATCAGTAAGTGACAACACAGGGTGCCCTCGATAAAAGGATCCTGCAAGCAAAACCTGACCCACAATCTTGAAGAAAGGGGGGGGTAATTTCAGAACTCTGGGTGGATGTGATCACGAGAACCTAATGTTGGAGTTAGTAAAATTTTAACCCGAAAGGAAGAGAGATCAGAGTCCCAGAGTAAGGAAGAGGAATAAAAGATCCTAATTTCACCCAATGGCGACGCGGGCCCGTAAGCCACACAGCCAAGTTAGTAAAACGGTTTTCAAGTATTAGACTCAACTTCGGTCAAGGAGTTGGAGAGGGGGTTCCTACGGGCAGTCGGCTCTGATACCAACCTGTGACGCGCCCGGCTCAATCGTGCACTAATCATACACGCAAATGCACACGATCAAGCCTAAGGACTCATGGGAAGATATCACAACACAACTCTAAAACATAAATAAAGTCATACAAGCTTTATATTACAAGCCAGGGGCCTCGAGGGCTCGAATACATAAGCTCGCATACAAGCGTCAGTGGAAGCATCAGATATCTTAGTACAGATATGAAACAGAAACAGACAAGCCTTTAGAAAGGCGGGGCAAAACAAAAGCTATGATCGAAAGGCGCAGGCCTCCTGCCTGGGACCCTCCGAACCTACTCCTGGTCATCGGCCAACTCGTAGTAGTAACCACCCTCGGGGTAGTAGTAGCGATCGTCGGCGGGGGCAGCTGTCTCAGGGGGCTCTGTCATCTGGTTGCACAAAAAGGATATGGGGGAAAAAGAAAGCAAAGCAACCGTGAGTACTCATCTGAAGTGCTCAGCAAGCAAGAATCTACACTACATATGCAAAATTATCAGAGGAAGGCTGTATATGTGGACTGGGCTGCAGAAATGCCAGAATAGAGAGAAGGCCTAGTCCTATCGAAGACTAGCATCTTCAGAGGTCTTGCAGCATTAGAAGAGTGTAGATTAGTACAATATAAAGTAGTAGTGTTATCAACCTCACCCAGAGATCCTTCCTCAACTCCCTGCGAGAAAGTAATCCCAGAGCCATACAGTCATCAACCTCGCCCAGAGATCCTTTCTCGACTCCCTGCGAGAAAGTAATCCCAGAGCCATACTATCTATTTCTCATCACAAGTTTCCAGTTCTAGTTGTATCGATCGGGATACAACTCTGAGCATCCGTTACCGAGGATCCGGCTATGCATAGATTAGTTCTTCCCTGCAGGGGTGCACCAACTTACCCACCACGCTCGCTTAACTCCGACCGGACACACTTTTCTGGGTCATGCCCGGCCTCGGCCAAATGACACACCGCAGCCCTACCTAGAGCTCAGTAGAGAGGTCCCTGCCGGTCTACAACCTAAGCGCTCAGGGGTCTTGGGCCATCGCCATGTGCACTCCGGGTCGTTGTGTACAGGGTGGATACCAGCACCGCCTCGGATGGTCGGCATGATCCGACCGTGCCACAATGCTGAACTGGATGTCTGACAGAGCTTTCGGCTGATGCCACGATGCAGAGTACCCATATTTATTCCCGCGTGATGATTAGTGCGATCGGGCCAGAGGCCCACTCGAATCAAATATCCAAATCGTAGTGTGTTGGTAGTGCGGTAACGAGCAGAGACTCACGATCGATGTGACCCCGTCGCCCCGCCTCGAGGAATTGCGGCAAGGGCCAAGAATCCCCGGCCACGCCTCGTATTCATCACTCGGGCACCGTCCAGGTCAACCCGTCTCGGAAAAGACTGTTGGGAACTCAGGTCCACCTCTACTGGGTGGTACCGCCTGTCCCTCCAGTCCTGCAATAAAAGTAACTCCCTCGGGTCCCTCTCTAGGCCGACCCGTTTCTAACAAGGTTCAGGGTAAAGTCACAGTAACCGTGTGTCCATAACATCAGGGGAATCCGAGGTATCACCCTCGATGGATGCCCACTCGATGTAACCGTCAAGGTGAACTTAGGAGGAATCACCCTTGAGGTTCACACTTGAAGTGTTGCGCGACAGGGTCGTATCGGAAGTGGAGGAGGAATCACCCTCGATGACCACGACCAAATAGCTACTCTACGGAGTTAACATCAGGAGTGCTATACGAGGTATCACCCTCGGCACTCGATGGTGACGTTGCAGTGTCGTACAACTAAGGGGGGGTGTTGTGCAGTGCCGGGGTCTGGCAGTCGATCCCGTTGATCGAGTCATCTGATAATCCAGCGGGGTAACTGGGGACAAAGTGGGGTCTCTGGTAGGTCTCTACCTAACCAATACTAAACAGTTTAGGATAAGCAAGTAAGGTTTCAATAGCAGGTTACAATAAACAGGCTATGCATCAGAATAGGTTAAACAGTAGCAGCAGCAATTTCTAATGCAAGCATGAGAGAGAAAGAATAGGAGATATCGGTATGCTCATGGTGGGGGTGCTTGCCTGGTTGCTCGGCGGCAAAGGCAAACTCGTCAACGGTGTCGTCGGGCTCCTGAGCTGCGTCCGTCTCGAGAACTGCGTCTGTAGCGGGGTCTACCGAGAGAGGGAAGAGGGGGAGGAAACAGATAAATACACGGCAAACATATGCAACATAGAGCAGGCTATGCTAACGTGCAGTGCAGGGTTGCCTAAAGACATATCTAAACCATATTAGTTATTTTAGGATTAAAGTTGGATTTATTAACCGGTGTATATGCACTATTCATCTACCAGAAACAGGCTAAAAGTTGCGGGTTCACCTCCGTAGAGGGTCCCGACACGGAAACAAAGGGCACGGTCAGCTTTGTCTCGTCGTTCTGATCAACTTTCATGTACAAAGTTTTTCGATCCGAGCTACGGTTTAATTTATATGAATTTCTAAAGTTTAAATAATTTTCTGGATTTATTTAATTAATTTAAATCAACATTATCCAGAACAGTGTCTGATGATGTCAGCATGACATATTGGTGACGTCAGCAGTCAACAGGGGCTGACCGAAGTCAAACCTGATAGGTGGGTCCCACTGGGACCCACATGTCAGCCTTTGTAACTAATTAACAGGGTTAACTTAAACTAATTAACTTAATTAGATGGTGGGCCCTACTGGTCAGTGGGTGATTAGCATTTTAATTCACTAATTAATTAATTAAATGATTATTTATTTATCTAAATTCGTTTAATGAAGCGGGGCCCACATGTCATTGACACGGGGCCGGCCACGTCAGCGGCTGACCGGGTCAACGGGTGAGCGGGCCCATGCATCAGTGGCACGGCGGGCCCCACCGGTCAGTCCATCTCGGATGCCGCCGGCGTCGGCGTCGGAGAACACTCCGGCGACCAAATTTGCGGCGGCCGAATGCTGGAGTTGCTCGGAATCGAGCTACGGGGCATCATTCGCAGCGCTCTTGGGCGCGTTCGAAAGCTGGGAACGAGCCGCATCCAACTGGGCTAGCATGACGACTCGGGGATGGCCGGACAGCGAGGTTTGGCGGAGGCCGTACTACGGCGAACTCGCACGCATCGAAATGAGGACAAAAACGAGCGGCGCCCTACTCCTACAGCACCTACACTACGCCACAAGCACGGTGGCGCGCTCGGTGGAACGAGACGGACGATGCAGCGATGGCTACGAGCAGCACGGCGGAGCAGAGGCACGGCCATGGCAGGCGCAGTGGTTACAGCTACGGGGAGAAGCCGAGGAGAGGGGGAGGTCGTAGCGGCTGCTCACCGGGCCCTGCAGGTGTGCACAAGTGGGCTCGGGGTAGCTCGACGTCGCCGGAATCGACGCCGGGGCCGCGGCGGCTGAAGGTTGAAGACGAAGAAGATCCGGCGCTGGAGCGGCTCCCGCCATGAGATCGTCGAAGCAGACGAAGCAGTAGACAGCCGCGGAGCTCGGGGACACATCAGGCCAGAGCCATGGCGGCGGTGGCGTTCGGCTGCGATGGGGAAAAGGGGAGAGAGGGAGAAAGAGTGGTGAGGGGGTCGCGAGGGGGTCGCGGGGCCTCGCCCTTATCCACCACAGCGAGCGCAGGCGCGCGTTGTCGAGCAGGCGAGCAGGGGGGCCAGGGCGCGGCATGCGGGCGCAGCGACAGCGCGCGCGCGGTGAACAGAGGAGGTAGGGGACGACGCCAGGCGGGCTGGGCCTCCCTGTAGCCACTTAGGCCCAGGCACATGGGCCCTTTTTCCTTTTATTCTATTTTGCTTTTTGTTTTTCAGTTTTGCAGAATGTTTAGCCACCAATTAAGTTTTGTAAAATATGTGGCTTAACCCAATATTTACAATGCAATATTAGTCACTGCTAGAAAATGGTTTGAAGTCCATATCTTTTCATTTGGATTTTTATTAAATGAATATGGATTAAATATCTCTGTTTTGTTGCTGTTAGAGGCACATAGTTAATTTAGTATATGTTGATTATAATTTTAGAATTGTCTCTGGATTATTTACAATATTATGAACATTTTAGTTTCTGGATTTGAATAACTTTTATTTTCTCTTTAAATTAATTTGAAGTTTGAATTATGAGTTTGAAATGCAATATGATGCAAATGATGACTAGGCACTGTTAAACTTGCTGCCATGGCATTAACTAAGGGTGATCACTGTGGTTAATTACATGGGGTGTCACAAGGACAAGCAGGAATTAAGCTTGGGGATGCTGATACGTCCTCGATGTGTCTATAATTTCTGATTGTTTCATGCTATTATATTATCAATTTTACATACTTTATATGCAATTTTATATCGTTTTTTGGAAATGAACCTATTAACCCATTTGTCGGTGTCAAAACCGGCAGACCTCGGGGTAGGGGGTCCCGAGCTGTGGATCTAGGATCGGTGGGTAACAAGGGATGACGAACCAGTGTTTACTCAGGTTCGGGCCCTCTCGAAGATGTAATACCCTATGTCCTGCTTGATTGTATTGATTGTATAACGTGGTTTACAGAGTAGATCTACCTCGAGATCAGTATGAGCTAAACCCTAGGCTACGGGGGGATGAAGATAGCTCTCACCCTAATGACTACAACCCTCGGTTTATATAGACACCGATAGGGTTAGGGTTACCGAAGATAGATTACAACAAGAGGGAAAGAGATCTCGTCCACCCTTGACTTGGAGGGCACACCACGGCTTCATAGGTCTCCGGTCACCACACGGCTCCACCAGTCCGGCCCATCCACAATGGGCCATCGCCCCGAGGACCCCTTAGTCCATGACTCCCTAAGTAGCCCCCGAACTTGCCTCCAACGCCAAGACGTGTATCCGGTATCCATTCCAACCAGTATTCGTTTTGCGGGGCGAGTTCCTCAGCAAGTCTTCCCCCTGTTCGGTACCAAGTGATGTCCGGAGTCTGAAACGGTTGTTTTACTTAACACCGAAGGTAGTAACAAAAATATCGCTCAAGCGCAAATAGTGCCTTTATCTGACAACCTTTTCTCCTTCAACGAAGAGTCGCTTCCAGCCATAACGCCAAGCAGTTACTATTTCTCGAAGCGCGGCTCGAGGTTGACGCCACGCTTGACACGTCCCTTCAAGGTGGAGATCATGTCCCGCTTTTCGGGGGATATGGTTAATGATTTCGATTCCCCTCCCCGCTCATAACGTTGCGGAGATATCGGGAAGTGGAGAGGCCAACGGTGTGAAAAAAGGGATCTCTGGCCTGCCCACAGTCTATAAAAAAAGGGAGGCTGCTACAGTCTGCATCCCACGCCTTCTCCTACCTTCCGCACTCGCGATCCTTCAGAGCTCCAGTGCCCTTTCTCCCTGCTTCCATAGCCAATCCCACTTTACCTCCTTCGATCATGGCCGGATCCGGAGCCAATGGGAAGTGGGAGGCCTCCTCCGTCAACAACGAGGATATACTGAAGCTGAAGGAGGCTGGTTACTTGCCGGCCAACGTCGCTCATCGAGCCCCCGAAGAGGGCCAGGTCATCCCTACGCCCGATCCGGGTGAAAGGGTAGTTTTTCTCCCCCATTTCCTTAGGGGGCTTGGATTTCCACTTCACCCCTTTGTGCGGGGGCTAATGTTTTACTATGGGCTGGACCACGATCTAGCCCCCAACTCCCTCCTCCACATTTCGACCTTCATCGTCGTCTGTGAAGTGCTCCTCCGGGTCCAGCCGCACTTCGGCTTATGGCTGAAGGTGTTCAATGTGAAGCCCAATGTGGTCGGCGGCGAACACGCGGACTACGGAGGGGCCATGATCAGCAAGCTGACACAGGTCCAGTGGCTGGATGGCCACTTCGTCGACACCGTTCGGATGTGGCAGAAGGAGTGGTTCTATATCACCGAGCCGAGGGAGGCCGCATGGGGAGCGGCCCCCGCCTTCCGGTCTGGACCCCCACCAGAATGGCCTCCTGGACCACCAAGAGTCCGGACTGGCGATGTGTCGCCAACGCCAAAGCACTGCAGAAGCGCGTCGATAATGTAATAGAGACCGGCGCGAAGCTGGTCGACGTGTTCCTGATCATGCTCCACCGCGGGCTCCTCCCTTGCCAAGAGGGGGCCAAGCCCATGTGGGAGCATGAGCCTGAGGATCCGGCCACTGTGCGGCACCTCTTCGGCATGACTCCTGACAAGATATGGGGCGAACTATTCCAGCCCCAAAAGGAGTGGCCGGCTGAGGGGAAGGACATCGGTTTTGACGCCGCGAATCCCCTAAGGGAGGTGAGTGGCATGTCTCTTCGAAGAGTATTCGGATATTCATATTACGTGAGATTCGATCTAACCTGGTTATGTGGATTCTGCAGGGCTTGCTCGCCAAGGCCAAGAAGATCAGCGGCCCAGCGCCGTTGCCGGAGGGGCCCCGATAAGAGCAGCTGGAAAAGATGCTGGTCATGGTGCCCTACAAGGCGCCCGCTAAGAAGGGCAAGAAGCAAGAGGCACCGGAGGCCAGGGAGGGCCTCCGCCGCAGGATCCGTCCGGGCAACCGGTCCGGAGATGCTGCAGCCTCATCCATACAGGATGGGGGCGAGGAGGAGGAGGACGAAGAGGAGAGTGCCTCTTCGCACTCCAAAAAGAGGTCGGCATCCGAGGACGTCGAGGAGGTCCAACCTTCCCCGGCCCCAAAGAGACGACACCGGCCTAAGCTGGTTATACCTGATAGCTCGGATGACGAGAAGTCCGAGGCGTCCGAGGAGCTCCCGAAGAAGGGATCCAGGGTCAAGCCCCCTACCAGCAGGTAAGGTGTCTGTATTTTCAGCTATTATGCTTTCAGTAGTTTGTTTTAGTTGAAGGTTAACCACTCCGAATTGCAGTCCCCCGCATGAGCGCCTGTAGCGCCCAAGATGCGATTCTATCCCAATCACGTGATGAACTCATGATTGGGGCACAACCGCATTTCGAGCGCATAGCAAGGTGGATATCATTACAACATACCATGTACTGAATAGATGAGAATACAAGATAAAGGCTTACACTCGCCACAAGCTACAACATGAATACAACAGTTTAGCAATACATAGATTTCATCATACAGAAGAGCAAGATTCGACTACGGATGAAACCAAACAAAAAAGAAGAACATCATCCACCCTGCTAATCCCAGGCTCCCGACCCAGAACCTAACCCTTGATCGAAAAAGAAGCAGAAGAACTCCAAAACAAGCAAGCATCGCTCTCACGTCAGATCAACGCATTACCTGTACCAACAACTGTTGTTGTAGTAATCTGTGAGCCACGAGGACTCAGCAATCCCATTACCATGGGTATCAAGACTAGCAAAGCTTAATGGGTATGGAATGGATAAGTGGTGAGGTTGCAGCAGCACTAAGCATTGTATGGTGGCTAACTTACGAATACAAAAGTAAGAAGAGAAACTACGCATAACGGTCACAACTAGTAATGATCAAGAAGTGATCCTGAACTACTTACGTTCAAACATAACCCCACCGTGTTCTCTTCTCGACTCACTCAAAAAGAGACAGTCACGGTTACGCATGCGGTTGGTGTATTTTAATTCGGATCTGGTGATAAGTTCTCTACAACCGGATATTAAAAATTCCCATCTGCCACATAACCGCGGGCACGGCTTTCGAAAAATCAAACCCTGCAGGGGTGTCCCAACTTAGTCCATCACAAACTCTCATGATCAACGGAGGAAAATCCTCCTCCCGGAACAACCCGATCAAGCTCGGAATCCCGGTTCACAAGACATTTCGACAATGGTAAAACAAAACCAGCAAGACCTCTTGATGTGCCGACACCCTGATAGTAGCCGCGCGTATCTCATCTCAGGCCACGATCAGATGGGACAAGCTATGAGTAAAACCTATCCTCGAGTTTCCCCGTGGTGGCCCCGCAGGCTGCCTAGTTTGGACCAACACTCATGAGGAGCACTGGCCCGGGTTGTTGATTAATTATCCTCGGGGTCCGGAAAGTCCCTATGCAAGTTTTAGTTGTTATTAGGCAAACGATAAAACCAATGTTGGGCCTTGCTGGAAGAGTTTTATTCAAAGCGAACTGTCAAGGGACGCCCATAAATCCCGACCGTGTTAGGAACGCAAAATCAAGGAACATAACACCGGTATGACGGAAACTATGGCGGCAAGAGTGGAACAAAACACCAGGCAAAAGGCCGAGCCTTCCACCATTTACCAAGTATATAGATGCATTAATTAAATAAGAGATATTGTGATATCCCATGATATCCATGTCCCAACATGGAACAACCGGCAACTGCACCTGCAACTAGCAATGCTATAAGAGGGGCTGAGCAAAGCGGTAACATAGCCAAACAACGGTTTGCTGCGAGGGTGAAAAGGTTAGAGGCTGTTTCATGGCAATTTGGGAGGCTTGATAAACAAGTGGTAGGTAGCGCGACATAGCGACAACATCGAGACAACTAGCATAGCAAAGATAGTAGTGAGATCCAAGATGATGGTCATCTTGCCTGAAATCCCGCTAGGAAGAAGATCGAGTCAACAAAGAAAACGAACGGGCGTAGTCGAACGGATCCTCACAATCGCAACATAACCGGAACTATCATGAAGAAGCATAACCGAAAAGAAGCAAACAACATGGTAAACCAACAAGCGTAAACATGGCATGATGCACAACCAAGTATGATGCATGTCCGGTTTAATGAGGCATGGCATGGCAAAGTGCAACAAACAATAATACAAATTAAGTGGAGCTCAATATGCAACGAGTTGCATATTGACGAAACACCACATTCGAATTATTTAGTTCACTCTCGTTTAGCTACTCAACAATATTAAATGTTGTTATCATGGCAAGAGGTGAGGCATAATAAAACTACCTATCTAGGCAAGTTTAAATGAGGCCGGAGCAACAAACAATAATTCCGGAAAATCCTCATGTGCATATTTTGGATTTGGTACTGTTCTGCCCTATACAAAATTTTAGAGTTGTTAAACATGCAAAGTAATGCCACCATGTTAAACTATGCATTTTTCTAGACCATTTACATATAAAGTTTATTTAATTCGGAGCTACGGTTATTTAGTTATGAATAAAACCATTTTAGCATGTCATTATGCAAATTAAAGCAAATAGCAATTTAAACATTTTTAGCATGGATGAAAGTTGCATATTATGAAACTAGATAAAATTCTAAGCATTTTACATATATAAAACATTTAAAACCGATGCACGGTTTATGAGATATGATATGCATGAACTTAGAGGGTTTTTCTGTAAAACTGCAGTTCTCTGGTTAAAAGCTAAAATCGCTGGCAGAAAAAAAAAACAGATCTGGGCCAAAACTGGATCTGGGCGACGGGCAGCTCACCATGCGCCAATGCCCGAGTCGGTGGAGCTGGGCTGCAAAAGGCGAGGCAAGCTGGGCCTGGCATGGCCCGCTGGCCCACGCGCGGAGTGGATCTGGCGGTTGACTGGATCGGGTCAACGAGGACGAGCGGGAGTGGGGCGTCCTCGCTGGTCCGTCTGACGCGGCTCGTTGCAGGAGCAGCGGCGCATGGCGGTAGGACTTGGCGGCGGGAACGGCTGCCGGCGACGCCGGAAGGAGCGGAAACAGCATGGGACGGACGGATCGGACCTCCGGGTACCGGTAAGGCGAGGAACGCAGCCGGTGGCGGGGACGAGAGCACCGGCGGCGAGGTTCTCATGGGGACGGCAGCGTCCTACGAAGGGAACAGAGAGAAAGACCATGAGAGAGTAGAGAAATGGAGAGGGAGCGAAGAAGAGAGAGGAGGGAAGGGGAGGTGGCCTGGTTCTGCTGGTGCTCCGGCGGCGTCAGAGGCCTCCGGCAAGCTCGAGGACGGGAGGAAGGAGGTACCCAAGGACGGGCACTGGTGCACGAGCAGAGGAGTTCCTGCTCCTGTGGTTGCGGTCCGAGGCGGCTGCACGGCCGAGCGGCAGGGTTAATGAGCAGAGACTCGAGCGGCTGGGCGAGGAATCGAGGAGAAGGTGGAGTCTTGGCTACGCGGGGTTGGACGATGGGGATCTGGGAGGATCCTGAGGTGGGAGAAACAGGGGTGGCGGCGGCTGAAGGGACACATCTCCTAGATTTTAGGGTTTGTCCAAAATAGGCTAGGGGTTGGTCTATATATAGCAAGTGGGTTAGGTTTAGGGGTATTTGGTCCCTCCGATCGTAATCGGACGGTCCGAGAAAAATAGGCTAGGGAAGAACAAATAAGAAACCGAAGATGTTTTAGGGATGTTTGGGGATGATCCGAACCCATCGGTCATGACCGCCCGGATCGGGTTCGGGACAGCTTTCAGACGCGCACGAGGGGTTTGACGAAAGGCCATGGAGACAAGGGGGTTTGATGGGCTCAGAGAAGAGAGAGACGAGAGCGGTCCAGTTGACCTGAGAGGGGGTCAACGGAGACAAGGAAGAAGCAGCAACGAGCGGATGCAAGTTTTTATGAAAACACGCGGATGCAATGCTCATGATGACATGATGAAATGCAACAAACAATTAAAACACACGGCGACAACCAAAAACATGGAAGGCGTCTGGAGCGTCGGTCTCGGGTCGTTACAACTCTCCTCCACTTACAAGAGATCTCGCCCTGAGATCTAGCGATGAAAAATGAAAGAGGAAGAGAAGAGGTAAAACTAAGTTGCTTCTTTACAAACGAGTGAAACCATGAACCTTGAGAGGTTAAACAATTTGAATGAAAGAATACAACGGAGATGAACGAGATTGCAACCATCCCGTTAGGAAGAGGAGCAAGAAATACAACGAGAACCAAGAGCTCAAGGGACAAGATAGATTTGAAAACACTCTGGTTAAAATGAGATAGAGAAGGAATAAGAACGAAAAAAAATTTGGACAACACTCCGGCTGAAAAGCGAAGGAATTGAACAAGAACTAGAAAAGATGGAATGATACTTGACGAGAGAAACAACACAATGCCTCCGGAACAAAAGAAAGAATGGAATGAAAAGAACGGAGAAGACAACAACATCTTCTACCACAAGCGATCTTGAAAGAGCATCCTTAGGAGAAAAGGCTTGAACGGAGTTGTTGGATGATTAACAACGAAAAGATATGCTCCTCGTGGGCTTATGGAAACATCTCAAAACTAGAGGTGAAATTCTGCCACTAACGGAAACAATTGCTTGCTTGCGATCAACGAAGAGATGAAAACTTCTTTCGCCGAGAGGATAGGAGAAAACATGGATCATTGATAAGCACCACAATTAGCAACATTCCTTTGGGAAGGCTTTAGGTGAAATATAACCCAAGATAACTCCAATGAAGAGATTGACGGGTTGCAAAGGATCTCCTGAACGAAGAGAAAATGATGGGTTTAAATATCTCATTGTTAACAACTTGTGAACCTTGAAACACGAAGGGAAATTGTCAAGAATGACATAACACCACCTCAAATGATAAGGTAGAAAGAATCGCACTTCGAAATGCAAGAAGAAGAATATATGAGCTCCTCCAAAAAGAATCTTGACAGAACACTTCGAGAATGAATTAAATCCTTGATGAACCACCATGAAGAACCTCTTGGAAGATCTCCGGAAAAGAAATGATTATGGAGAAGAATTGGAGGTTGAAGAGAACCAGAATTGAAGCCTTGCAATGATTTAGACAGAACCTCGTGACGATATAATTGAGAGAGCTTGGATCTCCGGAAAAAGTAAGAAGCACTTGAGATTTAGAATTTATTCATCATGAACAAACTCTGGGAGAAGGAATTAATCACTTGGATGAAACAAGAATAAGAATTATGTTATGCGTATCCTTCATCAATTTGAATTGATGACAAGCAATGGATTTGGCATACTACTTATACTCGTTGAAAAGGATTAAGGAGAGATATAGCGAAAACTTGAGAAAGTCTTCAACGAATCACCGGTAGGACTTTGAAAAGAACAAATGAATTGATACGAACACAAGGGAAGAGAAATCTTGAATGAACCGCCATAAGAAGTTACAAACCGAACGAAGAAAAGATAACAAAACAGCGGGAAGAATTAGAAAACGAACGAAGATACTTGAGTGAATTTAGATACAGGAGAATGAAGAGATGACAAGCTGAGTAGAGAATACTTGAACGATGCACCAGTAAGATTGGGAGAACGAGAGCTGAAAGCTGAGAATGAGTAATATTCAGAAATGATGGCCTTCGGATGATCGAGAAAGGAAAGCAACTCCTGAAATGTGTCAGATGGGTGAAAAGAATTCTCACAATCGAAAACAATTATGAGAGGTTGGCATCAAGCTTGAACTACCCATCTTTGGAAGAACGGGTAAGGATTTAAGAGGAACTCTTCTTCGGTCTTCAAAGCTTAGAATGATGACGAGAAACATCTTGAAGAATTTGAGATACTCTAGAAGAATGAAGAATATAAAGGTTGAACCAACGATGAAAAGAATTTGAAACGATCTTAGAGAAGGCATATGACTGATGGAATCCATTCTTACGTCAAACTTTAAAAGTATTGGAGAATAACTCCGGAAAATTAGAAGAGTCAGGTAAGATCCTGGGAAAAAACCTGTGGGTTATGGGCCCACTCAAAAAAACACCGTTGAAAATGATTGCTTGAAATAGAGATAACAACCTCGAATTAGCTTGAATGGATTAAGAATGGAAACACGAATCTTCTGAGATATCTTTGGCACTCTGGATACGAGTATCCCGAGGTTGATGATCAAGAGATGCTTGGATAAGAACTTCCAACATGAGAAAGCATTTAACAAAAGAAAAGGGATATGATCAACACTGGAAGCTTGAATTTAGTCCACCGGAAAACAAAGGAGAACGAAGAATGATAAACTTGAAGCTCCTAAGCATCTTCATGAGAATCACAGGGTAAAAACATTGAAGGAAAAGAATGAAGAGACTCCACCTCAATAAAATGGATACTTGATTTGAGATTTGAGTCCTTGAAAGAAAAGGGTGGGATGGTGGGAAAAACAAAGGCAACTTGGGACGGATGGAATGGACAAATCCTCAGGCTTCTCAACAGCGCCCGTATAGAATAACTTGAAGAGAAGTGCACCGGTTGAAAAGGATTGACATGACAATCTTGATGATCAAGAAGGATTAGCACTCACATAGAAATATGAGAACACCAGAAAGGTATGGAATCAACACTCGATATTGAAGCAACTCGAATACCGCAACTCAAAACAAAACAAAGGATTGGCTTGTAGAATAAGCCGGAAACAAACATATGATAGATATTTCGCCCAAAGTGTTCGCGATGAGTCCCCACGGGCACGACGTACAGCGGACATCATGAATGACAAATGAGACGTCCCCGAATCAGCATTGCCAAGGATTCTTTAAGACGTCTCGCGACCACTGTAAATCGACCGTGAAAAAGGAACCACTAGACGTTGGACCCCAATCTCATATCATGCATTTGTCGGAAAGATATCCTAGGTAACTACTTGAATTCCCACCTATGAACTCCCGAAATTTTCTGGTTATGCAATCTGGTGTTGGGGATATAGGGAGGCACAAATATCTCACACAACTAACAAATCCTACACTCCAACTGTATCCATCCGTCAACACATAACCAAGAAAACCTCAGAAATCGTGTACCTTAGACCTTCGAAAACATCCGATATACTAGTTGTGGCAATACATCTGATCGCTCTCACCAATACTGGGTGTCGTCAAACTACTCTCACCACAAAGAGTATAGAAGCGTTTTCGATGTCGGCGTCCTCTGGTATTCCGGAACTGAAACGATCGCGAATGTGACAAGAACCCCTTGGAGCTCAACTCCCCGGAAGAAGTCAAGTCAGACAGGAGGCACCAAGACAGAATTCCCGTCACACCGATATCGCAGCGATTCCAACAGTACCCGTGTGATCCTAAAAAAAATTTGAGTCAAAAAGGAGAGTGATGGAAACAAAAACACCTACGTCACGATTCCTCACCAGAGCGACGAAGGGGATGCGGAGTAAAAAAAAGTCCTACTCTCCGATATATAACTAGACTCAAAATAGTTTTGTTTCTAGACTCAACAACGTCAACGGTTCGATCAATCAAGGGGGCTCCTGCGGTCGGTAAGGCGCTGATACCAACTTGTAGCGCCCAAGATGCGATTCTATCCCAATCATGTGATGAACTCATGATTGGGGCACAACCGCATTACGAGCGCATAGCAAGGTGGATATCATTACAACATACCATGTACTGAATAGATGAGAATACAAGATAAAGGCTTACACTCGCCACAAGCTACAACATGAATACAACAGTTCATCAATACATAGCAATCATCATACAGAAGAGCAGGATCCGACTACGGATGAAACCAAACGAAAAAGAAGAACGACATCCACCCTGCTAATCCTAGGCTCCCGACCCGGAACCTAACCCTTGATCGAAGAAGAAGCAAAAGAACTCCAAAACAAGCAAGCATCGCTCTCACGTCAAATCATCGCATTACCTGTACCTGCAACAGTTGTTGTAGTAATATGTGAGCCACGAGGACTCAGCAATCCCATTACCATGGGTATCAAGACTAGCAAAGTTTAATGGGTATGGAATGGATAAGTGGTGAGGTTGCAGCAGCACTAAGCATTGTATGGTGGCTAACTTACGAATACAAGAGTAAGAAGAGAAACTACACATAACGGTCGCAACTAGTAATGATCAAGAAGTGATCCTGAACTACTTACGTTCAAACATAACCCCACCATGTTCTCTTCTCGACTCACTCGAAAAGAGACGATCATGGTTACGCACGCGGTTGGTGTATTTTAATTCGGATCTGGTGACAAGTTCTCTACAACCGGATATTAAAAATTCTCATCTGCCACATAACCGCGGGCACGGCTTTTGAAAAATCAAACCCTGCAGGGGTGTCCCAACTTAGTCCATCACAAACTCTCACGATCAACGGAGGAAAATCCTCCTCCTGGAACAATCCGATCAAGCTCGGAATCCCGGTTCACAAGACATTTCGACAATGGTAAAACAAAACCAGCAAGACCTCCCGACGTGCCGACACCCTGATAGTAGTCGCGCGTATCTCGTCTCAGGCCACGATCGAATGGGACAAGCTACGAGTAAAACCTATCCTCGAGTTTCCCTGTGGTGGCCCCGCAGGCTGCCCAGTTTGGACCAATACTCATGAGGAGCACTGGCCCGGGTTGTTGATTAATTGTCCTCGGGGTCCGAAAAGTCCCTATGCAAGTTTTAGTTGTTATTAGGCAAATGGTAAAACCAATGTTGGGCCTTACTGGAAGAGTTTTATTCAAAGCGAACTGTCAAGAGGGGCCCATAAACCCCGACCATGTTAGGAACGCAAAATCAACGAACATAACACCGGTATGACGGAAACTATGGCGGCAAAAGTGGAACAAAACACCAGGCAAAAGGCCGAGCCTTCCACCATTTACCAAGTATATAGATGCTTTAATTAAATAAGAGATATTGTGATATCCCATGATATCCATGTCCCAACATGGAACAACCTGCAACTAGCAACGCTATAAGAGGGGCTGAGCAAAGTGGTAACATAGCCAAACAACGGTTTGCTGGGAGGGTGAAAATGTTAGAGGCTGTTTCATGGCAATTTGGGAGACTTGATAAACAAGTGGTAGGTAGCGCAACATAGCGACAGCATCGAGACAACTAGCATAGCAAAGATAGTAGTGAGATCCAAGGTGACGGTCATCTTGCCTGAAATCCCGCTAAGAAGAAGATCGAGTCCATGAAGAAGACGAACGGGCGTAGTTGAACGGATCCTCACAATCGCAACGTAACCGGAACTATCATGAAGAAGCATAACCGGAAAGAAGCAAACAACATGGTAAACCAACAAGTGTAAACATGGCATGATGCACAACCAAGTATGATGCATGTCCGGTTTAATGAGGCATGGCATGGCAAAGTGCAACTAACAATACTAGAAATTAAGTGGAGCTCAATATGCAACGAGTTGCATATTGATGAAACACCACATTCAAATTATTTAGTTCACTCTCATTTAGCTACTCAACAATATTAAATATTGTTATCATGGCAAGCGGTGAGGCATAATAAAACTACCTATCTAGGCAAGTTTAAATGAGGCCGGAGCAACAAACAATAATTCCGAAAAATTCTCATGTGCATATTTTGGATTTGGTACTGTTCAACCCTATACACAATTTTAGATTTGATAAACATGCAAAGTAATGCCACCATGTTAAACTATGCATTTTTCTAGACTATTTACATATAAAGTTTATTTAATTCGGAGCTACGGTTATTTAGTTATGAATAAAACCATTTTAGCATGTCATTATGCAAATTAAAGCAAACAGCAATTTAAACATTTTTAGCATGGATGAAAGTTGCATATTATGAAACTAGATAAAATTCTAAGCATTTTACATATATAAAACATTTTAACCCGATGCACGGTTTGTGAGATATGATATGCATGAACATAAAGGGTTTTTCTGTAAAACTGCAGTTCTGTGGATAAAATCTAAAATCGCAGGCAGGAAAAAAAACAGATCTGGGCCAAAACTGGATCTGGGCGAGGGGCAGCTCACCATGGGCCAAGGCCTGAGTCGGTGTAGCTGGGCTGCAAAAGGCGAGGCGAGCTGGGCCTGGCGTGGCCGGCTAGCCCACGCGCGGAGTTGATCTGGCGGTTGGCTGGATCGGGTCAACGAGGACGAGCGGGAGCCGGGTGTCCTCGCTGGTCTGTCTGACGCGGCTCGATGCAGGAGCAGCGGCGCATGGCGGGAGGACTTGGCGGCGGGAACGGCTGCCGGCGACGCCGGAAGGTGCGGAGACGGCATGGGACGGACGGATCGGACCTCCGGGTACCGGGCGACGCCGGAAGGAGCGGCCGACGGCGGGGACGAGAGCACTGGCGGCGAGGTTCTCATGGGGGCGGCAGCGTCCTGCGAAGGGCACAGAGAGAAAGACCATGAGAGAGCAGAGAAATGGAGAGGGAGCGAAGAAGAGAGAGGAGGGCAGGTAAGGTGGCCTGGTTCTGCTGGTGCTCCGGCGGCGTCGGAGGCCTCCAGCAAGCTCGAGGACGGGAGGAAGGAGCTACCCAGGGACGGGCGCTGGTGCGCGAGGAGAGGAGTTCCTGCTCCTGTGGTCGCGGTCCGAGGCGGCTGCACGGCCGAGCGGCAGGGTCAACGAGCAGAGACTCGAGCGGCTGCGCGAGGAATCGAGGAGAAGGTGGGGTCTTGGCTGCGCAGGGGTTGGACGATGGGGATCTGGGAGGATCCCGAGGTGGGAGAAACAGGGGCGGCGGCGGCTGAATGGACACATCTCCTAGATTTTAGCGTTTGTCCAAAATAGGCTAGGGGTTGGTCTATATATAGCGAGTGGGTTAGGTTTAGGGGTATTTGGTCCCTCCGATCGTAATCGAACGGTCCGAGAAAAATAGGCTAGAGAAGCACAAATAAGAAACCGAAGATGTTTTAGGGATGTTTGGAGATGATTCGAACCCATTGGTCATGACCGCCTGGGTTGGGTTCGGGACAGCTTTCGGACGCGCACGAGGGTTTTGACGAAAGGCCATGGAGACAAGGGGGTTTGATGGGCTCAGAGAAGAGAGAGACGAGAGCGGTCCGGTTGACCTGAGAGGGGGTCAACGGAGACAAGGAAGAAGCGGCAACGAGCGGATGCAGGTTTTTATGAAAACACGCGGATGTAATGCTCATGATGACATGATGAAATGCAACAAACAATTAAAACACACGGCGACAATGAAAAACATGGAAGGCGTCTGGAGCGTCGGTCTTGGGTTGTTACAGCGCCCCATCGAGCTAATCTCAGAAGGGACGTCTCCGCCTGCCGAGCTGGCGTACAATGGTCTATGGCGCACTGTGGTCCCCAAAGAGGCTGAGGAGGTGCGGTCCCAAAGAACTCCTCCTCCTCCGAACACGGAGGGGGAGGTAGATGCCGTAATGGCCGAGGTCAACACCTCAGTCATCGAAGACCAGGAGGGAGCGTCCCTCCTGGCCGACGAGGGAAAAGAGTTCGGGCCATCCGGACCCCCTCCGTCGACCGCTCCCGAGCCTCCGAGGCCCTCGATGGCACAGATTCCTCCCAGCGGGGAGGGGGCCGGGGAGCCAACGCCAGCGCCGAAC
Source organism: Thinopyrum elongatum (assembly GCA_011799875.1). Classification (NCBI taxonomy): domain Eukaryota; kingdom Viridiplantae; phylum Streptophyta; class Magnoliopsida; order Poales; family Poaceae; genus Thinopyrum; species Thinopyrum elongatum. The sequence goes on along the minus strand of CM022298.1, from coordinate 487,428,655 downwards.
ACCTTTGCACTGGCGGTGGTGGGCTGGCCGGACACGCTGGAGGAGTTGGTGAGCAACTCCGTCATCGTTGAAGGGCACCGCACCCTTATGGGTGCGGTTATGCAGAGTGTTCGGTCCGTCCAATCCGGACTGAACGACGATGTCCAAGGCCTTCTAACAGGCTTTGAGGTAAGTCAACTAATGATCCTTCCTCATAATGCGGTTATAGTTCTTAGTTTAAGTAGGCCGCATACATAGCAGCCCTCGAGACTCTGCCAGGATCTTCAAAGAGACCTACAGAGGATCAAATTCGGTAGGTCAGTTAACAATGTCGACATTTCTGATGCTAACGCAGGCATCTTCCGTGGCCGCGGCCGCTAATGCCGCGGCGTTAGAGGAGATGGATCGGAAGCTCAAGCTTTCCGATCAAGAGCTGGACCTTGTCAACAAACGGCTTGACGAGGCGCAAGGTAAGCTATGCAAAAAGATGTGTATTTGCCAGATAGGGACTGGCCGGACCATTGACTGATCCTTTATCTTGATGATCTTGCAGCTGCTACCGCCGAGGTCGAGGGCTTAAAGGAGGACCTTAAGAAAGCTGAGGCTGAGGCGGCCGAGAAGAGGACAGCCGCTGAGAGGGCAGTGTCCGAGCTTGAGCAGGCCAAGCGTGCTGCTAAGCAGCATGAATCTCGGGTAACCGAGGTCCAAGGGGAGCTCCAGGATGCCGCTAAGAAGCTTGAGGCCCTTGAGAAGGGGCGGGAGGAGCAATCCTCCCGTCTGTCCAAGGCGGAGAAAGAGCTCCAAGAGGCGAGGAGTGACGCCCGAGGTGTTCGGGAGGAGCTTCGGCAAGCCGCACAAATTGCTAATGGTAAGAAATATTTATTGCAGAGTGTGTTCGGAGGCAACAGATTCGCCCTGCAGACAAGGGTCTGGCGCTCCGCAGGCGTCTTCGCTGAACTCCCGAAGAATGCGGCGGCCGCGGTGAGGCAATATGCCACTAGCGAGGAGGATTCCATGCAGCGGCTCTTTTGGTCATAGTTTGCGGACTCCGAGCGTCCTCCCCTCCTCAGCGATCAAATGAAGCAGCTGATGGAGATGCATCGGATGTCCGAGCTGGCCTTGAAGGACCTCTGTGTCAGCATGTGGCCGGCCGAGCCCATTCCGGACACCTACTTCGACCTTGTGCGAAGGCTGCGGGAGGCGCCGCTCCGGATTGACGCCGTGAAGCGGTCGGCGTGCCTTGAGGGGGCGAGGCTCGCCTTTGCGAAGACCATGGTTCATTGGCCAAGGATTAATCCAATGGTGATGGCCACTGGTCCTTCGCTCCAGGGGAAGGAGCATCGCCGCCCCGAGCAGTACTTCGCGCAGGTGATGACCGGAGCGCGGGCGATAGAGGGCCAGTGTTCGAAAAATGTAATGCTTGAGTAGATGTAGCAAGCTTGTACCAAGTGGGATTTATGCTTTATTATGCGCCCGGCGAACTTAGTGATGAGATTTTGACTCCTGTGTGGCCGTATGTTTAGTTCTGAAAGCTACCAGTCGTCGGCTTTAGCCTCCAAGTGAATATCACGAAGGGTGTTTTGTTTCCGCACTGTTACCCTTAGCCAACGTCTTGGTGCCCGGAGGGGGTAGTGCGGGAACGAAACCAGGCAATCAGACTATTCTGTTTTATTGCTTTCACCTAGCCTTAGGAGCTTGACGGTGGGGACTAGGGACTAGCCCCCGGTGTATTTGTGATGTACTTGGGGTCGAAGCCTGCCCTTTCCGATCACATGGTTTGTGTTAAGACGAACCCTTCGTGCGACACGGAAAAATCGCCAATGATTTTTAGAGTCCAACCTCGTCATCGGATCGCAGACCCGTTCGCGCTTACTATGATTATCAGTTTTCGGCTTTTTCCTCCTGAGGTACTTGACCGGGTGAACCAGTAGTACAATCGCAGGGGTTCTCCCTTTGCTCTCTTAGCCGAACAAGCGGAACATAAGGGGCAAACACAGGAGCCGGGCAACCCAACTATTGACCCAAGACATAGTTTGGAACAGATGCATATAGTGCAATATCCGAGACACCGGACACCTAGCGGGAAGTGGTGACGGACTTAAAGATATTGAGCTGATGTATAAATCGAACTCGTAACTGATTAATATATTTTCATGCCGGGCTGTTCGAAGAGCGAGGAGAAAATCGGGAAGGGACAGAAAAATTGCAAGATGCAGATATCCGAACACCATAAAGGGTATTTTTATTATTTCTCGTATGCTCAGGACGTCTAACCGTACAATTCGAACTGCGAAGGCAGTACTTGCAAGAGAGAAAGAAAAAGAAAATTTACAGAGTAAAGGTTGATGCAGGGCCTTGATGCGGGAGTTGAAGCCTTCACTGTGCCCTGTTGCACGTCTGCGCCTTTGCTTCTGATAGGTGGGGGTTGGGACCTTCGATGAGACCTTGATGGTCGAGGACCCTGCCGATGAAGCTTTAAACTTGGGGGTATCCGAAATTGGTCCCCGGGTCGTCCGAAGATGAGGTAGTTCTGAAGTTCGGTTTAACCGAACATGTACTTCGGATTAATGTATGCCTCACGGCTGCCCATGGTATTTTGAGTGCGAAGTTGTGCTGACGAGGCACGTGGAGCTTGAAGAATGTGGGTGTGCCGTGGGGCGCTTATCCCTATTTGCGGCGAACGCATGCGGGTTCCCATGATGGGGAATGGGTTCGAACCCGTTTACTGTTGTCGCCGGCCCTACAGTGGGTCGGCATCCGGGCCTATATGGGCCGGTGTGGTCTTCGGCCGCTAGGGCCGCAGTGTGCTCTTTGGTTCGAAGTGAGCGTTCTGTGTTGCCGTTGATAGTTATGATGCCCGAAGGACCAGGCATTTTCAACTTGAGGTACGCGTAGTGCGGAACGGCATTGAATTTAGCGAACGCTGTTCGGCCGAGGAGTGCGTGATAGCCACTGCGAAAAGGTGCAATATCGAAGATCAAGTCCTCGCTTCGGAAATTATCCGGAGATCCGAACACCACTTCGAGTGTCACAGTGCCCATGCAGCGGGCCTCCACTCCCGGAATGACTCCCTTGAAGGTGGTGTTACTGGGTTTAATCCTTGATGGATCGATCCCCATTTTCTTCACTGTATCCTCATATATCAAATTGAGGTTGCTTCCTCCGTCCATTAGGACTCTAGTGAGGTGGAATCCATCGATGATGGGGTCCAACACTAGGGCTGCGGACCCTCCATGGCGTATACTGGTGGGATGATCCCTGCGATCGAACGTGATCGGGCAGGTTGACCATGGATTGAACTTCGGCGCTACTGGCTCGATAGAGTATATGTCCCGTAGCGCTCGCTTCCTCTCCTTCTTCGGTATGTGGGTTGCGTAGATCATGTTTACCGTCTTGATCTCAGAAGGGAAGGGTTTCTGGCCTCCACTATTCGGCCTACTGGGCTCGTCATCGTCCTCGCTTCTCGGGCTTTTGCCCGAGTCTTCGGCTATGAGTTTATCGGCCTGTTTGATCACCCAACAATTTTGGTTGGAGTGGTTGGCGGGCTTCTCTGATGTGCCGTGGATCTGGCAAGGCCTGTCCAGAATTGAGTCCAGCCTAGACGGGCCATCACTGTTGCCTTTAGCGGCTTTCTTTCTGGTTTCGGACTTCTGGTTTCGGAATCCGGCATTTACTGCCGTATCCTCACCCTCGCCGTCATTGTGGCGACGTTTATTCTTGCTGCGTCGGGGTTTTCCATTTCCATCCCGTACCTCGGAGGTACCGGGTGTGTCTGGGTTGGTGTTCTTGCGAGCAAGCCAACTGTCTTCGCCCGCGCAAAAGCGGGTCATGAGGGAAGTAAGGGCTGCCATAGTTCTTGGTTTGTCCTGGCCGAGCTACCGTACAAGCCATTCGTCCTTGACACTATGCTTAAAGGCAGCCAAGGCTTCGGCATCCGGACAGTCAACGATCTGATTTTTCTTAGTCAGGAATCGGTTCCAAAATTGTCGGGCAGATTCTCCGGGTTGTTGCGTGATGCGATTTAAGTCGTCAGCATCCAGAGGCCGGACATAGGTGCCCTGGAAGTTTGCTCGAAAAGCATCCTCAAGCTCTTCCCAACAACCTATAGAGTCTTCGGGAAGGCTGTTCAGCCAGTGTTGAGCTAGGCCTTTAAGCTTGAGCGGTAAATATTTAATGGCGTGGAGGTCGTCTCCTCGCGCCATGTGGATGTGGAGGAGGAAATCCTCTATCCATACGGCTGGATCTGTGGTTCCGTCGTATGATTCGATGTTCACAGGCTTGAAGCTTTCTAGGAATTGGCGCTGCATTACCCTCTCTGTGAAGCACAGGGGGTGTGCGGCGCCCCGAACTTGGGCTACGTCGCGACGGAGGTCTTTGGCCCTCCTACTCTGCTGTTGCACCCGGACTCTATTGTTTTGGTTTAACCGATCGTAGTATCCTTCCCGGTATGCGGGCAGATCCTCTCTGGGTCCGTAGATGGACCTGGTATGGCCTCCACGAGCATCTAGGTCATGGCAGAGGTCATACTCGTAAGTGGGCGGCACCTGATCCTTACCGTGACAGCGAGGTGGGGCTGCAGGATGTTCGGCCTCGTCAGCTTCCCTGTCCCGCCCTCTAGGGGGTCGGTCTGGTTGTTCGGCGTTTGTATACGTCGGGCGTGTTGGCTCTATTGCCTCATCGTCGAACTGGGGCAATAGCCTTCATTTAGGATAACTCCTGGTTTGCTGATCGCGGCTGCACCCCTCTTCAGCAGCTAAGACTTTAGTCCATCGGTCGTTGAGGGTGTCCTGTTGAGCCTTGATTTTGCGATTTTTCTTTTTTAGGCTGCGGGCGGTGGCTAAAAGCCTCCGCTTGAACCATTCTTGCTCCAGAGGGTCTTCGGGGACGATAAAATTGTCCTCCCCGAGACTGGCCTCCTCTTCAGAGAGTGGGAGGTAGTTGCTATCCTCGGAGTCTTCGTGGCTTTTCGGATTACGCGGGTCCTCCTGCCCCACGGGGTCATCCTGATGATGCTCGTTGGCTGCATCTCCGGCGAGGTCATCTGTATTATTTACGGTGCCGTTCTCCACCGAGTCTACGTTGCTTGCGTGGCTTCAACGTGGTTTTGATCGACAGCGCTGTTTTCGGCGTTTGGGAGTCTCATCTCTGGGCTTGCCTTGGTCCTGCTCAGGAGTGTCGCTGCCGTCCTTTGGGATGTCCACCATGTAAATGTCGTAGGTGGATATGGCCGACCAGCGGCCCGTGACAGGGGGACCGACCTCAACATTAGACGCGGTTACGTCCTCCTCGTCAATGTATTCGGCATTCTCCAAATTATAGTCTAACATATTGGTTAAATCATCGATAGTTGCTACCAAATGGGTGGTGGGTGGGGCGCAAAATTCCCTGTCAAACGCCTCGAAGGGTCGGTGATTGAAGGCGAAGGGCAGGTTCTCCTGGATAGTCATTTTCTGAATTTGGTCTAGTGCCTCGTTCAAAATATCGAGGGTTGCCGGACTTGAGGCCTCTAGGCCGGACTTTGTGGTGATGAAGCGGAGGTCGGTCTGTGACTCAACCGATCCTTGGTCCCGGACGGACCTATCTTCGGGATTCGGTACCGAAACCTCAAGGGGCACCGGATTGTCCTCGGAAACTGAGGATGTGCTTTGACCCTCCGGTGCACCTTCCATGCCAATGTTTGAGGTCGGGTCGTTTTGGGCCGGGGTGACCCCTGGCCGCTATTCGCCGACTCAGGGTGCGGGCTCGAGGCCAGCAAGGTGTTGTGGCGGAGGAGCTCGGCCGAGATCGAATCTTGGCTTCTGACCTCTTGTTCTACCTCGAGGGCCAAGGATAAATCCTCCACCGATGTGAGTTTGGTTGACGGTGGGGTAAGGTCCCCTCTCTTAGGGAGTCCTTCCTGGCTCAAAGCCGTTTGGTGGACTAGGGCCGATTCACAGATCGGGTCGGAGGTGTACGTCGGAGCAGGTGCGGCAAGGCCTGCGAGGGTGGTGAATCCGGTGAAAACCAAATCCCCCCGCGCGTCAGTAACGTACTCCAGATTGCCGAATCAAATCTGGTGTTCGAGAGCGAAGTTGTCGACCTCGTCAAGATGGCCGGACGAATCGGCGTGTAGCACGATGTTGCCAAAAGTGAAGAGTTGTCCAGGGACGAAGAGATCCATGGAACTGATGTCCTCTCCAAGGACTAAGCGACCCATCGATCCTTTCGGTGATCCAACAGTGGAACTCTCAATGAAAGTACCAATGTCGGTGTCAAAACCGGCAGACCTCGGGGTAGGGGGTCCCGAGCTGTGGATCTAGGATCGATGGGTAACAAGGGACGACAAACACAGTGTTTACCCAGGTTCGGGCCCTCTCGAAGAGGTAATACCCTACGTCCTGCTTGACTGTATTGATTGTATAACATGGTTTATAGAGTAGATCTACCTCGAGATCAGTATGAGCTAAACCCTAGGCTACGGGGGGATGAAGATAGCTCTCGCCCTAATGACTACAACCATCGGTTTATATAGACACCGATAGGGTTAGGGTTACCGAAGATAGATTACAACAAGAGGGAAAGAGATCTCGTCCACCCTTGACGTGGAGGGCACACCACGGCTTCATAGGTCTCCGGTCACCACACGGCTCCACCAGTCCGGCCCATGAACAATGGGCCGTCGCCCCGAGGACCCCTTAGTCCATGACTCCCTCACCATTTCCTAGTGCCAGTTGTTGTTTTCTGCTTGTTCTAGTTTTACAAAAAATCCATACCAAACAGAGTCCAAATGCTAGGAAACTTTTAAATGATTTTTTTCAGACCAGGAGGGACCCTAGAAACTTTGGGGGAGGACCAGAAGCTAGACGAGGAGACGACAAGACAACATGGCGTGCCCAGTGGGGAAGGCCCACCCGGATGTCTTGTGGGCCCCTCGTGGCTCCTTCTGACCTAATTCTAGTACTATAAATTCCCAAATATTCCAAAACCCCCAGAGCGAGACCTGAAACAATTCTTCTATCGCATCTGGAGGCCTTCGCGGGTATTCTGCCGGAGGGGGAATCGATGATGGTCAACTTCTACATCAACCTTGTTGCACCTTTGCTGATGTGTGAGTAGTTCCCACAGGACATATGGGTCCATAACAGTAGCTAGATGGCTCACTCTCTCTATTTTTGATCTTCAATACAATGTTCCCTTCGGAAATCGATTCGATGTAATCTTTTGCGGTGCATTTGTTGGGACCTGATGAATTGGGGGTTTATGATCAGATTATTCATTGAAAGTAATTGGGTCTTTTCTTAAATTTATTATATGTGATTGTTATAGCTTTGTATTTCTCTCCGATCTATCCATTTAGTTTGTCCAACTAGATTGGTTTATCTTCAACGGGAGAGGTGCTTTGCGGTAGGTTCAATTTTTGGTGTTCTCTGTGACAGGAGGAGTAGCGAGGCACGTATTTGTATTGTCGCTACTAAGGGTAATACGACATGGTTTGATCATTGATTGGTTTTATTCTGTCTACATTATGTCATCATACTTCATGCATTACTCTATTTGTTATGAACTTAATACCTAGAGAGGCAAGCATAGAAGCGCCCTTGAAGTGGTGTCATAGTAGTAGATGCAGATGGATGTCGGTCTACTTGTCACGGACGTAATTCCTATGTAATGATCATGCCATGAATAACATCATAGCTATGTGCTTTTCTATCAATTGCCCAACAGTAATTTGTGTACCCACCGTTTGCTATGTTCTTGAGAGAGATGCCTCTAGTAAAAGCTATGGCCCCAGGGTCCATCTAAATCATATTGCTAAAACCCTAAAAACCTTGCTGCAATTTATTTACTTTTATTTTCTTTTGCAATTTATATATCTCCCACTATCAGATTTGATCCTTGCAATTAATGGGTACAAGGGATTGACAACCCTCTTGCCCGCGTTAGGTCCAAGTATTTGGTCTTGTGTTTGTAGGTGCTGCTAAAGGTCGTTTGCATGGATCTCCTATTGGTTCGATAAACCTTGGTTCTTAACTGGGGGAAATACTATCTGCTACTGTACTACTTCACCCTTCGTCTTCGGGGAAATCTCAATGCCTATCACAAGTAGCATTTTACTGTCCACATTATGACATCATGCTTATTGCAATGCTCTATTTCTTGTAAACTTAATACTCAAGATGCTGCTGGATAGCGGTCTTATAGTGGAGTATTAGTGGTAGATGTAGTTGAATAATGGTCTACGTATCACATACGTAGTTCCGATATGATATTATACCATGAATGATCATAGTCATAAATACAAATGTTGCAATTTAATCGCTGTCCAACTATAATTTGTTCACCACACCACACTTGTATGCTTGAGAGAGATGCCACTAGCGAACCTATGGCCCTCTAAGTCTATTCTCCATTACTGAAATATTTATTGCAATTAATATTCTTTTAATGTACCGCTTTACCTTTCTAACAATTATCATTATCTCGTGCAATTTAGTCTTGTAACTAGCAGGACAGGAAGCTTGACAACAATCTTGATGTGTTGGGGACAAGTTTGTTTTGTGTTGTGTGTACATATGCCAGTGACTTTGTTTGCGGGGAGAACTCCTTATGATTTGAGAAACATTGGTTCTCTAATAAAGGGAAATACTTATTGCTAGGTTACATCACCCTTACACTAGGGGGATACCCAACCACTGTTACGAGAGATCACATACGTGCTTGAATTTCGATGGTCGCTAGGACATGAGGAAGGGTCGACGAGCTTCGACACAACACAATGGAGATGACGGTGGCATCGGCGGCGTTGATTTCTTCCTCTATTGTTGGTGGTGAATGAACGGAATGATGACGACGTTGTTGACCTTCGGGTCCTCGTCGTTGTGCTTGATTCCGTGTGCTCCTAGATGCGGGAGAGGATCAGAGAGGTAGAGGGGTTTGAGGCAAATTGAATGGAAGCAAAAGTAATGACATAGGCTCACAACGCTCACCGGAATTGTGCACTGGCGGTGGGGGCAGAGGCTGTGGTTCAAGCTTGGAATCAAGCAGCCTAGCGACAGAGTGGTGGCGCCCAAGCTGGGGATGTGGAGAGGGGGTGCTAGAGGGGCTCAGGCTTGCACATTAGCAATGTGGGGAAGGAGGGAATCATGGGTGTCCCCGAGTCTCACGTACGAGTAAGTAGGCCGAAGGTTGAAGGTGGAGTTAACGTGTGGGGCCCGTGTGGTCGTGTGTGTGAGAGAGAGATAGTGAAAGAGAAGTGGTTGTTGGGCTTGCGTGAGCTGTTGGATCAAGGTCTGAAGGTTGCAATTATAATACAACATACCGGTTCATGATCTGATGGTGAAGTTAGGGGAGGTGATGGCGGTGCCCTTAGTGACGTTCGAACAACACTATAAGATAGGCAAATACTGTTTCTAAATTAGTATGTACTCACATATGAAATATATGGCAAAAAAAAATTTCATCCTTAAATGAGGAAGATTGTTGAATACATATCTTGGTTCTCTATTCAAGACTTCCGGTTTTTAGTTGATTCAATTGAAAATGGATGTAATTTTAGAACATACTTAATGCAAAACTATTGGATAAGGTGTGAACTCGATATTTATTGTTCAAAACTTGTCTTCTATATAAGGGGAGTTCATCTCCTCATATATCCCACTAACCCATAGTTATGCAGGAACACAAACAAATATATACCTTATGGTTGATCCTTGAAGTTTCCCATTTGTAGTAGTTAGTCACCTAGTTGTCCACTTGGGTATGCCAAGGAGGGAGAAGTGGTTGAGTGTCCATTTCATTGAGGAAAACAAAGAGCACAATGCCACTTTCTTCAAGCAGAGTCATGGTTTGTTCATGGGTGCAATTGAGATTTTCCTTTTATCGAGGAAGAATGAAAGCAAGATTCATACATTTGGGACACCATTGGTGAAACCCATTGTTCATGCTATCTTACTGGGAGGCCCACCTACCAAGTCGTTCACCAACGAGACGACGAATGTTAGGATTGCATTATTGTAGAATGAGGTGGTTCTGTTGGACAATGAGAATGCGATGGAGGGTAAGGTAGAAAAATTCCCCCTCGCAACTTATCAACAAGGTCCAAACTAAGAACTTAGGTATTATAGCAAACTATATCTTCTTCAAGGAAGAAGATGTTTGTCTTGAAGATCTAAACAAGCTCTTCGATGAACTCTTGCGAGTTTGAGAGGACACTAGATGTCGGTTACTTGGGTGACCAACATATTGGATTCCAATACATTGGTGGAAGCAAGTAGTGACCGACGTCTCATGTACTCGCAGACATATGCAATAGTTCATCAAAGAGCTTGCTGAGATCTTCAATACTAGGATCTTCTTCCGTGTAGAAGATATAGTTTGCTACCATACCTGGGTTCTCATTTTGGATTTTCTTGGTATGTTGGAGGGCTAGTTTTGTTTATTACCCTCCAATGCATTCTTAGTGTCCAACGAAGCCACCTCATTCTACAACAATGAAATCCTAGCATATGTTGCCTCTTTAGTGAGTGACTTGGTAGGTGGACCTCCCAATAGGAAAGCATAACCAATGGTTCATGAATAGCATCCCAAATGCATGCATACTTTCATCCTTCTTTGATACAAAGAAAATCATCATGAGTATGAGGACAGAGAGGTCACCGGCAGCCTTGAAAAAACCACGAATCTGCTTGAAGAAAGTGGCATTGTCTTTTGTTTTCCTCAATGAAATGGAAACTACTTTGTAGGTGTAATAGGATAAGTTGTCAAGAATAAAACTAGAAGTGCTTAGCTAGATAGTAAAAGTTAGTTTGTTTTAGTAGTGAACTTTTTGTAACACTGGGAAAGATTGTCCATACGCAATTGAATATGACATGTGTGATACTTATCATATGCAATGAGGGAGAGGCATACGCTAACATACTTCCTGTACTTGGATCACATGCACTTATGATTGGAACTCTAGCAAGCTTCCGCGACTACTAAAGGTCATTAAGGTAAAACCCAAATGTAGCATTAAGTAACAAGTCCTCTTTAATCCCATAAGCAACAACCCCCTTACTAAGCTTCTGTAACTCTCGCAACCCACTATAAGTGAATCATGAATGTATTACAACACCCTACAGCGGTAATCCCACACACTTGCGCGACATGGAGGGTACCATAGGACATCACCATATTAACATAGAACTCATATCAATCACACTATACCACAATTAACCCGTAGGACAAAAGAAATCTACTCAAACATCATAGGATGGCAACACATCACTAAATAATAATATGTGGCATAAAGCACCATGCTTAAGTAGAGATTACAGCGGAGACAAGAGGTGTTATACCACTTCTTAAAGGGGGGAGAGTTGGTGATTACGGCGGCGAAGTTGTTGGTGTAGATCGCCGTCATGATGGTTCCCGTGGCGACGCACCGGCGCCACTGAAAGAGAGGGTGAGAGAGCCCCCCTCCTTCTTCTTCTTACTTGGCCGTTTCCTCTCTGGTCCATCGCCGCCATGACTCCCAGAGGGCAGGAGCCCCTCTGAGATTTGATCTCTCTTTGTGTTTCTCTTCTATTTCACGTTCCTGTTTTCTAGCCCTTCACTGTTTCTTATATTCTCAGGGATCCGTAACTCCGATTGGGGCTGAAATTTTAATGCGATTTTTATCCAGAAATTATCTTTCTTGCAGAGAAAGAAGGGCCCCAACCGACATAAGGGGGAGCTAAGAGCCTTCCCGGCACGCCCAAGAGTTGGGGGCACACCGTCTGAGCTTTTGACTCCCTCGAGCATCATCTCGTGTTGATTTCCCCCAAAAATCACATATATTCCAAAAAAAACTTCATAAATTTTTATCGAGTTTGGACTCCATTCAATATGGATTCTCTACGAAACAAAAAACATGCAACAAATAATAACTGGCACTGGTCACTGGATCAATATGTTAGTACAAGAAAATCATATAAATTGTTGCCAAAAGTATGTGAAAGTTGTAAAATAATAGCATGAAACAATCTAAAATTATAGATACGACGGAGACGTATCTTATATTTTGAAACATAATGATTTTCTTCTAGTATTCCTGGTTATTATTATGGTGATACCAATTACTTCATCGTTTCTCAGTATTCATACCATAATAGATTAGACGATAAACATGTTAGGCAGCATTCAACATCAAAAATTGTGTTTTTACAATTTACCTACTCGAGGACAAGCTCGAATTAAGCTTGGGGATGCTGATACGTCCGCGATGTGTCTATAATTTCTGATTGTTTCATGCTATTATATTGTCAATTTTACATACTTTATATGCAATTTTATATCATTTTTTGGAAACGAGCCTATTAACCCATTTCCTAGTGCTAGTTGCTGCTTTCTGCTTGTTCTGGTTTTACAAAAAATCCCTGCTGAACGGAGTCCAAATGCTAGTAAAATTTTAACAATTTTTTTGGACCAGGAGGGACCCTAGAAGCTTTGGGGGAAGACCAGAAGCTAGACGAGGAGACGACAAGACAACAGGGCGCACCCAGTGGGGTAGGCCCACCCGGATGTCTTGTGGGCCCCTCGTGGCTCCTTCTGACCTAATTCCAGTACTATAAATTCCCAAATATTCCAAAACCCCCAGAGCGAGACCCAAAACAATTCTTCTATCGCATCTGGAGGCCTTCGCGGGTAATCTGCCAGAGGGGGAATCAATGATGGTCGTATTCTACATCAACCTTGTTGCACCTCCGCTGATGTGTGAGTAGTTCCCATAGGACATTGGGTCCATAGCATTAGCTAGATGGCTCACTCTCTCTATTTTTGATCTTCAATACAATGTTCTCTTTGGAGATCAATTTGATGTAATCTTTTGCGGTGCATTTGTTGGGACCTTATGAATTGGTGGTTTATGATCAGATTATTCATTGAAAGTAATTGGGTCTTTTCTTAAATTTATTATGTGTGATTGTTATAGCTTTGTATTTCTCTCCGATCTATCCATTTGGTTTGTCCAACTAGATTGATTTATCTTCAGCGGGAGAGGTGCTTTGCGGTAGGTTCAATTTTTGGTGTCCTCTGTGATAGGAGGAGTAGCGAGGCACGTATTTGTATTGTCGCTACTAAGGGTAATACGACATGGTTTGATCATATTGAGTGGTTTTATTCTGTCTACATTATGTAATCATACTTCATGCATTACTCTGTTTGTTATGAACTTAATACCTGGAGAGGCAAGCATAGAAGTGCCCTTGAAGTGGTGTAATAGTAGTAGATGCAGATGGATGTCGGTCTACTTGTCACGGACGTAATTCCTATGTACTGATCATGCCATGAATAACATCATAACTATGTGCTTTTCTATCAATTGCCCAACAGTAATTTGTGTACCCACCGTTTGCTATGTTCTTGAGAGAGATGCCTCTAGTGAAATCTATGGCCCCAGGGTCCATCTAAATCATATTGCTAAAACCCTAAAAACCTTGCTGCAATTTATTTTCTTTTGCAATTTATATATCTCCCACTATTAGATTTGATCCTTGCAATTAATGAGTACAAGGTATTGACAACCCTCTTGCCCGTGTTAGGTCCAAGTATTTGCTCTTGTGTCTGTAGGTACTGCTAAAGGTCGTTTGCGTGGATCTCCTATTGGTTCGATAAACCTTGGTTCTTAACTGGGGGAAATACTTTCTGCTACTATACTACTTCACCTTTCGTCTTCGCGGAAATCCCAACGCCTATCACAAGTAGCATTTTACTGTCCACATTATGTCATCATGCTTATTGCAATGCTCTATTTCTTGTAAACTTAATACTCAAGATGCTGCTGGATAGCGGTCTTACAGTGGAGTATTAGTGGTAGATGTAGTTGAATAATGGTCTACTTATCACATACGTAGTTCCTATATGATATTATACCATGAATGATCATAGTCATAAATACAAATATTGCAATTTAGTCGATGTCCAACTATAATTTGTTCACCACACCACACTTGTATGCTTGTGAGAGATGCCACTAGTGAACCTATGGCCCTCGAAGTCTATTCTCCATTACATAAATCTTTATTACAATTAATATTCTTTTAATGTACCGCTTTACCTTTCTAACAATTATCATTATCTTGTGCAATTTAGTCTTGTAACTAGAAGGACAAGAAGCTTGACAACATTCTTGATGTGTTGGGGAGAAGTTTGTTTTGTGTTGGGTGTACATATGCGAGTGACTTTGTTTGCGGGGAGAACTCCTTATGGTTTGAGAAACCTTGGTTCTCTAATCAAGGGAAATACTTATTGCTAGGTTACATCACCCTTACACTAGGGGGATACCCAGCCACAGTTATGAGAGATCACATACATGCTTTAATTTCGATGGTCGCTAGGACATGAGGAAGGGTCGACGAGCTTTGACACGACACAATGGAGATAACAGTGGCATCGGCGGCGTTGATTTCTTCCTCTATTGTTGGTGGTGAAGGAACGGAATGATGACGACATTGTTGACCTTCGTGTCCTCATCATAGTGCTTGATTCCGTGTGCTCCTAGATGCGGGAGAGGATTAGAGAGGTAGAGGGGTTTGAGGCAAATTGAATGGAAGCAAAAGTAATGACATGGGCTCATAGCGCTAGCCAGAATTGTGCAGTGGCGGTGGGGGCAGAGGTGGTGGTTCAAGCTTGGAATCAAGCAGCCTAGCAGAAGAGTGGTGGCGCCCAAGCTGGGGATCGAGAGAGGGGGTGCTAGAGGGGCTCAGGCTTGCACATTAGCAATGTGGGGAAGGAGGGAATCATGGGTGACCCCGAGTCTCACATGCGAGCAAGTAGGCCGAAGGTTGAAGGTGGAGTTAACGTGTGGGGCCCGTGTGGTAGTGTGTGTGAGAGAGAGATAGTGAAAGAGAAGTGGTTGTGGGGATGGCGTGAGCTGTTGGATCAAGGTCTGAAGGTTGTGATTATAATGCAACATACCGGTTCATGATCTGACGGTGAAGGTAGGGGAGGTGATGGCGGTGCCCTCAGTGACGTTCGAACAAAACTATAAGATAGGCAAATACTTGTTCTAAATTAGTATGTACTCACATATGAAATATATGACAAAAAATAATTTCATCCTTAAATTAGGAAGATTGTTGACTACATAACTTGGTTCTCTATTCAAGACTTCCGGTTTTTAGTTGATTCAATTAAAAATGGATGTAATTTTAGAACATACTTAATGCAAAATAAATGGATAAGGTGTGAACTCGATATTTGTTGTTCAAAACTTGTCTTCTATACAAGGGGAGTTCATCTCCTCATATATCTCACTAACCCATAGTTATGCAGTAACACAAACAAATATATACCTTATGGTTGATCCTTGCAGTTTCCCATTTGTAGTAGTTAGTCACCTAGTTGTCAACTTGGGTATGCCAAGGAGGGAGAAGTGGTTGGGTGTCCATTTTATTGAGGAAAACAAAGAGCACAACTTTCTTCAAGCACAGTCATGGTTTGTTCATGGGTGCAATTGAGATTTTCCTTTTATCGAGGAAGAATGAAAGCAAGATGCATACATTTGGGGCACCATTGGTGAAACCCATTGTTTATGCTATCTTAATGGGAGGCCCACCTACCAAGTCGTTCACCAACGAGACGATGAATGTTAGGATTGCATTATTGTAGAATGAGGTGGTTCTGTTGGACAATGAGAATGCGACGGAGGGTAAGGTAGAAAAATCTCCCCTCCCAACTTATCAACAAGGTCCAAACTAAGAACTTAGGTATTATAGCAAACTATATCTTCTTCAAGGAAGAAGATCTTAGTCTTGAAGATCTAAACAAGCTCTTCAATGAACTCTTGCGCGTTTGAGAGGACATTAGATGTCGGTTACTTGGGTGACCAACATATTGGATTCCAATACATTGGTGGAAGCAAGTAGTGACCGACGTCTAATGTACTCGCAGACATATGCAAGAGTTCATCAAAGAGCTTGCTGAGATCTTCAAGAATGGGATCTTCTTCCCTGTAGAAGATATAGTTTGCTACCATACCTGGGTTCTCATTATGGATTTTCTTGGTATGTTAGAGGGCTAGTTTTGTTTATTACCCTCCAATGCATTCTTAGTGTCCAACGGAGCCACTAGCATATGTTGCCTCGTTGCTGAGTGACTTGGTAGGTGGACCTCCCAATAGGAAATCACAACCAATGGTTCATGAATAGCATCCCAAATGCATGCATATTTTCATCCTTCTTTAATACAAAGAAAATCATCATGAGTATGAGGACAGAAAGGTCACCGGCAGCCTTAAAAAACCACGAATCTGCTTGAAGAATGTGGCATTGTCTCTTTTTTTTCCTCAATGAAATGGAAACTACAATGTAGGTGTAATAGGATAAGTTGTCAAGAATAAAACTAGAAGTACTTAGCTAGATAGTAAAAGTTAGTTTGTTTTAGTAGTGAACTTTTTGTAACACTGGGAAAGATTGTCCATAGGCAATTGAATATGACATGTGTGATACTTATCATATGCAATGAGGGAGAGGCATACGCTAACATACTTTCTGTACTTGGATCACATGCACTTATGATTGGAACTCTAGCAAGCATCCACAACTACTAAAGGTCATTAAGGTAAAACCCAAATGTAGCATTAAGTAACAAGTCCTCTTTAATCACATACGCAACAACCCCCTTACTAAGCTTCTGTAACTCTCGCAACCCACTATAAGCGAATCATGAATGTATTGCAACACCCTACAGTGGTAATCCCACACACTTGTGCGACACAGAGGGTACCATAGGACATCACCATATTAACATAGAACTAATATCAATCACACTATACCATAATTAACCCGTAGGACAAAAGAAATCTACTCAAACATCATAGGATGGCAACACATCACTAGATAAGAATATGTGGCATAAAGCACCATGTTTAAGTAGAGATTACAGCGGAGATAAGAGGTGTTACACCACTTCTTAAAGGGGGAGAATTGGTGATTACGGCGGCGAAGTTGTTGGTGTAGATCGCCGTCATGATGGTTCCCCTGGCGGCGCACCAGCGCCACTGAAAGAGAGGGGGAGAGAGCCCCCCTCCTTCTTCTTATTGCTTGGCCTCCCCCTAGATGAGAGGAGGGTTTCCTCTTTGGTCCATCGCCACCATGGCTCCCAGAGGGCAGGAGCCCCTCCGAGATTGGATCTGTCTCTATGTTTCTCTTCTATTTTGCGTTCCTGATTTCTAGCCCTTCACCGTTTCTTATATTCTCAGGGATCCGTAACTCCGATTGGGCTGAAATTTTAATGCGATTTTTATCGAGAAATTATCTTTCTTGCAGAGAGAGAAGGGCCCCAACTGACTTAAGGGGGAGCCAAGAGCCTACTCGGCACGCCCTAGGGTTGGGGGCACACCGTCTGAGCTTGTGACTCCCTCGAGCATCATCTCGTGTTGATTTCCCCCAAAAATCACATATATTCCAAAAAACTTCGTAAATTTTTATCGCGTTTGGACTCCGTTCGATATGGATTTTCTGTGAAACAAAAAACATGCAAAAAAAAAAATAACTAGCATTGGTCACTGGATCAATATGTTAGTCCAAGAAAAGCATATAAAATGTTGCCAAAAGTATATGAAAGTTGTAAAATAATGGCATGAAACAATAAAAAATTATAGATACGACGGAGACGTATCATATATTTTGAACATAATGGTTGTCTTCTAGTATTCCTGGATATTATTATGGTGATATCAATTACTTCATCGTTTCTCAGTATTCATACCATAATAGATTAGATGATAAACATGTTAGGCAGCATTCAACATAAAAAATTATGTTTTTACCATTTACCTACTCGAGGACAAGAAGGAATTAAGCTTGGGGATGCTGATACGTCTGTGATGTGTCTATAATTTCTTATTCTTTCATGCTATTATATTATCAATTTTACATACTTTATATGCAATTTTACATCATTTTTTGGAAACGAGCCTATTAACCCATTTCCTAGTGCTAGTTGATGTTTTCTGCTTGTTCTGGTTTTACAAAAAATCCCTACCAAACGAATTCCAAAGGCTAGGAAACTTTTTAACAAATTTTTTTGGACTAGGAGGGACCCTAGAAGCTTTGGGGGAGGACCAGAAGCTAAACGAGGAGACAACAAGACAACAGGGCGCGGCCATGGTGTAGGCCCACCCGGATGTCTTGTGGGCCCCTCATGGCTCCTTCTGACCTAATTCCAGTACTATAAATTCTCAAATATTCCAAAACCCCTAGAGCGAGACCTGAAACAATTCTTCTATTGCATCTAGAGGCCTTCGCGGGTAATCTGCCGGAGGGGGAATCGATGATGGTCGGCTTCTACATCAACGTTGTTGCACCTCCGCTGATGTGTGAGTAGTTCCCACATGACATATGGGTCCATAGCAGTAGCTAGATGGCTCACACTCTCTATTTTTGGTCTTCAATACAATGTTCCCTTCGGAGATCGATTCAATGTAATCTTTTGCGGTGCATTTGTTGGGACCTTATGAATTGGGGGTTTACGATCAGATTATTCATTGAAAGTCATTGGGTCTTTTCTTAAATTTATTATGTGTGATTTTTATAGCTTTGTATTTCTCTCTGATCTATCCATTTGGTTTGTCCAACTAGATTGATTTATCTTCAGCGGGAGAGGTGCTTTGAGGTAGGTTCAATTTTTGGTGTCCTCTGTGACAGGAGGAGTAGCGAGGCACGTATTTGTATTGTCGCTACTAAGGGTAATACGACATGGTTTGATCATATTGATTTGTTTTATTCTGTCAACATTATGTCATCATACTTCATGCATTACTTTGTTTGTTATGAACTTAATACCTAGAGAGGCAAGCATAGAACCGCCCTTGAAGTGGAATAATAGTAGTAGATGCAGATGGATGTCGATCTACTTGTAACGGACGTAATTCCGATGTACTAATCATGCCATGAATAACATCATAACAATGTACTTTTCTATCAATTGCCCAATAGTAATTTGTGTACCCACCGTTTGCTATGTTCTTGAGAAAGATGCCTCTAGTGAAAGCTATGGCCCCAGGGTCCATCTAAATTATATTGCTAAAACCCTAAAAACCTTGCTGCAATTTATTTACTTTTATTTTATTTTGCAATTTATATATCTCCCACTATCAGATTTGATCCTTGTAATTAATGAGTACAAGGGATTGACAACCCTCTTGCCCGTGTTAGGTCCAAGTATTTGCTCTTGTGCCTGTAGGTACTACTAAAGGTCGTTTGCGTGGATCTCCTATTGGTTCGATAAACCTTGGTTCTTAATTGGGGGAATACTTTCTTCTACTATACTACTTCACCCTTCGCCTTCGGGGAAATCCCAACGCCTATCACAAGTAGCATTTTACTGTCCACATTATGTCATCATGCTTATTGCAATGCTCTATTTCTTGTAAACTTAATACTCGAGATGCTGCTGGATAGCGGTCTTACAGTGGAGTATTAGTGGTAGATGCAGTTGAATAATGGTCTACGTATCACATACGTAGTTCCTATATTATATTATACCATGAATGATCATAGTCATAAATACAAATATTGCAATTTAATCACTGTCCAACGATAATTTGTTCACCACACCACACTTGTATGCTTGAGAGAGATGCCACTAGTGAACCTATGGCCCTCTAAGTCTATTCTCCATTACTGAAATCATTATTACAATTAATATTCTTTTAATGTACCGCTTTACCTTTCTAACAATTATCATTATCTCGTGCAATTTAGTCTTGTAACTAGCAGGACAAGAAGCTTGACAACAATCTTGATGTGTTGGGGACAAGTTTGTTTTGTGTTGTGTGTACATATGCCAATGACTTTGTTTGTGGGGAGAACTCCTTATGATTTGACAAACATTGGTTCTCTAATCAAGGGAAATACTTATTGCTAGGTTACATCACCCTTACACTAGGGGGATACCCAACCACTGTTACGAGAGATCACATACGTGCTTGAATTTCGATGGTCTCTAGGACATGAGGAAGGGTCGACGAGCTTCGACACAACACAATGGAGATGATGGTGGCATCGGCGGCGTTGATTTCTTCCTCTATTGTTGATGGTGAATGAACAGAATGATGACGACGTTGTTGACCTTCGGGTCCTCGTCATATTGCTTGATTCCGTGTGCTCCTAGATGCGGGAGAGGATCAGAGAGGTATAGGGGTTTGAGGCAAATTGATGGAAGCAAAAGTAATGACATAGGCTCACAACACTCGCCGGAATTGTGCAGTGGCGGTGGGGGCAGAGGTGGTGGTTCAAGCTGGGAATCAAGCAGCCTAGCGGCAGAGTGGTGGTGCCCAAGCTGGGGATCAAGTGAGGGGGTGCTAGAGGGGCCTTTATCTTTGAAGGGAAAAGCATTGGCATGGTATAGGCTATGCGATGATATTGGATCTTGGAACTGGAATCGATTGAAATTGGAATTTCACCAAAAAATTTATCCTATGCATCTAGTTCATCGTGATCGGAATTATATATATAATTTTTGGCCTTGTGAAGGAGAAAGTATCGCTCTAGCTTGGGGGAGGCTTAAGTCAATGTTATATTCATCCCCAATCATGAGCTCTCGAAAGAAATTATTATTCATAATTTTTATGCTCGGCTTTCTCATGATGATCGATCCATGCTCGATACTTCTTGTACTGGTTCTTTTATGAAGAAGACTATTGAATTCAGGTGGGATCTTTTAGAAAGAATTAAACGCAACTCTGAAGATTGGGAACTCGACGAAGGTAAAGAGTCAGGTATTAAGCTTGAGTTTGAATGTGTTAAATCTTTTATGAATACCGATGCTTTTCACAAGTTTAGCACTAAATATGGACTTGACTCTGAGATAGTAGCATCTTTTTGTGAATGTTTTGCTACTCATGTTGATCTCCCTAAGGAGAAGTGGTTTAAATATCATCCCCCTATTAAAGAAGAAATTAAAGAACTGATCGTAGTTAAAGATGAAACTATTATTTACAATGTTGATCCAGTTGTGCCTACTGCTTATATTGAAAAACCACCTTTCCCTGTTAGGATAAAAGAACATGCTAAGGTTGCAACTATGGTTCGCAAAAGTAATATTAGAGCACCTAAACCTGCTGAACAAATTAGGGTAGAACCTAGTGTTGCTATGGTTAAAGATCTCCTAGTAGAAAATATTGATGGGCATGTTATTTACTTCTGTGACGAAGCTGCTAGAATTGCCAACCACGATGAAAAAGATAAACATAGACCTGTTGTTGGCATGCCTGTTGTCTCAGTTAAAATAGGAGATCATTCTTATCATAGTTTATGTGACTTTGGTGCTAGCATGAGTGCTATTCCTTTTACCTTATACCAAGAAATTATGAATGACATAGCACCCGCTGAAATAGAAGACATAGATGTTACTATTAAACTTGCTAATAGAGACACCATCACACCACTTGGGATTGTTAGAGATGTTGAAGTCTTGTGTGGGAAAATAAAATACCCTACTAATTTTCTAGTTCTTGGTTCCCCACAAGATGATTTTTGTCCCATTATCTTTGGTAGACCTTTCTTGAACACTCTCAATGCTACTATAGATTGTCATAAACAAACTGTCAGTGTTCGCTTTGGTGATGAATCTCATGAGTTTAATTTGTCCAAGTTTAATAGACAACCTCATAAGAAATAATTACCTAGTAAGGATGAAATAATTGGTCTTGCCTCTATTGTTGTGCCTCCTACTGATCCACTAGAACAATATTTGCTAGACCATGAAAATGATTTGCATACGCATGAAAGAAATGAAATAGATAAAATTTTCTTTGAATAACGACCTCTGCTCAAACACAATTTTCCTATTGAAACTCTAGGAGGTCCTCCTCCACCTAAAGGTGAACCTGTGTTTGAATTGAAACAATTGCCTGACACTTTGAAATATGCTTATCTTGATGAGAAAAAGATATATCATGTTATTATTAGTGCTAACCTTTCAGAACATGAAGAATAAAGATTATTGAAAATTCTGAAGAAGCACTGTGATTTCATTGGATATACTCTTGATGATCTTAAGGGCATTAGTCCCACTCTCTGTGAGCACAAGATTAATATGGAACCGGATGCTAAACCTGTTGTTGATCATCAACGATGTTTGAATCCTAAGATGAAAGAAGTGGTAAGAACTGAAATATTAAAGCTTCTAGAAGCAGGTATAATCTATCCCATAGCTGATAGTAGATGGGTAAGTCTCGTTCATTGTGTCCCTAAGAAGGGAGGTATTTCTGTTGTTCCTAATGATAAATATGAACTTATTCCACAAAGAATTGTTATTGGCTATAGAATGTTAATTGATTTTAGAAAATTAAATAAAGCAACTAGAAAAGATCATTACCCTTTGCCATTTATTCATCAAATGTTGGAAATATTATCTAAGCACACACACTTTTGTTTTCTGGATGGATATTCTGGTTTTTCTCAAATACCTGTTTCACAACCTGATCAAGAGAAAACCACTTTTACTTGTCCATTTGGAACTTATGCTTATAGGCATGTGCCTTTTTATGCAATGCACCTGCCACCTTTCAAAGATGTATGACTACCATATTCTCTGATTTTTGTGAAAAGATTGTTGAGGTTTTCATGGATGATTTTTCTGTTTATGGAACTTCTTTTGATGATTGCTTGAGCAACCTTGATCGAGTTTTGCAGAGATGTGAGCAAACTAATCTTTTCTTGAATTGGGAGTAGTGCCACTTTATGGTTAATGAAGGTATTGTCTTGGGGCATAAAATTTCTGAACGAGGTATTGAGGTGGATAAAGCTAAAGTTGATGCAATTGAGAAAATGCCATGTCCTAAAGATATTAAAGGTATTCATAGTTTCCTTGGTCATGCTGGTTTCTATAGGAGGTTTATTAAAGACTTCTCTAAAATTTCTAGGCCTGTTACAAATCTTTTACAAAAGGATGTTCCATTTGATTTTGATGATGATTGTGTAGAAGCCTTTGAAACACTTAAGAAAGCCTTAACTTCTGCACCTATTATTCAACCACCTAATTGGAAGTTGCCTTTTGAAATTATGTGTGATGCTAGTGATTATGTTGTTGGTGATGTTCTAGGATAAAGAGTTGATAAGAAATTAAATGTTATCCATTATGCTAGCAAAACTCTAGACCCAAAGAAATTATGCTACTACTGAAAAAGAATTTTTAGCAGTTGTGTTTGCTTGTGACAAATTCAGATCCTACATTGTTGATTCTAAAGTAATTTTTCACACTGATCATGCTGCTATAAAATATCTTATGGAAAAGAAAGATGCTAAACCTAGACTTATTAGGTGGGTTCTTTTGCTACAAGAATTTGATTTACATATTACTGATAGAAAGGGAGCTGAGAACCCCGTAGCTGATAACTTGTCTAGGTTAGAAAATATTCTTGATGACCCACTACTATTGATGATAGCTTTCCTGATGAACACCTAGCTGCAATAAATGTTTCTCATAACACTCCTTGGTATGCTGACTATGCTAACTATATTGTTGCTAAATACATACCGCCTAGTTTCACATACCAACAAAAGAAAAAATTCTTCTATGATTTAATACATTACTTTTGGGATGACCCACATCTTTATAAAGAAGGAGTAGATAGTATTATTAGACATTGTGTACCTGAGCATGAACCGGAACAAATCCTACGGAAATGTCACTCCGAAGCTTATGGAGGGCATCATGCGGGAGATAGAACTGCTCATAAGGTATTGCACTCTGGTTTTTATTGGCCTACTCTCTTCAAGGATGCCCGTAAGTTTGTTTTATCTTGTGATGAATGTCAAAGAATTGGTAATATCGATAAGCGTCAAGAAATGCCAATGAATTATTCACTTGCTGTTGAACCATTTGATGTTTGGGGTTTTGATTATATGGGACCTTTTCCTTCCTCTAATGGGTATACACATATTTTGGTTGTTGTTGATTATGTTACTAAGTGGGTAGAAGCTATTCCAACTAGTAGTGCTGATCATAACACTTCCATTAAAATGCTTAAAGAAGTTATTTTCCCGAGGTTTGGAGTCCCTAGATATTTAATGACTGATGGTGGTTCATACTTTATTCATGGTGCTTTCCGTAAAATGCTTGCTAAATATGATGTTAACCATAAAATTGCATCACCCTGTCATCCTCAATCTAGTCGTCAAGTTGAACTTAGCAATAGAGAAATAAAACTAATATTACAAAAACTGTTAATAGGTCCCGAAAGAATTGGTCTAAGAAATTGGATGATGCACTTTGGGCCTACAGAACAGCATATAAAAATCCTATGGGTATGTCTCCTTATAAAATGGTTTATGGAAAAGCTTGTCATTTGCCTCTAGAGTTAGAACATAAAGCTTATTGGGCAATTAGAGAACTCAATTATGATTTCAAACTTGCTGGTGAAAAGAGGTTATTTGATATTAGCTCATCAGATGAATGGAGAACTCAAGCTTATGAAAATGCCAAATTATTTAAGGAAAAGGTTAAAAGATGGCATGACAAAAGAATCCAAAAGCGGGAATTCAAAGTAGTAGAATATGTTCTTTTGTACAACTCTCATTTTAGATTCTTTGCAGGAAAACTTCTCTCTAAATGGGAAGGACCATATATTATCGAGGAGGTTTATCGCTATGGAGCCATCAAGATTAATAATGCCGAAGGTACTAACCCGAAGGTGGTCAATTAATGGGCAAAGGATCAGACACTATATCTCAGGTACGCCTACTAATGTTGAAAGCAATATTATTCAAACCATGACACCGGAGGAACACATAAAAGAAACCTTCCGAAACACTCCAGAATACTAAAAAAAGAGGAGGTACGTGATACGGTAAGTAAACGAACTCTAAAAAATCTGCAAAAATATTTTCTGTCAGTTTTGGAGTATTACAAAATTTAGTAAAATAAGAAACAACCATGAAGGTAACCGAGGAGGGCACAAGACACCAGGGCGCGCCTGGCTTGCCTGGCGCGCCCAGGTGGGTTGTGCCCACCTCGGGAACCTTCCCAACTCTATTTTCCTCTCGTTTGCTTGTTTCCCAAGATAAAAAATCTTTATATACCCCCCGAACGTATTGACCACCGTATCGCGGAGAAATCTTCTGTTCTTCTTTCTTGCTGTTTTCTGTTAGATCTGTCAGGCCAGGCATCATGTCTTCTCCCTCCTCCAACAAAGTAGAAGGGGATGCTTGGTTGATGAAGATAGAACTAAAGAGAGAGGAACCAGAGGAAACCATCAAGGGTGACAAGGTCAAGGAAGTCGCGGGAGATCAAGTTCCAGTAGTAGGGCAAGCCGTTCCAGCAGCAGAAGAAGAAGACATCCTTCAACCTTACTATGATCATCTTACCCCTACTGAAATTCAAGCTTTTAGGGTCATTGAAATGGTTCGTGTGCAAAATAAATATCTCACTCGTGAAAATATTCTGTTGCAAGATCATGTCATCGCCCTCCGGAGCATCATTCGTAGATTGGAGTACCTCCTGAGCCTGAAGTGTGACGCTACTTCAACACCACCACCTTCATCATCTTCTCCAACAAAAGAGACTTGAGTTCATCGTATGGGCACCCCCCTTGGCTTATGCCAAGCTTGGGGGAGGTGCCCCGGTATCGTATCACCACCACTATCTTTCCCTATATCTATTTGTAGTTCGATCTTTAGTTATCCTACGATTTAGTTGAATAAAAGTTTAGTTTTATCTATTTTCGAGTGCTTGCTTAGTGATCTATCTATCTTTGTAATTGTGTGCGATATATATAACAAAGAGTAGTTTGAGTTTTTTTCTTTACTCTTATGTTTCAATAAAAAGAAAGGAAAATAAATGAAAAAGATCATATGCTAATCTTATGGTAAGTAATGACATCACATAAGGAAAAGTATAAGTGGTAAAATTTATTGGAGATTGACAAACATAGTATTGGCCAATGATGCAATTCATGAAAGAATTAATAAGGGAAGATAAGATTCACATGCAAATACACTATCTTGGACATCTTTTATGATTGTAAGCCCCCATTAAATATTATGTGTCAAAATTGTTGACGTTGGACAAGGAAGACAACGTAATGATTCATGTTTGTTCATATTCACATAGAAGTTATATTGTCATAGATCCTTCCACATGTGGTGCTTGCTCAATATCTTTGCTAGCCAAAAACTCCGCACTAAGTAGAGATACTACTTGTGCATCCAAACACCCTTAAACCCAAAATCTTGTGTTGAGAGTCCACCATACCTACCTATGGATTGAGTAAGATCCTTCAAGTAAGTTGTCATCGGTGCAATAAGGCAATAAAAATTGCTTCTAAATGTGTTGGATCATTTAGTATAAGAGAAAATTGAGCATTGTACGAACTTGTGATGGCAAAGTAATAAAAGGGACGGACTGCATAATAAAGGTTGCTATCATAAGGGGCAATATAACGTGACGTTCTTTTGCATTAAGGGATTTGGCATACAAACAAAAAGAGCATGGCAACCTCTGCTTCCCTCTGCGAAGAGCCTATCTTTTACTTTTAAGTATTTACTTTTATGCAAGAGTCAAAGTATTCTTCCCTATCCTTTTTATTTTTTTTCTCTTTTTGCAAGCATCATGTGGTGAGGAAAGATCTAGGCACATATATCTAGTTGGATGTGAGTGGGCATGAGTTATTATTGTTGACATCACGCCTAAGGTGAATACATTGGGAGGCGAAACTATAAGCCCCTATCTTTCTATGTGTCCGATTGAAACTTTTTGTTCATGGGCATGCTGTGAGTGTTAGCAATCATAGAAGGTTAGATGATGGTTGAGTATGTGGACTTGCCTAAAGGCTCTGATACGTGACCCTTCCTGAAAATATGATGAATTGTAGTTGCAAAGTTGACTGAGAACATAGTTTGCTGGTTTTCAATAAGGTTTATGCTTTATACTTCAATGTTGTGATGAATTGTTACCTGTTCATGAGAAGTTATATGATAAAAGTTGTGTGATAAAGTTTTATGTTAAAGTTCCTTGCTGTTATAATAATAAGCATGATGCTTCTATGTCTGTATTTTGTTTTTATCGATACCTCTCTCTCTAAGCATGTGGGCATGTTTTTCGATTTCGGTTTTTTGCTTGAGGACAAGCGAGGTCGAAGCTTGGGGGAGTTGATACGCCCATTTTGCATCATGTTTTCCTACTGTTATTTATAATGTTTTTATGCATAATAATGCTTTTTGGAGTAATTATAATGCCTTTTCTCTCATAATATGCAAGGTTTACACAAAGAGGGAGAATGCCGACAGCTGGAATTCTGGACCTGAAAAAGCTACGTCAGAGTTACCTATTCTGCACATCTCCAAATGAGCTGAAAATTTACGAAGAATTGTTTTGGAATATATAAAAAATATTGGAGCAAATAACTACCGGAGGGGGTCACCCAGGTGAGCACAAGACACCAGGGCGCGCTTGGGCCCCAGGCGCGACTGGTGGGTTGTGCCCTCCTCGGCCCACCTCCGGTGCCCATCTTATGGTATATAGGTCATTTTGACCTAGAAAAAATAAGAGGGGGACTTTCGGGACGAAGCGCCGCCATCTCGAGGCGGAACTTGGGCAGGAGCACTTTTTGCCCTCTGGCGGAGCGATTCCGCCGGGGGAACTTCCCTCCGGAGGGGGAAATCATCGCCATCGTCATCACCAACAACTCTCCCATCTTTGGGAGGGCAATCTCCATCAACATCTTCAATAGCACCATCTCCTCTCAAACCCTAGTTCATCTCTTATGTTTAATCTTTGTACCGGAACCTCAGATTGGTACCTGTGGGTGACTAGTAGTGTTGATTATATCTTGTAGTTGATTACTATATGGTTTATTTGGTAAACGATTATATGTTCAGATCCATTATGCTATTTAATACCCCTATGATCTTGGGCATGATTATCATTTGTGAGTAGTTACTTTTGTTCTTGAGGTCACGGGAGAAGTCATGTTGCAAGTAATCATGTGAACTTGATATGTGTTCGATATTTTGATGATATGTATGTTGTGATTCCCTTAGTGGTGTCATGTGAACATCGACTACATGGCACTTCACCATATGTAACATCCCAAATTTCCAATTTGGAATGTTTTACAATTTTAGCTAAGCATCTATGCATTTTGTTTGAAATTGAGTGGCATTTGAAATTTCAGAGGCATTTTGAGTTTCATTTGAAATTGGGTTCAAATTGGCATTGAAATTTATTTCAAAAATACCTGACCAATACTTGTGCTAAAGTATGAGAGGAGCTAACATGACACTCCAAAATGTCAGAAGAAATTTATGCCAAAAGTTTTGAATTCAAATTTGAGTTGTATTTGGAATTTTCAAAAAAATGTTTTTTATAAAGTTTTTATTTTGCCTCTGAAAAATAGTTTATCTTTTAGGATTTATTTTTCTGAGAATTTTGATATATATATGTCCTATATAAATATATTATATTTCTTTTTATTTATTTATTTTTTTTTCTCTGTAAAAAAAAAGGAACCCCGAGCTGGCCAGGCCAACCGGCCCAGCCAGCGAGACTGCCAGCCCAGCGACCGCACCGAGCCGGCCTGCACCAGCGCACCGCTCCCGACCCCTCTCCGCCTTGGTCGCCCGACCCAACTCCCCTCCCTCTCTCTCACCAACGCGCCGGCCCCACCCCTTCTTTCCCCTCCTCCACGCATGCCAAACCGGAGCACGACCGGAGCGCGCCCGTCGCCGCGATCTTCCCGCGATCGCGCTCCGAAGCCGACCCCTGCCCCAAGTCTTTGTCCTATATATACCCCTCGCTCTCCGCCCTTGAAACCCCCTAAAACCCTACCCTATCTCGCACCGTAGCCCACGCTCTCGCCCTTTGGATCTCGCTGCTGTCGCCACCGTCCACCGCCCCGCCCGACGCCGGTGAGCATCCCCTCGATCCCTCCTTCCATCCATCCACTTCCCTCGACCAGACGCACCCTCCTGACATAGTTTACCCTCCCAGGATCCACTAACGCCACCACCCGACAACCACCGAGCCATCGCCGGAGCTGCAGCTCACCAGGAGCTTGACGAGCTCGTTCCGCTCGTCTCCGTCGTCCTCAACCACCACCGAGACCACCCCCGAACTCCCCTCGTTCCGCCACATCGCCCGGACATCTCCGCCGCCTTCCCCGACCGCCGGAGCTACGCCACCGACCACGCCCGAGCCGCCGCTATCGTCTCCGTCCGTCGCCGCCGTCCGCTGTAAGCCCGCGTTTCCCCTCGCCGTTCGATCTAGTTTTGTTTTAGGCATAAAAGGAGTTTTATAATAGCTTTTAATGCGTTTCTTTTTGCATTAAATTTATTTGTTGTTTTCCTTTCTGTTAGTTAACAAAACTCTTGTTTTGGTTCTGGTAAGAAAAGTTTTAGTAGGATAAAACTATTTTCTAGTTGTTGCTTGAAGTAATGTAAACCTTGTTGAGTTCTTCGAGTTTTCTTTGGTTTTGGTATGAGTGCTTGTGTGATTTACATTAGTTTGCTGTTATGTTATACCGTTGAATGCTTATGTGTTTATTGTTTGCTTCGAATAGAATTCCCGGAGTGCGAAGCTTGCTATCACGAGTCACTAGCGTTCGAAGACCGTCAGCCAGGCAAGTCATTTGATCATGTTTTACAATACCTATGATTTGTTGCATTAGAGTTATTTCCTCCCCACCATGCATGCAGTAGGAGAATTTTAAGTTATGTTCTTGAGTAGTATCATGTGGTAGGTTGAACCCATTTCCCCTTGTTACCAATGCCCGGGACGACGTAGATGATTGCTATGCCTTCGTAGACGGGGTTGGTTGAGTGATTCATAAGGGAGATGTGAGAGTCAAGATGATGACAACCCCATGATTTCAAGATGCTCAAGATGGACTTCAAATTCACTACTGGGTGGAGGACGGAATTGATGGGCACCCTGGAGCAACCAGCGGATGGCCGGGATGCATGGAGAAGCGCCATGACATCTTGCGGAAAGCTTCACCCAGCCACGAAGAGACGGATGGATACACCTTGACCGGAAGCTTACCTGTGCAGCCGCAAGCCATTATGGGCTCTGGCTTGGTCGACCCTAGGCGTGACTCTTGCCGGACGGTGCTACGAGATGTAGAAGAACGATAGGATTGGATGGGCACCGGCAGTGGCCAGAGGAACTCTTCGGAAGACCCTGTTTCGTTCATCCCGTCTTCAAACACCAGGCAGTGCGAAGACATAAAGGAGGGAACGATTCTTGCGGGTAAAGTGCACAAGACTCTGCAGAGTGAAAACCTAATCGATTAGCCGTGTCCCCGGTTACGGACATTTGAGCCTCTGGAAATTGGAGTATTTCGGAAATCTCAACACCGAACAAATAATTTAATTGATGGGTTATTTAATAATTGGGAATGAGACATTGGTTGGCGGAACCATCTCAATAACAACTAATATTTTGTAGTAATTGCAAGCAAGTCCTTATTGTTGTAGGGAAAAATTGGCTTTTTCGCAAAAACATAAAAACTTAGAGCCCCATAGCCAAATTGCATATAGTGTTAGCAATATTGTTGTTGTTCTCTCTTCATGACTTGACGGCATATTCAAAATGCTGACCTACATGGCTGCAACGTCTCATGTTGCAGAGGAGTTTTCTGACCAGGAGTGAGGCTACGATCTACGCTCGGTGGTTGCCCTATGGAGTCGGATGGACTCGCTTATCGTCTACACTTCCGCAGCTTTATTTTAGTTTATTTCTCATGAGTTGGCCTTCGGCCGAATTTATTATGATGTAATAAAGACTCGATATGAGAATCGTGTAATAAATTCAGGTGTGATTGTAACTTTGAATCTTTTCATCAATGTACTGTGTGTGCCAGCATGATCTTGGGATGGTACAGCTACACAGAGACTTGACCGATTTTCGGGTCGGTTCGCTACACCATATTTGGGCCTAAGGGAATGCATTATGGAGTAGTTATTAGATGATGGGTTTATAGAGTGACAGAAGCTTTAACCCTAGTTTATGCGCTGCTTCGTAAGGGACCGATTTGGATCCAAAAGTTTAATGCTATGGTTAGATTTTATCTTAATAATTTTCTCATAGTTGCAGATGCTTGTGAGGGGGTTAATCATAAATAGGAGGTTTGCTCAAGTAAGAACATCACCTAAGCACCAGTCCACCCACATATCAAATTATCAAAGTAGCGAACACGAATCAAACCAACATGATGAAAGTGATATGGTGAAATTCCCGTGTACCCTCAAGAACGTTTTGCTTATCATAAGAGACCATTTTAGCCTGTCCTTTGCCACAAAAGGATTGGGCTACCTTGCTGCACTTTATTTACCGTTACTTGTCCATTACAAATTATCTTGCTATCAAACTACCTGTTACCGACTATTTCAGTGCTTGCAGAAAATACCTTGCTGAAAACCACTTGTCATTTCCTTCTGCTCCTCGTTGGGTTCGACACTCTTACTTATCAAAAGGACTATGATTAATCCCCTATACTTGTGGGTCATCAAGACTCTTTTCTGGCGCCGTTGCTGGGGAGTGAAGCGCTCTTAGTAAGGAAAAATTATTACTACGTGCTGAAATTTATTGTCACTTGTTACTATGGAGAATTATCCTCGATCGGAAGCACAATTAGTTGACCCTCAACCTACTGCACCTACTGAAAATATTGGTTATGAAATTCCTTCGGGTATGATAGAACAACTGCTAGCTAATCCTTATGCAGGAGATGGAACTGAACATCCTGATATGCACTTGATATATGTGGATGAAATTTGTGGATCATTTAAGCTTGTAGGTTTATCCGGAGATGAAGCTAATAAGAAGGTTTTCCCTTTATCTTTGAAGGGAAAAGCATTGGCATGGTATAGCTAGGCTATGCGATGATATTGGATCTTGGAACTGGAATCGATTGAAATTGGAATTGATGTGGATATGTATTAGGGGTAGGGTCCTAAGCAAGGCCTACACACCCCACCTGGAGACACCACATGCAAGATTACAAGATTACAAGGAAGATTCCGACTGAAGTAACCATAGCATACGAGCCACTCAACAATTAGCTCACTCGGAAGATCCTACATCCACTTGACAAACTCATTCCACTCGGAGTACCTGATTCCACTCAGATATGCGAAGACCAAACAGTCGAAGAGGCAGTCGGAGCATCATTCTCATAGTGGAGGTTTCGTAGTGGGCTGACATTATGGCATTTATGCCCTTCTTTGTAACATAGGAGGTGAAGGGGTGGCGCACTCTATATAAGCCACCCCCACCACTAGACAGGGGGCGGATTCTTCTCCTCCTAGCTCTCTCTCTCGCCATTAGTCTCAGGACTTGTCCAGGCATGAAGATCCGTTCTTCTCTCTCCCACACATACATTGTAATCTCCGGATACATACTCAGATAAAACAAAGCCTCTCCGGAGCACGAGACGTAGGGTTGTTATCTCCACCGTGAGAGGCCCGAACTCGATAAAACCACCGTGTCACCCATTTGCATCTCGATAGATCATGCTCCTTTACCCTACCCCCTTCGTACTGTCGGAATCATTCCCACGACAGTTGGCGCCCACCATGGGGCATGGCGTCTATCGAGCCATGATGCAAATGGCTTTATTTCTTCGATCTTCGTCCGTCGGTCAACAATCATCGATGGAGAATTTGATTCAGGATGTTCCAGACATCGCTGCATTCACTGGAAAGTCATGACACTCTGCGTACAGAAGGATCAGGGAGTTGCTCATCTCAACTTGTCCTTTTTACAATCAAACAATGATCTAACAATGGTTTGTTCTTCTTATGTATGCACACGAGCTTATACAAAAGGACGCCTCCCTTTGTTCCGATTGGTGGCTCGGCTCCCAGACGATGAAGCGTCGTCGTCCGCCCATCATCATCTCGCGAACTCATCTGTGACGCCGTCGCCGAGCGCCCACACACGCGCAGCCGCTAATGCTCGGCCTGATTCCCCGACCGGGTGACCACGACGACCGGCGGTCGACCCGGTTCCTCGGGCGACAAGGCGTGGCTGCCGGCAATCCGCCTAGTTCCGCGGGTGTCGAAGCGCGACTCTGACCGGCGCACGGTTCCGGCTCCCCGAGCAGTGAAACGCGATCACCAGCGCTCACGTCGCCCTCGCCCTTGGCTACGCCGGCCCACGACTCCCGCGCCTGGTCTGCGACCAGCTGCTCATCCTCCTCGTCGCCACCTCTCGGCCGCCGTCCGATTCTGGCCAGACCGGCCTTTTCCACCGCAGCGGGGCTCTCCTTCGGGCTGCCACTACAGCTCTCCTTCTCATTTCAACTCCCATCGCATGCAGAATCTTCTTTAATTCTTGCTTAATTAGCACTAATCCCTCCTGCATGCAGGTCCTGGACGTGGGGCAACTCCTTCAATGCGTTGGACGTGGACAATCACACCTAAATACCAGGGCTTTATTGCTCCACGACTAACCGACCGAGCTCTGCACCAAATCAACCTCCTCGAGGGATAACTGCATGCAGGAAAAAAGGAAACGGAAGGACTGGCTCCCACCAGTACGCCGCTCTGCTGGCTCCGCTTCGTCAGGACTTCGTTACTGTACTTGCTGGTTGGCAGGGTGGTTCGCTGGAGCCGGCACTCCGCACGTCGTCTCTGCCTCGACAAGACCCAGCACTCGACAGCAACTCCCTTCAGTCGGCATGGTCACTCGGATGGGACTAGTTCACTCGGACCAAACCAGATCACTGGCACTCGGTCGTCTGTGCGCCGCCACTCGGCCGCCCGTGTGTCATCACTCGACTGGGCATGTCCTCAGCCTCCCTGCACGCGGTCACGAAGCTATTCGCGTCTACATCACTCGGACGCCCCGCGCATCGCCACTCCGCGGGACGCGTCTACTTCACTCGGACGCCCCGTGCGTCACCACTACGCCCTGCGTGTCGCCACTCAGCTAGACACGACTTCTGCACTCGCCGCCCCGCGCATGGTCACCAAGACAGGGCACTCTGCTGATCACTCGGACGGATTCACTCGGCCGTTCAATTCGTCGGGGGATTTACTCGGACAACATGTGCTCCAGTCAACATACACTCGGACAGTCCGCCAGCACTCGGCCACCCATGTGTTGTCGTCACTCGGATGTCACACAGTCGGACGCGTCTACACCACTCGGCCGTCCCATGCATAGCCACTCGGCTGGGCATGTCCTCATCGACTTGCCCGCTCGGCCGCCCCGCGCGTCGCCGCTCAATTGTGCGCGTCTTCATCGGCCGCCCCGCGCGTCGCCGCTCAGTTGGGCGCGTCTTCATCGACTTGCCCGCTCGGCCGCCCCGCGCGTCGCCGCTCAGTTGGGCGCGTCTTCATCGACTTGCCCGCTCGGCCGCCCCGCGCGTCGCCGCTCAGTTGGGCGCGTCTTCATCAACTTGCCCGCTCGGCCGCCCCGCGCGTCGCCGCTCAATTAGGGCCCGTCTTCATCAACTTGCCCGCTCGGCCGCCCCGCGCGTCGCCGCTCAGTTTGGCACGTCTTCATCAACTTGCCAGACTCGGCCACCCCGCGCGTCGCCTCTCGGTTGGTCACCTCATCACCACACGGCCGCTCCGTGCGTTACCTCTCGGTTGGTCACCTCATCACCACTCGGCCGCTCCGCGTGTCGCCTCTTGGTTGGTCACCTCATCACCACTCGGCCGCTCCGCGCGTCGCCTCTCGGTTGGTCACCTCACCACCACTCGGCCGCTACGCCGCTTGCCTCTTGGGTGGTCACCTATCACCACTCGGCCCGCTCCGGCATCGCCACTCGGTTGGTCACCTCATAACCACTCGGCGCCCCGGTGTCGCCCAATCGGTTGGTCACCTCATCACCACTCGGCCGCTCGGCGTCGCGCTCGGTTGGTCACCTCATCACCACACGGCCGCTCGCGCGTCGCCTCTCGGTTGGTAACTCATCACCACTCGGCCGCTCGCGCG
Organism: Thinopyrum elongatum; assembly: GCA_011799875.1. Lineage (NCBI taxonomy): Eukaryota > Viridiplantae > Streptophyta > Magnoliopsida > Poales > Poaceae > Thinopyrum > Thinopyrum elongatum. The sequence goes on along the minus strand of CM022298.1, from coordinate 487,393,789 downwards.
TCGCCTCTTGGTTGGTCACCTCATCACCACTCGGCCGCTACGCGCGTCGCCTTCGGTTGGCCACCTCAACCACCGGCCGTCTCGCGTTGCCTCTGGTTGGTCACCTCATCACACTCGGCCGCTCGCGCGCCGCCACTGGTTGGTCACCTCATAAACACTCGGCCGCCCGACGTCGCCATCGGTTGGTCACCTCATCACCACTCGACCGCTCGCGCGTCGCCACTTGGTGGTCACCTCATCACCACTCGGCCGCTCGCGCGTCGCCCTTCGGTTGGGACCTCATCACCACTCGGCCGCTCGCGCGTCGCCTCTTGGTTGGTCACCTCATCACCACTCGGCCGCTCCGCGCGTCGCCTCTCGGTTGGTCACCTCATCACCACTCGGCCGGTCCGCGCGTCGCCTCTTGGTTGGTCACCTCATCAGCACTCGGCGCTCGCACGTCGCCAGTCGATTGGTCACCTCATAACCACTCGGCCGCCCCGGCGTCGCCAGTCGGTTGGTCACCTCATCAACCAATCCGGCCGCTCCGGCGTCGCCGCTTGGTTGGTCACTCATCACCACTCGGCGCCCGCGCCTCGCTCCCTCCTCGGTTGGTCACCTCATCACCACACGGCCGCTCCGCGCGTTTGCCTCTTGGTTGGTCACCTCATCACCACTCGGCCGCTCCGCGCGTCGCTGCTCGGTTGGTCACCTCATCACCACTCAGCCGCCCCGCGCGTCGCCTCTCGGTTGGTCACCTCATCACCACACGGCCGCTCCGCGCGTCGCCTCTTGGTTGGTCACCTCATCACCACTCGGCCGCCCCGCGCATCGCCTCTTGGTTGGTCACCTCATCACCACTCGGCCGCTCCACGCGTCGCCCCTCGGTTGGTCACCTCATCACCACTCGGCCGCCTCGCGTGCCTTCAGACAGCTAAGTCATTCTACATGCACTACATTCTGTTATTTCCGAGTTCCCGAGTATCCTGTAATTCACACATCACGTTCACTCGGAGACCACGCCACCGAGTGTACCTCTACGCTCGGCTGCTTATTTTCACATACTTGCTTAGTACTGGTTATGTGACTCCCGAGTCCAACTTCCATTTTTTCACATACATCATTCACAAACACCATGTGTTCTTCATTTCGAGTTTGCATCGGTCCTCCGGGGTTGCAACTCAGTCGAAACACGACACTTCCATTTTATTTGAGCCAGTATTCCAACGAGTTCAGTCGGATGCTTCACTTCGACAAGTTCGAACGGGTCCTTTGCTCTTCTGGACTCTTACTGGTTAACCAGCAAGCCCCTTGCACTCCCAGCGGGTGTCTATGGGTGTTATTCATACAAATTATTTCAGCACACATAAAATTTCCTCGAGAAATTGTTACGTTGGCTTGTGCTATTTTTCTTACACAAGTTGCGCGACCACTCGACGGCCCTATGCGCCACTTCATCGCTACTCAGACTCGGTCACCATATCGGTCTTAGCGCACCACAACACCGACCTTGTCACTCTGTTGACTTCAAACACATCCGGCCGACCCCTCTGTGGGATCCTCTTCATCGTATCAATGATATAGACCTCGTCAGGCATGAGACAGATAAGTCACTTTTGTAATTAGAACTGCACACTTCACTCCTTTGCGAGTTTGCTTCTTTCGAGCATCACTCGGAAGTTCCTCCTCACCATTACCCGAGTCCGACTCGATGAATCACAAATTATCCATTCAAAACTACATTTCTTGTATTTCGACATGTCCGTTGTCGAAGCCTGTAGTATGCTCGGGGGCTATGCCGCACTCGGGGGCTTCAGCTCATTCGGAATGACACTATCTTGAGTGGTCGAATACTTCATCACCAGTTAGATCCTTCACTTCAACAAGTGCATTCGATCCGCCACTTTGACAAGTTACATAATCACTCAGACACTTTGCACGCCATCTTCATTCCTACCTAGACTCAGTTGTCACGCCAATCTTGTTGCGTCGCTACATCGACCACACTACACCGACCTCGTCACTACATCGGCTTCGAAAGCATATGGCTGACTCCTCCGAGGACCATTTTTCACTCGGCCACCCCTCGCGTCGCCACTCGGCCGCCCCGCGCGTCACCACTCGGTTGTGCACGTCTTCACTCGGCCGCCCTGCGCGTCGCCACTCGGTTGTGCACGTAGTCCTTCACTCAGCCACCTCGCACATCTTCACTCGACCGCCCTGCGCGTCGCCACTCGGTTGTGCACGTCTTCAGCGCTCGGCCACCCCGCGCGTCGCTACTCGGTTGTGCATGTCTTCACCGCTCGGCCGCCCCGCGTGTCGCCACTCGGTTGTGCACGTCTTCACCGCTCGGCCGCCCCGCGCGTCGCCACTCGGTTGTGCACGTCTTCACCGCTCGGCCGCCCCGCGCGTCGTCACTCGGTTGTACACATCCTCGCCCTTCGGCCGCTCCACGCATCGCCACTCGGTTGGGCATGTCCTTACCATTCATCCGCCCCCGCGCATCACCATCGGTTGGACACGTCTTCACCACTACATCCCCAACTCGGGAACGACTAAGTTACTCATATGATCAAGCCTCGTATCGCACTCTGTAGCAAGCTTACCTCTTTCGAGCATCACTCGGGGGCTACACACAGCCGTGGGCCATGCCGCCTTCAGGGGTTACGCCCATTTGATCAACCTGTTGATCACATCGGGAATATTTTTCTGACCATACATGCTTGGTCCGCTGAAGTTCTATAAGGGTTGCACCATCCACTCGGATGATCGCCCAAATCATTACGTGGAGTCATCTTCAGGACTGCAAAAGGGTGAAAACGATGCTCCCCTACGGATTCACTTGGCCCTTATTCTAGGCTCCAAGGCGTCAGTTTCACAAACTTGGACTCAGAGATGGCATGTGCTGGTGTTCCCCCGGGATAACGAGTGGCCTCTCTCCGGAGAGTTAGCCCACACACTAGCCTCGACACTCGAGTTTCATGGCACGTCCACGTCGGACCACTAGTCTATCTCCTCTGGGAGACATACAAGTGCCACCAAGTTTTTCCTTGCAGTCAACATCCCCCGATCAGTCGGGAAGCACGTCCACTCGGACAAATACCCCTTTCATGCAAAAGGGTGAAACAAGAAGCTAACGGCCAATGTAAGAAGTACTACTGGAACGAGTACTCCTTGCAATGTCCAACTTTTCTCTCCAGTTGGCAGTTTCAAGACTTAAGTTATTTACCGTGCTGAGTGCACGAAGATTCACCTGCTTGACCCAGTTCTAGGATGAATTTTCTTACCGTGCCAAGTGCATTAAGATCAGTCCGACTGATTTAGCTCCAGACTAAACTTATTTACCATGCCGAGTGCATGATGACCCATTCCGAATGCATGAAGACCTGCCACAGTTCTAGGCTGAAGTCATTTACCATGCCGAGCGCATGAGGGTTCACCTATTTAAATCAGTTCCAGACCAGAAGACAGGCTCTAAGACCCCCGCCGACTGCCCGCAGTCGACGGCGGTCTCGGGGACTACACCTAGTGGGTGCACTCAGCGTGCCCCCACTGGAATGGTATCCACTCGGAACGGTCCGCCCGGTCTGAGTGACGGCCAAACAACAACAAAGAAGACAGGCTCTAAGACCCCCGCCGACTGCCCGCAGTCGACGGCGGTCTCGTGGACTACACCCAGTGGGTGCACTCAGCGTGCCCCCACTGGAATGGTATCCACTCGGAACGGTCCGCCCGGTCCGAGTGACGGCCAAACAACAACAAAAAAGACAGGCTTTAAGACTCCCGCCGACTGCCCGCAGTCGACGGCAGTCTCGGGGACTACACCCAGTGGGTGCACTCAGCGTGCCCCCACTGGAATGGTATCCACTCGGAATGGTCCGCCTGGTCCGAGTGACGGCCAAACAGCAAAAAAAAAAGAGACACCTTCCAGACGTGAAGAAATTCCGAGTAATCAGTTACTCGATGCAGGACCTACATCCAAATTCACTCAGAAGGACTGATAAGCTGAATAGATCAAGGCGAATGCTAGAAGGCCCAGTCATCACAAGCATCAGCAAAATCTCAAAGCTCATTCAGAACGTTGAGTTTGGCAGAACCTACACTGTCCCTTTCCCACTCGAACCCTGATCCATTCGGGGGCTAATGATGTGGATATGTATTAAGGGTAGGGTCCTAAGCATGGCCTACACACCCCACCTGAAGACATCACATGCAAGATTACAAGATTACAAGGAAGATTCCGACTGAAGTAACCATAGCATACGAGCCACTCGACAATCAGCTCACTCGTAAGATCCTACATCCACTCGACAAACTCATTCCACTCGGAGTACCTGATTCCACTCAGATATGCGAAGACCAAACAGTCAAAGAGGCAGTCGGAGCATCATTCTCATAGTGGAGGTTTCGTAGTGGGCTGACATTATGGCATTTATGCCCTTCTTTGTAACATAGGAGGTGAAGGGGTGGCGCACTCTATATAAGCCACCCCCCACCACTAGACAGGGGGCGGATTCTTCTCCTCCTAGCTCTCTCTCTCGCCATTAGTCTCAGGACTTGTCCAGGCATGAAGATCCGTTCTTCTCTCTCCCACACATACATTGTAATCTCCGAATACATACTCAGATAAAACAAAGCCTCTCTGGAGCACGAGACGTAGGGTTGTTATCTCCACCGTGAGAGGCCCGAACTCGATAAAACCACCGTGTCACCCATTTGCATCTCGATAGATCATGCTCCTTTACCCTACCCCCTTCGTACTGCCGGAATCGTTCCCACGACAGGAATTTCACCAAAAAAATTATCCTATGCATCTAGTTCATCGTGATCGGAATTATATATACAATTTTTAGCCTCGTGAAGGAGAAAGTACCGCTCTAGCTTGGGGGAGGCTTAAGTCAATGTTATATTCATGCACCAATCATGAGCTCTTGAAAGAAATTATTATATAGAATTTTTATGCTCGGCTTTCTCATGATGAATGATCCATGCTCGATACTTCTTGTACTGGTTCTTTTATGAAGAAGACTATTGAATTCAGGTGGGATCTTTTAGAAAGAATTAAACGCAACTCTAAAGATTGGGAACTCGACGAAGGTAAAGAATCAGGTATTAAGCTTGAGTTTGATTGTGTTAAATCTTTTATGAATACCGATGATTTTCACAAGTTTAGCACTAAATATGGACTTGACTCTGAGATAGTAGCCTCTTTTTGTGAATCTTTTGCTACTCATGTTGATCTCCCTAAGGAGAAGTGGATTAAATATCATCCCCCTATTAAAGAAGAAATTAAAGAACCGGTCGTAGTTAAAGATGAAACTATTATTTACAATGTTGATCCAGTTGTGCCTACTGCTTATATTGAAAAACCACCTTTCCCTATTAGGATAAAGGAACATGCTAAGGTTTCAACTGTGGTTCGCAAAAGTAATATTAGATCACCTAAACCTGCTGAACAAATTAGGGTAGAACCTAGTGTTGCTATGGTTAAAGATCTCCTAGTATAAAATATTGATGGGCATGTTATTTACTTCTGTGACGAAGCTGCTAGAATTGCCAAACCCGATGAAAAAGATAAACATAGACCTATTGTTGGCATGCCTGTTGTCTCAGTTAAAATAGGAGATCATTGTTATCATGGTTTATGTGACTTAGGTGCTAGCATGAGTGCTATTCCTTTTACCTTATACCAAGAAATTATGAATGACATAGCACCCGCTGAAATAGAAGACATAGATGTTACTATTAAACTTGCTAATAGAGACACCATCACACCACTTGGGATTGTTAGAGATGTTGAAGTCTTGTGTGGGAAAATAAAATACCCTACTAATTTTCTAGTTCTTGGTTCCCCACAATATGATTTTTGTCCCATTATCTTTGGTAGTCCTTTCTTGAACACTGTCAATGCTACTATAGATTGTCATAAACAAACTGTCAGTGTTCGCTTTGGTGATGAATCTCATGAGTTTAACTTCTCCAAGTTTAATAGACAACCTCATAAGAAATAATTACCTAGTAAGGATGAAATAATTGGTCTTGCCTCTATTGTTGTGCCTCCTACTGATCCATTAGAGCAATATTTGCTAGACCATGAAAATGATATACATATGCATGAAAGAAATGAAGTAGATAAAATTTTCTTTGAACAATGACCTCTGCTCAAACACAATTTGCCTATTGAAACTCTAGGAGGTCCTCCTCCACCTAAAGGTGATCCTGTGTTTGAATTGAAACAATTGCCTGGCACTTTGAAATATGCTTATCTTGATGAGAAAAAGATATATCCGGTTATTATTAGTGCTAACCTTTCAGAACATGAAGAAGAAAGATTATTGAAAATTCTGAAGAAGCACCGTGCTGCCATTGGATATACTCTTGATGATCTTAAGGGCATTAGTCCCACTCTCTGTCAACACAAGATTAATATGGAACCGGATGCTAAACCCGTTGTTGATCATCCACGACGTTTGAATCCTAAGATGAAAGAAGTGGTAAGAACTGAAATATTAAAGCTTTTGGAAGCAGATATAATCTATCCCATAGCTGATAGTAGATGGTTAAGTCTCGTTCATTGTGTCCCTAAGAAGGGAGGTATTACTGTTGTTCCTAATGATAAAAATGAACTTATTCCATAAAGAATTGTTACTGGCTATAGAATGGTAATTGATTTTAGAAAATTAAATAAAGAAATTAGAAAAGATCATTACCCTTTGCCATTTATTGATCAAATGTTGCAAATATTTTCTAAGCACACACACTTTTGTTTTCTGGATGGGTCATCATTCATCTCCTCATATATCCCACTAACCCCAGTTATGCAGTAACACCAACAAATATATACCTTATGGTTGATCCTTGCAGTTTCCCATTTGTAGTAGTTAGTCACCTAGTTGTCCACTTGGGTATGCCAAGGAGGGAGAAGTGGTTGAGTGTCCATTTCATTGAGGAAAACAAAGAGCACAATGCCACTTTCTTCAAGCAGAGTCATGGTTTGTTCATGGGTGCAATGGAGTTTTCCTTTTATCGAGGAAGAATGAAAGCAAGATGCATACATTTGGGACACCATTGGTGAAACCCATATTTTATGCTATCTTACTGGGAGGCCCACCTACCAAGTTGTTCACCAACGAGACGACGAACGTTAGGATTGCATTATTGTAGAATGAGGTGGTTCTGTTGGACAATGAGAATGCGATCGAGGGTAAGGTAGAAAAATTCCCCCTCCCAACTTATCAACAAGGTCCAAACTAAGAACTTAGGTATTATAGCAAACTATATCTTCTTCTAGGAAGAAGATCTTAGTCTTGAAGATCTAAACAAGCTCTTCAATGAACTCTTGCACGTTTGCGAGGACATTAGATGTCGATTACTTGGGCCACCAACATATTGGATTCCAATACATTGGTGGAAGCAAGTAGTGATCGACGTCTAATGTATTCACAGACATATGCAAGAGTTCATCAAAGAGCTTGCTGATATCTTCAAGACTGGGATCTTCTTCCCTGTAGAAGATATAGTTTGCTACCATACCTGGGTTCTCATTTTGGATTTTCTTGGTATGTTGGAGGGCTAGTTTTGTTTATTACCCTCCAATGCTTTCTTAGTGTCCAACGAAGCCACCTCATTCTACAACAATGAAATCCTAGCATATGTTGCCTTGTTGGTGAGTGACTTGGTAGGTGGACCTCCCAATAGGAAAGCATAACCAATGGTTCATCAATAGCATCCCAAATGCATGCATATTTTCATCCTTCTTTGATACAAAGAAAATCATCATGAGAATGAGGACATAGAGGTCACTGACAGCCTTGAAAAAACCATGAATCTGCTCGTAGAAAGTGACATTTTCTCTTTGTTTTCCTCAATGAAATGGAAACTACTTTGTAGGTGTAATAGGATAAGTTGTCAAGAATAAAACTAGAAGTACTTAGCTAGATAATAAAAGTTAGTTTGTTTTAGGAGTGAACTTTTTGTAACACTGGGAAAGATTGTCCATAGGCAATTGAATATGACATGTGTGATACTTGTCATATGCAATGAGGGAGAGCCATACGCTAACATACTTTCTGTACTTGGATCACATGCACTTATGATTGGAACTCTAGCAAGCATCCGCAACTACTAAAGGTCATTAAGGTAAAACCCAGTTGTAGCATTAAGTAACAAGTCCTCTTTAGTCCCATACGCAACAACCCCCTTACTAAGCTTCTGTAACTCTCGCAACCCACCATAAGTGAATCATGAACGTATTGCAACACCCTACAATGGTAATCCCACACGCTTGTGCGGCACGGTGGGTACCATAGGACATCACCATATTAACATAGAAATCATATCAATCACACTATACCACAATTGACCCGTAGGATAAAAGAAATCAACTAAAACATCATAGGATGGCAACACATCACTGGATAATAATATGTGGCATAAAGCACCCACTGGTACAATACCGGTGCTATACAAACGGTTTTTAACCCCTTTCCGCGATGGTGTTTTGAACCGTCGCCAAGTGAGTGTGTGCGATACGGGGTTCCTTCCCACACGACCCAGAAACCATCGGGGATAGGGAGCCTTGATGCATACAGTTGTCCCTATAAAACTATTTCTGATATCTCGAATATCCCAAACGCTTCATCCCTGCTACTCGTTTGTGCTCGCATTGCCATCACAATCTGTATTCTGTGGTGCTACGTTTACGATGCGTGGCCCATCACAAACGGTTCACGATTATAGAACGTGTCTGATAAGCAGACAATCACACACATTCACTTTTCTCGAACCGTATGCGATAACTAATTAAGAAGATTAGCTAATCATCATATGAGTGTCGGATAGAATTACAAAACGTTGGACCATCGTAACATCGTCGTACATGATACCTATCGCACACGCTATTCTGTGGTGCAACGTTTACGATGCGTACCACATCAGAAACAGTTCATGGTTGCGAATCGTGTACGATAAGGCAACTATCACAAACATTTAGTTTGCCCGCACCATTTGTGATATTGTCTGACGTCACACACGGTTTGCAAACGGCAACTGTGTGCATGCTCGCACATGTTTCCTCTCTGTGAACCGTGTCGGATTATGGTGTGTATCACAAACATTTGTGTTTTACCGACCGAGTGCGCCGTAACGACCTGCAGAGCATAATTTCACCATAATTTAATTGCTGCTATTTCAAATTGTACCGGATTTGAATTTGAAAGTATGCTATAGCTTTATTCATATCCATCAGGTTGAAACAACCAATGCATTATTCGATTCATGGGTACATATGTTCAAGAGTTACATAAGCACCAAATAAAGAATGAAGAACCACAGTGTATACTTGTACTATTAAAGATGGTAAAGAAAGAGGCAAAATACATTCTGGTACTGAACAAGGTGAAGTGGAATGCCCATATTGTGCCCTCCTCGATGCAGAAGGCACGCACGACTCTAGTCCAACCCCTTGTGATGGCCGACCACCCATCCTTCACTGTCTTCATGAAAACATCTAGATAATCATCGTGTTCTGGTAGAAATACTTTAACCATTGCATGCCCACCAATCATGTAGTTTGAGAGGTAATCTTGAGTAAACTGCTTTGGGAACCACTGCAAAGGAAAAAGATTCAGACATTGTCATCTAACACAACTCATTATGGGTAGTAAAAAGAAGGCTGCAGAGTTCTTACTTACCATCCTGCAGTTCGCTGTTGTCTTGGATAAAGTGTAAACAAATAGTTTAATTGCCATCTTTTGACCCATTTTACTAACAATCTTTATCAGCTTCCTCACTTGATGCTGGTTCATCAATATCTCATTGCCCCATACGCAGAAAGGGTCGAATCGGGGATCTTTACCAATGACATATGTACATAAAAGCACCAAGTTAATATTAGAAGCTAAACAACAATTGCACAATGATGTAGTACAACATTCCCTTCGTCCCATTATATAATATCTTATAACATCCAATATACTCACATATTGGATGAATTAACATCTTATATTATGGGCCGGGAGAGTTTATCAAATTTTTACAAATTATCGGCTGATTAACTGCTATTGTGTCATTGTTGTTGCTGCTGCTCTTCTACGTATATCTAGACATCATCAGAACATTAAGGTAACACTCTTCCTTGTTGCTATGTAGCCTAGGATTGCATATTTAGACATTCAGTACGGTGCATGTTGCTATGTAGCCTTAGATATATTACATATGGCCCTAGTTAACCTAACGATAAATGGGTTACAGATATATGCAGTTAAAAGTCCGATTCATCGATTAGTCCCTTATCAGCCCCCGGCCTATATGGTACCAGCTACCGATATCCTGAATAGTGAGTATATATAAGCCATGGGATGAAACTAACCTCGATGGAAAACAACAGTCGTTCCCAAAATTTTCCTATGTAAGTACATTGAGAGGCATGTTAAGCACAACAGGCTAAACATCAACCAAATATATCCATGGCAGACAAAATAATCTCCAAAAGATAGCTTCATTGTGCAGGTTTAAGCACGCTAGTTAAGCAAAACAAGTGGAAATGTGTGTTAACTGCAACAGGCCTAACATTTAACAACAAGCAAACATAGTCATTCAAACTGGTATTGTGCCAGTCTAAGTACACTGGTTATTGTTAAATAAAAATAGAAAGGCGTGTTAACTACAACATGCAACAACCAAATGTAGTCATTCATAGTGGTATTCTTGAAACTGGTATTGATGAAATTGAACTGCACAGTTCATACTTGCACATATAGAACATCTTGTTGTGAATAACTGGAATAAACAAGGCATACTACGAACAACCAAAGATAGCATTTGAAACTGGACATATGCTAACTACAAACAACTGAACAACCAAAAAACTTTAAAAGAGGCATATGCTAGCTATAACAGGCTTAACAGCAAGCAAATATATGCATTCCTATCGGTATGTTTAAAACTGGTATTGATGAAAATGTACTGCACAGTAAATAGTTGCACATATAGAGCATCACATTGTGAACAACTGAAATAAACAAGGAATACTGCAAACAACCAAATATAGCAATTAAAATTGGACATATTCTCACTACACTAAAAAAGGGAATTGACAAAACAAATCATGGGTTCCCCCAGTGAAGAGGCATGGCAAAACAAATCATGGGTTTCCTCACTTGTCACAGATGGGCTCGTTCCCGTGGGAAGAGCACGGACCCTGGGTGCGCTCCATGTTGTCGCAGATGGGCTCCTTCCCCTTGGAAGAGCACGAATGTAGGGTGCCCTCCCTGATGTCACAGACGGGCTCTTTCCCCTTGGAAGAGCAGATGGGCTATTTCCCCTTGGAAGAGCCGGAGAGGGTGTCGTCCTCGTGGTCGCCATCGATGAGGTCTGACTTGGAAGCTGTGGATCCCAAGCTAGCGTCGCAGAACATGTCCTTCAGAAATGACAAAAGGGGCTCGATGGTGTTGTAGGATGACAAATTCTTGACAGCGAGCCAGAGGAGATCAGCGGCGGGGCCATGGATGAGATTGATGGCGGTTGAACCCGAGGGGTTGGGGTGGGCCACTTAACCTGTGACATAGCCCGTGTCAGGCCGTCGCTGTCGATGACCTCGATGTCGTAGCCGGTGTCCGTGACATACCCGCATACTCTAGCCCGTTGATTGAGTGCCTGCGGCCAGTAATGGTCGTCAGCTTCCTTGGCGACGTTGGGCGAAGAGGCCGTGATACACCTTTTTTGGGCCAGTCGCTCCTCGAGCTCCACGGGAAGCGTAGCCGGGCTTAGGCTGCGACGCTCTAGAGTGGGGGATGGGGATCTGTGGGAAAGGGGGCGTTTGGCAGGCGTCATCTAAGAAACTCAGGGCAGCCTGGGTATGGAGATCGATGGGTAAGCTGCACGGGCAAAACGGCAGATGTTGACAATGAAGGCCTTGCGGCGGTGGCGGTGGTGACCTTGCTAGAGTTTCGAGTGAGGGAGAGGTTGTGGTGAGTGGGTGTGGGTGTGTGTGTGTGTGTGTGTGTGTGTGTGTGCGTGCACGCGCCCGAGGAGGTTTTGGGGTGTGTGTGTGGAGGGGGGTGAGGGAGTCATGGACTAAGGGGTCCTCGAGGCGACGGCCCATTGAACATGGGCCGGACTGGTGGAGCCGTATAGTGACAGGAGATCTATGAAGCCGTGGTGTGCCCTCCAAGTCAAGAAGGCGCAGGATCTCTTTAATCCCTTATTGTAATCTATCTTTGGTAACCCTAACCCTACCGGTGTCTATATAAACCGAGGGTTTTTAGTCTTTAGGGCTAGAGCTACATTCATCACCTCATCTCCTTAGGGTTTAGCTCATGCTGATCTCGAGGTAGATCTACTCTGTAAACCATACTATACATCCAATACAATCAAGCAGGACGTAGGGTATTACCTCTTCGAGAGGGCCCGAACCTGGGTAAACACTGTGTTTCTTCATCCCTTGTTCCCCATCGATTCCAGATCCACAGCTCGGGGCCCCCTACCCCGAGGTCTGCCGATTTTGACACCGACATTGTGCTTTCATTGAGAGTTCCGCTGTCGGATCACCCAAAGGATCGATGGCTCAACCGGTCGTTGGAGACCACGCCCGCACCGAGGGCTCCCCCGCCCTTGGTCATCTCCTCATCTTCGGCGGCATATTGGTGCGCGCTGATCCCACTGGTCGCTTCGACCGGATCAAAGGCTTCGTCCCAGTAGAGAGGAACTCACCGGTTCGGGGGCATCAACCCTAGGACCAACAGACTTTCAAGAATCGCGTATTTCTCATAGTCCGGCTTTGAAGCCTAACTCCGACAGACCGCTCACAAGATCTCCCGCCGAATCGCCGGAGTGTCCGGCACCCCCGTGTGCCCAGCCGATAGCCACTTGGTAAATCTATTCTGTGCCATGGGAATCTCCGTCATCAGGCCCACGACCTATGATCGGATCGGGCTTAAACCCAACGATCGAGAAATCAACACCCCTCCGGTCACTCACCTCGTCGCCACCGTCGAAGAGGCCCAGGAGGGGCCGCAGCCATACAAGCTAAGAACAGTGTACACTCGAGTCTCCAGTTCGGAGTCAGACACCAGCCCAGAGATACGCCCGGACTCAAGCCCCAACGCTAGATCCGGCCTCGAGCCGATCCAGCTGCGCACTTGTCCGGATCCGAGCCCTGCACGACCAGAACTAGACATGACTCAACCACCCATCAAGGATAGTCCAGGTCCGCTGCAGAAGGGAATTCTCGAATTTTTCCCACACACCCACCACACGGAATACTCTCCGGATTCGGGAAACCCAGACATATGGGACCTCATGTATGTTAAATAGCTGCCAAACGAGACAGTCCATCATTATTGGGCTAGATTTCTCCTGGTGAAGAACGGGATGGCGCCTTGCTGTGACAAAGAGATAATTAAAGCTTTCCAGTTTAACTGCAAGGACGAGGGCCTCTTAAATTCCCTTGCGCGTCGCCGAATTCAAAGCTTCACCGAACTATCATACATGGTACGCTAATATTGCGCCATGGAGAACACATGGAGGGCACAACAGATGAACATGGGGCCACCACCCGCCTCGCAGCACGGAAGGTCTCGCCCTAAATGGGCATATACAAATCGATCGCTGGAACGTGAGCCGGACGAAAAGAAGACCAGGCCTAGATCACTGCTGGACGAGTTGCTGGATAAACCATGCCCAATACACTCAGTCTTGCTAGACGTGAACCCAACCAACAGACTTCGAGCCTGTTGGGTGGTAAGACAAGTGGCCAAATATGGCGAGCCAATCTTGGGCCTTACACTTCCAGATAAGCAGTCTGCGGCTTCACCACAGGACCATAATGTCCTTATGGTATACGAGACGTTCGCCTCAAACAATAAAAGGAAAAAGGCTCTTCGAGAGCTCAGTCAGATATATCAAGTGACGGCCGCACAGCCTTGGGCAGCTGCGCCTATTACCTTCGACGAGAAGGACGAGCCAAGTCCACGCAGCAATTATGCACCGGCCGCACTAGTCCTTGACCCCATTATCGACGGTTTTCGGCTGACTAAAGTACTGATGGACGGAGGCAACGGCCTCAACCTCATCTACGAGGACACTCTCGACAAGATGCAGCTCAATAGATCTCACATCGAACGCAGCCACACCACATTCCAAGGTATAACACCTGGCAGGGAGGCACACTGCTCGGGACGCATAACCCTGGACATTGTGTTCGGCACACCCGATAACTACAGATCTGAACCCCTGCTATTCCACATTGTGCCCTTTCGCAGCGGATACCATGCCCTTTTAGGACGTGAGGCATTCTCGAGGTTTCAGGCCATACCGCACTACGGGTACATGAAACTCAAAATGCCAGGGCCCAACGGGGTAATCTCACTTAAAAGTGACCCAAGCAAAGCCTTATGAGCCGAAAACAAGACGGCATCCCTCGCCCTAGAGGCACTATCCGAAGGCCTCGCGGCTGAAGAGTTGGCAGCACTATGCACTACAGTCGACAGGGATGATGTGGTCCTCAGTAAAAGACAAAAATCCACATCATTCAAGCCAGCAGATGAAATAGTAAATTTCAAGTGCACCCAACATATCCCAATAAAACGACATCTATAGGAGCACAGCTGGACCCCGCAGTTGATGAGGCGTTAAGAACGTTCCTATGTGAAAATTGGGAAATATTCGCCTGGCACCCCTCAGACATGCCGGGAATCCCACGCAGGCTGGCAGAGCACAGCCTAAACATCCTAAAAGGCATTAAGCCGGTAAAACAGGCTCTACGCCGGTTTTCTGAACCCAAGAGGTAGGCCATGGGCGAAGAGCTAGCAAAACTGTTGGAGGCCGGATTCATCCGCGAGATCAAGCATCCCGAGTGGTTAGCAAATCTGGTTATGGTACCCAAAAAGGACAAATCCCGGCGGCTCTGTGTCGATTTTAAAGACCTTAATAAGGCCTGCCCTAAGGACCCTTTTCCCTTGCCAAGAATAAACCAGATCATCGACGCCACCGCCGGACACAACTCGCTATGCTTCCTTGACGCATACTCCGGATACCACCAGATTAAGATGAAGGAGTCTGGCCAGGCAACAACCGCATTCATCACCCCTTACGGGCCTTTCTGCTTCAACACCATGCCGTTCGGGCTAAAAAACACAGGAGCCACATACCAGCGCATGATTCAAACATGCCTCGAAAACCAAAATGGCAGGACGGTCGAGGTATACGTGGATGACGTGGTTGTCAAAACCAAACACATAGACCAACTGGTAGACGACCTACACCAAACTTTTGACAACCTGTGGGCTTACGACATACGGCTCAAACCGGAGAAATGTGTCTTCGGGGTCCCTGCCAGAAAGCTACTCGGATTCATCGTCTCCCATAGAGGAATCGAGGCCAACTCGGTCAAAATTAGAGCGTTTTCTCAGCTCACAATACCAATAGAGCTCAAGCATGTCCAGAAGCTAGCAAGATGCGTGGCAGCCTTGAGCCGCTTCATATCTCGCCTCGGAGAAAAGGCATTGCCACTCTACAAGCTGCTCAAAAAGACCAAGAACTTCCAATGGACAGATGAAGCAACTGCGGCACTCGAGGAAATTAAAACACTCCTCGCCGGCAACCCTATCTTGGCCGCACCCAGCGTCGGCGAACCCATGCTACTATACATTTCAGCCACCAATCAGGTGGTCAGCGCGGTGCTCGTCGTGGAGCGGGAGTCTGAGGGCCACAAATTCCAAGTCCAGAAGCCGGTCTATTATGTGTCTGAGGTACTTACGCCATGCAAATCACGATACCCGCACTATCAAAAGATAGCCTACACGGTTTTCATGGCGTCTCGAAAGCTACGACACTACTTTCAAGAATGTTCGGTCATAGTGGCATCAGAGGTTCCCTTGAATGATATAATCAATAACAGGGATGCCACGGGCCACATCGCCAAATGGGCCATCGAGCTCCTCCCCTTCAAGATAACATACAAGCCACGCCGAGCCATTAAATCTCAGGTGCTGGCCGACTTCATAGCCGAATGGATCGAGGCCGAACTACCCCGGGAGTACTCTACATATTCACATTGGACAATGTATTTCGGCGGCTCAAAAATGTTAGCCGGACTGGGGGCTAGGGTCATCCTAATCTCCCCTACAGGTGACACTGTTTGGTATGTCCTCCAAATAATGTACACGGACTCCAACAACATAGCCAAGTACGAAGCACTAGTACATGGTCTTCGTATGGCCACGTCAATGGGCGTGCAGCGCCTCGAGGTAAGGGGGGATTCAAACCTGGTGATCTCTCAAGTCAACGGCGAATTCGACGCGAAAGACCCCAAGATGGCGGCATACAGAAACGCGGTCCTTTGGATATCGGCCTGATTTGAGGGCCTAGAATTTCACCATGTCGCTAGAGACAGCAATCAAGCAGCCGACGTCCTCACCCGCATGGGCGCCAAGCGCGACCCGGTTCCCAAAAACACCTTCCTCGAGCGGCTCTTTAAGCCCTCCGTGGTGTGGCTGGACGACGTCATCTGTGCACCATCCAATGAGCCCGCTCAAAATACCTCGCCCGAAAATGAACAAGACGATCACGTCATTGGCGGCTCCGCACTCGAGGAAACACCCTCCGCCCATGAAGTCATGATCGTAATCCCACCCTGACAGAACCGCTGCTAGCCTACCTCACACAACACCAGCTTCCGGAGGATCAAACTGAAGCACGACGTATAGTTCAGCGCTCTAAGGCATACAAGGTCCATGAGGGTGAACTCTATAAGAAGAGTACCAAAGGAATCTTACAAAGGTGCATCTCCGAAGAAGAGAGGCAGCAGCTCTTGGCAGAGATACACGCGGGCATGGGCGGACACCACGCGGCAGCTCGGGCTTTGGTCAACAAAGCTTTCCGAGCAGGTTTCTTCTGAACTACCGCCCGTGAAGATGCCCGGACATTAGTCCTACATTGCGTCAGATGCCAGCTGTTCGCAAATCAAAGCCACATGCCCCCCACAGCTATTCGGACGATACCGATAACATGGCCTTTTGTAGTCTAGGGTCTTGACATGGTCGGGCCACTTAAAGGGGGGACAAACAAAAATAAATACCTATTGGTCATGGTCGACAAATTCACCAAGTGGATTGAGGCAAGGCCCGTCACTTCGGCAGAATTCGGACCGGTCGTTGACTTCTTATCCGATGTCGTACACCGTTACGGTGTCCCCCACAGCATAATTACCGATAATGGTACCAACTTCACCATCCATGAAGTTAAAGACTGGTGCAGCAAAATGGGCATTAAGCTCGATTACGCCTCGGTGTACCACCAACAAACCAATGGACTGGTCGAACGAGCCAACGGGCTCGTTATGAGCGGCATTAAGCCTCGCCTAGTCCGATCCCTTAAACAATCAGACTGCCATTGGGTCGAGGAACTCAATTCTGTACTATGGGGGCTACACACTACTCCTAATCGGTCAATTAGATACACACCATTTTTATGGTATACGGTGCGGAAGCCATCCTCCCATGCGACCTTATCCATGACGCACCTAGAGTGCGCATGTACGAAGACAAGGAAGCCGAGCATGATCGGCAGGATGATCTGGATTCTCTGGAAGAAGAATGGGATATAGCTCGAGCTCGGTCCGCGTTCTATCAACAACAAGCACGATGTTACCACAACCGTGAAGTCCGGGTGAAGACATATAACGTGGGAGACCTTGTCCTCCGACTCCCCGAAAAACAGAAGAATAAACTATCGCCTAAATGGGAGGGACCGTACATCATCGATGAAGTACTCATAGGAGGAGCATATCGTCTTCGCCGCCCGTCCGACAACTGCCTCGAGCCGAACCTGTGGAACGCAGCCCAGCTGCGGCGATTTTACGCCTGAGCTTGAAATACATCCCCACCTTTTCCTCCTTTTATTTTCCTCTCTTTCTTTTAGACATGGTGCAAGTTTGGCTAAACTGAACCATACCAAGCTCGTATCATATACATCATTGAATGTAACACCCAGCTTTGCATGGGGGCTCCCACAGAAGAGCCAAATAATGTATAAATCGCATTCGTACCGATTGCATCCTTATCACACATGTTAAACCAACATATGCACTTGTTTGACTTAAGATCTTTGCCAAGCTGGGTTGCCTAGCTCCTGTGTTTACCCCTACATTCCTGATTGTTCGGCTAGGGAGGAAAGGAAGCACCTCTGTGATTGTTACGACCGGATCATCCGGGACCGTACCTCCTACGGGTGAAGCCGAAAGCTAGCGTTCGAATAGAATACAATAATTCGGCCTAAGGGAAGTGAATATAGCCTCGCGCTTGTCACCAGGTTTTTTTTTCGCAGCCATTGGTTTCCGTTGATTCTACGTATCCGGACTATAATTTTACCCGAAGAAAGGAACCCTTGTAGGAACTATTTTCATCGGAAGATGTTTCTTACGTCAAAAACTAATATAACATGGCTCTCCGCACATGTTTCGTCTGTTCAAGCCAGATGGCCGGATTGCCTGGTTCCCGAAATGTTGCCTTGTTTCCCACGGCACATAGTACGGAACACTTGCCGATCTCTGATCAGGGAGGTAGAAGCCGATGGCCGGTTAAGACAACATTCTTTTAAAAATAAGAACGCGGATTTAGCACGGTCAACATAAAGTACATAGATACATAGAATTGACGAAATTACTCCTGCTCGACATTGTCTATCAATTGCTCTAAAGCACAATCCTTTTGAGAATAGTGAGCGGCTGGCATCACATCATCATACACCAAGCTTAGTGGTATCTCTCGGCCGTCAGGACCCAGGGGACCAACCCGGGCCATATGCACCGGGTCTAGCTTGGTGAAGCGGGTCTTTACCATAGCCCATGCCTCGCGTGCTCCTTCTCGGCAGGCTGAGATCTTCCATAATTCAAACCTTCACCGAGCTCCTTTAAAGCGACTGGCTAGTTCAGCCATACTCTCTGACGGCACATCTAACGGCCATAACGCCTTCGTCATGCTTTTCATGGCTTTTCGGGCCCTTTCATAAGTCTTCGACGGCTCCTTTAAAAGGTCCCCATCATAAGTGCTTGCTTCTTCCTCGGGCCGCCCAGTCAGGAGACCTAATAAGCAGGTGTCGCACATTGTCATTAACACATCAATGATACTTGCCACAAGCACGGTAAGATCAACGCTTACCAAATATGCCACCTTTTAGCTTCTGGTTTTCCTCCAAAGTTTGAGCCAGCTGGGCTTTCAAACCCTTAATTTCCTCTGCTTTCCGCTGATTCTTTGCCTTGAGATCATTTTTCTCCTCCTGACTTCGCGTCAGCACTCGTTTACCAGCCTCCAGCTCCCTCCGCAGCTCGCTTGCAGCTCCCGCGGCTATATGGAGAATACAGTGTTAATGCATAACATACAACGCATACATGCGAAACAGTCTTTTCTACTTACCGGACAACTCGCTGCTAGCTTTTTGAGCCTAGTTCGGCCTTGGTTTCGACCAACTGTGTCCGACTCACTTTAAGGTCCTTGGACAACTTTTTGTTCTGCTCTCTTGCAGCCTACAAAAATAATATCATTAGACACCCTTAACTCGGCCGTCCCGCCCAAATTAAGGCTTGGGGCTAGGTGGTTAGGCAGCATGATCTGCTTTCAAGCTATATACCTGTACCTTGGCGGCAAAAAGACCGGCGATCCCTTCAAGACCTGTCCGGGCCGCTCCAAGGTACACATCCACCGAATTAAAAGCACTAAATTCCTGTTCAACAAAGGCAGTATGACGTAAAGTCTCCCTTTGGTGGCGATGATTCATTACGCTCTCGACTTCGGAGTTGGTGACTGAAACATCGTCGAAGTCCACCGGAGGCTCGCCGGAGGCCGCGTGTTCGGAGGAGGCTCTGGCTTGTGCCGAAGACTTGGGACTGGAGCTGCGATTCGGCGCACCCGGGGAATCTTTGGATTGGTGCAGAGGCATACACCTTCTGCAAAATTGAGCAAGCTTTAGTAAAAGAGTGCTAAAAGCAACCCTCGCTGCAATTCCGAATTACGTTAGCTCTGGGCCTAGGGGGCAGGTGCTTCCGCTTTGGTGGAGGCTTTCCGCTTTGATCTCCCATTAGGGGCCGAAGTTGGCGCGGTCCAAGCTCCTCCCAAGACGGTCTTACCGTAGTGCGGCGACCCTTGGGAGCAGAAGTCAGCATGTGGGGAATAGTGCGAGATGAGCACCCTGTTCGGGTGAGGGTCTTCTTTTCACTTACTGTGGAAGAGGGAAGAGCCCCAGGGTGATCGGCTATCATAGCAACCTTGACGCCGTCAAGGCTCTCCTGATAGAACACCCCATCTTCGAAATCAATTGACATCTCTGGGTCATCATGATACCTCGGATCATCATCACGGGAATGATCCTCCGGTTGAGGAGGAGGGCAATTAATGGACGCAACCTGACGCCTCCAGCCCTATTCAAATACAACCAGTCAGAGTTTGGGTGTAATCCGTGAGCTCAAGACAGTGGATCATGGTTTACCCAGTCGGCCGGATTGTATCCGGAGCAGCCTTCCCGAATACTCATTCGAGCAAAATCTGCCTCCTCTCCCTTGAAGAGCTCGGCTAATATTTTGGCCAGAGCCGCCTTGTTGTCTCGCCCTTGTCGCTGGTAGCGGGTTACGTCGTTGGTCTCGTTGTAGCACCATAAGGGATGACCCCTTTGCTGCAGGGGTTGCACACATCGGGTAATAGCGATGGCCATTACTTAAACCATGGTCAGCTTACTGCTGGTTAGCAGCCTGATCTTGGCCGCCAGCGCTCGCACCTCTTCACTGTCCTGTTGGGAAGGGCCTCTGGGCCGCCAGTTGAACCGCTTTATAGGCGGGTCATTTGAGTATTCGGGAAACCCTTGCCGAATTGGATCGGTGAGGGGAACATCATCAATATAAAACCACTCTGAAGTCCATCCTTCGGGATCTTTCTGTGGGGTCCCAATTGGGTACCTTGTCCCAGCTCTCCGCCATACTTCGGCGCCGCCCACCTCGAATATGGATCCCTCCCTGAGGCGAGGGACAAGACAGAAATACTTCCTCTACAAGTTAGAGTGGGCCTCGCAACTCAGAAATATCTCGCACAGGGCTACAAAGCCAGAGATGTGCAATATGGACCCCGGGGTGAGGTTATGGAGCTGGATCCCGTAGAACTCCAACAAACCCCATAAAAAGGGATGAATAGGAAAACCCAAACCTCTTAGCAGGAAGGGCACAAGACATACCCTCTCCTCCTTACTCGGAGCTGGGGAGTTCTCGGCAAGGGCGCAGCCATCGATGGAGATGAGACCGGCACGGATAGGAACCAAATCTGCTGGAGGGAGGAAACACTGCATCTGCAAGCACCTCAGATGAAGGTGCGAAATTAAACAACTTGACCAATCGCCTGGGAGTGGACCGTGCGGGCACGAGGATGAACCTGGGAGATCAGCCATGGCGCTGGGGAATTTCTTCGGTGATGTTCCTTGTGAGAAGGGGGAAGTAAGTTGTCCCCCGCACTTTTGGATCTATAAATGGGCGTCTTGCCTTGAAGCTGGAAGGACGGGCTCGTGGAAAGTTGGCATTGGGCCGCACGCCTTCTGAAAAGGTGCACGACGCTCTTGCTTCGAGGAATGGCATTAAAACTCTGATGGTCCCACCTTGATCTCGAGATGACTTCGGAGGCCAGAGTCCTGAACCTGTCCGGACCTGAAGCACATAAGTCTGGGTTCCGGATAGGGTTTGGCGAAAGTAACATGACTCCAAGTTGAAAAGATGAATAGAAGAACTCATCTCGCAAGCCGCCGATCTGAAGATTCCAGAGGACAATCCCCGGCGTTGGAGGCAAGTTCGGGGGCTACTAAGGGAGTCATGGACTAAGGGGTCCTCGGGAATCGACCGGACTGGTGGAGCCGTATAGTGACAGGAGATCTATGAAGCCGTGGTGTGCCCTCCAAGTCAAGAAGGCGCAGGATCTCTTTAATCCCTTATTGTAATCTATCTTCGGTAACCCTAACCCTACCGGTGTCTATATAAACCAAGGGTTTTTAGTCTTTAGGGCTAGAGCTACATTCATCACCTCATCTCATTAGGGTTTAGCTCATGCTGATCTCGAGGTAGATCTACTCTGTAAACCATACTATACATCCAATACAATCAAGCAGGACATAGGGTATTACCTCTTTGAGAGGGCCCGAACCTGGGTAAACACTGTGTTCGTCGTCCCTTGTTCCCCATCGATCCCAGATCCACAGCTCGAGACCCCTACCCCGAGGTTTGCCGGTTTTGATACCGACAGGGGGTGTTTGAGCAAATGACGCAGCTACTGAAATTTTTACTACGCGGGAGTCAAACACGGGAGTGAAATGCCTAGGCTATTGAAAATTTGGATGATGGTGCATCGCACACGGTCCGGAAATAACAACCGTGTGTATATATTTTCGAGGGATGCAGGCGGGAGCGGGAACAACAAGCATCACACACGGTCGAAACATAATAACCGTGTGTTATCAAACAGAAAAAACCTGCAGGCGGGTAGATATTTTTGAGAGGGGAAGCCTTGTGGAGCCCAATGTACTGTGCTGATGTGCGTGACAGGGGCACCGGCGTGGCACACGGTTAGTGTGAGTGAACCGTGTCTATTGCATCATCCAGCTTGTCTAATGTTCATAAATTTGGCGAAAATGACGCGGGAAAGGGTCAGAACACGAACACACTTGCACGTGGACCAAATATGTGTATGAAAAGGGTGGTTTGATGTTCAAATACCAAATGCAACTTCGATGTGGCACCTATCTCGCAAAGCGCACGGTATTGCTTGCCCCCCCTCGTGTCGGCAGGAGGGGAATCCTAAGCTATGAACGCATGCCCGCCCCCACGGAAGTTCACCTAGCAAAGTGCGAAGTAGCAGTCCCCCCCCCCATCACACACACATGCACACACACACACACACACACTTTCAGTCGGCGGGAGAGGGCATCTCACCAAGATGTATCATAAAACAGACCAAGAATAATCCACCTTGGTCGTACAACCTCTCTTGTTGTTGGTCAAAGTGATGGCCGTCCATGCGACCCCAAAGATGGACTAGCTCGCAAATAATCACGCAAGTAGCGAGTCCCCGAAGACAACCACTGCCTATGTGTGGCCCAAACATATGTATGGAGGTGTTGATGTTTGAATACACAATGGAACATCTTTGACGTGGCACCATGCTTTGGAACCAGAAATCCCCACATGGAGCGAGGGTTAGTTGACGATGCATATGTATGTCACACCACACTTCGAGCCGATGACGGGGATTCATGCATGCATAGTATGCGCTCAAACTTAATTAGGTCTGAATCTCACCATGACCTACTACGATAACACGAACCAAAGGAAGAATCCGCCATGGTAACCTATCTTGTTGTCGGTTAAAGTGATCATGGATGTCCACGCGGGCCCACGAATATATAGGCTTGTCGCCGATAACCACGCGAGGGAGTGTACCATTCGAAGACAACCACTACATGCATATGTATGTATCACTACTAGGGAAAAGCCTAGCAGTAGTGCGGGTATTAGGTGTATCAGTAGCGCGGGCTCCCGCGCTACTGATACGGCGCTACAGCTAACC
Source organism: Thinopyrum elongatum (assembly GCA_011799875.1). Lineage (NCBI taxonomy): Eukaryota > Viridiplantae > Streptophyta > Magnoliopsida > Poales > Poaceae > Thinopyrum > Thinopyrum elongatum. Next base: position 487,370,222 of record CM022298.1, on the reverse strand, counting down.
TGTAGCAATAGCGCGTGTTGGCCCGCGCTACTGCTATACATGCGTAGCAGTAGCGATCTTTATAGCAACGCGCTACTGCTAATAGCTGTAGCGCTTTGAATTAAGCCGCGCTACTAGTTAGGGTGCGCTGCTGCTAACTTTTCTCCCCTTGCTACTACTAGTTTTATTAGTTTCTGATTTTTTTTCTGCATATTTGTTTTGTATTTGAACAGGCTTTATACAATAATCTTTAGCACATAGAAATGTCATCATCATACACATACAAATGTAATCATAGCATATACATACAAATAGTCTCATCAAATCATGTCATCATCATAATCATCATCCAACACAAAGTGGTCTCTCGTAATCATCTCGAAAATAGCGATACAAGTCTCGAGTACTTGCAACTACATCGTCATCCATCTAAACAATGATATACGCGAGAAGAGCTATCACTATGAGTGAGAGAGGAACTATGAAGTACATGAGGCGGCGGTTATGAGTCCTCTCTCGAGCTAGCGTGAACCTCAAGTAACTAGCTTCTGCTTCTTGTCTGCTTTTGAAGCCTTTATGGCTGGCGCCTGAGACCCCCTCCACTTGCGCCTGACACTCAGGCCACTCGTCGTACACTCCCGGAACCTTCCCTTTGTACACGACATAGCACTGCTTCTTCGCCATCAAGAATCTAGGTACCTGTTAGAGATGCAACATCATCAAGAGAATGTACAATCATATGCAATAAAATATACTTGAGCAACACGAAAAAGAAAGGGTTAGCAAGTAGATGCAACATATAGTAAACATATAAATAATCAACACAGTTTCATCATACGCAAACTAATTAACTAGAGGTACGCAGGTCATCGTACCCAAACTAACAAAGTAGCATTACGCAAGTTCGGCAGGGACCGTGGACATCACAAAGTTTCATCGCTACAGAAACTATACAAGTTCAACCGACACATATCATCATCATCGGCATCGTAAATCACTAGAAGTTCCATCCTTCCAAATCATCGAGGATGCACCCTAGCTTCTTGAATGGCGTGAGGTCCTGATGTTGCATGCCTATGCAAGTTCGGACGTCAGCTCGCGATATAGGGCCATGGTGGAACATCCCCTTCTCTTTGACGACTTCTTTCATGATGATCGTCGCAATGTCCCTCTGGATGCGAAAGAAGTCATCTCTAAGTTTATAATCCGCTTCTCCATGAGATTCTACCCTCTTGCGGATATGATCATCATTTCTGCTTGTCATGCGAAGCTTTTGGTGATCCCTTCTGAACTCCATCATGAGATGGAGGAGGTAGAATCCATCGTTCTTGCTTGGTTTTGGGACATGGATGCAACAGAAGTTAGTTTTTTGCGAGAAACTCGTCTTCTTGTTCCTTTGTTTCCTGATCTGCAGGTGGCCACCCCTCAAGCTGAAGCCTTGGAGAGCATCATCTAGAATATTCATTATGTGAGTGTAGTCCTTCTTCTCGTAGTTTCTGGTAGGGTCGAAATACACGGCGTGGGAGACTCGCGGGTAAAGAACGATAAGGACGACACGCCCGTTGCTGTGGGGAAAAACACCTCAAATTATTCTCCATATGAGCGAGAAGGAATGATTGAAATGTATGAAAGGGTTGTCCGGCACTGACTTACTTTGGATGATAAGGCAGGAGGACAATTTCCTGGTCCTTATTATGTACCATGAAGTTTTCGAGGTACTCCCTAGCAGTTTTACGCTCAAAGTCGCCGAGACTCAAGAAGGACTCGTGCATGTAGTATGGATCCGCCACACAGATTTGCGAGACTTCTTCTCTCTTCATGACGGAGCTCATATGTAGCGCAAAAAGGCGGACGATTGTACAATTGAGCCGCCTTGTCAGAAACATCTCGAAGATATGCTCAAACCGTAGGAAGAACACCTCCGCGGGCCGTGTGTCGATGTAGCACTTCCCCTCAGGCACACGAGTCGCGTATGTCGGATATCCTGGATCCTTCGAGGCTAGTAGGCTTTTCTCAGTCGATAGCACATGGTTGTGCAGTCTCCTAAGATCCCTTGATATTGCCTCCAGCGGTTTTGGTGGTAGCATTGGCTCGCCCGTGACATGGAACATGGCCGCTCCTTTCACAGGTACACGCTCTTCAAAATCCGCCGTCTGGCTGCTATGTGCTCTGGCTTGTTTGTAGGCAGCAGAGCCTCTCTTCCCCGGTCTCTTCCTCTTCTTTTTCTTGGGCTAACCTTCCAGACCCTTCCTTAACCCCTGCCCCAGTGTTGTCGGGCTAAGCACTGTACGACCCTCGGCTAGTTGAGCCTGTGTTGAGGCGGCATCTTCAGGCGTGTCCTGTGAGGATTGCATCAAGAGAGACTTCTTGCAATCCCTGCTAGGACGTTCCTGCCCGGGCAGATCATCTAGATCCTCATCAGCATGTTGATAGCCCGAGTCATCATATGGCTGACTCATCATATCTAAGTCACCGTCATAGGCGCCTGTATTGAGGAACTGAAGAGGGTCCTCGTCCATCTCATCATCCATTCTTTGTTCTATGGGGGCGATTACATCAGCCACTATTGGACCCCCTTCATCACGTCGTCCGCCGCTCTCACCCGGCACTACAGGCGCTGGTAATTGCGTAGGCGGGGTGGTGGTGTTCATACCTGTTTGTTGATGTGTGGTTATTGGTGTGCTCTTGGCCGGCTCCAGACAAAGAAGATTCTTTGGCCATAGCAGCACCCAACCCTTGCAGTTTCCAAGCCGCGGTGGGGTCTTGTCGTCCTCTCCCTCTAGCCGTACTGGAGGAGGCAAATCCTCGTGCCCCGATTTCACACTCGACAAGGTAACCCTGAAGTGCCCACCGGGCATCGGCTGGCCGTGGAACATGAGTTCCAAGGGCTTCATTATCACCGCCTTTCCCACGTCCACCTTCTGGCCTTTGATCAAGTAGAGTACGGTGCACGGGGTTTTGTCGGCTTGCAAACACATGTCTGCGGCATAAAACATCCGAAAGGCAACGAAAATGGAATATTGTAGATATATGTTGGTGCGACATGTAATTACCGTGAGGGCGTCGAGCTCAGCCAAAGACGAAGGCCCGCCTAGCACGCCAGAGACTGAGGACGGGCTGCTATGAGCGGGTGCGGGTGCGGGAGCAGGCGCGGTTGCGTGAGCAGGTGATGGTGCGGTGGTGTTGTTCACCGTGTTGCTCCCGATGAAACTGGGCATGGGGAAATCATCTACCGTCTTGTCTGGATTTTCCTTCGTCCAGTTGATGATAGCCGGGATCAAGTTAGTAGTGAAATCATTTCTGCAGGCATCTACAGCTGCAGCGACTGCCTGCTGTAGCAACTCATTTTTCTCCTCGGCTGCTTTTTTTGCGTCCTCAGCTGCTTTTTTCTCGAATGCAAGCTTCAACTTCTCGTCGATGTCCGCCTGACTAAACTTCTTTTTCTGCTTCTTGGCCTCTGGGCCCTCGTTGTAAAAGACCTTCCACGTGGCGCCATCTCCGGCACCGTACACACGTCCATATTGCGACCGCTGGTCCAAAGGGAGTCCCTTAAGTTCGTTCAAGGCCTGGTTGAGAGGGGTGTCCCACTTGGGCCTCATCGACGAAGACTGGCTTTTGGCTGCAAGCTGGTGTTGCTTCTCCTGCAGAAGGAACATGAACCGTTTACCAATGTGTAGTCGACTTGATCAGAAGCTAAATGTAAGGTGGTAAAAGTATAATTACCAGTATTCTAATCAATTTCCTTGTGATCGGGTCCGTGTAAAAAACCTTCTTTTCCTTGTCCCACTTGTAGCGGGCCCTGATGAAGTCATGCTCCAAGGGGTTGGTGAACTTCGTGAAGGGGTCTGGGAGACCCGCGGCTTCACGTTCCGTGTCCTCCTTATCCCATATGGACCTTTTGCCAAGGTAGCCACAGCTTCCGAGGCGTTGTTTCCCCGTGTTCCTTTGCTGAAGGCTCTTGAATTTCGCAGCCTTAGCCTTGACTGCCTCGGTAGCGCAAGTGTCCTTGAACTTTTGGAACTCCTCTTCCATAAGTGTCGGATTTTCCTCCAGAATCTTGGACAGGGGTTTCTCAGCCTCAATAGCCCGTTTCACCCTCCCTTTCCAGGAGGCCAAATCATTGATGAACATGCCCATGGCGTGATTGTTAATCTTTTTCATCTTCGGATCATCCCACGGTTGTTCTATGCTATCATCCCGGTCGGGGAACTTGAATCTCTTATGCAACTTCATCAGGAGCAACTGCCTCAAATGTTCTTTACTCCTTAAGTCATCATCGTTGATGCTCGCGCATTCCTGTAGGATGCATCCTACTTGGTTCCCATAGCACTTGCGAGGTTCCTCCGGCTCTAATGGCTCAAACTTGCCAGGGGCCATCTTTGTGATCACCAGTCGTCTGATGCCGAGTTTGTTAGGTTTTTGTATCCTCTGCTTCTTCTACTTCTTTTCGGTAGCGGCTTCGACGTTGGTACCTTCCCCGCCGGTACCTTCCCCGCCAGTCTCGGCGCCGCCATCGGTGCCGGCGCCGTCGGTGTCGATGTCGGCATCAGTACCATCATCAAGGCCGCCCTACAAACCTTGACTGTGCTTAGCAGACAAAAAGTTGAGGTACTGTTGTTCACCCTCATAATCCATCTCATCTGCATCTTGGTCAGAAGGCCCGGTTTCTTCGTTGTTCGACATGTTTCCTATGATTAAGTCTCCTTGTTTAATTCTAAAACTATAATAAAATGAGAAATGACATAAAAAATGTCTATGGTTTGCCGGAATGACGTTTCATTCCCGTCGCAGCAAATCCCGGCACTCGATATGCCTACTTTCTAGCACAAGTCATGCCAAAATTCACTGGAAATTTCGGCATGACCTTTGCTAAAAAGTGGACATATTGAGCGCCTGAAATTCACCGAAACGGAAATGAATCAACATTCTGGTGAAACATAGGCCACTCGAATCATTTACCCTGCACATAACCATCATTTTCCAAATATCACATGTCCAAAACATCACATGTCCAAAATATGACATGTCCAAATCACATGTCCACATATCACATGTCCACTTCAAATTTGCATATAACAGGAAGAAAAATATAGAACTTGAAGAAAAATGCAAGAAGTCATTTTTCTTCACAATATTTGAAACTAAATTCAGCCTACCTAAATTTGAAACTAATTTTTTTTGCTTTAATTAGGGTTCATACTAATTCTGTTTTTTAAATAGCAACAATTGCTTAAACTAAAAAATTTAAATAGCAACAATTGCTTTAACTAATCTGTCCTAGGGTTCATACTAATTCTAAGTAAATTAACCTAAGAATCCTAGCTAGCTAAAACTCTAATGGCGGAGAGAGAGGAGCGGTGGGGGCTTACAGAGGGTGTAGGGCGAGGAGGCAGGCCCGACGATGGCCGAGGTTGGGAGGGGAGGAAGCAGAGGAGGGAGGCATGGCGCATCGGGGTCGGGGTCGGGGCCGGGGCCGGGGCCGGGCGACGGCGACGAAAGCGTGCGGCGTCGGGGTCGGGGCCGGGGACAAGGAAGGAGGCACGCGGCGTCGGGGTCGGGGCTGGGTGACGGCGAGGGAGGCGTGCGACGTCGGGGTCGGCATCGGCGCTCGGGCTCCGGCGAGGGCGAGGGCAGGGGCAACGAGGGGGAGAAGAGATTGGGGAATTAGGGGAGGAAGCAGAGGAGGCAAGCCCGCGCGCGGGGGGGTTATATGAAAATAGCAGTAGCGCTGTTCGTGAAAACGCGCTATAGATAATGTAGCTATAGCGCGTTTTCAAGAAAAGCGCTACTGCTATATGAAGTAGCTATAGCGCGTTTCTGGAATAGCGCTACTGCTACATAACGTAGCTATAGCGCTTTTATTCAACCAGCGCTCCTGCTATTGTTTTCATTTTTTATTTTCCTTTTCTTTTTTGCTTACTTTTTTTCCTTTTCTTTTCCATTTTGTTTCTTCTGTTTTGCTTTCTTTTCCAGCAGTTTTCCTGTTTGTTTTCCGAGAGTAGGAACGAAGGGAAGGTGATACAATGTATATAACTAAGGCGATATATATTGCATCATTTGACGGTTAAGTGTGCATACAAAATAGGAACATATATATTACATCATTTGACCGATAACGGTTTCTCAGTGTTGACGTTTTCGTTTTTGAGTGAGCTTCTTTCCCTTCTTGTTCGTTGACGAATAATTGAGCCCCTCATTGTGACTTTTCCTTTTACATGGAGTACGATCTTTCTTAGGTAATGTAGTATTGATTCTTCTTTTGACGTATACTTCATCGTCATCATCATCTTCCCTCATTGGGTTGCCGTACTGGTCGTAGTCTTCCTCATTGGTGACTCCATCTATTCCAATGATGTTCCTTTTGCCTCTCCTCACGACAACACGACTAGGATTGCTCGGGTCGGTTATGAAGAAGCATTGTGTCACGTGCTTAGCGTGTGCCCATGGCTCGTTTTTTGCGATGGCGTTCACGATAGCGCTCTTGGCGTCGGGTATAGTCATGGTAGTGAAATACCGGTTTTCTCTTTCGACATTCTTAGCCCATCTGACACGGAACATCATCACGCTGTACAGTCTAGAGTAGTCAAGCTCCCAGATCTCCTCGACCCTTCCGTAAAATCTCTTAGTTGTGCCATTGTCGCTGCCGGTCATGCATTCCATCGTCACCCCTGAGTTCTGAAAATCACTGTTCATATCTTTGGCCTCTGTGTAGAACATGTATCCGTTGATATCGTATGCCTGATAGGTGACGAGGTTGGACGAGGGGCCTTGTGCTAGGGCGTATATGAGCAATCCGTCCTTAGAGCCCTCTTTCGGGGGATTAGCAAGAATATGCTCTTTGAACCAATGCAGGAAATTGGAGTTGTGCTCTCTAGTAACTTCGACGTCCGTCCTGCATACCCCCGGTCACGATACGTCTTTGCGATGGTTTTTTTGTGCAGTGTCACGAAAGGATCTACCTGGTCTAGGTGTTGTAGCACTACCAAGTTTGCTCTGTCAAAGTTGTTGCGTCGATCTGAGTAGGCCACATGTAGTTCCCTGCGACCGTTGGAGTGACCTTCTCCTTCGAGCCTCCCAACGTGCTTCTTAACGGGCAAACCAACACTAGGCGGCCGGTCTGCACCATATAGAAAATTCTCGCAGAAAGAGATGCACTCTTGTGTCAGATTGCCCTGGACGATGCTTCCATCCGGACGGGACATGTTATGAACGAATCCTTTGATGATCCCATTCATCCTCTCGAACGGCATCATGTTGTGCAGGAATGACGGCCCCATGTCTATTATATCGTCCACAATATGGACACACAGATGCACCATGACGTCAAAGAACGCGGGCGGGAAGTACATCTCAAGCTCATTTAATATCACAACGATCTCTTCCTGTAGCCTTCGGAGCTGCTTCACACTGATTGACTTTCGAGAGATGACGTCAAAAAAGTTGTAGAGACCAATAAGCGTGTCACGGGCATGCTTGTCCATTATCCCTCTAAGGGCAACAGGTAGTATCTGCATCATCATCACATGACAGTCATGGGACTTCATCCTGCTGAACCTTTTCTTCTTCGTGTCTAGAAATCTGCTTATCTTCCCACAATAACCGGAACTAACTTTGATTCCGGTAAGGCACTTGAAGAATTGATTGATCTCAGCCGGACTTAAGCTGAAGCAAGAAGGGGGGCAATAATCCTCTTCCTTTACTTTTTTGCCCTTCTTCTCCCATGCCTCTATCTCCGTCTCTGTCTCCTCTGACTTTTTACGGGGTGACATGTGCAGATCTGCCCTGATCTCCAAATCTTGCAAGTCTTTTCTTGCCTTCGGCCCATCCTTGGTCTTATCCGGCATGTTCATCAGTGTCGCAAGCAAGCTCTCAAGGACATTCTTACAGATAAGCATTTGATCAAGGCAATGAGGCGTGTCGAGTTTGTGCCAGTACTCCAAGTCCTAGAAAACAGACCTCGTCTTCCATACCTTCAGCAGTGGCTTCGGCGCCTTTTTCATCATCTTTCCCGGCGCGGGGCACTGTTCCTAGTTTTTCAACAGCTCATCGATTTCGGCGCCGCTCCGCTTACATGGAGGTCCTCAATGCTCAGCCTCACCATTGAATAGATCTACACAGTTTCTCCACGGGTCGTCCTTCTCGAGCCATCTTCGATGCCCCATGTACACGATTTTCCCAGACCCGCCATCTTTCCTTGACGTTAGCTGCTGAGACGTCGTATCATCCATGCACCACGTGCATTCGCAATATCCATGGCACACCTGGCCTGCGACATATCCGTAACCGAGATAGTCGTGCACCGTCGTGATCAGCGCAGCTCTCATATAGAAATACTCGCCTTTGCTAGTGTCCCATGTCTTGGCTGGTGTTTTCCATAACGTGTCTAACTCCTCTTGAAGTAGCCCCAGATACAGATTAATATTATTTCCTTGTTGTTTAGGCCCTTGAATCAGCATGCTCATGTGTATGTACTTCGACTTCATGCACACCCAGGGGGGATGTTGTACATCCATACAAACACGGGCCATGTGCTATGGTTGGTGTTCTGGTTGCCAAACGGATTCATGCCATCAGTACATGCACCGAGCACAATGTTCCTTGCATCACATCCGAAATACCGATATTCGCTGTTGAACGCTCTCCACTGGCTTCCATCCATGATGTGTCTCAGCTTCGGATCATCTCCATCGTCGGACCTTGTCCTCTCTGCGTGCCAACGCATGAGCTTTGCTTTCTTGGGATCTACAAAATAACGTTGCAGACGGGGAGTGATCGGTAAGTACCATATAACTTTCTGGGGAGATTTCTTCCCGGCCTTCTTGTATCGAGAAGCATTGCACACCGGACAGCTGGTTTTTTTCACGTGCTCATTCCGATAAATTATGCAATCATTGATGCATGCATGGTATCTAACGTGCGGCAGATCAAGAGGGCACACGATCTTCTTGGCCTCATCCACACTAGTAGGACATATATTCCCCGAGGGAAAAACACCCTTTAGGTACTTGAGAAGCTCATCGAGGCTAGTGTCGGTCCATTTGTTTTTAGCCTTCGTCTTCAGGAGTTCGAGTGTGAAACTCAAGCGGGTCACCTCGGGATCGCAACCATCATACAATGGAGTGTTCGAGTATACCACCAGTTGCTGCAGCTTGGCCTCCTCTCTAGAAGCAGCTCTGTTAGTACTCGTCTCCTTGCGAAGCAGTGCTTGAACATGAGGGTCCTGCACAATTGAACTTAGTACCGACGAAGTCTACGGCGTGGAGTCCATGTTTTCTCCGCCGCCATGTCCGGCCCCTTCTCCGCCGCCATGTCCGGCCTCTTCCCTGCCGCCATGTCCGGCCCCTTCTTCGTCGCCATTATCGGTCATCTCTTCGTCTTGCCCCGTGTCGTCATTGCCTGCCCCGTCGGCGTCCTCCTCATCATCATCCTCATCTTCAATTATCCACCGAGTATAGCCATCCATGAAACCAGTCATGAGCAGGTGCGCCATCACACGACCATCGTCATAGGGGTCAAGCCAAACTCCTCCGTTGCATCTTCGACATAGACATAAAATCTCTGTCCGGTTATTTTCTTTCATGTCCTGCACCGCTGACCGCAACCACTTGTCCACCATCGTTCCACTGACCATCATGAACGCCTGCACGGTAATAATAAACAAATTGATTATAAAAATGCATGCATGCATCAAAGTCATACAAAAATTCGGCATGACCTTCCCAAAAAATAGGACATATAGAGTTTGCCCGGAATTCGCCGAAACGGAAATAAATCGACATTTTGGCAAAACATAGGCAACTCACAAGCACAATTCGGCGGAAACTCATGCCACACACACAATTTCCATCATATCGCCTGATTATGTCATATCGCACACATACACATATTTCCATTCTTGCAAAAGCATAAATTTTTAATCACCTATCTCGAGATCGAGCACGGTGATGATGATGTCGATAGGTGTCGCCACACACAACTATGGAATGATCAAAAGTGGACAAAGCTCTTCTTGACAAGGCTAGATCTAGTTAGGGAGGTACATAGTTCACTTCACTAAATGCTAGATCTACCTAGCTAGCTAGTTTGGGAGGAGACAAGTTCAACTAGTGGAGGGGGAAGGAAAAAGAGAAAGGAGATGCATTAATGGAGGTGGTGTAGTTAGCTAGGAGTAATAAAGAGAGAGAAAGATAGGTAGAAGAAGGAGAGTAATGGGGGGAGAAGTAGTGAGGAAGAAGCAAAGTGAGGGAGAGAGGAGGTGGGAGCTAGGGGAAAGTGAAGGAAGAGAGGATGGGGGAGGGGGGAGGAAAAAGGTGCTGGCTGCAGTTTAGCAGTAGCGCCGGGTGTAAAACGCGTTGCTGCTAATAAGATAGCAATAGCGCGCTTCTGGCAGATGCGCTACTGCTAATCGGGGCCCGCCATGTGGCCAGGTTCAAAATTAGCAGTAGCGTCATGCACAAAAAGTGCGCTACTACTATTACAGTAGCAGTAGCACGGTTAATGTGGCCGCGCTACTGCTAAACCTCGCTTGGCGGGAACGATCGGGCCATTTTACTAGTAGAGTTGTTTTAATGAGCCGCGCTACTGCTAAGTCTGTAGCAGTAGCGCCTCTTTATGACACGCGCTGTTGCTAATTAGTAGTATCGCCCCTCTTTGTCTAGCGCTACTGCTAAGATTCTATGTATAAGGTTTTCCCTAGTAGTGTATGGAGGTGACGCATGCATGCATGTTTGAATACCATTCACAACATTGATGTGGCGCGTGCGTCGAAAATCGTACAGTCCCCACACAGAGCGAGATCGGTTCATGACGTGTCGTGGTACTGGCCACTTCGACTCGATGGGAGGGATTCATGCGTACACATGCATGTATGCTCAAACTGTATCATGTCATCCCAGAGCATGACCTATATACAAAAAAATAATCCCCTCGTAAGTCAAATTAACCTCTCTCACTGTTAAGCAAAGTAGTGATGGACCAAGCGGGCCCACGGATGGAAAGCATCGATATCACTGATAACCACGTGAGTGGGTGCCAGAGAACAACCACCATCGCTTTGCATGTGGGCCAAACATATGTTGAATACCCAAAATGCACAACTTTAATGTGGCACATGCCTCGAAAACTATAAAGTCCCTACACAGAGCGAGGTTCATGAAGCGTACTACATATGCTGGTCCCCTTCCCCCTCTTCGACGCATACTATATGCTCCTACCGTAATACAACCCAAAAAGAATCCTCCTTGATGGTGAAATGAATTAACCTCTCATGATGTAGGTCAAAGTGATGCATGCATCGACGATGACCTCACGGGCCCACAGATGGAAGCGTCACACGTGAGTGTCCTAGGATAACCACTGCATGCATGCATGTGGCCCAAAGAGGTGTTGTGTGATGTTTGAATAGCCAATGCACAACTTTGATGTGGCACATACCTCAGAAACCGAAAAGTCCCGACACTGAGTGAGGTGTACGTGTTCATGGACGCGTACGTAGTATATATGCTAGTCCCCTCCCACCTCTTCGACGCGTACTATATACTCCCACCATAAGACAAACAAAAAAGATTCTACCTTGCTGGTCAAATTAACCTCTCTGCCGGTTGTTGGTCAAAGTGATGGACGACAACCTCGCGGGCCCACAGAAAGCGTCACACTCAAGTGAGTGTCGTGTAGGACAACCATCGACTGCATGTGGCCAAAACATGTATGTATGAAAGGGTTGTGTAATGTTTTAAATAACGAATTCATGACTCTGATGTGGCACCTGCCTCACAAAATGGCCAACCCACACGGTGGCTCACGACTCATAGTGTACTGCCAGCCACCCCCCCAGACGTACACACACACACACACCGCATCCACCGCAACTACGATGCATGTTAAATTTTCCCGCGGTGAACATATGTTACCAAAGGAGGGACGTTTTAATTTTGAAAAAAAAACAAAGATCATTAAGACATTTTAGTACATTGATTGATTTTCTAGGGGTATAATGTGCAAAAATCAAATTTGAGCTACAAGCACACGTGACAGTGCACCTAAATGTATTGGAAAAACACATGTGTCTCACTGGGTGCATGTTTACTCCCCGTGCAAGAAATTTCAAACATTGATAATCTTGATTTTTAAAATCTAGCATCCAAAACTTATTTGAAATTCATGAAATTTATCATGTTGTCATATGGACACCAATACACAGTGGCATTGTACTTTTTTTGGTCAAATTTGAGACAAGTTTTGATGTAATCTTTATCTTCTTACAAATGGGAGATTATTAATAATTGGGAACCAATATCGCAAACGGATTATTTATTCGAACCGTGGGCGTTAGACCAACAATGGATATGTGCCATGCTTTGGTTAAGCAATAAAGTGGCAGCATTAATCATCAAAATAGAAAACAATATACGTGCCGCCAAGCGACCCGTGTGCCGTGCGAGCAGGCGTGGGTTGATGAGACGCATGCGAGCAGTCTGCCGCGCAGGCAGACCGGGAGGCGTGCGTGTAGGTGTGTGAACTGACGAGAGGCGTGCTCGCTTCACAGTGTCATCGGGAGGCGTGCGAGTAGCTGTGTGAAATGACGGTAGGCATGCCAGTAGTCCGGTGCGCATGCTCACTGGGAGGCGAGCCGGCGGTTTGACCGCCGCCCGCCTCTCTTCCACTACTCCATATTAATGGCGCGCCCGAGCGGCCACACCCCCATCCTCGCCACACACACAATCCTCTCTTTTTGCTTGCATCCTCGACGCCGCTCTCAGTCCTCAAAGCCGTCAGTGTATGAGGATGCCGCTGAAGCACCCCATCTGAGGGAGTGGCGACACCGGGGCTGCTGAAGCATCGGAGCATCGCGTGGAGATGGAGACAAAGGTTGCCGTCGCCGCTGGCGAGGTATCTCTGCACCCTGATGTCGTCGACAACGTCGTACTTCCACAGCCGGAGCCGGAGGTCCACACCGACTCCGGTGAAGACTCGGGTGACGACTCCGACGACGACGGAGAATCAGTTAGTCATCTATACCCATTTATGTGTCAAATACATCCTAGGGTTTCTCTGGTTACTCATGCATCCTGCCTCCCCCTTTTTGGAATAGAAATCCTATGGTTATGTTCTCCCAATCCATGAAATCTGAGTAAGTTTTGTTAGATCCATGTAGTGTATTGATTGTTTGAATGGTACAAGTGATAAGTGATTAGTTGTTTCATCTGTGCAACTGATTTCTGCTAATAATCCGACTAGGGTTAGTGTTCGTGCTAATAATTCCTATCCAGGTATTGACAATTGATTTTGAATGACCTACATATATGTTTGTGCCATTATTTTCTTCAAGATTGGTCTGTGCATAAACGATTGGTCTTAAAAATCGGACCATAATCTCTGGATATGTCTAAAAACTAGCCATAAATTCCTAATCCTACTTCACAGCATGTAAACATTGATTTGATGCCAAATTTTGGCAACTGCCAAATGTTCGCTAGAGATTAGTTTGTATTCCAAATTTGACGCCACATTTTTTTTACTATATGTATAGGTGCTATCTGATGATGTCGACAGCGAGGATGAAGATGGCCAGAGGTGGTACAAGAGGCAAATCCTCAGGGTGCTTTATGCGGGAAAGCATAACAGGCGTATTAGGACCTGGAACAGGGGCTATCGATGCCCATTTTGCAACCAAAAGCTTAATCACGCGTATGAAAGTGTTCTGGCGCATGCAAGAGGACGAGCCATTGGCTCCTTCAAGCAGAAGTATTCCCGCAGGGTGGCGTACACCGCATACGCCGAGTACCTGGAGAAGCTTCAGGATCGTGCCGGTAGATGAGATGAGATGTGGGATCGAACTATGTATGGCTAGGTAGTGTCTTAATTATAAATGCGCTTGAGTATGCTTAATGACGGTTGAACTATATACTTATGGTTGAACTATGCTTGTGTACGCTTATTATCTATGTCTGAGTATGTTTAATCTATGTTTACTTATGTCTAAATGTGGGATATGGATGCAATCAGTTTGGTTGATGGAATCTACCTCCGTCCTGGTTTATTGGTCCCCTTTGTAATTTGTGTTAAATTTTGACCAAAGATTTAACTGACAAAATATTAGTGCAGGTCAGCAAAAATTATATCGTTGGATGCGTATTTGAACATAGTGTTCAGTGATATAATTTTTGGTGACATGTATAAACATTTGTTAGTTAAATCTTTGGTCAAAATTTGGCACAAATTACAAAGGGCACCAATAAACTAGGATGGAGGTTGTACGTCAATCACACACGGTTCCCAAAATTGGATCTGTGTGCAATGACTTCCATTTTCCCTGTTACATCAATCACACATGGTTGGCTCTGGCAAACCGTTGCCTCCGAAACTCTTTGTGGGACAGAAAACCCTCACCACCCAATTCAAAAAAGAAAAAAGAAAACCCTTACCATCCCCACGTCACAAAAACCCTCACCCCGCCCGCCACCCTCTCTGGTCCCCATTCACACCTGCACAAGCTCCTCCGTGACTCTGCATGGCACTGCCTATCGCCGCGGCAACCACTTAGCTCGACGCCTGTCGCCGCCGCCAAGCTGCCGGCAAACCCCACCGCATTTCGCCACTTCCGCTTGCCGCCTATCGCCATCGATTTTCTCGATGCTACTCGCGGTCGACCCAGCTCCGTCCGATTGAGGAATCCACCGTATTGAGGGTTTTTTCTCATGGATAACAAGGTAACTAATTTAATGAGATATTATCTCATCTCTTATCCCAGTTCATCTGCCTCCTTTAATCACCCGGCCGAAATCGCCGTGAATTCATTTTTATTTGAGCTAATTTGAGGATTTTCTTTCATTCATGGAGTGTACAATGCGCGGACACATTAGGACTTTGCGGCCTCGGCCAGACATCCATGGAATTCCATCTCACCGTACCAGATGACTTGAGGATGCACGTGGTATGTTCAATCTCACCCTAATCGGTTGGCATGGCCTACTTTCCTGAACATATACTATATATTGCTGCATTTGGATAAAAGGTGTCACATGCAGCATATACGTCGAAGGGGATTTTTTCCCTCTATTTTCTATATTAGGCAAATTAATGATGTATTGTTCTTTCGATTACTCTTATATTTCCATGACATCAAGGTTACCCTATGTGTTTAATTATAGATTTTTGTCCTTTGATTTCAACTGCTGTACAGTTCTTTCAATTTCCCCCATATTTGCATGTTACCATATTTTTTAATAATCCTACCATTTTCTGCAGCGCGTCCCTTGCTATGCAACAGAATCTGTAGTACACAATCTTTCCCTTTACATAAATCAAGACTGCAGGGACGTCATACTCAACACAAACCATGGATTTACAATCATTGCTATTGTAAGACTTGATGTACGTGGTCACTCCTATTTTGGCAGGGGCCTTTGGATAGAAATTTCTAAGTTTTATGTACTGAAAGCTGGCACTAAAATTGCACTGCACATAAAAGAGCCTGGTCATGAGATATATGCTAACTTCCCGGACGATATCATCCGTCCAGACTGTGTTCGAAGTAAGTGTTCTTTTAAAGTATCTGCATGTTGACTTACCCAGAAATATCAAAGGAATTGTGTAGTATTTAAGCAACCAATTGTTATTCCATTTTCTGACTCTATTCCTACCTACTAACTTCTAGTTACCAATACACTTTCCTATTGCCCTGTTTTAACTAAATATTCCCTGTACTCCCACTTCTATCAGAAAGCGCCGCTGACGAGGAGACTCCGGAAGTGGAGAACGGGGCTGCCAACAAGCGGAGGCGGGTCAAGCAAGAACCGCAAGCGACTCCAGCAGGCCTAGACTTCATAAGCAGCCTCCCCGATGATATGTTGATAGTCATCATCTCCCTCCTCCCAATCAAATATGGGGCACGGACAACCGTCCTTTCCCAGCGGTGGCGCCCCCTATGGCACTCCACCCCTCTCAACCTCATCGACACCCACGAGCTCTGCCATGGCTATTGCAAGAGCTTGGATGCGTTCTCCCAGATCCTTGGCAGCCACCATGGCCCAACCAGAGGCCTTAGCATGGGCAAGTTCCGTTCCAATGGCAAGGACCGAGCCAAGCTTGACGAGTGGTTCCGATCCCCCGCCCTAGATCAGCTCGAGGAGCTCACTTTTGATGATGGGCATATGCGCTAGCTGCCAACGTCCGCGCTCCGGCTCGTGCCCATGCTGCGCGTCGCCAAGTTCATGAACTGCCATCCCCCCTTAATGACGCGCCCGCTCTTATTCTACCACGACTGAAGCACCTCAAGCTCGTCGCCGTCTGCCTCCCAAACGGTGACATCGAGCGCCTGCTCCGTGGCTGTTCTGCACTCGAGTACCTTCGTCTTCAGGCGATAAATGGGTTGAGTAGCTTCCACATCACCTTCATGACTCTCTAGACTATTTACGTGTGTTGCTGGTGCTGCAAGAAGACATCACAAAATGTGTACCACGGTATGGTCATTGAGGACACACCTTCACTTGAGATATTACTTGTAGTTGATCAAGAAGGTCCAACAAGAATCAATGTCATTTCTACGCCGAAATTGACAGTGGTGGGCTACTCGTCTGACAAATACTCCGAACTTGTTATTGGATCCACACCCGTTCAGGTACAACAGCCGCCTTCTACCTCTCCTTCTAGAAATTAACATTATTTCTAATTTTGAAGATGTATGTTCATTTGTCATCCAGAAAATGATTCCGACATGCTTGACCCCGAAACTGCGCACAGTGAAGATCTTGGCACTAGAATCTATCGGCCCCAACCTGGACCAAGTTGTCAGTTTCCTAAGATGCTTTCCGTGCCAGGAGAAGCTATATATCGAGGTGAAGTTCCTTTCCTGTTAAATGTTAACCATAAGGGAGTTCAATTTTTGACACCTTTTTCCAAGTTTACAATGACAATGTACTACGATTTCTGAAGGATTTTTGGAGGATTTCAGTACATACATGTGTCTCCCCCCCCCATATTGGTTGCTTCATCCATATGGTTACAATCCATAAGCATTTCTCCTTTGGATTCATATGTACTAGTTTTCTTAGGGAACTTTTCATCCACTCCAACCTCTTGTGAAGAAGGCTACATTTTTCTAGATTGTAATCAAATGCCCATGCTAATCATGTCGGATCGAAGATGGCACGTTAGTGCATTTTACAAATCCTGCAAACTAAATAGGCATGTAGTATTGTTCAAAAGTGCATGTAGGCACTAACACGTTTTCTTCTTTTGCAGATAAGATTACGCCCCGTGGTGGATAATGTGATACAATATAACAATCACATCGAATGCCTAGATCTGCATCTCTCAGAAATTACTTTGAACTCCTACCGAGGGACCTTACCAGAGATTCTATTCGCCAGGTTCTTTGTTGTCAGAGCAAGGGTGCTGAAGGTAATGAGGTTTTCCCTACATTTATTTCGCAAAAATGAATGGTTTGTTGATCAGCGCCGGCGGCTGTGGCAGAATGGAATAGGCTCCGAAAAGGCTGAATTTCATTTTGGAACTTCAGATGACAGAGTAATCAGAAGTCATCATGTCAACCCCATACATGACTTCTCAGTGGCTGACCCCTTTGCAAAAATTATGAGGTTTCGAAACCAGCCTTACAAGTGGTAATATTAGTTTGAACCTGTCTTATATCCATGTTTAGCGTATCAGCGTGGGCGTCTGCAGCTGATGAAGTGAATTTCATTTCTAATATCAGTTTGAACCTTGTAATCTTTGAATTTGAGCCATATAACTCTGGAATTTGAACCTTGTAATATTTCGAGCTTTTGTGGTACAATCGTTGAAATGGCATCGTATGAGACTCGTATATTGGTAGCACTATTTTGACCTTAATATGCAATGGACTTAGATTTTATTAACCATTCTCGAATGTGTTTACCTTGTCGATCTCATAGCACACGATCTGTATAGCTAACTCGACTGCGATCTTTGACATTATTGCACACAGTAGGTTTCTTCAACCGTGTATCTTGTAGAGCGCAGAATTAATTATCGCACTCGAGTGCCCATCATCACCCTTCTGTGTAACTTTGACCTCATCACCCACGGGTAAACTTATGATCGAAGTCATTCCACACACTTTGTTTTTACAAAGCTTTTTGCCAATAAATGCCCATGATTTGTCCCTCTTCTAGCCGACGCGTGGCCAAACTAGCCGGGCAGGAAGCTTTCGCGGTAAACTGTGCGGTTGTGCGGGAACAGGCTCACAAACAATACATTTGGCGCCTCTTCGAGCCCAGCGTGGTCAAACGAAACACATGCGGTGTTCTCAAGCATGCACTGGAATCCTCCGCTATGAACGCGGTGACAAGACGTGACAATTACAGGGTGGCCGGCCCCCATTTATTACAGCGGCCATTTAACCCTTGTGTCTCTTCAACCTTTCGATCGCGCCCCACTATTGCAAGAAGCACACCCACCGCGACAAATTCTTAGAGGGTATCCTGCGCGGCTCCAATGGCGCTCCGAGCGGCTGCCGATGACGAGCAGCAGTTCACCATGCATGCCATGGTGGACACCCACAGAAGGTTCACGGAGCTCTCGGTGGTGTACACCAACAACCCGGTCTAGGTGGAGCACTCCATCCACATCATGGAGCTGTTGCTTGCTGAGGAGAAGTACAAGGTGGTCGGGTTCGACCTCGAGTACACCCGCACTCGTGCCGGGTCTCGTCCCAAGGTCGCCGTCGCCCAGATGTGCATGCGCAATCACGTCGTCGTCTACCACTACTATGTGTCCACAAGGCCTTGTGAGCATTTTGCCAGGTTTGTCAATAGCCCCCACTACATGTTTGCTATGGTGGACACCACCAACGATGTAAAGGTGCTCAAGAATTCAGGCATCGCCTGCCAGAATCTTGTCGACATCCAGGGCCAATACAAGATCTGGGGCAGCAACCAGCATGAGAAGGACTCACTGGTTCAACTCACCGAGGCCATCATCGACCACTACTACAGAGACATGAAGGATTCCTACAACAAGGACAAGCATGCCTGGCACTCGGCCTGGATGGAGAAACTCGACAAAGCTCACGTCGTGTACACGGCCAAGGAAGCATACACGGGCTACGAGATGTACAGTCGGATCATTGACATGAGGAAGTGCCTCCTTCCCCAAAATAGCCAGGGATCCAGCTGGAAGCAGAGCAATGGCAAGCATCGTCGCAACAAGAAGTAGATGATTAGATCCTCGTTTCTCCTAGTTTAGTATGCATGTAATTGCTTACTTTGGTGGGTGGAAATGTTATCTGTGTAGTCACTTGTGTAATTGTATGCTTAATTTGGTTATGCAATGTTGTCTTTTTAAGTATATATGTTGATGCTCTATAGACAGAGCGTAGATGTTGTGCGGACAGAGCAAATCACATCGCACACGGACTAAACAATGGAACCCGTCGGTGATGTTTTCATCAATCACTCACAATTGTATACCAGCAATCGTTTGCTCACAACACACACGGCTTGTTAACAGGAATCGTCTGTGTTGTAATGGTTCTTCCCACACATTTCTGATTACAGACCTGTTTGTCGCGTATCACACACATCTTGTTAAGTTGAACCATTTCTGTTCTCTTCGCTCAACGCAAACAGTTCATCCGAGTGAACCGTATGCCGTATATCGCACACACATTCATCGGGCTGACCGTTTCTTTTGTGTTGCCTAATCACAAACAGTCCATCCGAGTGAACTGTATACCATATATCGCACACACCTTCATCTGGCTGTCTGTTTTTGTTGTTCCGCCTCATCACAAATAGTTTATAGGGGTGAACTGTATGCCGTATATCACACACACCTTGATCTGGCTGCCCGTTTCTGTTGTTCTGTCTCATCGCAAACAGTTTGTATGGATCAACCATATGCCCCGCATCGCACACGCATCTAAAATCGGAACCATGTTTGATGTATTCACCATAGCAAACATTTTGCATCTTTTTTTATGGTTTTTTTTACATCAATGTTTGCGATTAATGCATCGCACATAGTTTCATCGAAGGGTCTCTGATTGTAGTGTCACATTAGTAGCATCCTGCAGTAATGACCATGTTTAAGTAGAGATTACAGCGGAGACAAGAGGTGTTACACCACTACTTAGAGGGGGAGAGTTGGTGATTACGGCGTCGAAGTTGTTGGTGTAGATCACCGTCATGATGGTTCCCCCGGCGGCGCATCGGCGCCACTGAAAGAGAGGGGGAGAGAGCCCCGCTCCTTCTTCTTCTTGCTTGGCCTCCCCCCTAGATGAGAGGAGGGTTTCCTCTCTGGTCCATGGCTGCCATGGCTCCCAGAGGGCAGGAGCCCCTAAGAGATTGGATCTCTCTCTGTGTTTCTCTTCTATTTTGCGTTCCTGTTTTCTATCCCTTCACTATTTCTTATATTCTCAGGGATCCGTAACTTCGATTGGGCTAAAATTTTAACGCATTTTTTATCCAGAAATTATCTTTCTTGCGAAGAAAGAAGGGCCCATACCAACTTAAGGGGGATCCCCAACGGCGAGTTGCTCCAAGCCGGCACGATGGGAAGCACGGGCGTCGTTGCTGCCATCCACGACGCCGCCTCGTACCGTGCCTCCCGTGTCTGTGGCCGCGACTCCCGTGCCTTAGACCGCGCAATGCAGGCAGAGACAGAAGTCAGGTGCGCGTAGAGCGACGAGTTTGTGGCCAGCGCCTCCGCGCCCATCGCCATCATCGAGGAGAAGTAGGACACAAGAGGCCACCGCTACTCGGGTCCCATGAAGGCCACCGCCGATGTGACGCCGGCGTACACAGCAGGTATCTTGCCGGGTCCTTCTGTTGCGAGGACCTTCATCGACCCCGCATGGGCTCCACTAAAGTGGAGAATCCCCCTTCGACTCCATCTTAGGCATCAGCAAAGGATTTCACTCAGTTGAGCGGTGGGGAAGCGAGCCATCCTTTGCGCTGAAGCATATACCTCCGGGGCTCCTGGCAGTCCGGTGATCATGCTGCCGAACATGAGGACGACAAAGGGATCCGCGGGCGACCATTTAGACTAGGTATTATTATACCTGTGCAGTTCAGGAGTGGCACCGCTTAATTGATGTATAAATTTAATGAAATTCATCATGTTTATATGAAAATCCAGTATTTATATGAATTCTGTCAATGTTTATATGAAATATCGCCGTGTTTGCACAAATTTCGTCCGGTTGTTGTCAGAATGTGTGCGGCTACGGTTGGATGGCATAATTTGTAGGTCACCGTTGGAGATGTGCCCTAAGTCGGTCTGCGACTGGCTCGGGTGGTGAGGTGGGACAAATAAAATCCAGCTCATGCGAGCTCGTCTCTGACGCGCACGCTGGTGGAGGAGCACCCGAGCTCTACCTTTTTCATCGGTGGCAAACACACGGGTGGAGAAAAGGCTCGCTAATATTTTGGCTACCCC
This sequence comes from Thinopyrum elongatum, assembly GCA_011799875.1. Classification (NCBI taxonomy): domain Eukaryota; kingdom Viridiplantae; phylum Streptophyta; class Magnoliopsida; order Poales; family Poaceae; genus Thinopyrum; species Thinopyrum elongatum. The sequence continues at coordinate 487,348,826 of CM022298.1, read as the reverse complement.
AGGCAAGATCAAAACAGCCCCTTCCAGCCCCACCCCTCCCAACACATTCAAATCCCTTGTTCGCCGTGAATTTTTGCCATGTGTTGTTGTTTTCAGAGATATTTTGCTGTGTGAAAACAAATTTAAATATGAACGAATAATCAGTGTCCGCGGTCTTCTGCCGAGACACGGTTGGATGGCCTCATAGTAGTAGTAGTAGTAGTAGTAGTAGTAGTAGTAGTAGTAGTAGTAGTAGTAGTACAGTGCTAGGAGTAGAATAGTGTAGAGTAGTACGAGTCTCACTTGACACCAATTTCCTTTGAGTCCGTGCTACGGCAAGCTACCCTAGGCTATGTTACTAGTAGTAGTACCTCCATAGTGGGTACATAGTACTACTCTGTAAAATCAGATTTTCCCAAAACTAAGTCGCTCAACCTTGATTTGCTTGTTTCCCTTCCTGCCTCATTGTTCTTCCCCATGCAGCGAGAAAAAAAAGAGGTCGTGTGAATAACAATTGATTACTCGTGTTGATTTTATTTTTTTTCGAAATGATTACTCGTGTTGATGGCTGCATGTGTCTAGGCTAATGCATGCACTTTTTGCTTGGTGCTCGTTGGGCAATCCGAGCAAAAAAAGGAGGGGGTACTACTACAGCATGCCGGACCGAGCTTGTGGGGGTACCTCCATCCTGATTTATTGTTCCACATCGTATTTTGTGCCAATATTGACCATGTATTTAACTAACAAAATGTTAATGCATGTCACAAAAAATTATATCATTGAAAACTATGTTCAAATACGAATCCAACGATATAATTTTCGTTAACATGCACTAACATTTTATCAATTAAATCTTTGGTCAAAATTTAGCACAAATTACAAAGGGGACCAATAAACCAGTATACTCAACACCATGCGCGCTAGTAGTCGTAGTGATCTGAAAGGGCAGTTGGGCCCGCAGGTGATTGGGGCCCGCGGCGCTTCACCCTTGCCCTTTGGCTTCGCTTCGAAGCCAAGTCCGAGCGCTCCTTGGGCCCGGGGGGCTACTGTCGGTGTTCTGGGAACCGGGGAACCTAGACTTGCCTGCCTGCGGGCCACGACATGGCTCCATCAACGGCCTGGTACGGCCTGTCTACAAAGACTAGCAAGACAAGACCCTCGCGAGGGGCCAAGCCTCGCGAGGCGGACGACGCCAAGACCTCCTGAGGGAGCGGCCTCCCCAAGCTGCCTCCTGAGGAGCAGAGATTTCTATGTAGGTACCCAACCTCATGAGGTTGTGATGACGCAAGCCATGATGACCAAGGCCAGGCGGGCGCCAGCGGGCACAGAGGAGGCAGTTTCCTCTTTGGTGCTAAGGAGGCAAGCGTAGGCGTGGGTTCCCAAGGAGCCTGGCAAAGGTTTCCATTCTGGTGCTACAAGACCAAGACCGCTAGGACGGCAGGACGGATGTCATCATCGAGCCCACCGCTATGTCACGACCAGAAGCTTTGCAGGCGAAGACCACCTTTCATCAGGATAAGATGTACTACTTGTCCCCTTTCAAATTGGCCACTGTGGGATCCCTTCCCGCCTATGTTTTGGGGGAAGAGGACCAAGGCCACTATAAACATAGGTTAGCCAACACCATAGAGGGGCTCGACTAATTCTCACCCCCGAGTCCTCGCGAGGTCGTTCATCCACTGTACTAGTTCATCCTCAGCCCCTCGTGAGGCCAATCCACCACAAAGCAGGAGTAGGATATTACACCGCAAGGTGGCTTGAACCTGGGTAAATTGTTGTGTCCATCTTCTTCCTTGTTTAGCGAGCTTGGCCGTGGGGCAACGGGTTGGTTGCCCGGATAGGTTGAGTTCTTCTCACACGCCCCAGAGTTCGAACCTTTCTTGGGTGTGCGAAGCCCTGAATCCGACATTTGGCGCGCCAGGTAGGGGCATGTCGAAGCTCTGCCTCTCCATCGGCCGTGCTCCGCCCGTGTTGTGTGATTCCCATGGCAGCCGCCACCCCGCCCGCTGAGCTGCCTGGTGCGCTCGGAGGCGTCCTGGGCCACCGGGCCTTTTCCCCCGCTCTTCGGTAGGTGCGGTGGCAGCCGAACTTCAGACCGAATCTGCCTTCGTGGTACGACGGCATGGGGGAACCCCGTGGTGTTCCTTCGCCTATACGAGCTGAGCATTGAGGCGGCAAACGGCGACGACAAGGCCATGGCGAACTGGCTCCCCATGGCTCTCATGGGTGTGCCACGCTCCTGGATGCTTAATCTACCAGAGTCTTCAGTGGCCTCGTGGGAGGAACTGCGCAACCGGTTCATCGCGTGCTTCACGGCACCGGCGCCCCACGCCGTTGTGGCCATTCTCGGTGGGTCGCAGGCGCCGGTCTTGAGCCGCCATGTCAAGCAGCTCTTCCGACAGGTGGGAGCCGCCCAGCCATGGCAGGTGGCTCCTCCAGGCCGGGCGGCGCCTGAGACCGAGACACCTTCGACTCCAGGGATCACCGCAAGACTACGGGCGGCGCTAGCGCGCTCCCCTTGCTGTGCACGCCCACCATCAGTAGTGTTGAATTTACCAGAACCCTCATCAACGGTGGTGCTGGCCTCAACGTCCTCTTCGTGGAAGCCTTCGACCTGCTCCAGGTGCCTTACTATCAGCTCGCCAGACCCTTCTCGGGGGTGGTCGATGGCTCTATCATTCCCCTGGGGCAGATCCGCCTCCCCGTCACCTTCGGCACGCGCTGCAATTACCGCACCGAGCTCATTGACTTCGACGTCGCCCGCATCGGCCTCCCGTACAACACCATCCATGGGTATCCAGCCCTTGCCAAGTTCATGGCGGCGACGCACCCCGGCTACAACGTCGTGAAGATGCCTGGGAGCAGCGGCATCCTCACCGTGGTGGGAGACACCAAGGATGCACTCCTGGCCCTCAAGCTCACTTTCAAGGCCGTGGCGGCCATGCTGCCAGACGCGGAGGGTGCGCCGAAGATCCCGAAGGCTGCGCCTGCAAAGAAGAAGGAGTTGTTCTCTTAGGACCGGGCCGAGACGAAGCAAGTACCAGTCGATGACTGGGGCTCAGGCCCCACCTTCACCATAGGCGTCGGCCTCCCCTCGGATCAGGAGGAGGCGCTAGTCGTTTTCCTCTGTGCGAACAGGGATGTGTTTGCATGGGAGGCGACAGACCTGGCCGGCATCCCTCGAGAGGTGATTGAGCACCATTTAATGGTGTGCCCCGGTGCGCGCCAAGTGAAGCAGAAGGCGCGGCGGCAAGCCCCGGAGAAGCAGTCGTTCATCGTCCAGGAGGTCCACAAGCTGCAAGAAGCCAATGTCATTCGGGAAGTACGGCACCCGGATTGGCTAGCCAACCCGATCATTGTCCCCAAGAAGGGCAGAAAGGAACGCATGTGCATCGACTTCACGAGCCTCAACAAAGCTTGCCCTCAGGACCCTTTCCCTCTTCCACGCATCGACCAGATCATCGACTCCACCATCGAGTGCGACTTGCTGTGCTTTCTAGACGCCTTCTCGAGCTACCACCAGATCAAGATGTTGGTGTAGGACATCGAGAAGACAGCCTTCCTTTCCCCGTGCGGGGTGTACTGCTACACCTGCATGCCTTTTGGGCTGCGTAACGCCGGCACAACCTTCCAGCGATTAATGCACATGCCCTGGGCTGGCAGCTCGGGAGGAACGCTGAGGCGTACGTCAATGACATAGTGGTCAAATCACGGAAGCAAGAACTCTTGTCTAATATCTAGAGGAAACATTCACCAACCTGCGCAAGGTAAACCTGCGGCTCAATCCGGAGAAGTGCATGTTGGGCATTCCGTCCGGCAAGCTGATGGGTTTCCTGGTGTCGCACAGAGGGATCGAGGCTAACCCGGAGAAGATCAAGGCAATAGAAAGAATAAGCCTGCCACAGACCCTCAAGGAAATGCAGAAGCTCACAGGCTGCGTGACTTCGTTGGGACGCTTCATCTCCAAGCTCGGCGAGCGCGCCCTCCCGTTTTTCAAGCTGGTGAAAAAGAAGGGCCCGTTCGAATCGACCCCGGAGGCTGAGGTGGCCTTCGAAGACCTCAAGAGGTATCTCACCAGCCCGCCGGTGATGGTGGCGCCTCGTTCCCTCGAGCCCCTTGTGCTTTACTGTAGGATCGAAAGTATGTCTAGAGGGGGGTGATTAGACTACTTGACCAAATAAAAATCTAGCCTTTTCCAAATTTTAAGTCTTGGCAGATTTTAGCAACTTAGAACAAGTCAAGCAATCAACCTACACATGCAATTCTAAGAGTATAGCAGCGGAATGTAAATCATTGCATATGAAGGTAAAGGGGAGGAGTTTGGAGGGAGCAAACGCACTGTAGACACGGAGATTTTTGGCGTGGTTCCAATAGGTGGTGCTATCGTACGTCCACGTTGATGGAGACTTCAACCCACGAAGGGTAATGGTTGCGTGAGTCCACGGAGGGCTCCACCCACGAAGGGTCCACGAAGAAGCAACCATTTCTATCCCACCATGGCCATCGCCCACGAAGGATTTGCCTCACTAGGGTAGATCTTCACGAAGTTGGTGATCTCCTTGCCCTTACAAACTTCTTGGTTCAACTCCACAATCTTGACGGAGGCTCCCAAGTGACACCTAACCAATCTAGGAGACACCACTCTCCAAAAGGTAATAGATGGTGTGTTGATGATGAACTCCTTGCTCTTGTGCTTCAAATGATAGTCTCCCCAACACTCAACTCTCTCTCACAGATTTGGATATGGTGGAAAGATGATTTGAGTGGAAAGCAACTTGGGGAAGGCTAGAGATCAAGATTCTTGTGGTTGTATTGGAATATCTTGGTCTCAACACATGAGTAGGTGGTTCTCTCTCAGAAAATGAATGTTGGAAGTGTAGGCATGTTCTGATGGCTCTCCACATGAATGGAGGAAGGGTGGAGGGGTATATATAGCCTCCACACAAAATCTAACCGTTACACACAATTTACCAAACTCAATGGGACCGAATAGTGAAACTCGGTCAGACCGATTTAGTTCAAAATGTGAACGTTAGGATTTTCGGTGGGACCAACATGTCAACTCGGTGAGACCGATTTCATTAGGGTTAGGGCATAACATAATCTCGGTGAGACCGATCACATGAACTCGGTGAGACCGATTTATGTAATAGGCAAACAGAGAGTTGGTCAGGCAAACTCGGTGGGACCGATCGCTCATTTCGGTGAGACTGAAACATTATGAAGAGGAAACAGAGTGTTTGCATTGCAAACTCGGTGGGACCGATCGCTCATCTCGGTTAGACTGAAACGTTACGAAGGGAAACAGAGAGTTAGCAATCCCATCTCGGTGAGACGGAGATCCCTATCGGTGAGACCGAACTGATTAGGGTTTCTGGCAGTGGCTATGTCAAATGAACTCGGTGGCGTCAGATAGATCAAATCGGTGGGGCCAAGTTTGACTTTAGGTTTAGGACATATGTGGATATGAGAAAGTGGTTGAGGGTTTTTGAGCATATCACTAAGCATTTTGAGCAAGCAAGCCATTAAGCAACACCTCATCCCCTTTTAATAGTATTGGCTTTCCTATGGACTCAATGTGATCTTGGATCACTAAAATGAAAAGAGTAGAGTCTTGAGCTTGAGCCAATATGTGTCCTTAGCATTTTGAGGGGTCCACATCTCTAGTCCATGCCATGCCAATCATTGAACTTTCTGAAATGATCATCTTGAATGAGTATTAGTTCAATGAGCTATATGTTGTTAAGAATTACCAAAACCACCCAGGGATTAGTTGCACTTTCAATCTGCCCCTTTTTGGTAATTGATGACAACATATTGATCAAAGCTTCGACACATGATAATAAGAATGAAGTATATCGTCGCTTTGAGAAGTATGTGATAAGCAAGAGCTCCTCCTAAATTTGTGCATTATTTAAAATTCACTTTTGAATGCAAATGCACAATCGATTAGGATCATGGGTTACTCTTCCATGGCACATACATCTTGGTGGAGCGCTCAAAATGATGGAATATGAAAAAATATGCACTCATCACCAAGGCAAAGTGAATGATCATACAAGAAAGATAAATAATGTCATCATCCAAGCACAAACATTAATGTAGGATATGATCAAACGCATGACCATAAGTATCTCGCACACATAAACATAGAATATCAACCAAGCAAGCACACAAAAAGTAGCAAAGAGAATGGCAAAAAGAAGCAAGCACTCTCTCTCAAAGCCTATGATCTATACACTTTCTCCCCCTTTGGCAACAAGTTACCAAAAAGCTTGAAAATGCATAGTGCTATGTGTCTCTCTAGGCTTGATCTTCGGGAGGCGGTGTAGAGAGGACTCCAAGAACAAATGCATCTGTTGAGGTTGTTGGAGCTGGTGGAGTTGCAACCGGAGGGGCAACTGAAGCTGTAGCTGCAGGTGCTGACGCAGTAGCTCTTGTATCTGTCACAGGCATTGCTGCAGATCTCTGTGCCCTAGGCACTCTCTGAAAAGCATCTGTGGTAGCTTTCCCTTTCCTCTCTTCAGCTTCTTCCTGGAGCTGCTCAACAGCTGTCTGCATCTCTATCACCTTCAAGTCCAGATCATAAAACTTTGTTTCAATGATCCTCTCCAGGCTCTCTTGATTCTGAGTCAGGGTGGCCAAACCTTTCTCAATCCTCAAAGTTGCTTGAATGAGATAGCCAAGTTGATCTTGTTTTGACTTGAGAAAAAATTGAGATGCCTCTTCAACACTTGGCATCTTGGCTGCCTTCTCTGCCTTTGCTTTCTCCCTCTTCTCTTGAGCCTCTACTGATGTAGGATCTGTAGCATCCATGACAACTATGTTGTCCTCAAAATCAGGTCTCAAGGGAAGGTGCTCTTTGTCCAACAAATATGTGCCTGTGCCCATATTGGAGTTGATGAGCATCTGAATGTGTGGAGCATACCCACATGATCTCTTTTGGTCTGCTGCAGTTCTCTTGATGGTTTCAACTATCAAGCTCATCACCTTGAATTTCTGGGGCACATCAAACAACAGAAGCAAATTGATGGAGTGGCCTCTGATCATCCTGTGATCTCCTGATTTGGGCAACAAGGTGTGCCTCAAGATGGTGTTAATAGTGGCCAGTCCAGACAATAGATAATATACAGAGCCTAGCTTGTGAGTCTCCAAGGCTTTGTCAGGAATCTCCTTATACATGTTGGCCATGGAGTTGTGATCTTTCTTGCGCTTTGCATAGACATCAGTGTCATCCTCTTGCTCTTCAGGGGCATTGATAAGCTTGGCCCATTCTGTAACTGTTGATTGGTACCTTGTACCTTCAGACATCCATACAATCCTTCCATCTGGATAGAAATGAGCTGTAGAATAGAATTGCATAATGAGCTCATCATTCCACTTGGTAAGCTTCTGACCCACAAAAGTGTCTACTCCATTAAGTCTGAAACTTTCATGCACTCCTGGGAAGTGGTCTTCATTTTCATCAATGTATTCCCAATCAACCCATCTCATGTCACTGACTATGGGCTTCTTATCCAATAGAATTGTCTCATAGAAGTCCTGCTGCTCCTTGGTGTGAAATCTATAGTCCACAGCAGTCCTTCTCCTCACAGCATATGGATCTGATTGTCTCCACAATCTGGGACCTGCATCCTTTCTTTCCTTCATGTTTTCAGCTACTGGATGATTATCATCATGATCAGGGATCTTTGGCTTCAACTTTCTGAGCACTTGGGCTTCCTCTTCTTCTTCCATTTCAGGCACTGGGGCCTTGTTCTTTTCTGCAGCAGGTATGTTTCTGGTGCTCCTCTTTGGTGCAGTCTTAGAGGCTTGAGCAGTAGCTTTGGGGGCAGTCTTGGGCTTTGATGGAGCAGCCCCAGACTTGGTGGCATCCCCCATCAACTTCTGAGCTTTGGGTGCTGGTGCAGCATCCTCTTCTTCATCTTCTTCGTCAGCTGGATCTCTCATCATAGAGGGTTTGCCAATTACTCTGGCTGTTGTCTTCTTGACCCTTTCCTTTCTCTTCTTGCCCTCACCAGTCTCCTCAACAGTTGATTTGGAGGCTTCAAGAGTTGAGGCTCTGGCCTTAGACATGGGCACTCTCTTGGCAGGAGCTTTCTTGTGCAACACAGGCTTGGTTGAAGCTATAGTGCCAAATTCTTTCTTGACAACTTTCTTCTTTGAGCTGACCTCTTCCTCAACAGCAACCTAGTCTTCATCTTCAGAATCTGAGTTTCTCGTTCTCCTTGTCCTGGTAGCTGCTTTGGGTAAGTTGCTTGGGGTGCTTCTGCTACCCTCATCATAGCTGCCCGAGGGACAAGTGCCCTCACTCATGCTAACTTGCTCCTCAGACTTGTTCTGGCTGTCACTTTGATCTGACATAGCTGACACTACAAACCGACCCTGTGAATGGATGTAGTTTGGATAGAGTGGATGAGCATCACAAAGTGCAGAGATTTTGCAAAACAATTGAGTCAAAAATTTAGTTTTAGTTTTCCACAGAAAGCATTTCGGAGCTACCGATTTGTTAAACTCGGTGACACCGAAGCAACATAAGAGTCTAAACTAGTGGAATCGATCAGACCGAGACACAGTTCGGTGACTCTGAGATTGCTAGGGTTTCACTGAGAGTTGAACTCAGTCGCACCGATTCGTAAGTTTCGGTCAGACCGAAAATTACAAGTGCAATGGCTTAGGCCAAATCGGTGAGACCGATTTCTACAACTCGGTCGGTCTGAGATGAGTTCGGCGGAAACTTAACCCTAAATTTTTGAATCAAAACTAATCTAAAGGAAGTTTTTTGCTAGATAGAGTAATCTCATACGTGGTAAGAATCATGGCATTGACCTAAGTGCAGGAATCGGAGGTAAAGATTGCACATAGGGGTCGAGTTCATACCCTAACTCGGCGGTGAACTCGCTACGGCGGCAACGGCGGCGAAGATTCCTGTTGACGGCGGCGGAGACCAGCAGCTGGAGGTCAATGGCGATGAGAGGACAATCCGGAGACCCAAGTCGGCAGAGCAGGACACGCGCGGGCGAAAAGGTTTTAGAGAAATTTCCAAAATTTGACCCGTCGGTATATATATCCTGACCCTACCGGTGTGACCAAGTGGAACAACTCGGTAGCACCGAGATGCAGAATCGCAAGCGGTTACTACAACTAGGTGTGACCGAATTGTTCTAATCGGTTGCACCGAGATTGAAAACCTAGATCAACTCAGTGAACTCGGTATGATCGAAAAGGACGAATCGGTCAGACCGAAATACACAGAGAGGTTTTGGAAGTTTAAATCTATGACGAATCGGTGACTCCGAGTGCTCCTCACCCAGAGGGTTCGAATATGACTTGATCAAACTTTGTGATGTAGCAAGAATAGAGTTTGAGACGAGAAAAGCATAGATAGCTAAAGGAAGTTCTTAGGCATTCTTGTCCATCCATTTGGCAAAAGAAACAGATCAAACAATCAAAGCAACAAATGGAAGTCCTCGAATGAGAAAAATATGCAACCAACATGCTCACACAATAAAATGGCAAATGAAATATGTGACAAAGCATGCACAACCACTCTAGCATCTATCAAGCAATTGGCGATGACTAGATCATCTATATATGAGTATATTGACTTAGGAGTCAAATGAGAACATTTGATCATAGGTCATACTCATCGTTTAAGCACAAGTGGGGTTACCACTTTTACATAAAGCATTGTTGTGTTCACACCATTAGAGTTGCTTTAGCTCAATTCTTAGAGTAAAGCTCCCCCTAGATGTGATGTCCCCCCTAAGAGGGATGAACTAACCTTGGGTTTTGTCAATGATGACTTCATGTAGGTGTTGAAGATGTGGATGCTCAATTTTGATGTAGATCATTTGGAGCAATCCATTGGAGTGAGTTGCACTTCCAATACCTACATGGGTTAGTCCCACAAGGAACAAACAAGGATATCCATAGACATAGAGTGAAGTACACACAAGATGATGTCCATGAAAGCATTAGGTTACCTTGTCCCTTGTCTTACCAACAAGAGGGTTTGTGACTCCTTGAACTAGTGCAAGATGTGGAAGATGATTGCACTTGTTCTTGTCAAAATGATATGAGTGAAATATGTTGGCGGAGTCACCCTCAAGAATTCTCTAGTTCTTCTTCTTCGGGATCCACATCATCTTGATGGGAATCCTTGGAGTTGTAGTCGTACTTGATGAAGTAGAACTTGATGTAGTCTTGGGAACCCACTTGACCAAGGCCTTAGGAGCTTCTTCAAATGCATCAATCTCCTCTTGAAGCTTGTCCTTGCCTTTTTGCTTGAGGTCTTGTGGTGGAAGATCATCTTGAGCTTGTGTCCCCTCGAAGGAAGTAGGATCATACTTCTCTTGTTGAGGAACAAACTTCGTCTTGCGGTATTGATCTTCTTCCCACTCAACTCCATTGGCATTGAACTTTCGTTCAAAACCAACACCTTGATTCTTTCGGTGCCTTCCTTGCTTGCGTACAATTTCCTCAAATTGCTTACTTCCGGCAAGGCACTTGTAAACACCTTTCTCTATAATTCCCTTCAATAAGCTATTTTCTTGCTCAAGTGTAACTTGGCTAAGAGAATCATTAGTGGAATCAAGAGAACGACTAGAAGCAAGAATATTGGATTTAGCATGATTATTGTTACTACTAGAAGAAGAACCTTTCTTACTCTTGTTGCTAGATTTTACTTGTGGCATGTAAGTAGACAAGAGTAAACGCTTGGCAATGTAAGAAGAACTTTTCTTACGAAAATCATCAGTGATTGCTTTTAAGAACCCATGCTCTTGCTCTAGATTGAGCTTTTCAAAGCGTAGTTTCTCATGAGTCTTTAAAAGCTCTCGATGATCTTCTAAAGTAGTTTCATGAGCTAACTTAAGAGTGTTTAGTTCTTTAGTTAGACGCTCAATCTCCTTCTTATCATCATCATTTGTTTTATCTTGTTTAGCATGATTAATAGCAAGTTCATCATAGTTTTCATCACTAGAGTTGTCAACAAGTAAATCATCATCACCTAGCAAATCATCTTCATCACTATTGAAATCAACATACTCGGGGTGTGATACCTTTGGGCCTTTAGCCATGAAGCATCTTCCAATTCCTTCATTTGGTGAGTCAAATATGTCATAGGAGTTGGTTGACACAAGTGCTAGACCGGCAACACCTTCATCTTCAGTATATTCGGAGTCGGAGTGATAACTTCTCTCAGAGTGGTGATCGGAGTCAGAGCCTGATACCCATTCACCAACATGAGCTTGATGTCTTCGTTTTGAATAGCTCCTTGATGACTTGTCCTTCCTTTCCGAATCCTTGCTTCTGCGAGAGGTTCTTCGTTCATAACGATCATCTCTACTCCTTCTCTCCCTTGGAGGTGATTCTTCTCTTTTGCTTCTTCTTTTAGGTGAGTCTTCTCTTCTTTTGTAGGGAGCCGTACACTCATTGGAGTAGTGTCCGGGTCTTCCACAATTGTAGCAATTACGCTCACGACTAGAAGATCTTTTGTCATTGTAGGACCTTGACTTGGAACTTCTTTCCTTGCTTCTACTCTTGTAGAACTTGTTGAAGTTCTTCACCACTAGGCTCAATTCCTCATTGAAGGCTTGTTTTTCATTTGATGATGTAGGAGCATCACATGAGGCTTTGTAAGCACCACTAGACTTGTTGTGAAGCTCTTCTTTATCCTTGAGTGACATCTCATGAGCAACAATTCTTCCAATGACTTCTGTTGGCTTGAGATCTTTCTAATTTGGCATCATTTGGATCAATGTGCACACGGTGTCATATTTTCCATCGAAGGCTCTTAGGATCTTCTTGATGATGAATCTGTCGGTCATCTCTTCACTTCCTAAGCCTGCAATCTCATTTGTGATGAGAGCAAGCCTAGAGTACATTTCAGCGACACCTTCACCATCCTTCATTTTGAACTTGTCCAGCTGACTTTGAAGCACACCCAATTTGGATTCCTTAACGAAGTCGGTACCTTTGTGCATATCAATCAAAGTATCCCAAATTTCCTTTGCATTCTCAAGACGGCTGATTTTGTTGAATTCTTCGGGGCACAATCCGTTGAAGAGGATATCGCAAGCTTGAGCATTGTATTGCAACATCTTCAATTCTTCCGCGGTAGCTTCACGATTCGGTTCTTTCCCATCGAAGAATTCACCTTGCAAACCAATGCACACAATAGCCTAAACGGCGGGGTTATGTCTAAGAATATGCATTTTCATCTTATTCCTCCAACTAGCAAAATTAGTACCATCAAAGTAAGGACCTCTACGGTGGTAATTTCCCTCGCTAGACGCCATACTCTCCTAGGTTGTGAAACCAAGGCTATGATCACCAAAGCTATGGAAATCAAGGCGAATGGAGACCAAAGCTCTGATACCACTTGTAGGATCGAAAGTATGTCTAGAGGGGGGGGTGATTAGACTACTTGACCAAATAAAAATCTAGCCTTTTCCAAATTTTAAGTCTTGGCAGATTTTAGCAATTAGCACAAGTCAAGCAATCAACCTACACATGCAATTCTAAGAGTATAGCAGCGGAATGTAAATCATTGCATATGAAGGTAAAGGGGAGGAGTTTGGAGGGAGCAAACGCAATGTAGACACGGAGATTTTTGGCGTGGTTCCGATAGGTGGTGCTATCGTACGTCCACGTTGATGGAGACTTCAACCCACGAAGGGTAACGGTTGCGCGAGTCCACGGAGGGCTCCACCCACAAAGGGTCCATGAAGAAGCAACCTTGTCTATCCCACCATGGCCATCACCCACGAAGGACTTGCCTCACTAGGGTAGATCTTCACGAAGTAGGTGATCTCCTTGCCCTTACAAACTTCTTGGTTCAACTCCACAATCTTGATGGAGGCTCCCAAGTGACACCTAACCAATCTAGGAGACACCACTCTCCAAAAGGTAATAGATGGTGTGTTGATGATGAACTCCTTGCTCTTGTGCTTCAAATGATAGTCTCCCCAACACTCAACTCTCTCTCACAGATTTGGATATGGTGGAAAGATGATTTGGGTGGAAAGCAACTTGGGGAAGGCTAGAGATCAAGATTCTTGTGGTTGCAATGGAATATCTTGGTCTCAACACATGAGTAGGTGGTTCTCTCTCAGAAAATGAATGCTGGAAGTGTAGGCACGTTCTGATGGCTCTCCACACGAATGGAGGAAGGGTGGAGGGGTATATATAGCCTCCACACAAAATCTAACCGTTACACACAATTTACCAAACTCGGTGGGACCGAATAGTGAAACTCAGTCAGACCGATTTAGTTCAAAATGTGAACGTTAGGATTTTCGGTGGGACCGACATGTCAACTCGGTAAGACCGATTTCGTTAGGGTTAGGGCATAACGTAATCTCGGTGAGAACGATCACATGAACTCGGTGAGACCGATTTATGTAATAGGCAAACAGAGAGTTGGTCAGGGAAACTCGGTGGGACTGATCGCTCATTTTGGTGAGACCGAAATTTTACGAAGAGGAAACAGAGAGTTTGCATTACAAACTCGGTGGGACCGATCGCTCATCTCGGTTAGATCAAAACGTTACGAAGGGAAACAGAGAGTTAGCAATCCCATCTCGGTGAGACCGAGATCCCTATCTGTGAGACCGAATTGATTAGGGTTTCTGGCAGTGACTATGTCAAATGAACTCGATGGTGCCGGATAGATCAAATCGGTGGGGCCGAGTTTGACTTTAGGTTTAGGACATATGTGGATATGAGAAAGTGGTTGAGGGTTTTGGAGCATATCACTAAGCATTTTGAGCAAGCAAGCCATTAAGCAACACATCATCCCCTTTTAATAGTATTGGCTTTCCTATGGACTCAATGTGATCTTGGATCACTAAAATTAAAAGAGTAGAGTCTTGAGCTTGAGCCAATATGTGTCCTTAGCATTTTGAGGGGTCCACATCTCTAGTCCATGCCATGCCAATCATTGAACTTTCTGAAATGATCATCTTGAACGAGTATTAGTTCAATGAGCTATATGTTGTTAAGAATTACCAAAACCACCCAGGGATTAGTTGCACTTTCATTTATTTAGCCGCCACGCCTCACTCGGCAAAGCAGCGCCCCACGCACAGCCACGCTATTGCCACCTCAGGATGGCACTCCTGAGGCCTCGACTACCCCATCAGACCTCGTGGCTCCCGAAGCCCCCTCGTCTCAAGAGGGGCCGGACATCGTCGACGCCTCTTCCTTCGTTGAACAACCCGTGTACTTCATCAGCACGGTGTTGCGTGACGCATATGCACGCTACCCCATGCTGCAGAAGCTCCTGCTCGCGCTCCTTGTCGCCTCCAGGAAGCTGCGCCACTACTTCCAAGGCCACCCCATTAAAGTTGTCTCCGTGTACCCCCTGGAGAAGGTGCTCCGGAGGCCCAATGCCGTGGGGAGGGTTGCTGAGTGGAACATCGAGCTGCAGGCATTCCAGCTGGAGTTTAGCACCACCAGGGTCATCAAGGGCACGGCCCTCACTGACTTTGTAGAGGAATGGACTGATGCCCCAGACCGAGGGGTGGGTGAAGACCGCTCCCTCATGCCCGGAGATGAGGCGCCCGATGGCTGGGTCATGTACTTCGACGGCGCGTTCGCACGCCGGGGCGCGGGGCTGGAGCCGTACTCATCTCGCCTATGCAGGAAAAGCGCTACTACGCCGTGCAGCTCTGCTTCCAGCATGGCGAGAAGGTCTCCAACAACATCGAGGAATATGAGGGTCTGATCGCCGGCCTCAGAGCCGTGGCGGCCCTAGGGGTCAAGCGCCTCACCATCAAGGGCGACTCTCAGCTCCTCGTCAACTTCTCCAACAAGGAGTACAAGCCCAAGGACGAGCACATGGAGGCATACCTGGAAGAGGTACGCAAAATTGAAAAACGATTCTTGGGTTTGGAGTTGCAGCACGTCCCGCGTGGCACGAACAAGGAGGCAGATGACATCGCCAGGAGAGCGTCCCGACACGAGCCCCAGAAGCCTGACGTCTTCGAGGAACGGCTCTTCAAGCCATCGGTGGCCCCCTCCATTGCAGTCCCGGTGCTACATCGGGAGGAACTGCCCATGGCCCCCTCCTCGGGCGCTCTAGCCTGCGGTTCGACCTCCGGAGCCCGCCTGCTCCTGGCACTTGAACCTCAGGAGGGGTGCTAGACCGAAGAGTTCAAGGCGTACCTACTCCAAGGCACCTTGCCGAAGAAGGAGGAAGACGCAGAACGCATGTCCTTCAAGCCACCGCCTACTGTTTGCAGGACGGCGAGCTCTACCGAAGGTGCCCAAACGACGTCTCACTACGGTGCATCTACAAGGAGCAGGGATGCGAGCTGCTGGCTGACATCCATGGCGGGGATTGTGGGCATCACTCATCGTCACGCATCCTCGTGGGCAAGGCGTTCCGCAGCGGGTTCTACTGGCCCACGGCACTCAACGATGCCACCGAGTTGGTGAGATCCTGTGAGGCCTATCAATTCCATGCCAAGCAAATCCACCAACTGCACAGGTCCTCCAGACCATCCCACTCTCGTGGCCGTCGCTTTAAGGGAGAGTGATAGTTGCCCGTCGCTCTTCGTCGCGCGTGGGGGCTGGGCACGGTGTGTACGCTTGGGCCCGCCCGCGAGCACACCTCGCCAAAGCCTTGGCATCCTAGCCTTTGGCATCTTAATCCTCGCGCTACGCCCTCAAATGAGCCAACGGGCATGCACTCCTCCTGAGTCCGTGCCCCCAGGCATCGCGACACGGTGTACCAGCGGCCCACGCTCGGGGGCTCGCGGGGGCACGGCACCTCCAGAGGTCCCCTAACCCCGCAGCCACCAGGCGCCTCCCGAGGCCTCAGGACCTTCGAATCCTCAAGAAGGAAACCCCTGGTAGGACCTCTCTGGAACGAGGGGTGCGTAGGAGGTACAAGCTATAGAGAGGCACGCTCTCGCGGCACGGGAATCTAGCGCAAGCGCACTAAGCTAAGTCATCCCAATCACGATCAGCAATAACCCGTCAATTAGCAGCAACGCGGATGTCAGGACGCGATATGAAAATGATAATATAACGGCGCAAGCGCCATGGTTCATTACATGCCCTGGCAGGGCTTTCTACTTTTTGATGCAGGAAAAAGAGAGAAGCAAAAGCGGCCTCGCGACCACTGCGGCTCCTGAGACCCGGCTCCGGCGACGCCCGCGCTTAGGCGAAGTCCTCCTCCTGCTTCACCGGGGCGTGACGCCGAAGTAGATCGTCGCTGTAATGACCCGAGACCGACGCTCCAGACGCCTTCCATGTTTTTGCTGTATCCGCTTTATTTATTTTTTGCTTGTTGCATTTCATCATGTCATCATGCGCATTGCATCCGCATGTTTTCATAAAACCCGTAGTCATTCGCAGTTGCCGCTTCTTCCTCATCTCCGTTGACCTTTGTCAGGCCCCTTTGTCTTTGTCGACCTCTCTCAGACCCCCTCTCATGCGCGTCCGAAAACTGCTCCGAACCCGACCCGGGCAGTCGTGACCAATGGGTCCGGATCATCCCCGAACATCCCCAAAATATCTTCGGTTCTTTGTTGGACTCTCCTAACCTATTTATCCAGGACCGTCCGATTATGATCAGAGGGACCAAATAATCCCACCTTTGACCACCTACTATATATATCAAGACAAACCCTAGCCCTAGCTATCCCATCCATCAAATCCTCCGCCCCGCCGCCACCCACTGTCTCCTCCATCCTCGGGATCTTGCCCGATCCATTCGAGCCACCCGACCAACCTCCTTCTTCCTCGGGATCCCTCCCGATCCTTCTCCACCCAATCAGCGCCTCCCATGGATTCCCTGCCCGATCCCCCACCACAGCCGACCGCCTCCCTGACCCAGCGCTTGATCCAAATGGGATCGAGGCAATCGCCTGCACCCTCCTCGGCTCCTCCCCAAGCCGTCCTCGTCCGCGCCCCCCCCATCAGCCACCGGTGACCAGGCGCCGTAGTGCCCCTGCTCTCTTCCTTCTCTCCTTCTCTCTCTTTCTCTCTCTTATTCTCTCTCTCACTCCAACCTCCCTATTCTTCTACAGGAGCTCGCCGGCCTCGCTCGAAGAGAACGTCCGCGAGCGCCTGTAGCTCGCGTCTCCACCCGTCGTCGCTGCATCTTCGGCCAGCCGCGCCACCGCCGGTTGTTAAATGTAATTTAGTTTTTGTATACCGTATAGTATTGTATACGGATACCTGCACCTTGTACAACTCGGCTTCCAAGCCATCTATATTAACATGCAACCGGTGTGGACTCAAGCACCGTTCCCGTCATCACGTTTAACATGGTACCAGAGCCCCTCCTCCCGTGACCTAGCTGCCGCCGCCGCCGCCGCTCTCCAGCCGCCGCCGCCGCCGTATAAACAACCAGACAAACAAAACTCGCCGTCGCCGCTGCTTTCAAGCCGCCGCCGCCGCATCAACAACCTAGACAAACAACTTTGCCGCCGCTGCTGCCTTCAAGCAGCCGCCGCCGCATCAACAACCAAACAAACAATCTCCGATCCGATCTGACACCATGAGCTCGTCAACATCAACTTCAGCCCTGGCCGCTACCCTCGGGAGCCCTCCAACTCAGCTTCTGACGCGAGATAACTTTCTGCTATGGCAAGCCCTCATCGTCCCGGCGTTCCGTGGCGCCAATGTCATGGGCCTTCTCGATGGCTCCGACCGTGCTCCAGCCAAGATCATCGAGTCTGTGGACTCCGATGGGACGAAGATCGAAGCTGAAAACCCTGCGTATGTGGCCTGGATTGCTCGGGATCAACAGGTGTTGCGTTTTCTTCTGAATTCGCTCTCTCCAGAGATTCTGTCGCATGTTCTGGGCATGGATACTACTGCTTCGGCGTGGACTGCCGTTAACACTATGTTCAAAACAGCATCTCGCACCAAGGCTCAACATCTGCGTGAGAAGCTCAACGACACCAAGAAACTGACAATGACTGCTAATCAGTACTACACCAAGATGAAAGGCTTCGCTTCTGAGCTTTCAGCACTTGGAAAACCGATTGGAGATGATGAGCTCCTAGGTTACCTTCTGCATGGTCTGGACAAAGGTGAATACAACTCTCTTATCACCACAGTTCATGGAAACCCTAGCACCACCATAGATGAATTTTATGAGCAGCTATGTGGATATGATATGCGCAATGGAGTTGAAGAGAATGGCTCGTTTATTTCCTCTGCAAATCTGGCTCGTCGGGGCTATGAGCGCTCACGTGGTCGCACTCCACCTCCACGTGGTTACTCACCTCCTCCTCCTCTCCATGGTCGCAGCCCTGACAGTGGTGGTTCCTACCGTGGAGGGGGTGGTGGTGATCGATACCGTGACAATGATGATGACCGTGGTTGGCGTCGTGATGAGCGCCGCAATGATGGCCGTGGTTGGTTCCGTGATGACCGTAGAGATGATGACCGTGGTTGGCGTCGTGATGATCGTAGAGATGATGATCACCGTGGAGACCGGCGTGATGATCGCCGTGATAGGCGTAATGATGGTGGTGGACGTCGCCCAGATCGTACCCCTACCAAGTATGTTGACATTGATTGTCAGATTTGCAAGAAGCATGGACACCCTGCTAGTGATTGTTGGTGGCGTTATGCTGATGACAAGAAAAAGAGAGATGATGTGAGAGATGATGCAGAAAAGGGGGCACATCTTGCTGCTGCTCCATATGGTGTTGACACAAATTGGTATGCTGATTCTGGAGCCACCGATCACATCACTAGTGAGCTGAACAAGCTTCTCATCACCAACAAATATCATGGGCAAGACAAGGTCCGCACTGCTGAAGGCACAGGTATGAACATCAGTCATATTGGTGATTCAATATTACGTACCCCTCATGGCTTTTTTGACCTTAAAAATATTCTTCTTGTTCCAAATGCATCTAAGAACCTTTTGTCTATTCATCGATTTACTCTTGATAATCATGTCTTTATTGAGTTTCATCCTTTCTTCTTTTTAATCAAGGACCAAGCAACTCAAAGAATTCTGTTTAGGGGCCCTTGCTATGGTGGACTCTATCCTTTGGTGCCTATGTTTCATGAGACTTCCAAGCATGCTTTCTTCACAATAAAGCCGTCATCCTCTACCTGGCATCGGCGCTTAGGACATCCTTCTTCTTTTGTCGTTCAGCAAGTTCTTAGGAGAAATAAAATAGCTTACACCCCAGAGAGTACTCCATATGTTTGTGATTCTTGTCAGTTAGCTAAGAGTCACCAGTTGCCATATCATGTTTCCTCTAGTGTCTCCACTGCTCCCTTAGAGCAAGTTTTTTCTGATGTATGGGGTCCTGCCCCACTCTCTGTGGGAAAACATACATATTATGTAAGCTTTATCGATGATTTCAGTAAATTTACTTGGATATATTTGCTTAAGAAGCGTTCTGATGTTTATCAAGCCTTTCTTAATTATCAGCAATATGTTGAGCGCAAGTTTGATAGGAAAATTATTACTATGCAAACTGATTGGGGAGGCGAGTATGAAAAGTTAAATGGTTTCTTTCAAAAGGTTGGCATCACTCATCATGTTTCATGCCCTCATGCTCATCAACAAAACGGTTCTGCTAAGAGAAAACACCGTCACATAGTTGAAGTTGGTCTAGCATTACTTGCCAATGCCTCCATGCCTTTAAAATATTGGGATGAAGCTTTTATAACTGCCACCTTTCTCATAAACTTGCTTCCTAGCAAAGTTCTAAATTCTGACACCCCTACTGAACGTCTCCTTCATGTCAAATCAAATTATGATGCTCTTAGAACTTTTGGTTGTGCCTGTTGGCCAAATCTTCGTCCTTACAACAAGCGAAAGCTTGCTTTTCGCTCAAAACGGTGTGTTTTTCTTGGTTATAGTCCTCTTCACAAGGGTGTCAAATGTCTTGATGTTTCAACAGGAAGAATTTATATCTCTCGTGATGTAGTTTTTGATGAGAATGTTTTTCCTTTTGCCTCCCTTCATCCCAATGCCGGTGCCCTCCTAAAACAACAAATCTTACTTCTTCCACCTTCCACTTCTTTTTCTCATGAGGGTGCACCTAATATTGATAACCATGTGTCTCCTATTGTGCCAATAACTGATGTGCAGCAGGTAGAAGAGGATCCAGAAGAAAATTTCAGTCCAAACGGTTCTCCCAATGGTTCCGAAATTGCAAGTGAAAATCCAGCAGCAAATGCCGAAACGGACACTGAAATTGAGGTGGATGCGCCTGATTATTCTGCTGTCAGTGCTGATCCCGACGACGGCCAGCCCGAGGAGGATTCTCCCGCGCGCTCCCCTGGCCACTCACGACGCGCAGCAGACAGCTCGGGTGGGCTTCCTGAGCGGTCGCTGTCACCACGGTCCCCGCCTCTGCACACCCCGACGTCGCCCCGGTCTCCTGTCTCCTCTGGTCAGCTGTCGGCCGCAGTTTCCTCTGCATCTTCTGTGGCCACAGCTGCTGAGGGGGGAAGTGTTTCAGAAAATGAAGATGGGAGTGAAGAAAATGAAAACTTTGATCCTGAAGAAAATTCAGATGCGAATTCAGAAACTGATGCATCACCTTCACCGCCACCTCCACCTCCTGAACCTGCTGCTATTGGAGTTCGTACACGTCTTCAGAAAGGTATACGACAGCCAAAACAATATACTGACGGCACTGTTCGATGGTGCATGTTATCTTCTACAGGAGGTGAACCATGCACACTTGTGGAGGCATTAAATGACTCAAACTGGCGTCAAGCAATGCAAGAAGAGTATGATGCGTTAATTGAAAACAAGACTTGGCACCTTGTTCCTCCAAGCAGCAACAAGAATTTAATTGACTGCAAATGGGTATATCATGTCAAGAAGAAAGCTGATGGTTCTATTGACAGGTACAAAGCAAGATTGGTTGCAAAAGGATTCAAACAGAGGTATGGAATTGATTATGAGGATACTTTCAGCCCTGTGGTTAAAATTGCTACTATTAGAATTGTTTTGGCTCTTTCTGTTTCTCGAGGATGGAGTTTACGGCAGCTAGATGTCAAGAACGCGTTTCTTCATGGTGTTCTGGAAGAGGAGGTATATATGAGACAGCCTCCAGGTTTTGAAAATCCTCACGCTCCGCATCATATTTGTAGACTTGACAAAGCTCTTTATGGACTGAAACAAGCACCTAGAGCCTGGTATTCTAGACTAAGTGCCAAGTTGAGTGACCTTGGTTTTATACCCTCAAAGGCTGATACTTCATTGTTTCTCTACAACAAGTCAGGCATCACAATTTATATGTTGATATATGTTGATGATATTATAGTAACAAGCTCCTCTGATCATGCTATTACGGTTTTGCTTCGAGATTTAAGTGAGAACTTTGCTATCAAAGATCTAGGTGATTTGCACTACTTTCTTGGTATTGAAGTTAAGAAAGTTGGAACCGGATTGGTTCTTACACAGGAAAAGTATGCAAAGGATTTACTTGCAAAGATTGGTATGTGTGGTTGCAAAGCTGCACCTACACCATTGTCTTCTACAGAACAATTATCTCGTACTGATGGCACACCTTTGGGTCCTGGTGACAGCACCAAGTATCGCAGTATTGTTGGAGGATTGCAGTATTTGACATTAACACGTCCAGATCTATCTTATTCAGTGAATAAAGTCTGTCAGTTCCTTCATGCTCCAACTACAGAACATTGGTCAGCTGTGAAGCGCATTATGAGATACATACAGGATACCTTGAAAGTTGGAATCACAATTGTCAAATCTTCATCTATATTTCTTAGTGCTTTTTCTGATGCAGACTGGGCAGGTTCTCTTGATGATAGAAGATCCACAGGTGGTTTTGCTATATTTGTTGGACCAAACTTGGTCTCTTGGAGTGCTAGGAAACAAGCTACAGTATCCAGGTCCAGTACTGAAGCTGAATACAAAGCCTTAGCAAATGCTACAACAGAGTTAATTTGGGTTGAAGCTCTCCTTGGTGAACTTGGAGTTAAATTGAAGGAAAAACCATGTCTTTGGTGTGACAATTTAGGTGCTACCTATTTGTCTGCTAATCCAGTGTTTCATGCTCGCACTAAGCATATTGAGATAGATTTTCACTTTGTGAGAGAGAGAGTTGCTGAAAATTTACTGAATATCAGATTTGTCTCAAGCAAAGATCAAGTTGCAGATGGCTTTACAAAGGCACTTCCAGTGAAGCAATTAGATGAGTTTAAGCGTAATCTTAACCTTTCAAAGGCTTAGATTAAGGGGGAGTGTTAAATGTAATTTAGTTTTTGTATACCGTATAGTATTGTATACGGATACCTGCACCTTGTACAACTCGGCTTCCAAGCCATCTATATTAACATGCAACCGGTGTGGACTCAAGCACCGTTCCCGTCATCACGTTTAACACCGGTGAGCATCATCACGCCCCCGGTCGCGTACCCCTGCCTCTCTCCATCTTCCTCTCCTCTTGCTCTCTCTCTCATGATCTCTCTCTCCCTCTGTTCCATCGTAGGAGCTCGTCAGAACGCCCATTGCCACCACATGGAGCTCCAAGTCTACCGCCGTCGGGCCTCAAGTCCTTCCGCGCTCGGATCCGATGACCCCGAGGACCGCCGCCTACAATCCGGTCCTCGCTGTCCCTTGCACTCGCCAAGTTCCACCATGAACCTGCACCGCCGCCTGCTCGAACTGCTCGAGCACTGCATGACCGCGTGCGTTGACCGCGCCCCTGCCTCAGCCGCTGCCCTGTAGTGCTCCAAGCCCAGCCAGCATCCCCAGCCTACCCAGCCCAAGCCCATCACCGAGCTGGCCTTTGGCCCATGGTGAGCCACCTGAGAGCCCCTCTGCCCTATGCACTGTTGGGCCAGTTAGTTTCGGCCCATCCTGCATTTTTTTCCTCTGGACGATTTTAGGATTTATCCAGAGACTGCCTGTTTTGCAGAAAAACCCTCAAACATCATGCATTTAATATCTCACCAACCGTGCATCCAAATTAAACAAACTTTATATGTAAAATGATTAGAATTTCATCTAGTTTCATAATATGCAACTTTCATCCATGTTAAAAATGTTTAAAATACTGTTTGCATTTGTTTTGCATAGATGACATGTTAAAATGGTTTATTTCATAACTAATTAACCGTATCTCCGAATTAAATAAACTTTATATGTAAATTGTCCAGAAAAATGCATAGATTAACATGGCGCACTTTATTTTACTGTTTAACAACTCTAAAATATGGTTTCAGGCAGAACAGTACCAAATTCGAAATATGCATATGAGGATTTTTTGGAATTGTTATGTGTTGTTTCCGGCCTCATTTAAACTTGCCTAAATAGCTATTTTTACTTATGCTTCACCTCTTGCCATGTTTAACAACATTTAATAGTGTTGGGTACATAAACAAGAGTGAACTAAATAATTGAATGTGGTGTTTCCTCAATATGCAACCCGTTGCATATTATGCTCCACTTAATTTGTAGTATTGTTTGTTGCACTTTGCCATGCCATACCTCATTAAAATGGACATGCATCATACTTGATTGTGCATCATGCCATGTTTATGCTTGTTGGTTTACCATGTTGTTTGCTTCTTTCTGGTTGTACTTCTTCTCGATAGTTCCGGTTACGTTGCGATTGTGAGGATCCGTTCGATTACGTTGTTTCGTCTACTTCATGGATTCGGTCTTCTTCCTAGCGGGATTTCAGGCAAGATGATTATTATCCTGTACTCATAAGTTATGCGTAGTAACTCTTCTTACTCTTGTACTCATAAGTTAGCCACCATACAATGCTTAGTGTTTGCTGCAACCTCACCACTTATCCATTCCATACCCATTAAGCTTTGCTAGTCTTGATACCCATATTAATGGGATTGCTGAGTCCTCGTGGCTCATAGATTACTACAACAACAGTTGCAGGTACAGGTTAAGCGATGCTTTGACGTGAGAGCGATGCTTACTTGTTTGGAGTTCTTCTGCTTCTTCTTCTTCTATCAAGAGATAGGTTCCGGGTCAGGAGCCTGGGATTAGCAGGGTGGATGTCGTTCTTCTTTTTCATTTGATTTCATCCATAGTCGGATCCTGCTCTTCTGTATGATGATTGTTATGTATTGATGAACTGATGTATTCATGTTGTAGCTTGTGGCGAGTGTAAGCCTTTATCTTGTATTCTCATCTATTCGGTACATGTTATGTTGTAATGATATCCACCTTGCTATGCGCTCGAAATGCGGTTGTGCCCCAATCATGAATTCATCACGTGATTGGGATAGAATCGCATCTTGGGCGCTACAAGTTGGTATCAGAGCCTTACCGACCTTAGGAGCACCCTTGATTGATCGAACCGTTGCCGTTGTCGAGTCTAGAAAAAAAACTATTTTGAGTCTAGTTATATCGAAGAGTAGGAATTCTTTTTACTCCTCATCCCCATCGTCACTCTGGTGAGGACTCATGACGTAGGTGTTTTGATTCCACTACTCTCCTTTTTCACTCAAATTTTTTTAGGATCACGCAGGTATTGTTGGAATCGCTGTGATATCGGTGTGATGGGTATTCTATCTTGGTGCCTCATGTCTGACTTGACTTCTTCCGGGGAGTTGAGCTCCAAGGGGTTCTTGTCACATTCGCGATCGTTTCAGTTCCGGAATACCAGAGGTCGCCGACATCGAAAACGCTTCTATACTCTTTGCGGTGAGAGTAGTTTGCCGCCACCCAGTACTGGGGAGAGCGATCAGATGTATTGCCATAGCTAGTATATCGGATGTTTTCGAAGGTCTGAGGTACATGATTTCCGAGGTTTTCTTGGTTATGTGTTGACGGATGGATACAGTTGGAGTGTAGGATTTCTTAGTTGTGTGAGATATTTGTGCCTCACTGTATCCCCAACACCAGATTGCATAACCAGAAAGTTTCGGGAGTTTTTAGGTGGGAATTCAAGTAGTTACCCAGGAATCTTTTCGACAGATGTATGAGTTGAGATTGGGGTCCAATGTCTAGTGGTTCATTTTTCACGGTCGATTTACAGTGGTCGCGAGACGTCTTAAAGAATCCTTGGCTATGCTGATTCGGGGACGTCTCATTTGTAATTCATGATGTCCGCTCTATGTCGTGCCCGTGGGGCCTCATCGTGAAAACTTTGGGCGAAATCTCTATCATATGTTTGTTTCCGGCTTATTCTGCATGCCAAATCCTTTGTTTTGTTTTGGCTGTGGTATTCGAGTTGCTTCTATGTCAAGTGTTGATTCCATACCTTTTCTAAGCGGTGTTCTCATATTTCTATGTGAATACCAATCCTTCATGATAATCGAGGTTGTCATGTTAATTCTTTTCCAACTGGCATGCTTCTCTTCAAATGGATCCGATCATTTCAACATCCGCAAGATCAATTCTAAGTTTTCTCAACGGTGTTGGTTCCATACGTCCCAAGTTGCCTTTGTTTTCCCACCATCCCACCCTTTTCTTCAAGGACTCATATATCTTAATCAAGTATCCATTTTATTCATGAGAACTCTCTTCATTCTTTTCATTCAATGTTCTTACCCGGTGATTCTCATGAAGATGCTAAGGAAGCTTCAAGTTTGTCATTCCTCGTTCCCTTTTCTTCTCCGGTGGATTCAATTCAAGTTTTCAGTGTTGATCATATCCCTTTCTTTTGTTAAACGCTTTATCATGTTGTAAGTTCTTATCCAAGGCTCTCTTATTTATCCACCTTTTTATTCATATCCGGAGTGCTGAAATATCTCAGAAGACTCGTGTTTTCATTCAAGATCCGTTCATTCTATTTTGTGCTTGCTACCTCATTCGAGTCGTTCGAATCTTACCGGTGCAAACTCTCTTTCAAGCAATCATTTCAACGGTATTTATCTTGAGTGGGCCCTAACCCACATGTCTTTTCCCAGGATCTTACCTGACTCTTCTAATTTTCCAGAGTGATTCTCTAATGCTTTTCGAAGTTTGACGTAAGAATGAATTCTCATCAGTGAACTGCCTTCTCCAAGATCACTTTCAACTTTTTTTCATCTTTCACTCAACCTTTCTACCCTTCATTGTTCCGGGGTGTCTCAACAATTTGGTGGTGTTCCTTGTCATCATTTTCAGCATTCAAGACCAAAGAAGAGTTTTCTCCAAATCTTGTACGTTCTCTCGAAGATTCGTAGTTCAAGCTTGATGACATCCTCTCAAATTGTTTCCAATCATGAGAATTCTTTTCTTACCCATCCGACGCATTTCAAGAGTTGCTTTCCTTTCTCGGTCATCCGAAGGCCATCGTTTCAAAAGATTCCCTCATTCTCATCTTTCAACTTCATTTTCGTAATTCCACTCAATTCATGCCTCTTCGTTCGTCTCCATATTCTTCCGGTGCTTTGTTCGAGTATTCTTTAATCAGATCATGATCTCTTCATTCTCTTGTATCTAAATCCACTCAAGTATCTCCATTTGTATCTAATTCTTCATGATGTTTCGTTCTCCTTTCTTTATTCATTTTCAAATTCTTATGGTGGTTCGTTCAAGATTCCTTTTCCTTTGTTACCATATCAATTCATTTGTTCTTTCCAAAATCATACCGGTGGTTCATTGAAGATTTTCCCAAGTTTGCGCTATATCTATCATTAATCCTTTCAAAGAGAATAAGTAGTATGCCAAATCCATTGATTGTCATCAAGTTAATTTGGTGAGGATAAGCATAACATAATTCTTATTCTTGTCTCATCCAAGTGATTAATTCCTTCTCCCAGAGTTTGTTCATGATGAATAAATTCTAAATCCCAAGTGCTTCTTACTTTTTTCGGAGATCCAAGCTCTCTCAATTATATAGTCACGAGGTTCTGCCTAAATCATTGCAAGGCTTCAATTCTGGTTCTCTTCAACCTCCAATTCTTCTCCATAATCATTTCTTTTCTGGAGATCTTCCAAGAGGTTCTTCATGGTGGTTCATCAAAGATTTCATTCATTCTCAAAGTGTTCTTCAAGATTGTTGTTGGAGCTCAAGCATTCTTCATCTTGCATTCCAAAGTGCAATTCTTTCTACCTTATTTTTTGAGGTGGTGTTATGTCATTCTTGACAATTTCCCTTCATGTTTCAAGGTTCACAAGTTGTTACGAATGAGATATTTAAACCCATCATTTTCTCTTCGTTCAGGAGATCCTTTGCAACCCGTCAATCTCTTCATTGGAGTTATCTTGGGTTATAGTTCACCTAAAGCCTTCCCTAAGGAATGTTGCTATTATGGTGCTTATCAATGATCCAAGTTATCTCTATCATCTTGGTGGAAGAAGTGTTTCATCTCTTTGGTGTTCTCAATCAAATTAATTGATTCCGATAGAGGCTGGTCTTCACCTCATAATTTTGGGATGTTTTCTAGAAGACCATTGGAAATCATATCTTTTGTTGTTGATTTTCCAACAACTCCATTCAACCCTTCTTTGTAGGAAGGCTCTTCATGATCATTCATGGTGGAAGTTGTTGTTCTTTTCTCCGTTCTTTTCATCTCATCCTTTCATTTCTTCCGGAGGCATTGTGCTGTTGCTCTCGTCAAGTATCATCTTGTTTGTCAAGATCATGTTCTTTCCTCGCTTATCCATTTAACATGAGTGGTGTGTCCTATATTTAAGTTCTTTTCAACTTATCAAGTTTTCCTTCTCGTTTCTACCGGAGTGCTGTCCAAATTTGTTCATTCTTGTTCCTTGTCTATCCCGATTAACCAGAGTGTTTTCAAAGTCTATCTTGTCTCTTGAGCTCTGGGTTATTGTCGTATTCCTTGTTCCTCTTGTCCAACAGAGTGTTTTCAACTTCATTCATCTCCGTTGTATTCTTTCATTCAAGTTGTTCAACCTCTCAAGGTTTGTTGGTTTCACTCGTTTGTCAAAGAAGCAACTTAGTTTTACCTCTTCCTCTTCCGCTTCTCTCCGGTGTCATCCTTAGATCTCGGGGCGAGATCTCTTGTAAGTGGGGGAGAGTTATAATGATCCGAGACCGACGCTCCAGATGCCTTCCATGTTTTTGTTGTATCCGCTTTATTTATTTTTTGCTTGTTGCATTTCATCATGTCATCATGCGCATTGCATCCGCATGTTTTCATAAAACCCGTAGTCGTTCAGAGTTGCCGCTTATTCCTCGTCTCCGTTGACCTTTGTTAGGCCCCTTTGTCTTTGTCGACCTCTCTCAGACCCCCTCTCGTACGCGTCCGAAAACTGCTTCGAACCCGACCCAGGCAGTCATGACCAATGGGTCCGGATCATCCCCGAACATCCCCAAAATATCTTCGGTTCTTTGTTGGACTCTCCTAACCTATTTATCCAGGACCGTCCGATTATGATCGGAGGGACCAAATAGTACCACCTTTGACCACCTACTATATATATCTGGACAAACCCTAGCCCTAGCTGTCCCATACATCAAATCCTCCGTGCCGCTACCGCCCACTGTCTCCTCCATCCTCGGGATCTTGCCCGATCCATTCCAGCCACCCGACCAACCTCCTTCTTCCTCGGAATCCCTCCCGATCCTTCTCCACCCAACCAGCGCCTCCCTTGGATTCCCTGCCCGATCCCCCACCACATCCGGCCGCCTCCCTGATCCAGCGCTTGATCTATATGGGATCGAGGCAACCTCCTGCGCCCTCGTTGGCTCCTCCCCGAGCCGTCCTCGTCCGCCCCCCCCACCCATCAGCACGGCGACCAGGCGCCACAGTGCCCCTGCCCTCTTCAATCTCTCCTTCTCTCTCTCTGATTCTCTCTCTCACTCTGACCTCCCTGTTCTTCTACAGGAGCTCGCAGGCCCCGCTCAAAGAGAAGGTCCGCGAGCGCCTGTAGCTCGCGTCTCCACCCGTCGTCGCTGCATCTTCGGCCAGCCGCGCCACCGCCGGTGAGCATCATCACGCCCCCGGTCGCGTGCCCCTGCCTCTCTCCAACTTCCTCTCCTCTTGCTCTCTCTCTCTCTCATGATCTCTCGCTCCCTCTGTTCCATCGCAGGAGCTTTTCATAATGCCCATGGCCGCCACATGGAGCTCCAAGTCTGCCGCCGTCGGGCCTCAAGTCCTTCCGCGCTCGGATCCGACGACCCCCAGGACCGCCGCCTCCGATCCGGTCCCCACGATCCCTTGCACTCGCCAAGTTCCGCCATGAACCTGCACTGCCGCCCGCTCGAACTACTCGAGCACCGCACGACCGCGCACGTTGACCGCACCCCTGCCTCAGCCGCTGCCCTGCAACGCTCCAAGCCCAGCCAGCATCCCCAGCCTACCCAGCCCAAGCCCATCACCGAGCCGGCCTTTGGCCCATGGTGAGCCTCCTGAGAGCCCCTCTGCCCTGTGCACTGTTGGACCAATCAGTTTTGGCCCATCCTGCATTTTTTTCCTCTGGACGATTTTAGGATTTATCCAGAGATTGCCTGTTTTGCAGAAAAACCCTCAAACATCATGCATTTAATATCTCACCAACCGTGCATCCAAATTAAACAAACTTTATATGTAAAATGATTAGAATTTCATCTAGTTTCATAATATGCAACTTTCATCCATGTTAAAAAAAAATTAAAATACTGTTTGCATTTGTTTTGCATAGATGACATGTTAAAATGGTTTATTTCATAACTAATTAACCGTAGCTCCGAATTAAATAAACTTTATATGTAAATTGTCTAGAAAAATGCATATATTAACATGGCGCACTTTATTTTACTGTTTAACAACTCTAAAATATGGTTTAGGGCAGAACAGTACCAAATTCGAAATATGCATATGAGGATTGTCCGGAATTGTTATGTGTTGTTTCCAGCCTAATTTAAACTTGCCTAAATAGCAAGTTTTACTTATGCTTCACCTCTTGCCATGTTTAACAACATTTAATAGTGTTGGGTACATAAACAAGAGTGAACTAAATAATTGAATGTGGTGTTTCATCAATATGCAACCCGTTGCATATTAAGCCCCACTTAATTTGTAGTATTGTTTGTTGCACTTTGCCATGCCATGCCTCATTAAAATGGACATGCATCATACTTGATTGTGCATCATGCCATGTTTATGCTTGTTCGTTTACCATATTGTTTGCTTCTTTCTGGTTGTACTTCTTCTCGATAGTTCCGGTTACGTTGCGATTGTGAGGATCCGTTCGACTACGTTGGTTCGTCTACTTCATGGATTCGGTCTTCTTCCTAGCGGGATTTCAGGCAAGATGATCATTATCCTGGATGCCACTACTATCTTTCCTTTGCTAGTTGTCTCGATGCTATCGCTATGTCGCACTACCTACCACTTGTTTATCAAGCCTCCTAAATTGCCATGTTAAGCCTCTAACCCACCTTCCTAGCAAACCGTTGTTTGGCTATGTTACCGCTTGCTCAGCCCCTCTTATAGCATTGCTAGTTGCAGGTGCAGTGCAGGTTGTACCATGTTGGGACATGGATATCATGGGATATCACAATATCTATTATTTAATTAATGCATCTATATACTTGGTAAAGGGTGGAAGGCTTGGCCTTTTGCTCGGTGTTTTTTTCCACTCTTGCTGCCCTAGTTTCCGTCATACCGTTGTTATGTTCCTTGATTTTGCGTTCCTAACACGGTCAGGGTTTATGAGCCCCCCTTGATAGTTCGCTTTGAATAAAACTCTTCCAGCAAGGCCCAACTTTGGTTTTAAATTTGCCTAATAACAACTAAAACTTGCATAGGGACTTTCCGGACCCCGAGGATAATTAATCAACAACCCGGGCCAGTGCTCCTCATGAGTGTTGGTCCAAACTAGAGCACCATGTGGGGCCGCCCCGGGGCAACCTGGGTTATTTTGGAACCTGTACATGTCGCTTATCCGATCGTAGCCTGAGACGAGATACGCGTGGCTCCTATCAGGGTGTCGGCATGTCGGGAGGTCTTGCTGGTTTTGTTTTACCATTGTCGAAATGTCTTGTGCACTGGGATCCCGAGCTTGATCGGGGTGTTCCGAGATGGAGGATTATCTCCGTGGATCATGAGCTTATCGTGGGCTAAGTTGGGACACCCCTGCAGGGTTTAATCTTTCGAAAGTCGTGCCCGTGGTTATGTGGCAGATGGGAATTTTTAATATCCGGTTGTAGAGAACTTGACACCAGATCCAAATATAAAATACACCAACCGCGTGTGTAACCATGACCGTCACTTTTCAAGCGAGTTCAAGAAGAGAACACGGTGGGGTTATGTTTGAACATAAGTAGTTCAGGATCACTTCTTGATCATTACTAGTTTGCGACCGTTTGCGTAGTTTCTCATCTTATTCTTGTACTCGTAAGGTAGCCACCATACAATGCTTAGTGCTGCTGCAACCTCACCACTTATCCATTCCATACCCATCAAGCTTTGCTAGTCTTGATACCCATGGTAATGGGATTGCTGAGTCCTCGTGGCCACAGATTACTACAACAATAGTTGCAGGTACAGGTTAAGCGATGCTTTGATGTGAGAGTGATGCTTGCTTGTTTGGAGTTCTTCTGCTTCTTCTTCTTCGATCAAGAGATAGGTTCCGGGTCGGGAGCCTGGGATTAGCAGGGTAGATGTCGTTCTTCTTTTTTGTTCGATTTCATCCGTAGTCAGATCCTGCTCTTCAGTATGATGATTGCTATGTATTGATGAACTGATGTATTCATGTTGTAGCTTGTGGCGAGTGTAAGCCTTTATCTTGTATTCTCATCTATTCAGTACATGGTATGTTGTAATGATATCCAGCTTCCTATGCGCTCGAAATGCGGTTGTGCCCTAATCATGAATTCATCATGTGATTGGGATAGAATCGCATCTTGGGCATTACAGTCGCCTTCCCCGGTCCGAGCTCGGCGGCGCGGCGGCTCGTCACAGTCATTGTCGCTTGTGCTCTCCCTAGAAGAGGAACCGCATCTGCTGGAAGCGTCATCAATGTCGCCAAGGGCAAGCTCACCGCCGGGGATGCTACCGCCCCTCCGACCGTCGTCATCGGAGGGGTGGACTTCGTCGTCATCGTTATCGCCCTCCGGGCAGCACCACAGGTGCCTGCCGTCCTCCCTGAAGATCCTGACGTAGAGGGTCGCGGCGCCGTCGTGCCTGAAGTGGAGAGTACACCTCCCCTGCAGGCCACGCGCGCGGGCGAACGGCTGCCACCCGCGGTTCAGGAACACATTGCCGGCCGGGGTGACCTCGACCTCCACCCACGAAGCCTTGCTGCAGCAACCATCGGCCTGCAGCCAGAGGCCGCCAGGCCCCTCGGCCGGCAGCGCGCCCGCGAAGAAGCGCGGGAGCTGCCACCTGCGGTTCAAGAACACATTGCCGGCGGGGGTGATCTCGACCTCCACCCACACCACGAACTCTGAGGATGTGTCGGCCGAATGGGAGCACGGGCTCGGTGGCCGGATGGCTGCCACGTGCCTCCCTTCTTGGCCGCGGCCACCGCGGCCGCGGCAGCCCCCGGTGCGGGAGGGAGCACCCCCACGACTGCCGGAGGTGATGCCAGCCTTCGAGGGGGTGCACCCATGCCCTCGGGGAGCCACCGTCGGTGCTGCAGCATACTTGCGGGGACAGCTGCGGCCCCTCTTGGGCGGCGGTGAGCTTGGTCCCTCCTTGGGGGCCTTTCACTTCTCGGCAGCCGAGAACCTCCTCACCGGCACCATGGGTTCTTCGGCAAGACGGCAGCATGGCGAAGAAGAAGAAGGAGTGAGCGGCAAGGTGATGAAGATGGGCTGGGGGCTCCGCCCCCCTCCCACATTTATAGTTGAGGGAAGGCCAACCGGCGGCCTCTCACGTTCCAGGCAATGATGGCCCGGCAGTGGGTGCCAGTCTTTTGTCAGCCGGGCAGTTGCCGAGGTGACATGGGGAAGCAGAGACGCCCACATCCCATTAAGTGCCACGCGTCAGTTGGGCCCGCAGGTGATTGGGGCCCGCGGCGCTTCACCCTTGCCCTTTGGCTTCGCTTCGAAGCCAAGTCCGAGCGCTCCTTGGGCCCGGGGGGCTACTGTCGGTGTTCTGGGAACCGGGGAACCTAGACTTGCCTGCCTGCGGGCCACGACGTTGCTCCATCGACGGCCTGGTACGGCCTGTCTACAAAGACTAGCAAGACAAGACCCTCGCGAGGGGCCAAGCCTCGCGAGGCGGACGACGCCAAGACCTCCTGAGGGAGCGGCCTCCCCAGGCTGCCTCCTAAGGAGCGGAGGTTTCTATGCAGGTACCCAACCTCATGAGTTTGTGATGACGCAAGCCATGATGACCAAGGCCAGGCGGGCGCCAGCGGGCGCAGAGGAGGCAGTTTCCTCTTTGGTGCTAAGGAGGAAAGTGCAGGCGTGGGTTCCCAAGGAGCCTGGCAAAGGTTTCCATTCCAGTGCTACAAGACCAAGACCGCCAGGACGGCAGGACGGATGTCATCGTCGAGCCCACCATTGTGTCACAACCAGAAGCTTTGTAGGCGAAGACCACCTTTCGTCAGGATAAGATGTACTACTTGTCCCCTTTCAAATTGGCCACTGTGGGATCCCTTCCCGCCTACGTTTTGGGGGAAGAGGACCAAGGCCACTATAAAGATAGGTTAGCCACCACCATAGAGGGGGTCGACTAATTCTCACCCCTGAGCCCTCACGAGGTCATTCATCCACTGTACTAGTTCATCCTCAGCCCCTCGTGAGGCCAATCCACCACAAAGCAGGAGTAGGGGATTACACCGCAAGGTGGACCGAACCTGGGTAAATTGCTGTGTCCATCTTCTCCCTTGTTCATCGAGCTTGGCCGTGGGGCGACGGGTTGGTTGGCCGGATAGGTTGAGTTCTTCGCACACGCCCTAGAGTTCGAACCTTTCTTGGGTCTGCGGAGCCCTGAATCCGACAGGGCCCACTTCAAAAAACAAACAGCGAAACAAAGGGCCCAATACACATTCAAGCATTTCATCACATCTTTCTCTCACTCTATCTGTCGAATAAAATATGCCAAACTCCCCTACCTACCACGCGGAAAAAGTCCTGCTCCTCGCCTTTTTTGGTCGGGGTTTGTATCGATGGATCGCGCGAAGCAGCAAAAACCAAGCCGTGTCTTGTACTCCTCCGTCGTACTAAGAGTGGAGACGCTCGCTTTCATAAATGTTCTACTTCCTCTCGCCGACATGTGGGACATATAGAAACCGGGTCCATGTGTCATGCACCAAATAACAGTGTAGAATAGTAGGGGGACGCACCCCAGTCGTAGCGCCACAGTAGTAGTAATGAGTAGTGAGACGTCAAATCACAAAGCCGCACCTTTCCTGCAGACGGACGAAGCAATCATCATTTCACACTTCACTGTATCCGCTTCTCCATCATCTCCTTCAAGAAAACCATGTATTGCTTCTACCATTGTTCTGCCTCAAGAGGGACGCGCGTCAGCTTGGTACATCATGACACGTGGGACCGCTTGACAGGCCATGCTCCCCCGCCCATCGCTCAGTAAAATCACCTCATTTTTACTAATCTAGATACTATCTTTTTAGATGAATATAATCGGGCTTCACCAAGGAGCGAAACCAAGTGGTAAGCTGCTCCTGTCGCGTTAATGTAGCAACTCTGCAGGGTTAGTCCAGACACGAAATGGCGACACACTTACAGGACCCCTTTCGTCGACATGTGGGTCATACACCGTCTTGTAAATGGTGACACACTTATAGGACCCCCTTTCGCCGACATGTGGGTCACCCACCGTCTTGTTCCATGTGTGATGCACCAAATTACAGTTGGGAGCAGCGGTTGGACTTGGAGGCATCCCGGTTGTAGCGCCACAATAGTAGTAAATGAGCAATAAGGCGTCAAATCACAAAGCCCCACCTTTCCCGCACTAAGCTGGACGAATGAAGCAACCATCATTTCACTCTAGGGCGCAAGAGCATAAAGAAAAAAGAAAACCAACGATGTGTGCAGCAGCTACCTAGGGCGCCCTAGGGTAGGAGCCTCCACTACAAATCCACTTCTCCCTCGTCTTCTTGAAGAAAACCGATGATGCGTGCGGCGGGTAGGGTTTCTACTACGGCGTGTTGGGCCCACACCATAGTAAATGGGAGAGGGATTGAGTTCGAGTCGACGCCTTAATTCGGTGTGGGCCGCTCGGTTTTACAGGAACGAGGTAGAATTTTGGGTCCGGGGAGCAGTGGAGATATACGTACAAAAAATTATGGACATAGGTTCAACCGAAAGGCATTGACGCATGGGCCCAGCATTTAGATATACCCGCGGCCGCATGAAATTTGCTACTCAAAATAATGCATAAAAGTTCCTCCAAAAACATTTATAACTAATGGGAAGCGAATGTAAGCTTAAAATGAAAATAAAATAAAAAGGTTATAAAAAGAGAAAAAATGAATTGCAGTTAAAAGAATGACATTTCTAACAAAAATGTGAATGTGAACTATATAGGTGTGCATGTGACCAACACATATATTGTCAATACAAAATCTAATGCAAAAAATAACTTATGAGTGACATGCACGAATTGATGATGTGGTTCTTGCATGCATAGAGTACAAAAAATGTAATTTATGACTTGCATGCATGACGTGTTCATGTGCCAGAGTTGCATGTCCAGGAAAAAAGCTAGTGAGTTGTACTAGCTATTTAGGAATAGAAGATGTATATGGAAGTTGTAGGGAAAGAGATGACATGTATCTCAATTCCTATGAGTAGGGATTGGAAAAGAGATGTCATTTGGTTCACATCATAGGAACTTTTCTATTGAATCTAGGCTAATGTTTATTTTCTTTTGAAATTGTGGGAGTATAGGAATCCATTCATATGAACCAAGTGGCTCTAAAGCTATAAAAATCATATCATGTTTATTTTCCTTTGAAATGTGGAGTATAGGAATCCATTCCTATGAACCAATTGGCTCTAAAGGAAAAATTCCTATAAAAATCATATCATATAGAATTTCTATGATATTCCTCCACACCAAAGGATGGTTGAAATTTTTGTAGGTGATACGACGGTCTTTCTTTGTACACTCCTCCCCCATCTCTATAGGTACCTCTCGATGATGAATGAAATGATATATACCGGTTATTCTATATGTGCATTTTGTTCTACGAAAACTCGGTAAAAGTATGCAAGGTTTGAATTTTCAATAAAGCTATATGCACTACATTTTGGAACGGAGGTAGGAACATACGGCAGTTGCTAATACTCGCATGGAAGATTTGTGTGTCGGAGGGGTGGCTATTCTGTCAAATGCCATGGCAAAAATGACATTGTCGGATGCTGATCTGACGGTTCTTTCAGGGTTCCTCAGGAAACAACTTGTGGTGAACATTTGTCAAATATGATTTACGGACACATGCATTGCATTGATACGTGACCCCCCTCTCTCTCATGCACACACGCACCTTCATGAGTCACGACTCTCCCGGGTCCTCTCGCACCTACCGTCTATCTATAGGTAGACGTCACACACATATATGTTCTTCACACCCTCTACCCTCAGAACTTCTTTAAAATAAAAGATGTCACAAACCTTTTTTTTAACTCACACGTCACACACTTATACTACTAATCTTGTGGCAAATGTTCTTTGGGTGCAGTACATTGTACTCTCATGAAGAGAAGCGGTGCATGCACGCACTAGTTCTCTCGCACCCATGCGCGGGTACACGTAGGAGCGCTTTTTTTGAAGCTAGGAGCGCAGTTTTTTTACAAAGAGGCATCCCAGTTGACATTTTGACTCATCTAGTTTTCAACTTCATGGAGGGTCGGGGGACCACACGTGAATGGTACAGTACATAGTGTGTCCTGGACGTGATGATTTGATAGTGCGACCTGGAAGCGATGGCACGTTATTGATCGATCTTATTTTTACCTAAACTTTAAATGAAAATAGTGGTTCACGCGTATTCAATTTAATAATGATTGCTACAAGAAAATCACTCCACTATATATATATAAGCAGGAGCCTCGGTGTTTGCTTTACTAGGGTTCCTCTCTTTCACTCTCTCATGCTCTCCAGATCTAAACAAGACATAGGTGGCCACACTCTCTCTCTCTCTCTGTTCATCGCTGGTCACAAATCCGGCCGGACCACCTCGGCCAAGGCAGGAGTGTAGGTGCATCATTCATGCGGTCATCAGCAGCGAGGGAGGAGACCAACAGCTGCCCGCGTGTCCCGATCGGCAGCCGTGCCGTTCTCTCCGACACAGCACCGACTCTGGAGGGCCTCCGACCCCATCTTCCTCCCTGCGGTATTGTGGCCAAGATGCGGCCTCCTGACGCCATTTTTGCCATATCCCAATGAACCTCAGGTATATCTTCCTTTGAAACCGGCGTTGCTCTACTGCCCCAGCTCCCCACGTGGCTGCATGTTGATCTTTTTCTAGTTCCATCGGCTGTTCCAAAGCCACCTAGACTTTTACTATTATTAGAGGTAAAGCTAGTTCACACAGTCGAATCTAAGACTTGGTTCAAATAGGAAAGAAAGTGGGAAATCTGTAGCATGAATCTAGGAATTGGTTCTAAGAGGAAACAGAGGAAAGTAAAACTGGCTACCCAACCGGTCTCTTGGTTGAAAAGGGGAATAAAGCGGGGTGGATCGCGAAGGGTGGGGGGAAAGGCCGGGGAAGTGGACCTGTCTCTTGGTTGAAAAAGGAAAGAAAGTGAGGGGTGTTGGGGGGACAACGCAAATGAGAACGAGCAGGTCTAGATTTCCTGTGCTCACATAGGGAAATATCACCGAGGAGATAAAAAATGGGACAAATGCAGACATCTGCCTGGATGTTTGCCGCTCTTGGCCACCACATCTGCCTCACCACTTTATGCCCCTGCTGTCCCTATGTTCTTATCGCTATCATTAATGTAAAATCACATGAAACATGAAGAAATGCTACCTAATGTCACCATTAAGTAATGCTGCTATCAGTCTAGTGCTAGTGATAAATTGAAGCAATGACACCACCATTTTATGAAGTGCTTCCGTCTTGCTTTATTTTCCATGAATTGTGTTTTTGCTGTTACACTTAAATCTTACACCGGTAACATTGCTTCATCCTAGTGGAACTGCACAAATTTGATTGCACATTTACTGACCATGTGCTACTCTCATGACAGTAATACTAATGCTATTGTTCTGCATGTTAATCTATGGCAGTGTTGATATGAATTGATGCTACTTCTTACTTAATGGCACTTTTTCATACTGTCAATGTAGTGCCAGTTATAACACAATAGATGCTGCTATTAACCATATGCCACTGCAAATAACCGTCACTGCTTAAATAACGATATTTCATATTTGCGCAAACAGGGATGTCCTTCTCCATATCATTTCTATTTGTGCAATCATAAGTACACACCTCAATTTTAGTAGAACTGCACAAAATCATATGGTTATTCCTAGCTGCCGTCGTCTAACCACCCGTGTTCCAGGTATTCCTACATTGGTAGTAACTAGCGCCCTGTTCGGAATCGCTTCGCTCCGCAACTCAGCTCCTGGAGTGGGCGGAACTGTAGTTGGAAATCAGGGAGCTGCACTTTCCTCGCTCCCGAGATTCCTGGAGTGGGTGGGTTGCCGAACAGGGCCTAGGTAGAATGACCAACGCAATCTAAAAGAAGCTGATTTGTACGTACTTCCTGATTGTAGTATAGGGATGAGCCTGTAATGTGTCGCAGAGAAAACAAGCACTGCGTCCTAGTCGGGAATGCACTTTTTCCCAGATCAAGGATGACCAAAGGACTAGCTGGCACGGCTGCGCGGAGGTTTTTGGGATAGGTGCACGGACAAGAGGCATCGTGGTCTGCTTATTTCTGCAAATAGTGGTGCTTAAATTTAGTGGAACTGCACAAGAAGTTCAGATGGTCAGTCCACTGCATGGTTCAGATCAGTATTCCAACTGAGAACACAATTATAATTGGATATTATGGAATGAGAGAACCTAACCCTGGATGGTGGCAACAAGAAAAACCAGAGTGAACTCCAGGAAACTAAAGCGTTCCTAGGGAGGCCCTTTGCTTAGAGAAGCCTTCCTTGATTTTTCCTGATTTGTAAACCTTCTCACAACTTTGTCTTTTGTTGTTAACTAGTAAATGTTGGTTATGTTCTATGAATCATTGATATGTATAAAATTGCTGAACTTATGCTTTTAAAGTATTTTATGAAGCCAAGTTTAATGTGAATGTTCCACATGAATACTGGACTAGCATGTGAACGTTTGGAATTTACATTGTGGCCTCAGTTAACTGCATGAACTATTGTAACAAGATACATAGTTGCTTATATGTTAGACAGCAGAGTATTGATTGTGAGCTAGTCGATAGTCGACTTTTCTAGTGTTGAAGCAAGCTGAGCCAATGTGCCGTGTTTTGCACAACTGCTTTCAAGTTGGGTAGTACCAACAGTGTTTACAAGTACTTAACCAGCCTTACGTACCCCATGTATACGGTGAACAAGTACTCTATTTCATCAAACACATACTGCTTGTATGATAAACCATGGCAACTTATGTCTTACCATGCCATATTACATGAAAAAACTAGTGAGGATGCATTTGCGGCAACAATTACGATGGTTCTCACATGATTCATGGGCACACAAAAGTAGCAGTAGTTCCCATAGACGGATTCAAACAGAGTACTACCCCCCAGAGGGCTAGATAATAGTCAAGGTTAGGATAATTAAACACAATCCAAACTACTTTGAAACACTAGCTGGGCCAACTATTTCATGCCATCGATCTAATTTGGGATGGACACAAGACGGACCTTGCCATGAACATCATCGAGGACGACCGACAGCAGCTCAATCCTGTCAACCTTCTTGAAGATAACCTTGTGGCCATGCCACTCATAAACTTGTTTGTTGAGGCATGCCATGTCATCTTCCTGCGTAAGCTTGACAAGAATAGTATGCCTCACAAACGAAGGAGTAGCTTTGAAATTCTTGTGCTTCAGTACACCCTGGACAACACGCCTGACAACAGTGTGGCTGGAATACATCTTGACTTTGGTATAAGTGCAACTGGCTTCCAGGATCCAACAACCTAAGAACTTTGTTTTCCCAGTGCGTATATTCAGGCCATCCGCCTCATAGTGAGTGGCATGTACAACCACACAATCCTTGTCTGCATCAGGGACCTAATTGAAACAGAAATGAATTCTAAATTACTTTCCAATATAAAAACACAAGTTATCTAAACCACTATGTAGAGATAAAGTATGCATGACAGGGAACGTAGCATGGCATCGGAGCTAATAAAATCTTGCATTATTTATCACCACATACTTAGATGAAAAACCACAATCAAGATCGGCAAAGAAGAAAATCACCTTGGGTAGCTCAGCGGGGGGGGGGGGGGGACACATCCTGAAGGGGGAAAACTGCTCCTGCAGGGCCATGGGGGCTGTAACCTCAAACATGGCGTTGACCATCTCAGTAGTGGCCTTGAGCGTATCTGG
The DNA here is from genome assembly GCA_011799875.1 of Thinopyrum elongatum. NCBI lineage: Eukaryota > Viridiplantae > Streptophyta > Magnoliopsida > Poales > Poaceae > Thinopyrum > Thinopyrum elongatum. The sequence goes on along the minus strand of CM022298.1, from coordinate 487,308,516 downwards.
GGTCGGCTCAGTGGTGGCCTTCATCTTCTTGGAGCTCTCTGTCTCATGGGGATCAGCCTCCCGCGTCTGCTCAAACATCAGCATATCTTTACCTGATTCTCCTTGGTCCATCATGAAACTGACGAATAGGAGACAACTGAAAGAAAAACATAATCGCAATGACAATGAAACAAAAAAGAGAGTGAGGATCGGTTAGTGCTTTGCAAAAGTTTTTTTTTAAGAAAATATACCAACATCACAGATCCGCTTACCTTCCTTTTGTTGGGAGAGAAGAACAATGGCAGAAGCAAGTGTTGGCTTTCTTGAAGACGGTGAGGGAGAACGGGATTCAGCAAAGAGTGAAATGATGGTTGCTTCGTCCATCCAACTTAGACAATAGGGAGGTGGGTTTTTGTGATATGACGGCTCGTTACTGTCGCGCTACGACCGGGGTGACTCACCGCTTGCATACCGCCTTCTAATTTGGTGGATGCCATTTGGGCCCGCGCGCTGCATGGCCTGCATGTCGGTGAACCAAAGTAAAATGGCAATCAGTAGCGGGAGACATTTCGATAACCGAGGAGGAGCCAGAATAGTGGTAGTGTATCCACTGTACTAGTAGTAATTGTTTTTCTGGGTAGCTGTAGAGTGTCTCCACTGTACTAGTAGTAACTGTTTCTCTGGGCCCAAGACAAAAGAGCCCATCCACCCTAAATAATAAAATCAATTCAAAAGCCCATATATTTACTTAATGAGAGGCGCTCCCGAGAACACCGCCCCCAAAAAGAACCCAGGTGCTCTTCTTCCTCCTCACTCCTACAGAAAACCCTAGCTCCCCTTCTTCCTCACTACTATAGAAAAGCCCAGCTCCCCTTCTTCTTCACTCGCACTACAACTAGGCTCATCATTCATTACTCTGCTCAAATCCGTGAGCTCGCCGTGATGCCCTTAAGGAAAATGGAGTCGGTTGACCCGAGCGCCAAGAAGATGAGGCTCCCGCCAGCGGTGACGCCTATTGTAGATGCCGCACCCGGCAGTGCAGGGAGAAGCGTCGAGGGCCACCCCCTGTATCTGAGGAACCTGAAGAATCTCGGGCGGACCTCATCAGCGATCTCCCGGACGCCATCCTTGGGGATATCATCTCCATGCTCCCCACCAAGGATGCCTACCACACACAAGTACTTGCATGTCGGTGGCGCCCTCTATGGCACGCCGCGCCTCTTAATCTCGAATGTCGTGTCCTATCTCTCTTTAATGATTTTGAACTCCCTGGAACCACCATCTCCTCCCAACAGGGCTCCGTTCAAGGCCTCTGCATCCCGGCATGCTACCTGTGCATGCCCTACATGGTCGACGCCTAGCTGAAATCCCCTGATTTCACAAAACTACAGCTGCTTGATTCTACAATTCCCCCAGAAATCACATACCACATAATGAATGCCATGTACTTGGGCCCTCAGCACCGATGTCCATCTCGCGGTTTTCCTCCTCTCTCCACACTGCCACCTTTGCACTGTGCAACCAACCAGACAATCTGGTCCAAAAGCTTCAACTCTCACTTCTCAAAAAACTTTCACTTGTGCGGGTTCGTATGTCGGAGGCCTCATTGCACAACATCATCCACTCCAGTTGCCCTGCCCTGGAGTGCTTGGTGCTTGTTTTGACAGTTAGAATCGGTTGTCTCCAAATAAAGTCGCCTAACCTTGTAAGAATTGGAATTTCTTTTGATAGAAGGGAGCTCATCATCAAAGATGCCCCTTCACTTCAAAGGTTGATCCTTGATTCTCGTTATTCGCCGTCGCAAATAACCATCATCTCTGCACCTAAACTAGAGACCTTGGGTGTAATACATGATCTCTGTGCTCATTTCAGGATGGTGTTTGGCTCCATAGTTCTTCAGGTACTGTATATTATCATCTACACTTATAATCATAAGCTGCATTTTAAATTTATGTGCATAAGTTCTATATCATCTTGGAGTACACTTTTTGTACTAATATTATGTTCTATGCTCAATGAAGAGTTTGTTCATGGATAGCCTATCAATGGTGCTGGATTCTGTCAAGATCTTATATATCAATATGAATAGTTTTGATCTGAACAAGATTATTGGCCTGCTGCAATGCTTTCCATGTCTGGAGAAGTTGTATATAAAGGTGAAAATTTCACGCACATTGGAAGCCCGCATATAGAGTACTAGAATTAACCGTTCAGTTGTTGCTCTTTCGACACTCTTTTTTTTGGACCTTAACTGTTTTCAATCTTCATGTCTATTTACGCAACAGGATGGGGTAACAAAGGTATAACCAATCGGTGGTTTCGTAAGCACCGGGATTTCCTCAATTCTCATGACATTCGATTGAAGACAAAAACGCTGGAATGATATGTAGCCAACCATGCAAACACTAGATTTGTCACATTCTTCCTGTTAAATGAGAGGTTACTATTGTCCATCAGGCTTAAGTTTATCAGCAACATGGTTTTGACGGATGGGTATGTCGAAGAGCAAAAAAAAAGATTTCGGGTGGACAAAAGGGCTTCTGAACATGTCGGGCTTCTATTTATAACATCTTGTGGTCAATATCCAATAAATTTTAGGGATAATTAGATTTATGCCCCTAGTTGTGTCCCACTCGTCTGTTTTACCCCTAGTTCCCAAAAGTCACCGGTTCTGTCCAAGTCACTTTGCTCCTCTTATGCTTTTGCCCTTTGACCGTTTGACCGTCAGTTTGAAAACTTCATAACTAATTCATACTAAATCAGAAAAATGCAAATAAGATACCAAAATGTTCAGAAAAACATCACCTATATGTCAGTGTCATTTGCATTCATGAAAAAAGTGTTGGAAAGTGCACATCCGAGTTTTAGCTCTTTTGATACCACCATGAATAGTAAAATCTAAAAAAATTCAAAAAAAATATGGTGGCAAAGAACGACAAATGTTCTAAGTGCTAGCCAAGTTTCATCAGGGAACGATATTCGTGGAAGTCGTGGCAAAAAAATAATCTATTTTGGAGTGCTGATTGTTTTTTTTGCCGCGGCACCCACGAATGTTATTCCTTGATGAAACTTGGAAGACACTTAAAACATTTGTCATTCTTTGCCACCAAATTTTTTTTTGAATTTTTTGAACTTTTTTAAATTTTACTATTCATGGTGGTAGCATAAGAGCTAAAACTCGGATGGGCACTTTCCAACACTTTTTTCATGAATGCAAATGACACTCACATATAGGTGATGTTTTTCCAAATATTTTGGTATCTTATTTGCATTTTTCTAATTTAATATGAATTAGTTATGAAGTTTTCAAACTGATGGTCAAAGGGCAAAAGCATAAGAGGAGCAAAGTGACTTGGACAGAACCGGTCGACTTTTGGGAACTAGGGGTAAAACAGACGAGTGGGACACAACTAGGGGCATAAATCTAATTATCCCTAAATTTTACGACCCATGATGTTCATTCTATGGACCTGACTAATCCATTTGATTGTAGCTACTGAAAATAGTGTTGAAGTTAGATGTTGTTGCCCTTTTCAATCTTAGTTTTGTGTAAACCTGATAAACAATTAACCCTCATGCTTTTGTACAGTTTGTAAGATGGAGTTAGATGTTGTTGCTTTTTTCAACTCGGCTGTGACTGTCTATTTTCTTTGAAACAAGGCAAATGGCTTGCCATTTGTTTAATTAAGAGAGAAATATTGTAACAAATCCCAACCAAGGCAAATAACATCACTCTCGCCGGCTGCTTGAGCTCACTGTTCATCACAGAACCCAAGTGATTAGCCCCCACAGCACCCAGAAACTTATTTTGAACTAGCACACCAAATGGGCTATAATTTTTCATAAGAAAGGCTGCATGGCCGTGACAGATTTGGATTCTGACATTTGGCACCTGTCGGGGGAATTACCCATGGCTAGACCCGGCTCATAAGGTTAAGTAATCTCTGAACTTAAGTCATCTCTAGAGAATAAGAATCCAGCAATAAGTCGCCAGAGATAAGTCGCCAGAGATAAGTCGCCTGTGATAAGTCGCCTATGATAAGTCACATGTGATAAGTCACCTATGATAAGTCGTCAGAGATAAGTCACCTGCGATAAGTCGCCTGTGATAAGTCGCATGTGATAAGTCGCCTGTGATAAGACGCCCGTGATAAGTCCTGATAGACTAGTCCTAATCCTACTAGGACTATACATGTAACCCGCCCCTGCAACTTATATAAGGAGGGGCAGGGCACCCCAAGAGGGGCAGGAAAAAATAGACAGGACTTAGACAGACAAGTCTTAGACAAGATCAAAGTAGATGCTCTCGAGATAGAGGTAGCGAAACACCGCCCTTGTAACCAAGATCGTCATCATCATCAATATCAATCAAGCAGGATGTAGGCTTTTACCTCCATCGTGAGGGGCCAAACCTGGGTAAAATCTCGCGTCTCTCGTCCCGCTCAACCCCGTTCAAGCTACCACTTAGATGCGTTGGCCTCATGACTAAGTTCTCACACTAGGACATCTGCCATGACAAAACCACGATAGTTGGCGCCCACCGTGGAGCCTACACACGGTGGTGTTGAGTTCTCGGAGGGATCTCTCCCAGGGATCGAGAAGTTTGCAATTTTTCGGATGAAGAAGAGCCGGTTTGGAAGGATTTGCATTAGCTTCAAGTTCATCAGTCCAGATTTAAGATCTGTGAGATTTAAGGTTCAAGAGAAATTAGGGTTGCGCCTGTGCGCCACCATAAGTCGCCGACACCGACGTTTTCTGCTATAGCCTGTTTTCGCCGGCGTGTCAAGTCTCAATCTATAACTCGCCAAAATTGGCACAGTTGGAGTCATTGTTTCAATTAGCGTTGGTTCATCGAGTAATCATCAACAGCAATGGAGAAAGTGTTTTCGGAGTCGCTCAAGAGTTGAAAATTTGGCTGCTACTAGTTTGACACGGATTCTGACGGATATACGAAGAGCAAAGTCACCATCATCGCAGCCATCATCGGCCGTTACCGAGCCGGCGCGAAGACATCTCTCCACCGGCTGCCTCCACCTCGCCTCCGTCTTCAAGTCGCCTTCGCCTCCAAGCCGCTATGCCTGTGAGCTGCCCACGTCAGCACAGCCCTCGCATCTGCAGTGCTGGTCGCCTCAGTACACCGCGGTTTCTCAAGCCGCTGCAACCGCAGCTCTGCCTGGCTGGTGCTTCTCTGTCGTCGCAACCGCGCCTCTTCAAATCCCTTTTATGCCCTCACCTATCCAACAATCCGTTGGCCGGCATGGAGCTGCCTCATCAACCCACCGGAGCCTCGTCAATCCGCCACACTCCGTCGCCACTGGCGGGTCACCGCCCTACACGACCGCTGCCGTGCCTCGGGCAGCCAGCCGGTCCTCTGCCGCAGCTGGCCTACCTCTTCCGCCATGAGCTACCCTCACTGCCGTGACCTCACCCCCACGTCCTCTGACGCGGCTCGCTCTGGCGCTAGGAGACGTGTCTCTTCAAGCCGCTGTCGGCTCAGCCGTGCCTCGCCGCTGAGCCGCGGCCGCGGCCGCTGACCCATTTCATCACCAAGCTGTCGGCCGCGACGCGCTCCTCTTCTGGCTGCGTCTGACTCAAGCCGTCGGTGCCTCGACGCCTTGCCCCTCGTCCTCGGGCCGCTCCGAGTTGAGCTAGGTCTCTGTCGTAGTCCGCCTCATCCTCGACCCTCATGGTCAGTCCGCCTCGTCCTCGACTCTCGCGGCCAGTCCGCCTCCCCGTTGAGCCGCCGCCATGGCCATGATTGCACGCCGTTTCTGCCATCGTCGAGCCGCCGTTCCACCTCAAGTTGCCGTGGCAAGCAACTCCTTATCCATGGTCAACTCCGGCTCAATATTCCCCGCGTCTTTGAGCCGCCCACATCCATGGCCGAGGCCTTGCCTCGCTGGCCCGCGTCCATAGCCGTGTCATAGCCGCTGCTCGTGGTTTGCCTCTTCAGCCGCCTTACCTTGCTGGATCACCTCCGTAGAAGCCGCTAGCTCTCGAGTTTCCACGGCCTCGCGCTGCCTCAGCCGCCCCCGTCCGCATCGCTAGGAGGGCCACCCCAGCAGTCACCACATCCTCGAGAAGTTGCCGTAGCCTTGCCTCGCCGAAATCCGGCCTCTGAGCCGCCACCATGGCCGACCGCCACCGCTGCCTTGCTCCGCCCCTACCGGTGCTCCTCGAGCCGCCGTCTCTCCAATATAATGGCCACAAGCCTCCACTTCGTGCCGCCCTGAGCCGGCCTCGCCTCACCGTCCGCCTTTGCCCTCACCTCATCGACCCGGCCAGGTTGAGTGTCGTTTCTACCATCGTCGAGCCGCCACCGCGCGACCCGGCCACAGCCGCCGCCGGCGAGCGGTTCGCCTTGTTTCTGCCAAAGCCGCCTCCGGCCAGGCCGTGCGCCGGGGTTGCCCCAAGGGTCGGTCCCTCCTTAGCTGCATCGCGCGCCCGGTCTCGCGCCCAATCTGAGTCGCCCTCACCTCCGCCTCGGTCACCTCCGTCACAGTGGCCTCGCGCCCTGCCTAAGCCGCCCGAGCGGCCTTTTCTCGCCAAGTCTGTTCTACCTGCCTCCGGGTTGCCATGCCCCGACGGCCGCTTCAGCCACCTCCGCCTCGCCGGGGATCCCCATGGCCGCAACCATGGCCGAAGCTCCGCCTCACCGGTGATGTCGGGGGGATGAACCCCGGACAGGCAACGGAACCTGGATCCTTTTCAAAAACTTCAGGGCTAGCAACGCCCCTCAACCCGGCTTGCCCTTGGCCGGGTTCCTCAACCCGGCCAAGTCCCGCAACCCGGCTAGACCCGCTGGCGCATGCCGGCCAGACACGGCAAGTCAAAGACTTCTTCGACAAGCAAGCGCAACCACGGTGCGCCCTCGACCCGGCCGCGGGTCAGCTCCCGTCCCATCCAGGGCATACGACGGAACAAGTCCCCATGAAGGGATGAGCATGGCCACAGTGGCCCACCAACCCCGCTGACGGGCAGGAGCGTGGCAACAGTGGCCAACCTACTCCGCCGACCGGGGCCGGCATGGCTACAGTACATCCCTCGTCCTGCTGACGCAAGCCGATGGCGACCAGGCGACATGCCACTGTAGCCGAGCCAGCCCAACCACTCCATGACGCACGACAAGATGGGAAACAGTGCCCTCTGGCGCGCGGGGTCCACGCCCGGAGAACCCGGCGTACCCTGGTACCCGGCGGGCCCCAGCACCGGCTTCCCAGACGCTGACATCCCGGCCCCGCGCCCATCTAACTTTACCATTGTAACCCTGGGGGGTTGACCTATAAAACCGCCCAGGAGTCCTCCATGTACACGGGCGGACACTAGAGAGAGAGAGAGATCACCAGTAGAACACACACACAAGAAGAAGGAGCAGCCTATGCTTTGGCTTGTCTTCCTTCCTCCCTGATACAGCTCTAGGAGCAAGCTTGTACCATCCACATATAAACCACACTCGGCAGGACTAGGGTGTTATCTCTCCGGTGAGCCCCGAACCTGGGTATGTCTTGTGTCCCTCGCTCGCTCATACCGACCTCGCCTCTGGAGCCCACCGGTGCCCTCGAGCTTGTACCTTTCTTTAGCCATCCTTTGGCATCTGCCGTGCGCCCACCACGACAGTTGGCGCCCACCGTGGGGCAGCTCGAGGCCCCAGTCGGAGACATGTTCCAGACGGGGCCCTTCATCGACTCCGGTGAGCCCATCGCGCACTGCGCGTTCCCCGCGCCCGGTGCGCCGATGGCCGACGTCATCGACCTGCTCACCGCCTCCTTCGCCGTGCTGCGCATCTCCGACGTGTCCGTGGCTGATGAGTACCCTAGCGGGGTGCTCGATGTCACCGACTCGCCCGTTCCCCTCGATGACAATATCTCCGCCGGGGTGGCGGATCTCTGCACCAGGGCAGAGGTGCTCGTCACCGGCTCCTGCTCTGGCTCGTCCAGCGCCACGCGGAAGGCTACCCAGGCCGCAGCTGCGTACGTCGGTGGGTCCTACCCACTGCGCACCACGGTGCAGAACCTCAGCGTCCCCATCGCCACCGACATCAATGCCGCCAACGCCGCAGAGGCGCAGGCCCGGCTCGAGGAGGAACACAAGCGCCTGCTGGACAAGGCCGCGACGCTCGCTGCTGTGCAGCGCCGGTTGGAGTCCGCCCAGCGGGAGCGTGAGGCCGTGTACAGCTTCATGCTGGCCGTGGCTGAACCCAGCCGAGTTGCCGAAGTACGGAACCGTGGCGCCGCCATCGACCGCGCGCTGGGGGCGGTCCCACCCATCTACGACACTCCTGTCAAGAACATGCGCGCCGCGCAGGCGGCCGCCCTCGGCATGGAGCAGCTGCAGGGCGAGGAGTTGCAGGAGCGCCTGTAGCGCTTGACTGAGCTTCTCGACACTGCGAATGCGCAGCAAGACCGCCTCGACTGCCCCACCGCGTTCGGCTCACGCCGCTCCAAGGACCCTGAGCAGCGGAACACAGCGTCTTCCCCGCGCCCGATCGAGGCCCACTTCGGACAGACAAGAACCCGGCGCAACCGCGCCGCGACAGCCAGTGACGGCTTGGGCAACAAGCCGGCTGCCGAAGACCGGCGCCAGCAAGACCCTTCCCCGCCATCCGGCCGGCTTCGGCTAACCCGGCCCCCCGCAGCCCACTCGCAGGCCGGCTGGGTCCGCGCGCCATCGACGACGCCAACGCTCGCCACTGCCTCGATCTGCTCGCCCTCTCCCTCGAGCTGGAGGAAGACAACGCTGCCGGGCCGGCTTGCTTCGGGCCACGCATCCGGGATGAGCCCTTCCACAAAGGGTTCAATCTCCCCCGCGACACCCCCAAGTACAACGGCACCGTCAAGCCTGAGGACTCGCTCATCGACTACACCACCGCCATCGGCATCGCGGGCGGCAATCGCCGCCTTGCCGTGCGCTACGCCCCGCTCATGCTCTTGGGTTCGGCCCCGATGTGGCTCAATAGTCTGCCAGCCAGCAGCATCAACGCGTGGGTTGACTTCGAGCAGGCCTTCGTGCGCAACTTCACCGGCACCTACAAGCATCCCGGTCGTCCCAGCCAGCTCACCATGTGCGTGCAGGGGCCGGCTGAAACCGGCCGCGAGTACCTCGCACACTGGACTGAGCTCCGGAACAGCTGCGAGGGCGTCCATGAGATCCATGCCATTCAGTACTTCGTGAGCGGCTGCCGAGATGGCACCCTCCTCAAGCACAAGCTCCTGCGCTCCGAGCCAACCACCATGGCCGCACTCATGGTCATCGTGGACAAGTACGCCAATGCCGACTCCACCATGAAGATCCAGGTGGTGCTGGATGAAGCCGGCAAAGCGTTGCCAGCGCCACCCGCCAAGCCAGCTGGCAAGAGTAGCCGCCAGAAGAACAATAAGAGCAAGGCCGATCAGCAGGCCCCACGCTATGACAGCCGCCTCGTCGCGGCTGCCGAGCAGGTGCCCGCGGCCGAGCCGGCCAGCAGGCGCCGGCAAGCAGGCAAGATGGCGTGGCAACCCGCCATGAGCTTCGAGGAGATGCTCGACGCTCCCTGCAAGCACCACAGCGGCACGAGGTCGTCCACGCACACGCTCCGGCAGTGCGCCATCACCAAGCGCATTATAAGGGGCGACATCCCGCCGCCTACGCCTCCTCCCTCTCCCCCGGCAAACGGCGTGATGCACAATGATGTCTTCCCCAACTAGAACGTGAGCTACGTCGTCTTCACCAGCCTCGGTGACGACATGCGTAGCGAGCGCCTGCTCCGGCAGGAAGTGAACACCGTCGTCCCGGCCGTGCCGGAATACATGCATTGGTCGGAGCGCCCGATCAGCTGGACCCGGGAGGACCACCCGGCCGTCATGCCCAACCCGGGTCGCTATGCCCTCGTCCTCGACACTACCATAGTCGCTGCCAGGCGCACCTGTGAGTTCTTGCGAGTCCTCATTGACAGCGGTAGCAGCATCAACATCCTCTACCGCGACACCATGACCAAGCTCGATCTCGAGGCCAAGGACCTGGAGCCATCCCGGACGGTGTTCCACGGCATCGTGCCGGGTCTCTCCTGCTCCCCCATTGGCCAGATTTGGCTCGACGTCCTCTTCGGCACGAGCGATCATTTTCGGCGCGAGCCGATCTGGTTCGAGGTTGTGGACCTGTCCAGCGCGTACCACGCGCTGCTGGGCCGGCCCATGCTCACCGAATTCTTGGCGGTCCCCCACTGCGCCTACCTGAAGATGAAGCTGCCGGGACCCAAGGGCCTCATCACCGTCATCGCCGACTATCGAAAATCCCTAGAGTGCGCTCAAGCCTACGCCAGATTGGTCGAGTCACTGGTCATAGCCGAGGAGCAGCGCCAGCTCGACCGGATCGTTGCGCTAGCCAACGAGACGTCGGCTGTGCCGAGTTCAGCCAAGGAGTCGGCTGGCGAGGCCTCGTTCCAACCGTCCAAGGAGACCAAGAAGGTCAAGCTGAACCCAGAAGACCCCAGCTGCAGCAAGTACGTCGTCGTCGGCACCCGCCTTGACAGCAAATAGGAAGGCAAGCTCGTCGACTTCCTCCATGAGAATCAGGATATCTTTGCATGGACCCCAAAGGACATGCCAGGAATTCCGAGGAAGTACGCCGAGCACAAACTACACGTCCACAAGGACGCCAAGCCTGTCCGTCAACCCTTATGTTGCTTTTCTGAGGAGAAGAGAAGAACCATCGGTGAAGAGGTCACCAAGCTACTCGCGGCTGGCTTCATCATGGAAGTGTTTCACCCCGAGTGGCTGGCCAACCCGGTCCTCGTCCTGAAGAAGAACAACACCTGGCGCATGTGCATAGACTACACCAGCCTGAACAAGGCCTGCCCCAAGGATCCTTTCGCTCTCCTGCGGATAGATCAAGTGATCGACTCCACCGCCGATTGTAAGCTCCTGTCCTTCCTGGATGCTTACTCCGGCTATCATCAGATCAAGCTGGACCCGGCTGACGCCCTGAAGACGTCCTTCATCATGCCCTTCAGGGCGTATTGCTACATCACCATGTCTTTCGGCTTGAAGAATGCCGGCGCCACCTTCCAGCGCTGCATGCAGAAATGCCTGCTGGCGCAACTCGGCCGCAACATCCACGTCTACGTGGACGACATCGTGGTGAAGACCAAGCAGCACCTCATGCTCCTTGACGACCTGAAGGAGACCTTTGCCCATCTGCACGAGTACCAGATCAAGCTCAACCCGGAGAAGTGCGTCTTCGGCATGCCGGCCGGGAAGCTACTCGGCTTTCTCGTCTCGGAGCGCGGCATTGAGGCGAACCCGGAGAAGATCAAGGCCATCGAGCGCATGCACAAGCCAACCTGACTGCGAGATGTCTAGAAGTTCACCGGCTGCTTGGCCTTGGTCAGCTGGTCTCTCAGCCGGCTGGGCGAGAGGGCCTTGCCCCTATATTAGCTGATGAAGAAGACGTCGCCGTTCGAGTGGATCGACCAGGCGGACGAAGCATTCCGGGATCTCAAGCGCATGCTCTCCACCGCGCCTGTCATGGTCGTGCCGGCCGATAAGGAGCAGCTGTTGCTATACATTCCCGCCACCTCATGGTCGGTCAGCACAGTGCTGGTGGTCGAGCGACCAGAGAAGGGCAAGATCCAGTCTGTCCAGCGCCCGGTCTACTACCTGAGCGAGGTGCTCTCCGCCTCCAAGCAGAACTACCTGCACTACGAGAAGATCTGTTACGGTGTGTACTTCATCGCCAAGAAGCTGAAGTAGTACTTTCAAGAGCATGTCATCACCGTGGTCAGCACGGCCCCCATCGGCGAGATCATGGGCTGCCGGGATGCCTCTGGTCGGGTTTCCAAATGGGCCATCGAGATGGCTAGCCACACCATCCTCTACGAGCCCCGCACCACGATTAAGTCCCAGGCCTTGGCCGACTTCCTCGTCGACTGGACAGACACCCAGTACCTGCCACCGCCGCCGGATTCAACGCATTGGCGCATGCAGTTTGACGGCTCCAAGATGCGCTCCGGCTTGGGAGTCGGCATCGTGTTGTCTTCCCCAAAGGGCGACCGGCTGCGGTACGCGCTCCAGATCCACTTCGCCACCTCCAACAATGTCGCCGAGTACGAAGCCCTTGTGCACGGCGTCCGGCATGCCAAGGAACTCGGCATCCGGCGCATCCTATGCTACGGCGACTCGGATCTGGTGATGCAGCAGTGTTCCGGCGAATGGGACGCCCGAGATGCCAACATGGCCAGCTACCGTTTCCTGGTCCAGCAGCTCTCCGACAACTTTGATGGCTACGAGTTCCTCCATGTCCCGCGCACGGAAAATGAAGCCGCTGACACGTTAGCCAAGATTGGCTCATCCCGGCAGGCCATACTGTCCGGTGTCTCCCTCAAGCACTTGTGCAAGCCGTCTGTCAAGCCGTCTCCGAATTCTGAGTCCATCTCCATCCCGAATGACCCTGCAGCGCCCCTCCCCAACCCGGACCTGGGGGCTGCCACTCCAAGCTCGGGGGCTGCCGCCCACAAACCAGTCTCGGGGGTTGCTGATCCCGGCCCGGGGGCTGCCTTCTCCAACCCGGCCACCAACGAACCCAACCCAGGGGCCGCCCAACCCGGCTCGGGGGCCACCGCTGCCAACCCGGGGGCTGCTCAACCTAGTCGGGGGCTACCGCCCCAGAACCCGTCTTGGTGGCCGTCTTCACCGTGGTAACGGCTCCGTCTTGGGCCCAGCCGATCTTAGCATTCCTGGAGAACGGAGTACTCCCCATGGACGAGACTGAGGCCCGGCAAGTGCAACATCGGGCGTCTGCCTACAGCATCATCAACAACAAGCTCGTCAAGCGCAACGCGATAGGTGTGTTCCAGCACTGCGTCGAGCAAGACAAGGGCATAAAGATCCTCCTCGACATACATCAGGGCGAGTGCGAGCACCACGCCGCCTCTAGGTCGCTGGTGGCCAAGGCCTTTCACCATGGTTTCTACTGGCCCACGGCCCTCAAAGACACTGAGTCACTCGTCCTCAAGTGCGAGGGTTGCCAACGCTTCAGCAAGCGCAGCCACCTGCCAGCTTCAGCCCTACAAACCATCTTGATCACCTCGCACTTCGTGGTCTGGGGGCTCGATATGGTAGGCCCCTTCAAGACCGCTCGGGGCAGCATGACGCACTTGCTGGTGGTGGTCGACAAGTTCACCAAGTGGATCGAGGCGCGGCCGATCAAGAAGCTAGACGGGCCAAAGGTCGTCTAGTTCGTCAAAGACATCGTGGTACGCTACGGTGTCCCGCACAGCATCATCATCGATAACGGCACCAACTTCGCCAAGGGTGCTCTGGCGCAATACTGCTCCGGCTCCGGCATCCGGCTTGACCTGGCCTTCGTGGCTCATCCTCAATCCAACGGCCAGGTCGAGCGGGCCAATAGCCTCATCTTATCCGGCATCAAGCCATGGCTCATCGAGCCCCTCATCCGTTCACCTGGCAGCTGGCTTGACGAGCTGCCGGCCATCCTCTGGAGTCTCCAGACAACACCGAACCGGTCGACCGGGTTCACCCTGTTCTTCCTCGTCTACGGAGCAGAAGCCGTCATCCCGAACGACGTCGAGTTCGACTCACCACGAGTCGTGATGTACACAGAAGCTCAAGCCAAGGAAGCCCGCGAAGACGGCGTCAACTTACTCGAAGAAGCATGCCTCTTGGCCCTTAGCCGATCCGCCATCTATCAGCAAGACCTGAGGCATTACCACATCAAAAAGATCAAGCCCCTCGCGTTCCGTGAGGGAGACCTCATCCTCCGGCTTGTCCAGCAGCAAGCCGGCCAGCACAAGTTGGCCTCCCCATGGGAGGGCCCCTTCATCGTCAGCAAAGCCCTCTGTGACTGCAACGCCTACTACCTCATCGACGCCCGCAAGCCGAACAAGCACAAGAGAGATACCGCTGTCGAAGAGACAAGCCGGCCCTGGAATGCAGAGCTCCTCCGCCCATTTTACAGTTAGCTGTATGCACGTATGTATCGCTACCTTTTGTAATTCTATGAAAGACAATGGGAACCCCGAACGACACTTGGGGGCTACCCTTTCCTATCAAGTTATTGTGTTCCGCACATCCTTGCAAATTTTCTTAAACCACCACCGCCGGGTTGGTACGACCAACCCAGGGGCTCGGGGGCTGGCCGGCTTGGCCACAACCTGCCATCCTCCTTAGCACATCCCGGCGTGTTCGGGTAGCCAAGGCCCTCCACTTCGCCCTACGCCACAGTCCGGTTTCGGCTGTTGGCCGGCAAGAATTATGGGCCAAAGCGCCTACATGCCGCGAAACACTAAGTTGGATCTGCCGGATTGGCCAACCCGGCCTCACTGCACTAAGTTGCCGCACGACTGGCTGCTCGCCAGCCGGCTTCGCCGGCTGCCGCCAGCCGGCCCAGTGGGTGTTTCACTCGCGCTCAACATTCGAAGGGCCTAAGTACTACGCGCTCTTTCCAAGGACTGAACTCCTTGTCATAGACCGGAACCCGGCTGTTCGACTCGCCGGGGGAGGCCCAAACAAGGAGCAAGCAAGGAAAAAGGCTTAGAAAACAAAGAGCAAAAGCGCAAACATTTGCGAAAATATTTACATTACAGTAATATGGACCCAATGCTAGAGTTCACTAAATCACCAACACACCCCAGTGGGTGGGTGGACCTGCTACCTAACAAAGGTGCAAAAAAGATAAGCAGGACGGCCTCAGCTTGAGACGGCTCCCGCGTCGAGTTGCGCAACCACCGGCTCCTCCTCCGTGGCCTCCGGGTCCATCGAGGCGCCGGTATCGGCAAACCCGGTGTCGTCATTCGCATAGGGGCATGACTCCTCGGAGCTGCCCGACGGGTCATCAAGCAGCAAGCCGAAGTTGTCAGGTGGCACCACCTCGCCGTCTTTGGTCCGCTCTACCTGGAACTCGTCATGCAATGCAAACGAGGCCAGGTAGCTGGCCCGAGCGGCGATCCGGCCCGCCTCCGCCTGCAGCTGGGGCTCCGCGCTGGCTCGCTGGGCCACCAGCCGATCCAGTGCCAGATCTGGATACCAGGACATGACAAACCCCAGCGCCAAATTGGCGCCGACATGGGCGACAGAGACACGCCACGCGTGAAGCCATGCAGGTCCGGCTTCCAGCCACCACGCCAGCCGCGTGAAGCTGATGGGCTCAACGGCGCCGGGCCAGAGGGCCGCCGTCATCCCCACTCCGGCCTTGGAGAACCTCGCTATCTACTCATCCAGGGTGTGCAGGCGGACCTCTGCCGCTTGCATGATCTACGGAAAAGACCGGGTGGCGGGCGGATCGTTTGCGGCGCCCGCGTCCGCCTGGGTCGACTGGTGGTCGCGCACGGCCTGTTCCGCCCTCCCCTGGGTGTCCAGAAACTATTCTGTCGAACAGAAACGCAAGACAATTAGAAACAAAAAAGCAAAGCCGGCTTCACAACCCGGCGAAGTCAACGAAGAAACACTTACTGGCGAAGGCCTCATCCAGGTGCTGCGCTTCGAGCAACATACCATGCCGCTCCAAGTCCCCGGCATGGTTGCGTGCTTCGAGTGCCTTCTCCAGCTCGGCGCACTTGTCGACGGCCGCCATCAGCTCGATGTCCTTAGCGGCGGCCGCCTTCTTGTGCTCCTCCTTGAGGCGGAGGAGCTCCGCCTGGTGGCCCTCCGCCACTCTGACGGCCTCCGCCTTCAGGCGCTCCACCTTAGCCTGGAGCTGGCTCTTGTCATCGGCCAGCTGGTCGCACTGCTGGCCGGCTTCGGCGAGCGCCTGCTGGGCCTCTGCCGCATTTCCCGCCTCTGCCTTCAGGCGCTCCACTTTGGCCTGGAGCTGGCTCTTATCGCCGGCCAGCTGGTCACGTTGCTGGCTGACTTCGGCAAGCGCCTGCTGGGCCTCAGCGACCTTGGCGGCTTCCGCCCTCAGCTGCTCCACCTCGGCCCAAAGCTGGCCGGCATCGGCAGCCACCTGGTCACCTTGTTAACCGGCTTCAACTAGTCGGGTTCACAGGTCCGGCACCTCGGCCGTGACGGCTGCACGGCAAAGGTTCAAAGTCAAGACGACGAAAGAAAGGACAAGAACACTTTAAGATTCGACCCAACTACTACGTAGTTGGCCCGAATCTCGGGGGCTACACCTAGTGGGTGCGCTAGCGCGCCCCCACTAAGAGCACGTGAAACGTATCTTCGGCGAGGTGGAGCGCCTCCTCCTTAGCGGCAAGCTGCGCCATGACCTACTGATGCTTCTCTAGAAGCCGGTTGTAGACGCCGACTCGGAGGGCATCCAGGTGTTGCCGAGAAACAAGAGTTAGCACGAGAAGCTCTTTAAGATTCGAACCAACTACAACGTAGTTGGCCCGAATCTCGGTGGCTACACCCAGTGGGTGCACTGGCGCGCCCCCACTAAGAGCTACAGAGGAAAAAATTAAAGAAAGAAGCCTTACAAAGACGGAGCGCTCCAGCCCCCGCGCCCGCTCCGTCTCAGATTAGGCGAAGGCCTGAACCCGGTCCGCGCGCCCGCGGAGATGCCGATGCACGGCGTCCATCGAAGCCTCCTCCTACGTCAGTGGGCCGAAGACGGCTCGCCTAGACCCGGCGGCAGGACGGCTTCCCGGCGCCACTGACGGCTACCTGATCACCAAGGCATGCTCGCCCCCCCCCCCCCGTTGTCTCCTCCGCGGCGGGCCTCGATTCCGGCACGCCGGCCGGCGTCGCCTGTGGCACCATGTCCGGCATCGCCTGCGGCGCCCCGTCAGCCATCGCCCGCGGCACCCCGTTCGTCGGTGGCCGCGGAGCCCCTTCCAGGGCGGACCCCCCGCCACCTCCTCTGACCTCCACCCGCTCGACCACGTCATCCCGGGGCGGGGTGTCATCATCGATCTCCACGACCTCCTGGCTGCCCACCACCATCGCAACCCGGCAGTCTAGGTTGCGCCCCTCCTCCGTCGTTGGCATGAAAACCGTTCCCGACGGCTCCAAGCCCGCCGGCATCTCCAGCCAAGTCAGCTCCTTGACGGCCCGCTCCCTCGCCTCCGCGGTCCTGGCCCAGGCCTGGGTCAACGCCACCTCCATCTCCTCCACGGCCCTGTTCCGGTCCCGCCAGGCCATGCCCTTGGCGTCCTCCAGGTCCAGGCCAAGGTCCTCCTCGGGCACCTCCTCATCCCGGTCGACGGCGCTGCTTCGGGTCCGCCGAAACGAGAAGCCGCCCCCGGATGCGGCGTCCATCACCGCCAGCGCCAGTGTCAACGGCGACCTGGATCACAACAAGAATAGCATGAGAAAAGAACGGCTCGGCGGTTCATCTGGGTCAGCAAGAAAGCATACCCGATCGCCGTCGTGATGGTCGGTCTTGCCGGCGCCGCCGGGATAGCGCGGCGCCTTTTCTTAGCGACCGGCTTGCCACCTGCGGCCGGGTCCGCCGAGCGCTTCGCGGTCGGCTTCCTTGGCGCCACGTCCACCTTCCCGTGCGGCCGGCTAGCCGCGGCTGGTACGCGGGACGACCCGGCCTCGGCCGTGTTCTTCGGTCATCTTGGGGGGGCAACGTTGCCGTCTCCGCCCCTCGATGGCGTTGCACCACTAGCTTGTGTCAGAATCTCCATGTCATCGTCATCCGACCAGTCTCGCAAGAGATCTGGGCACGAAGACTTACCCGCTTGGCGGGTCGCATCGGCCGCAGCGTCGGTCGGCTCCAGGTTCTCGGCATAGGACTCTTCTCCCTCTGATCGGGCCCGCTCGACAGCAAGTACCTGCGCCCCCGTCCAATCATGCGTTGGCCGGATTGCGTTCAGTAGCACCTCCCGTGTCGCATCCGGACAAAGAAGGAGATGGCACATAGCGAAATATGGGGACCAAGGAATCACTGTGGGCGCCGGGTACTCGGTGTTGTAGGGCGCCTTGCCGAAGCGCCAATCCGGAGCCAACCCGGCCTAGGAGATGGCATTCACCCGCTCGGCGACCTGCTCCGGGTCCAGCCTCCCGAACCACATCCGGGTAGGGTCCCGACGGTCACCCATCAGGCCGATGATGTGCGCTCGATGCTGCAGCGGCAGAACCCGGCGCGTGACGAAGGCGGCGACAAGGTATGTCCCCTTGAGGCCCTCCTGCACCGTCATCTCCCGAATCCGGTCACACAAATTCAGCATCCCCTGCGGCTGGTTCTTGGGCAGGTAGCCCCAGTTCATCTTGGCGAGCGGCTGCTCATTGATGAACGGGGGCAAGTTGATGGCGTCGCCTCCTCCGCCGACGCGGCGAACATAGAAAAAGGTATTCTGCCACTTCTTGGCAGAATCCTCGATGGGCATCTTGGGGAACACCCTGTTCGGCCGGACCGAGACAACGGCGGCCCCGCAGTCCGACATAACCCCGACCTCCGGCCCCTGTTGCTTGAGGAAGAAGAGGCGGCTCCAGAGATCCACATTTGGCTCCACCACCAGATACCCCTCGCAATGGGTGACAAAGCCCGAGAGCTGTAGCATGGTGTTGGCGCCTAGGTGGTGCTGCTGCAGCCCAAAGAAGGAGCTGAAGGCACGGAAGAAGGCGCTCGCAGGAAGGCCGAGCTCACGCTTGAAGTGACTATAGAAAACCATGCGCTCACCGTCCTGTGGCTGCGGCTCCACCTTCCTTCCGGGCACGCATGCGGCCACCTCTGCTGCCGGTGGCAGGCGTCGGGTGTTGCGAAGATACTGGATATCGTCGTCTGTGACGTTGGATCCCTTCCACGACCCTTTCGGTGGTGCCATCCGCGGTGCTCGGCGTGGGTGCGAGGCGCGTTCACAAGAAGGAGCTAGCACGGCAGGCGGGCGAGTCGAGCGGCGTCTAGTTCTCTGGTTGGCGGTGAGCTCAGGAACTGGGCGAAGGAAGAAGAAGGAGGTGGGGGGCGCATGCGTGAATGATTTCTGCCACCCCCTTCCCCGATTTATAACCATGGGCAGAACATGGGGAAGTGGGATCGGTTGCGCCCACCCCTCCCACTTCCCTGCATTGAGTGGGCACGATCTGCGCACGAATTAACTGCATCGAGAAGGGCAACCGTCTGCAGCCGCCACATTAAATCCCCGTGCGGGGGCCGAGGGTGCGAAGTGGTGGGCCCCAGCCCGCTATCGCGTCCTGTCACGCGCGTGGCCTATCAGGGCCTCGTCAGCTACCGTTCGCCATGTGGCGCCCGCGCCAAAACTAAGGGGTCGCGTCCCTTCCCCTCCGAGATTTGGCGGACTCTTCGGTTTCCTGCCCATGCCAGGATGCCGCGATCCGGCTTCCGGAAGCCGGCACACAGTGGGTGTTGCCGGACCCGGCGGTCACAAGATTCAACAACATCAGCTGCCTCCTCAGGGGTTGAAACTGCGAAGGTCCCCCTGCTCGAAGCCGGCGAGCCTTCACAGCTTCGGGGACTACTGTCGGGGGAATGAATCCCGGGCAGGCAACGGAACCCAGATCCTTTTCAAAAACTTCAGGGCTAGCAACGCCCCTCAACCCGGCTTGCCCTTGGCCGGGTTCCTCAACCCGGCCAAGTCCCGCAACCCGGCCAGACCCGCTGGCGCATGCCGACCGGACCCGGCAAGTCAAAGACTTCTTCGACAAGCAAGCGCAACCACGGTGCGCCCCTCAACCCGGCCGCGGGTCAGCTCCCGTCCCATCCAGGGCGTACGACGGAACAAGTCCCCATGAAGGGATGAGCATGGCCACAGTGGCCCACCAACCCCGCTGACCGGCAGGAGCATGGCAACAGTGGCCCACCTACTCCGCTGACCGGGGCCGGCATGGCTACAGTACATCCCTCATCCTGCTGACGCAAGCCCATGGCGACCAGGTGACGCGCCACTATAGCCGAGCCAGCCCAACCACTTCGTGACGCATGACAAGATGGGAAACAGTGCCCTCTGGCGCACGGGGTCCGCTCCCGGAGAACCCGGCATACCCTGGTACCCGGCGGGCCCCAGCAGCGGCTTTCCAGACGCTGACATCCCGACCCCGCGCCCATGTAACTTTACCATTGTAACCCTAGGGGGTTGACCTATAAAACCCCCCAGGAGCCCTCCATGTACACAGGTGGACACTAGAGAGAGAGATCACCAGTAGAACACACACAAGAAGAAGGAGCAGCCTATGCTTTGGCCTGTCTTCCTTCCTCCCCGATACAGCTCTAGGAGCAAGCTTGTACCATCCACATATAAACCACACTCGGCAGGACTAGGGGTGTTATCTCTCCGGAGAGCCCCAAACCTGGGTATGTCTTGCGTCCCTCGCTCGCTCATACCGACCTCGCCTCTGGAGCCCACCGGTGCCCCGAGCCTGTCCCTCTCTTTAGCCATCCTTTGGCGTCTACCGTGTGCCCACCACAACAGGCGCGTATGCTGCCTCACCTTGCACCTCTGCCGCATGTCGAGCAGCCGTCCGCCCCCGAGCCGTCGTGGCTTTGTCTGCGTGCCGCCGGGGCCCCGAGCCGCCCGAGTCGCCGTGGCCTCATCTGCAAGCCATCGGGCCACGCAGTCCACCCGCGTCGCCGAGCCACCGTTTCGACCAGCGCCTGCCTCCGCCTCGGGCCACCGCGCCTTCGCCGGCCTTCCCTTCGCCTCGGGCCACCGCGCCTCACCAGCCTTCCCTCCTCCTGGGTCGCCGTGCCTCGCTGGCCACGATCGCCTCTGCACGCACCACCACCCCTTGCTCCGCCTTGCCGCAGCCACGCCAAGCCACTGGCACGGCTTGCCTCCGCAGCAGCCAACTGCTATGGCCTGCCTAAGCCGCCACTTTGCTCCTGCTCCACCGACTCGCTGCGCCGCCTTCGCCGGCCGCCTGCCGTGCTGCCTGTTGCCTTAGCGGGTCCGGGTGCCTAATAGAGGAGAGAAACGGGCACCGGTTACCCGTGTGGAGATGGGTTAAACGTCAAAAGCTGCCTGGGTAAAAAAAGGTGGACATGGATGTCTAAATCGCCCTCGTCGGCCTCTGCAATGGGCCGTCTCCGCGCCCTCTCTGCTGAGTGACCCGCACGGTTTCACTCCTCTGCCTTCGCCACAATTCGCAGCCCTCGCGGCTACATCCACGGTCTCGCCTCCGCCAGTCGCCTCTGAGCCACTGCGGCCTATATCGCCTCACCAACGACATACACAGCTGTCTCGGCGTCCCAGGAAAATACCAGGTGTTATCTGCCCTATTTATTTTATCAATACATTTTAAAATTCCTACGAGAACAAATATTCTGTGTTTAATATTTTTATCCACAGGACAATTGTTCCATGCTTATGGCGGACACGACAAGATCATCTATCCTGCAAATACATCAGGGCAATTATTCACTTCAAAGTGGTGTTATACCGCGGATATGGAGCGCACGACAGTATCATTCTGCACTAACGTTTGTCGTTGTCGTGCCACTCAATAGAAGCACCAAGTTGTCGCCCTTGCGGACCAATCTACATCAGCATATCAGTGTCACACCTGCTCAGGCAAGCTGTCCAATGGACATGTGAAAGTCGTCGCCCCGCGGTTCGGTCTATTCCATACAATTCTGGAGCATATCATAATATATTATCAGCCTCCGCCTACACCGGATGGCTCAATGGACAGGCGCATAAGTTGCCGCCACTGCGATTTGGTTAACTTCAACAACCAGCCGGGATGAACCATTGGCTGGGTTACTGACACAACTCATACAGGATCATTTATAACCTGCCACGGTTGACCTCAACCTTTCATGGATTCACATCGTGTTATCAACGCCAAGGATATACAATGGGTGTCACGAAGACCATCAACTCGCCACCTCGCCTCTAGCTTCAACAAATTCCAGCGTTCTGCTATTAACTATATGTCGGTTTATGCCACGGTCAAGTATGAAGAATATCAAGCCGACTCCTTGAGTCATCTTAAGACTCGGGGGCTACACAGACATGACTCGGCAGAATTGGCCAGTTTCAGCAAATTCAAGAACCCCGGGTTATTGTAGGGAAGACAACCCGGACCCAGGGACTGCTGCCACATTGGTGAAAATTTAAAAGTCATCAGAAAATTTCCAACTTAAAAAGTGCCGGGCAATCAGAAAGTTCCGGCTCAAAAAGAAAGATTTCGGGTTATCAGAAAAGGTTCCGGTTCAAAATCCGGCTCAAGAGAAATCTGCCTCTCATAAAGTTTTGAGCTCTCAATATCTGGCTCAACATCCGATTCAAGACAAATCCATCTCTCACAAGTTCAAATTTTCAGAAAAAAATTAAAGGTTGCCAAAGAGGACTAGCTACCAAGATGCGCGGTTCAAACATGGGTATCCTGCCTTATTGACTTATCATTTTATGATCAACATAATAAAGCCGGCATCCCCAAATTTCGGGGCCTCTGTCATTTCATCTCATAAGTTCTGAGCATGAGTCTTGATTAATTGATCATAAGGGCACTAGGGGGCTTCCAACTCACTGAGTTTAGCATACAAAACCCGTTTGACCCAGCGAAATGCCACATTATTGGTTAAACCTGCCTGTATGATTGATGCTACTCCGAACAAGATGACCCGCCGTATTCTTGACAGTCAATCTTTTATGACCCTGAACTAGTCAAGGTTACAACGGCGGTTTAAAGTCATGTGAGGGCCAGCTTACTGATAGCGAGGATAAACCAAGGCTATTAAGCCACGCTTCATGAAAGCAAGATTTGAGCCTCGAAAGCCGACATTTTTTATAATCTATTATCATACACATACATCATCATACATTGCATTATCCTTGCATCATCATACAATGCATCATATATGCATGGATATATTAGTTTATGTTGCAGGAACCAGTTTTCAAACTGGGTTACATTATTCAAATCTTTAATAGCCAACATGGCTGGATTTTCATTATGGTTATCATAACCAGTATTGGATGATTGAGGTTTTCAAAGCCCCTTCAGAGTAATGGCTACTATTCCCTCATCCAAAAATACCAACTCACAACAGGGAGCATGGTTCAACATTGATATGCAAAGCATTTAGCAATATCATCCAGACAGTGGATATGATTTATTCTACAATGGAAGGAATATTCCCGAGTCGCTGCAGGCACACGACCCGGCACTTGGGGGCTACATTATTCAAATCATGATTATATCAAGTATGCAAGCCCCATGTCACTGCAAGCATGCACCACGGCACTTGGGGGCTAATGCAAGTTGCTTTTTCAAATCATCACATTGTCAACAAACCCAGTTATCTCAAGGAGAGGAGCTGGCCTTTCATCATTTTCTAAAGTCCCAGCCCAGTCTTATCTTACTGAGCCGGCACTTGAGGGCTACAACATTCAGTTCTTTACCACAGTCATAAGGTCCCAATTGGAAGACCCGGTCCATCACATGCTGATGACCCGGCCCTTGGGGGCTACACTTTGCTCCTCAAGTTTATATAAACAGATCTGCAGAAGTCCCTGCTCATTATTGCATAATGACCCGGCCCTTGGGGGTTACACTGGTTGAAGTTTTATGAGCACAAGGCAATTACAAGTCCCAGGTTGCTGTAGGCAAGACTACCCGGTACTTGGGGGCTACATATGTGGAACATTCAACTTATGACTGGTGACTTAGATGAACAACCCGGAATTTCTCAAAACTTCCAACATTTATATTGAAGCAAGTCTTAAGCTATCACTACGTTCCCCTCTTAAGACCTTGGGGCTACAGGTAATATGGATATAAGGAAGGTATACCTTCAAATTCTCAGTTATGAGCAAACCAGGTCTCAGATTTTTGGTGAATAAATTGGCAAAAGTTTATCTTCTCCAAGCTATTCACACAAGTCAACTCAACATCATATGGATTTTTGTTCATCAAAATTTGAAGCATTGAAAGATTGGTACAATATCAGACGAATTTTATTTTTATCAAGCCAAGGCGTTTTGAAGACAACTCAAGATATCATATGGGTTATTTTTTCTGCATGGAATTATTATTGGCATATTGATATGACAGAGACCCAGATTTTTAGGAGCTGGTTCACTATCTATTCTTATTTCAAGAAGCTAGCATGAATGCATGACAAGCCTGTATTCAAGCTAATCTGGGGGCTAATGTCAGGGGAATTACCCACGGCTAGACCCGGCTCATAAGGTTAAGTAATCTCTGAACTTAAGTCATCTCTGAAGAATAAGAAGCCAGCGATAAGGAGCTAGTGATAAGTCGCCAGAGATAAGTCGCCTGTGATAAGTCGCATGTGATAAGTCGCCAGAGATAAGTCGCCAGAGATAAGTCGCCAGAGATAAGTCGCCAGAGATAAGTCGCCTGTGATAAGACGCCCGTGCTAAGTCCAGATAGACTAGTCCTAATCCTACTAGTACTCTACATATAACCCGCCCCTTCAACTTATATAAGAAGGGGCACGGCACCCCAAGAGGGGCAGGAAAAAATAGACAGGACTTAGACAGACACGTCTTAGACAAGATCAAAGTAGATGCTCTCGAGATAGAGGTAGTGAAACACCGCCCTTGTAACCGAGATCATCATCATCATCAATATCAATCAAGCAGGATGTAGGCTTTTACCTCCACCGTGAGGGGCCGAACCTGGGTAAAATCTCGCGTCTCTCATCCCGCTCAACCCCGTTCAAGCTACCACTTAGATGCGTTGGCCTCACGACTAAGTCCTCACACTAGGACATCTGCCATGACAAAACCACGATAGCACCCACAAGGAAAAAGCCTATCCAAGGTGGTGTTGACTTAGTTAACAAACGATTCTGCCTACCAGCCGTTGTATTGACATCCAACATCTGTCGTGTATCTTCTATCTCATGTCTTCTTCCTCCAGCCGCCCAAACCAAACCACCCCATCGGTCCCGCCTGCTCCCACCTCCCACGGCTGGTTGCGCCTCCGCCACCCTACCATACCCTCAAACGTTAGCTAGTCCATCCCTCTATTCCTCCACACGTCCTATTATTCTCCGGCGACGTTAGCCCCAACCCACACCCGCACTCGAACCAGTTGCTCGTACTCCCCTCCATCTGCGACTACCCTCCTGCATCTTCCACGGCTCCTATTATTTCCCGTCTGAGGCCTCGCTGTCTTCCTCTAACTTGGTTCGCTTGCCGTGCGCGGTGCGCCGCCGTCTGGCGTTGTCAACGTGGTCAACAACCGAGAGGAATAAGGAGATGAATGTACGTGTAGAGGATGACAGTAGGGACTCACCAGGGTCATGGCAGTACGCAAGGAAGTGCCTCGTTATTACAAGCCAAAAAAATGGCTCCTCCTAATGGTTTGACATCTAGGTCCCATGCCATTGTCAACATAGTCAATAAACGAGAGAATTACATAACAAGCGGCTGACACCAGGGACCCAGTAGGTCGCGCAGTTGTTATTTACTAGTTTTAGAGACGGAGCAGGGTAACAATGGGGTTGTGCGGGGGTTGTGGCCCGTCTATCCTAGGCTTTTATTTTATGTTTACCACATGATGAGCCTAGTTGTGTTTTTTTTTCTTTCTGAAAATGGCTAGCCCGGTTCTACTTTTTTCAAGAATACCCAACAGAGGCCTACTTGCTTTTCTCAGCCCTGCTGGGCTGCAAATCTTTCAAGACGAGAGCGATGTATTCGCCTGCCTAGAAAATGGGCTATAAGTAGTAAGAAATGGGATGTAAAATTTAAAAACACAGCAAACCAGCAATTAGTTTCAAATATCTTTTTTTTAAGATTTCAAGATTTTGAATTTAATTTTTTTTTTGCGGGGAAAATAATTTTGGATTTTAAATTGATATAAATTTATTTTTTTCAAAATTAGTTTGAACGTGATTCAATATTTTGGGATTAAAATAGTTTGGACCGCACCGAAATACGAAAATTTTGTTGAATTATTTAACCGTGGCCAGAATATGGGCTATAATGCTAACAAAAAGAATATGGGCTTCAAAAAAATCCTTAAGAATTAGCCAATGGGCTGTAAATTTATTAGAAATAATGGCAGATGGGTTGTATGCTATTTTCCACATATTTGAGGCTGACTTGTGGGCCTACTAGGTTGACGCGTACGCTTTCCTAAAAAAAAAGGTTGGCGTGCACGCAAGGCCGTGTCAACTTAGTAAACACACGAGAGTAGTGACTGTTGGATGTCCATCCAACGGCCATCGTGCTTCTTCAATCTCTGATCTTCCTGCTCCAGCCGCCCAAACCAGCGCCGGCAGGACTGCCTGCTCCTGCCTCCAATGGCCGGCTGTGCTGCCGTGCAGGTCTCACCGCCCCACCCTACTCCCATCATTAGCCTGGCCATCCCTCTACTCACCCACACCTGCTGTTATTCTCTGGCGACGGCAGATGAACCAGTAAACCCTCGTACTCCCCTCCGCGTGGAAACAACTGCCGTGTCTTCCCCGACTCCGTGTTGTTCCCTTCCTAGGCCTCGCTGTCGTCCACCGCCTTGGTGCTCTCGGCGCGGCGTGGTCAACGAACGACATGCATCGGAAGAAGACTATATGTGGAGAGGCTGACATCTGGTGCACGGCCGCACGCAAGGAAGTGCCTCCTTATTACGCGCAAAATAATGATTCCTCCACCTGACAACGGGGACCCACCGGAAGGGCCTCTGTATTTCATGGAAAAAACATTCCTCCCACTGACAGCTCGGACCCACCAGCTAGCTGGGACCTCTGTATTACGGAAGGGCCTCTGTATTACGCCCGTGTCAAGTAGACTGACTCCTGCCTGCATCTACTACTATTACTCCACACATCGATCGCTATCCAGCATGCATCTAGAGTATTAAGTACATAAAGAACGGAGTAACGCCTTAAGTAAGATGACATGATGTAGAGGAATTAACTCAAGCAATATGATGAAAACCCCATCTTTTTATCCTTGATGGCAACAATGCAATACGTGTCTCGCTACCCCTACTTTGTCACTGGGTGAAATCACGCAAGATTGAACCCAAAGCTAAGCACCTCTCCCATTGCAAGAAAAACCAATCTAGTTGGCCAAACCAAACCGATAATTCAAACAGAAATACAAAGATATTAAATCATGCATAAAAGAATTCAGAGAAGATTCAAATAATATTCATAGATAAGCTGATCATAAATCCACAATTCATCGGATCTCGACAAACACACCGCAAAAGAAGATTACATCGGATATATCTCCAAGAACATCAAGGAGAACGTTGTATTGAGAATCAAAGAGAGAGAAGAAGCCATCTAGCTACTTGTTATGGACCCGTAGGTCTGAGGTAAACTACTCACGCATCATCGAAAGGGCAATGGAGTTGATGTAGAAGCCCTCCGTGATCGATTCCCCCTCCGGCGGGATGCCGGAAAAGGCCCCAAGATGGGATCTCACGGGAACAGAAGGTTGCGGTGGTGGAAAAGTGTTTTCCTGGATGCCTCTGGTGGTTCTAGAATATATGTGAATATATAGGAGGAAGAGCTAGGTCAGGGGAGTCCCGAGGGGCCCACAAGGTAGGGGGGCGCACCCCCTAGGGCGTGCCCTCCACCGTTGTCGCCGCCTCGTGGCTCTTCTGACTTGGACTCCAAGTCCCCTGGGTGTCTTCTGGTCCAAGAAAAATCATCGTGAAGTTTTATTTTGTTTGGACTCCGTTTGGTATTCCTTTTCTGCGAGGCTCAAAAACAAGGAAAAAAACAAAAACTGGCACTGGGCTCTAGGTTAATAGGTTAGTCCCAAAAATAATATAAAATAGCATATTAATGCATATAAAACATCCAAAACAGATAATATAATAGCATGGAACAATCAAAAATTATAGATACGTTGGAGACGTATCAAGGGTCTATGTAAACATTCATCCATGGTTCAAACTCAGCTAGAACAAGTTGCTAAGTCACAAAATGGTTTTCTTAATGAGAAACAATAATATGAATGATCATATTGTTAGAGTTATGACTAGAGGAGGTAGAATGACTCAGGGGCCACTTTATCCTGAAGGTCATCCTAAAAGAATTGAACAAGATTCCCAGAGAATTAATATTGATGCACCTAGTTCATCTAAGAAGAAAAAGAAAAAGAAAAATGATAGGACTTTGCATGCTTCTAGTGAACCTAAGGTAGAAAAACCTTCTGAGAATATTAATGATGTTTCTATTTCTGATGCTGAGACACATTCTGGTAATGAGCATTCACCTAGCGATAATGATAATGATAATGATGATGTTCATTTGATGCTCAACCAGATAATGATAAAGAACCTGGTAATTATGTTGAAATAGAACCTGTTGTTGATCTTGATAACCCACCTCCTAAGAATAAAAGATATGATAAAAGAGTTTTTGTTGCTAGAAAGCATGGTAAAGAAAGAGAACCATGGGTTCAGAAACCCATGCCTTTCCCACAAAACCACCTAAGAATAAAGATGAGGAAGACTTTGAATGCTTCGGTGAAATGCTTATGCCAGTATTTTTGCAGGCCCCATACGCTAAATACATGAAAGATATTGTTACTAATAAAAGCAAGATACCTGAAGCTAAAATTTCCACCATGCTTGCAAATTATTCTTTTAAGGATGGAGTACCTAAGAAACTAGGAGATCCAAGAATACCCACTATACACTACTGCAGGATGCTGCTAACGCGACACTACGATCAGAGACCCTTTGACGAAACTATGTGCGATGCATTAATCGCAAATGGTGATGTAAAAAAACCGTCAAAAAAGATGCAAAACGTTTGCGATGGCGGAGCCATCAAACACGGTTCTGATTTTAGTTGCGTGTGCGATGAAGGGCATATGGTTCAGTTCAATTAACTATTTGCGATGAGGAAGAAGAACAGGAACTGGCAGCCAGATGAAGGCGTGTGTGATATACGGCATACAGTTCACTCGGATGAACTGTTTGTGATGAGGCGGAACATCAGAAACGGGAAGCCAGATGAAGGTGTGTGTGTGATATACGGCATACAGTTCACTCGGATGAACTGTTTGTGATTAGGCAACAGAAAAGAAACGGTCAGCCAGATCAAGGTGTGTGCGATATACGGCATACGATTCATTGCGATAAACTGTTTGTGTTGAGCCAAGAGAACAGAAACGTTTCACATCAACAAGATGTGTGTAATACGCGGCAAACATCCAATTACATAGGTGGCTAGTACACACATGACATTTCCACACACCAAAGTAAACTATTACATGCATAATTAACTAGGATAAACGATCATCTGATCATCATCTACTTCTTGTGCCAGCTCGATGTTCCTTCTATGCTAAGTTTCCATTAATTGATGGCGTTTTATGAACACGCCACCGTTTCCCGCCATTTCCTCACCTGTTTCCCACCACCCAGTGATATTGCGCATAAACCTAGGCGGCGCGTGACACACGGAGGCAACAAGCGCAGCCTGTAGCACATCCACCTTTCCCAAGCATGCCAACCCACCAAAGCGCCGCCTCTGCCATCAACCTCGTCTACAAGGAAAACGAGAAGGCGCCACGGCCCGTCGAGGCCGAGGCGCTCCCCGGCAACGCGATGGAAGACGCCGTGATGCGCGTCATCGTCAGGGTTGAGCAGACCCTTGGCGCATGGCGCTTCAGCGCCGCGGATCAAGATAGGCATGTCAGCGCCGAGAGGCTGCAGCTCGCCGCACAACATGATCGATGGCGCGCCACAGAGCAAGCTAGGCCCGCCCGCGCTGATAGGCTGTGGCTCGCCGCATGGCGAGACCGTTGGAGCGCCGTAGAGCGAGAGGCGCGGCGCGCCGCACAGCAAGAGCGGATCCATCGGTGCTTGCTTGCTGTCGACAGGGCGTTGTAGCTGGGTACACGTCTCGTCAGTACCCCCATTCCTCGCCAGGAGTGGGCAGAGGCCCTCTGCGCCGTACTTCCACCAGAGGCCAGCCGCGCTGTACTTGCACCGGACGCCCGCCGCGCCATTCGCATGGGTCGTGCCGTTCGCCTTGTCCGTGGCCCGCTCGATGCCAACGCGCTGGTCGGTAGGCTCGACTGCCTCCTTGGCCCAGGTGTCCACCTGGGCGCAGTAGAGGAACATGGCTGTCGCATCCTCGAGCTAGTGATCTCCGATGAAATAGCCAACTTGGAGCTCGAGATCGCGCTCCAAATGTACCGCAAGCGTGTTGACCGCTTGAACGAACGCTTGCACGAGTTCAGGCAGAGCCAAGAGCTACCGTAGGCAAGGGCTGCTGGTCATGGTCTCATGGACGCGTTTTATTTTGTTGAGTTGTTTCGACGTGGATAGCTATGTATTCACAGCAATCATAATATTGCTCTGTTTCAATGTGTGTACTCTGTTTTCCCTTCTTATATGTTTTGTTTCAATGTGTGTATATACGCTTTCCATTCTGTATATGTGGATGATAACAGCTAGATACAAATTAGTATACAAAAACAGATAGAAAATGGAATTCATAATATAAATATTAATTGTTCATTAGTTCATCACAGAATATATATAATATCATCACATATATGTGATGATACTTAACTACTAGGTACAATGCATAAAATTGAAAACAAACAAACTAAAACTAATAATCCCTCCTGGGGGCAGTATTTCAGCAGCCCCTCGCCAGCAGCTCCCTGGTGCGCGGTGTCTTCCCAGCACGGAGGCAGTACTCTGCCTCCTCCGCCTCGCAGCGCTTGATGTACCGATCTGCCTCTTGTTGGCGGACGAGCGCAAACGATCTTGCCATTTCATTGGGTGCCCACCGGAGCTCCTTGTCGGTGGCACGCTGGAGCTTATCGGCCCACCTCCATGCAGCGATGAGGCGCCTAGCGCCTTTGACCTTCCTCGCGAAGTACCCATCTTCGTACACCTCCTCCGCACAACAACGCGCCCGCCCCCAAAGCTCCACCGCCTCATTTTTCCAGGCGGCATCACAGGCTTCACAGGCCGCCTGGTACCTGGCTTCCTCCTCCGCCATCTCCTTCTTGAACGCCACTTGCCTGGCTTTCTCAGCCGGCGGCTGCGACTTCCACAGACAAAGATTGTACTGGCCCCAAAACCAATCCAAAGTTGGGGGGTCCGGCGCAACCTTGTCCGGCGGCGCGTAGGGATCCTCCTCGTCGCTGCTCTTCGACTGAGCATCCTCGGGGGGCGGCGACTCCTCGTCGGCGCGTGGGCAGACCGACGGCGCCATGGCAGAGATTTGAGAGAGAGAGAGAGAGAGAGGGTGAGCGTGGGGAGGATGTAGATGAGAATGCAGGCGGGACGACGTGAGCAAGGTAGTATTTATTGGCGGCCGGAATCTAGATCGACGGGAACAGTACACATGCCGGTCGCCGGAATTTACGAGTACTGTAGTTTGAATTACACACGATTCCCGTAGCAAAATCCGTGTGTGAACTTAATAGCTGATGGTTTCCAATACAGAACCGTGTCTGATTAATAACCCCCACCACTCACCTTCCAAACCTCGAGGCACGAAATAGAGTGTCAATCATGTGGGGGCCAGTTGCCTTGCTAGATCTTTACATTTTCTTTTTTGAACACCAGATATTTACATCGTCTGATGATTTTTTAACTCGCACACAAGTAAACAAATATGATTTTCAAACCGTTATCGTTAGCCGTTGCATGTAGATGTAGTTCAAATTTGAATTACGATCATTAAATGGCTAGAAAATCACTTAAATGTCTTTAAAAGGTCAAATGACTCCTGAAATTTTCCAAATTTTCACATGACAGTTGTATTAGTGCACGTTGAACATAGAAAAAAATTGAAGGCAGTAAGAGGAAGCTATCTCCCGTTCGTCATCAAACAAGAATTGTTCCCTCTCGGAACCACGAGCCTTCTAGTGAGTTGCTCCGGTTTGTGAGGGGTGTGTGTCCAAACTTTCGTCAAACAGGCCAATTTTTTTACCACGTCATCTTGGTGGCATTACATTACATGAAGCAAGGTTTCATGTTTTTCTGATCATTTTTTAATTTTTTGGAATTAAAATGCCATGGCACTCAATGCATGTGTCCATGCCGTGAGACCAATATGTTTGAAAATTCCTTCTAATTTACTGCACATGGAATTAACTCGCACACAAGTACACAAATATGATTTTTCAAACCGTTATGGTTAGCTATTGCATGAAGATGTAGTTCAAATTTGAATTACGGTCACTAAATGGCTAGAAAATCACTTAAATGTCTTTAAAAGTTCAAATGACCCCTAGAATTCTCCAATTTTTCACATGACAGTTGTATTAGTGCAGGTTAAACGTAGAAAAAAAATTGAAGGCAGTAAGAGGAAGCTATCTCCCGTTCGTCATCAAACATGAATTGTTCCCTCTCGGAACCACAAGCCTTCTAGTGAGTTGCTCCGGTTTGTGAGGGGTGTGTGTCCAAACTTTCGTCAAACAGGCCAATTTTTTTACCATGTCATCTTGGTGGCATGACATTACATCAAGCAAGGTTTCATGTTTTTCTGATCATTTTTTAATTTTTTGGAATTAAAATGCCATGGCACTCCATGCATGTGTCCATGCCGTGAGACCAATATGTTTGAAAATTCATTCTAAGTTACTGCACATGGAATTAACTCGCACACAAGTACACAAATATGATTTTTCAAACCGTTATGGTCATTAAATGGCTAGAAAATCACTTAAATGTCTTTAAAAGGTCAAATGACCCCTGAAATTTTCCAATTTTTCACATGACAGTTGTATTAGTGCATGTTAAACATAGAAAAAATTTGAAGGCAGTAAGAGGAAGCTATCTCCCGTTCGTCATCAAACATGCATTGTTCCCTCTCGGAACCACGAGCCTTCTAGTGAGTTGCTCCGGTTTGTGAGGGGTGTGTGTCCAAACTTTCGTCAAACAGGTCAATTTTTTTACCACATCATCTTGGTGGCATGACATTACATCAAGCAAGGTTTCATGTTTTTCTGATCATTTTTTAATTTTTTGGAATTAAAATGCCATGGCACTCCATGCATGTGTCCATGCCGTGAGACCAATATGTTTGAAAATTCATTCTAAGTTACTGCACATGGAATTAACTCGCACACAAGTACACAAATATGATTTTTCAAACCGTTATGGTTAGCTGTTGCATGTACATGTAGTTCAAATTTGAATTACGGTAATTAAATGGCTAGAAAATCACTTAAATGTCTTAAAAGGTCAAATGACCCCTGAAATTTTCCAAAATTTGACATGACAGTTGCATTAGTACTACAAAATTTTTTCGTACATTTAAAACACCATCCGTTGCCACTTTACTCCAAATTCGTCTTTCACAGCTAATAAAAAATATCAACAACATCACACACAGTTTTTTGTAGGAACCATTTGCGATGAAAATGTCTGGGTCTATTTAAGTCTTCCTCCTTAAGCTTCGCCGGCTCGTCTGCTCCAGTGCCGGCAACCCCAGAATCCCCGAATCCTGATCCCCATTTTCGCACCCCCTTCTTTCAAAGATGACGCCGTGGAAACGCTTCGTGAAGGCACGTACGATGGTCGCGTCCTTCCCGAGCGCCGCCGCCTGTGCCGAGAGCGCCGCCTCCTACGCCGAGAGTGTCGCCGCATCCGCATTGAGCGCGGCCGCATCCGCCGAGAGGGCGTCTGCGGCAGCCGACAGGGCAGCTGCAGCAGCCGAGACGGCTGCAGCTGCTACTGCGACGGCGGCTGCAAACGCCGAGAGCGCTGGAGTTGCCATCCGTGCTGCCGATGTCGCTCTGGCCCGGGTCGAGGCCATCCACGCCAAGATCGAGGATGCACACGCCAAGATATTCCAGGCCACCTCGGAATCCAGCATGCAACCCACAACCGAAAAGGCGGCGGTGGCCATGGAGCACCTGCGTCCTCATGAGATCGCCGAGTGGGAGCTGGAGATGCAGGAGGCGGCGGAGATTGAGGAGCGCCGGGAGGAGGAGTTGCGCGTGGCCGAGGTCGAGGTAGAGAAGAGTCTGTCCATCGAGGAATCGGCGGTGGAGTACCAACGCGAGCTCTGGTGGAGACATATTGTAAAGATTTTAGACTAAGTTCATGATAATTAAGTTCATCTAATCAAATTATTCAATGAACTCCCACTCAGATAGACATCCCTCTAGTCATCTAAGTGATACATGATCCGAATCGACTAGGCCGTGTCCGATCATCACGTGAGACGGACTAGTCATCAACGGTGAACATCTCTATGTTGATCGTATCTTCTATACGACTCATGTTCGACCTTTCGGTCTTCCGTGTTCCGAGGCCATGTCTGTACATGCTAGGCTCGTCAAGTCAACCTAAGTGTTTTGCATGTGTATATCTGGCTTACACCCGTTGTATTCGAACGTTAGAATCTATCACACCCGATCATCACGTGGTGCTTCGAAACAACGAACCTTCGCAATGGTGCACAGTTAGGGGAAACACATTCTTGAAATTTTAGCGAGGGATCATCTTATTTATGCTACCGTCGTTCTAAGCAAATAAGATGTAAACATGATAAACATCACATGCAAATCATAAAGTGACATGATATGGCCAATATCATTTTGCTCCTTTTGATCTCCATCTTCGGGGCACCATGATCATCATCGTCACCGGCATGACACCATGATCTCCATCATTGTGTCTTCATGAAGTTGTCTCGCCAACTATTACTTCTACTACTATGGCTAACGGTTAGCAATAAAGTAAAGTAATTACATGGCGTTTTCATTGACACGCAGGTCATACAATAAAATAAGACAACTCCTATGGCTCATGCCGGTTGTCATACTCATCGACATGCAAGTCGTGATTCCTATTACAAGAACATGATCAATCTCATACATCACATATATCATTCATCACATCCTTTTGGCCATATCACATCACACGGCATATGCTGCAAGAACAAGTTAGACGTCCTCTAATTGTTGTTGCAAATTTTTTACGTGGCTGCTATAGGTTTCTAGCAAGAACGTTTCTTACCTATGCCAAAACCACAACGTGATATGCCAATTTCTATTTACCCTTCATAAGGACCCTTTTCATCGAATCCGATCCGACTAAAGTGGGAGAGACAGACACCCGCTAGCCACCTTATGCAACTAGTGCATGTCAGTCGGTGGAACCTGTCTCACGTAAGCATGCGTGTAAGGTCGGTCCGGGCCGCCTCATCCCACGATACCGCCGAATCAAGATAAGACTAGTAACAGCAAGTAAATTGACAAAATCGACGCCCACAACAACTTGTGTTCTACTCGTGCATAGAAACTACGCATAGACCTAGCTCATGATGCCACTATTGGGGATCGTTGCAGAAATTAAAAAAAATTCTACGCATCACCAAGATCAATCTATGGAGAGACTAGCAACGAGAGAGAGGGGAGTGCATCTTCATACCCTTGAAGATCGCGATGCGGAAGCGTTACAAGAATGCGGTTGGTGGAGTCGTACACGCAGCGATTCAGATCGCGGTTGATTCCGATCTAAGCGCCGAACAACGGCGCCTCCGCGTTCAACACACGTGCAGCCCGGTGACGTCTCCCGCGCCTTGATCCAGCAAGGAGGAGGGAGAGGTTGGGGAAGACAACTCCAGCAGCAGCATGACGGCGTGGTGGTGTTGGAGCAGCGTGGTTCTCCAGCAGGGCTTCGCCAAGCACTACGAAAGACGAGGAGGTGGAGAGGTAGGGCTGCGCCAAGAGGGAGAGAGATTCGTGTTCTTGGCAGCCCCAAAACCGCCACTATATATAGGAGGAGGGGAGGGGGGTGCGCCCCCTCTAGGGTTCCCACCCTAGGGGGGGCGGCAGCCCTAGATGGGATGGAGGGGGGGCGGCCAAGAGGGGGAAAGAGGGGGGGCGCGCCCTAGGGTGGGCCTTAGGCCCATCTGCGCCTAGGGTTTCCC
Organism: Thinopyrum elongatum; assembly: GCA_011799875.1. Classification (NCBI taxonomy): domain Eukaryota; kingdom Viridiplantae; phylum Streptophyta; class Magnoliopsida; order Poales; family Poaceae; genus Thinopyrum; species Thinopyrum elongatum. The sequence continues at coordinate 487,272,849 of CM022298.1, read as the reverse complement.
CCTTCTCCTCTTTGCTACGCCTTGGGCCTTGGTGGGAGGCGCACCAGCCCACTCAGGGGCTGGTCCCTTCCCACTCTTGGCCCATGCAAGCCTCCGGGGCTGGTGGCCCCACCCGGTGGACCCCCGGAACCCTTCCGGTGGTCCCGGTACATTATCGGTGACGCCCGAAACACTTCCAGTGACCAAAACCTCACTTCCTATATATTATTATTTACCTCCGGACCATTCCGGAACTCCTCGTGACGTCCGGGATCTCATCCGGGACTCCGAACAACATTCGGTAACCACATACAAACTTTCCCTATAAACCTAGCGTCATCGAACCTTAAGTGTGTAGACCCTACGGGTTCGGGAGGCATGTAGACATGACCGAGACATCTCTCCGGTCAATAACCAACAGCGGGATCTGGATACCCATGTTGGCTCCCACATGTTCCACGATGATCTCATCGGATGAACCACGATGTCGGGGATTCAATCAATCCCGTACACAATTCCCTTTGTCTACCGGTATGATACTTGCCCGAGATTCGATCGTCGGTATCCCTATACCTTGTTCATTCTCGTTACCGGCAAGTCTCTTTACTCATTCGTAACACATCATCCCGTGATCAACTCCTTGGTCACATTGAGCTCATTATGATGATGTCCTACCGAGTGGGCCCAGAGATAATTCTCCGTCACACGGAGTGACAAATGCCAGTCTCGATTCGTGCCAACCCAACAGACACTTTCAGAGATACCCGTAGTGTGCCTTTATAGCCACCCAGTTACGTTGTGATGTTTGGCACACCCAAAGCATTCCTACGGTATCCGGGAGTTGCACAATCTCATGGTCTAAGGAAATGATACTTGACATTAGAAAAGCTTTAGCAGACGAACTACATGATCTTGTGCTATGCTTAGGATTGGGTCTTGTCCATCACATCATTCTCCTAATGATGTGATCCCGTTATCAACGACATCCAATGTCCATGGTCAGGAAACCGTAACCATCTATTGATCAACGAGCTAGTCAACTAGAGGCTTACTAGGGACATGTTGTGGTCTATGTATTCACACATGTATTACGGTATCCGGTTAATACAATTATAGCATGAACAATAGACAATTATCATGAACAAGGAAATATAGCAATAACCACTTTATTATTGCCTCTAGGGCATATTTCCAACAGTCTCCCACTTGCACTAGAGTCAATAATCTAGTTACATTGTGATGAATCGAACACCCATAGAGTTCTGGTGTTGATCATGTTTTGCTCGTGGAAGAGGTTTAGTCAACGGATCTGCGACATTCAGATCCGTATGCACTTTACAAATATCTATGTCTCCATCTTGAACATGTTCACGAATGGAGTTGAAGCGACGCTTGATATGCCTGGTTTTCCTGTGAAATCTGGGCTTCTTGGTAAGGGCAATAGCTCCAGTGTTGTCACAGAAGAGAGTCATTGGGCCCGACGCATTGGGAATAACTCCTAGGTCGGTGATGAACTCCTTCATCCAGACTGCTTCCTGTGCTGCCTCTGAGGCTGCTATGTACTCCGCTTCACATGTAGATCCCGCCACGACGCTTTGCTTGCAACTGCACCAGCTGACTGCCCCACCATTCAAAATATACACATATCCGGTTTGTGACTTGGAGTCATCCAGATCTGTGTCGAAGCTAGCATCGACGTAACCCTTTACGACAAGCTCTTCGTCAATTCCATAAACGAGAAACATATCCATAGTCCTTTTCAGGTACTTCAGGATGTTCTTGACCGCTGTCCAGTGTTCCATGCCGGGATTACTTTTGTACCTTCCTACCAAACTTACGGCGAGGTTCACATCAGGTCTGGTACACAGCATGGCATACATAATAGACCCTATGGCCGAGGCATAGGGGATGACACTCATCTTTTCTCTATCTTCTGCTGTGGTCGGGCATTGAGCCGTGCTCAATCTCACACCTTGCAATACAGGCAAGAACCCCTCCTTGGACTGATCCATATTGAACTTCTTCAATATCTTGTCAAGGTATGTGCTTTGCGAAAGACCAATGAGGCGTCTCGATCTATCTCTATAGATCTTGATGCCTAATATGTAAGCAGCTTCTCCAAGGTCCTTCATTGAAAAACACTTATTCAAGTAGGCCTTTATGCTTTCCAAAAATTCAATATCATTTCCCATTAATAGTATGTCATCCACATACAATATGAGAAATGCTACAGAGCTCCCACTCACTTTCTTGTAAACACAGGCTTCTCCATAAGTCTGTGTAAACCCAAACGCTTTGATCATCTCATCAAAGCGAATGTTCCAACTCCAAGATGCTTGCACCAGCCCATAGATTGAGCGCTGGAGCTTGCATACCTTGTCAGCATTATTAGGATCGACAAAACCTTCCGGCTGCATCATATACAATTCTTCCTTAAGGAATGCCGTTTTGACGTCCATTTGCCATATCTCATAATCATAGAATGCGGCAATTGCTAACATGATTCGGACGGACTTCAGCTTCGCTACGGGTGAGAAGGTCTCATCATAGTCAACCCCTTGAACTTGTCGATAACCCTTAGCGACAAGTCGAGCCTTATAGATGGTCACATTACCATCCGCGTCTGTCTTCTTCTTAAAGATCCATTTGTTCTCTATGGCTTGCCGATCATCGGGCAAGTCTGTCAAAGTCCATACTTCATTTTCATACATGGATCCTATCTTGGATTTCATGGCTTCAAGCCATTTGTTGGAATCCGGGCCCGCCATCACTTCTTCATAGTTCGAAGGTTCACCATTGTCTAACAACATGACTTCCAGGACAGGGTTGCCGTACCACTCTGGTGCGGAACGTGTCCTCGTGGACCTACGAAGTTCAGTAGCAACTTGATCCGAAGTTTCATGATCATCATCATTAACTTTCTCTCTAGTCGGTGCAGGCACCACAGAAACATCTTCCTGAGCTGCGCTACTCTCCGGTTCAAGAGGGGGTACCTCATCAAGTTCTACTTTCCTCCCACTTACTTCTTTCGAGAGAAACTCTTTCTCCAGAAAGGATCCATTCTTGGCAACAAAGATCTTGCCTTCGGATCTAAGGTAGAAGGTATACCCAATAGTTTCCTTAGGGTATCCTATGAAGACGCATTTTTCCGATTTGGGTTCGAGCTTTTCAGGTTGAAGTTTCTTGACATAAGCATCGCATCCCCAAACTTTCAGAAACGACAGCTTAGGTTTCTTCCCAAACCATAATTCATACGGTGTCGTCTCAACGGATTTTGACGAAGCCCTATTTAAAGTGAATACGGCAGTCTCTAAAGCATAACCCCAAAATGATAGCGGTACATCGGTAAGAGACATCATAGATCGCACCATATCTAATAGAGTGCGATTACGACGTTCAGACACACCATTACGCTGAGGTGTTCCAGGCGGCGTAAGTTGTGAAACAATTCCACATTTCCTTAAGTGCGTGCCAAATTCGTGACTCAAATATTCCCCTCCATGATCTAATCATAAGAACTTTATTTTCCTGTCACGTTGATTCTCAACCTCACTCTGAAATTCCTTGAACTTTTCGAAGGTCTCAGACTTGTGTTTCATTAAGTAGACATACCCATATCTACTTAAGTCATCAGTGAGGGTGAGAACATAACGATAACCACCGCGAGCCTCAACGCTCATTGGACCGCACACATCAATATGTATGATTTCCAATAAGTTGGTTGCTCGCTCCATTGTTCCGGAGAATGGAGTCTTGGTTATTTTGCCCATGAGGCATGGTTCGCACGTGTCAAATGATTCATAATCAAGAGACTCCAAAAGTCCATCTGCATGGAGTTTCTTCATGCGTTTGACACTAATGTGACCAAGGCGGCAGTGCCACAAGTATGTGGGACTATCATTATCAACCTTACATCTTTTGGCATTCACACTATGAATATGTGTAACATCACGTTCGAGATTCAATAAGAATAAATCATTGACCAGCGGGGCATGACCATAAAACATATCTCTCATATAAATAGAACAACCATTATTCTCGGATTTAAATGAGTAGCCATCTCGCATCAAACGAGATCCTGATACAATGTTCATGCTTAAAGCTGGTACTAAATAACAATTATTGAGGTTTAAAACTAATCCCGAAGGTAGATGTAGAGGTAGCATGCCGACGGCGATCACATCGACCTTGGAACCATTCCCGACGCGCATCATCACCTCGTCCTTCGCCAGTCTCCGCTTATTCCGCAGCTCCTGTTTTGAGTTACAAATGTGAGCAACCGCACCGGTATCAAATACCCAGGAGCTACTACGAGCGCTGGTAAGGTACACATCAATAACATGTATATCATATATACCTTTGGTATTTCTGGCCTTCTTATCCGCTAAGTACTTGGGGCAGTTCCGCTTCCAATGACCGTTTCCCTTGCAATAAAAGCATTCAGTCTCAGGCTTGGGTCCATTCTTTGGCTTCTTCTCAGCAGCTTGCTTACCGGGCGCGGCAACTCCCTTGCCATCCTTCTTCAAGTTCTTTTTACCCTTGCCTTTCTTGAACTTAGTGGTTTTATTCACCATCAACACTTGATGTTCCTTTTTGATCTCCACCTCCGCTGATTTCAGCATTGAATATACCTCAGGAATGGTTTTTCCATCCCCTGCATATTGAAGTTCATCACAAAGCTCTTGTAGCTAGGTGGAAGCGACTGAAGGATTCTGTCAATGACCGCGTCATCTGGGAGATTAACTCCCAGCTGAGACAAGCGGTTGTGCAACCCAGACATTTTGAGTATATGTTCACTGACAGAACTATTCTCCTCCATCTTACAGCTGTAGAACTTGTCGGAGACTTCATATCTCTCGACTCGGGCATGAGCTTGGAAAACCATTTTTAGCTCTTGGAACATCTCATATGCTCCGTGTTGCTCAAAACGCTTTTGGAGCCCCAGTTCTAAGCTGTAAAGCATGCCGCACTGAACCAGGGAGTAATCATCACTACGCGACTGCCAGGCGTTCATAACGTCTTGAGTTGCTGGGAAAACAGGTGCGTCACTTAGCGGTGCTTCAAGGACATATGCTTTCTTGGCAGCTATGAGGATAATCCTCAGGTTACGGACCCAGTCCGTGTAGTTGCTACCATCGTCTTTCAGCTTGGTTTTCTCTAGGAACGCGTTGAAGTTGAGGGCAACATTAGCGTGGGCCATTTGATCTACAAGACATATTGTAAAGATTTTAGACTAAGTTCATGATAATTAAGTTCATCTAATCAAATTATTCAATGAACTCCCACTCAGATAGACATCCCTCTAGTCATCTAAGTGATACATGATCCGAATCGACTAGGCCGTGTCCGATCATCACGTGAGACGGACTAGTCATCAACGGTGAACATCTCTATGTAGATCGTATCTTCTATACGACTCATGTTCGACCTTTCGGTCTTCCGTGTTCCGAGGCCATGTCTGTACATGCTAGGCTCGTCAAGTCAACCTAAGTGTTTTGCATGTGTAAATCTGGCTTACACCCATTGTATTCGAACGTTAGAATCTATCACACCCGATCATCACGTGGTGCTTCGAAACAACGAACCTTCGCAATGGTGCACAGTTAGGGGAAACACGTTCTTGAAATTTTAGCGAGGGATCATCTTATTTATGCTACCGTCGTTCTAAGCAAATAAGATGTAAACATGATAAACATCACATGCAAATCATAAAGTGACATGATATGGCCAATATCATTTTGCTCCTTTTGATCTCCATCTTCGGGGCACCATGATCATCATCGTCACTGCCATGACACCATGATCTCCATCATCATGATCTCCATCATTGTGTCTTCATGAAGTTGTCTCGCCAACTATTACTTCTACTACTATGGCTAACGGTTAGCAATAAAGTAAAGTAATTACATGGCGTTTTCATTGACACGCAGGTCATACAATAAAATAAGACAACTCCTATGGCTCCTGCCGGTTGTCATACTCATCGACATGCAAGTCGTGATTCCTATTACAAGAACATGATCAATCTCATACATCACATATATCATTCATCACATCCTTTTGGCCATATCACATCACACGGCATATGCTGCAAGAACAAGTTAGACGTCCTCTAATTGTTGTTACAAATTTTTTACGTGGCTGCTATAGGTTTCTAGCAAGAACGTTTCTTACCTATGCCAAAACCACAACGTGATATGCCAATTTCTATTTACCCTTCATAAGGACCCTTTTCATCGAATCCGATCCGACTAAAGTGGGAGAGACAGACACCCGCTAGCCACCTTATGCAACTAGTGCATGTCAGTCGGTGGAACCTGTCTCACGTAAGCATACGTGTAAGGTCGGTCTGAGCCGCTTCATCCCACGATGCCGTCGAATCAAGATAAGACTAGTAACGGCAAGTAAATTGACAAAATTGACGCCCACAACAACTTGTCTTCTACTCGTGCATAGAAACTACGCATAGACCTAGCTCATGATGCCACTATTGGGGATCGTTGTAGAAATTAAAAAAAAATCTACGCATCACCAAGATCAACCTATGGAGAGACTAGCAATGAGAGAGAGGGGAGTGCATCTTCATACCCTTGAAGATCGCGATGCGGAAGCATTACAAGAACGCGGTTGGTGGAGTCGTACACACAGCGATTCAGATCGCGGTCGATTCCGATCTAAGCGCCGAACAACGGCGCCTCCGCGTTCAACACACGTGCAGCCCGGTGACGTCTCCCGCGCCTTGATCCAGCAAGGAGGAGGGAGAGGTTGGGGAAGACAACTCCAGCAGCAGCACGACGGCGTGGTGGTGTTGGAGCAGCGTGGTTCTCCAGCAGGGCTTCGCCAAGCACTACGAAAGACGAGGAGGTGGAGAGGTAGGGCTGCGCCAAGAGGGAGAGAGATTCGTGTTCTTGGCAGCCCCAAAACCCCCACTATATATAGGAGGAGGGGAGGGGGTGTGCCCCCTCTAGGGTTCCCACCCTAGGGGTACGGCAGCCCTAGATGGGATGGAGGGGGGGCGGCCAAGAGGGGGAGAGAGGGGGGGCGCTCCCTAGGGTGGGCCTTAGGCCCATCTACGCCTAGGGTTTCCCCCTTCTCCTCTTTGCTGCGCCTTGGGCCTTGGTGGGAGGCGCACCAGCCCACTCAGGGGCTGGTCCCTTCCCACTCTTGGCCCATGCAAGCCTCCGGGGCTGGTGGCCCCACCCGGTGGACCCCCGGAACGCTTCCGGTGGTCCCGGTACATTACCAGTGACGCCCGAAACACTTCCGGTGACCAAAATCTCACTTCCTATATATTATTCTTTACCTCCGGACCATTCCGGAACTCCTCGTGACGTCCGGGATCTCATCCGGGACTCCGAACAACATTCGGTAACAACGTACAAACTTTCCCTATAACCCTAGCGTCATCGAACCTTAAGTGTGTAGACCCTACGGGTTCGGGAGGCATGTAGATAGGACCGAGACATCTCTCCGGTCAATAACCAACAGCGGGATCTGGATACCCATGTTGGCTCCCACATGTTCCACGATGATCTCATCGGATGAACCACGATGTCGGGGATTCAATCAATCCCGTACACAATTCCCTTTGTCTACCGGTATGATACTTGCCCAAGATTCGATCGTCGGTATCCCTATACCTTGTTCAATCTCGTTACCGGCAAGTCTCTTTACTCGTTCATAACACATCATCCCGTGATCAACTCCTTGGTCACATTGAGCTCATTATGATGATGTCCTACCGAGTGGGCCCAGAGATACCTCTCCGTCACACGGAGTGACAAATCCCAGTCTCGATTCATGCCAACCCAACAGACACTTTCGGAGATACTCGTAGTGTGCCTTTATAGCCACCCAGTTACGTTGTGACGTTTGGCACACCCAAAGCATTCCTACGGTATTCGGGAGTTGCACAATCTCATGGTCTAAGGAAATGATACTTGACATTAGAAAAGCTTTAGCAGATGAACTACACAATCTTGTGCTATGCTTAGGATTGGGTCTTGTCCATCACATCATTCTCCTAATGATATGATCCCGTTATCAACGACATCCAATGTCCATGGTCAGGAAACCGTAACCATCTATTGATCAACGAGCTAGTCAACTAGAGGCTTACTAGGGACATGTTGTGGTCTATGTATTCACACATGTATTACGGTATCCGGTTAATACAATTATAGCATGAACAATAGACAATTATCATGAACAAAGAAATATAACAATAACCACTTTATTATTGCCTCTAGGGCATATTTCCAACACATCTCACACCGGCGATGCATAGGCCGGTGCGGCGGCGGATTTGTTAAAATTATGCGTACTTAGGCTTTGTTTTTAATGCTGGTCTTTTATTAGAGCAATGTTTAGGTCAACTGGCTCTGTTTAATTACTAAAATTGCTCGATTCAGTAAGTGTGGTATGTGTGTTGTACGCTCTTTTGTGTGCCCAAATTAGCAAGCGATGTTAAATTATGCAATGACGTACCCGGGGAAATTTACACCAAAATTTGAATTATCAAACTCATCCCATGCGCGTAAAGCAGAAGAATCGTTTACGATGCACACAATCGTTCAAAGTGAATGGTGTCCAGCGCCACCGCGCGCAAAGTTTCCCTCCACATTTCAAAAATTTTGGCCTACCGCCGAAATATCTACCCCCACCCCCCCTTCCCCATCCCCCTTTTCTCCCCGACCACAAGTCACATTTCCCTTGTTTCCTCCTCCCTTCCTTCCTAAGCTATAGCCGCTTCCTCGCTCTCGCCGTCTCGCATCCTACCGCCGGGGTCGCCATGGTCTTCTTTAATGACCTCTACAGCGGTTCCTCCTCCGAAGACGACTCCTTCACCACCCGGGTATGCCTCTCTTCTCTCTCTCAAGCTATGACTTGGAATGAAGGATTTTAACCCGGCGGTCGATTTGAGTCATTTCTTCCTCTTGTAGCTCCCTAGGACCATCAGTTGCAACGAATGGAGCGGGGTGGCTGAAGATATGTCTGCTTGTTGTCACCATCAATCTCCATGCGTGAAGCTAGTTGTGTTTGAATCTGTGGATAGTGGGAGGAAGTTTCTGGCATGTGCAGAGAAGGTTAGACCCTCTTTCATTGTTACAAATCATTTGTGAGATGTGATTCAGACACTGTCACGGTCCCAACCCATTCATACCACACCTTCAACCAAACGCATCCTAAGACAGTGTCACAATTTGTACCTAGTATCTAAAAATGTTGCCATCTCATCAGCGGTGCCATTAGAAAATTATTTGGCACCACTTCAGTAGTTTGTGCAGCCAACTTTGGTCCACACATCCGAGCAGCCAAGCAGTAAAATACTAAATCTTTATGGCACGAAGGAACTGGGCATCGGAGCAACTAGGTGCTCCGGAGTCCGGGTCCCTGATTTTTTTTTCGCTGCATCGGCTCGCCAGTGCAGGGCATTGGTGTGAGATGTAGCAACAGTTGTCTTTACACCGGTTTTGGCATACATAGTGGACGGCCTTAGTGCTATTAGTTCTATGTTACTAAATTTGTGCATGTACACACTTGTTAGTATCAATTTCCTGTCATCCAAACACTGTCGCTATGTTGTTACAGTTATATTTACCTTCCTCATAAAATGTTCAATTTGTTATTTATAGTACATGAGTAAGAACTTGTAGCGTTGTTGTAGTTAATTATAGCTTCTGATGTTTCAGAATTTGGTTGTTATCTCAGTAGCAATTAATTCATTTGCACATTGATATTTTTTAGAAGATATGTCATAATTAACCTGTTTCTTCAGTTTTTCAAAATAAGTATTGGTGATTTTCTATGTTGCTATAAACCCATTTCCCCTACAATTGTTACTGATCTAGTTTTAAATATTATAGGATGAACGGAAGTGTTCTTACTTGGAGTGGGTTGATCAAGAGTGGCCACTGTCTTTGAAGATGTGCCTAGCAAAGCTCTGGAGCATGTATGAGGAAGAGAACAGAGGTAGGCTTAGAGAAAGTGTTGTCAACGCTGAAGAATATTTGAAGATGCGGGATAAAAAGAGGAAGGTGGAGAATGAGCTCAGATTTTTTAAATCAGACTTTGCTAAGATGGTGTTGGCGAAGGAGGAGGCACTTTCCCAGTTGGCCAGTGCAAAACAGGTTCTTACTGAACTGAAAGCATAGGTGGATAAGACGATCCTGGATGATCTCGATTAGGGAAATGAATATATTGTTCTAATATTATTCTTATGAAGCTGAACTATCTATATGATGTACTGTGCTGTTTTCAGGTAGCTATCGTAATGTGATGTTAAAATATATTTATGTGCCTGATATGAAATTGGCAAACAGCTATTCGATATGAAATGTGAATTTGTGTAATACTGGAATTATTAATTGTAAACTAATAAACCTGCTAAATGGGTCATGGAACTTTGCAAACGGTTCTAGCAGTAAAAGCGCTTGTGATGGATAGCCCAATGCCACACAGTTTTCTTCATCAAATCGTGTGTGATGTAGTTGATAAAAGATAACGGTTAACCAAGGCAGAGCGTGTGTGATAGTTACACCTATCACACACGATCCTATACATAAAACTGTGTGGGATGTACATACGAACGGAAACGTTTTCCCTGGATTGACTGTGTGGGATGTACATACGAACGGAAATGTTTTCCCTGGATTGACTATGTGGGATGTACATAAGAACGGAAACGTATTCCTTGGATTGACTGTGTGTGATATACATATGAACGGAAATGTTTTTCTAGGATTCACCGTGTGGAATGTACATACGAACGGAAACGGTTGGGTTTCGATGCCTCGCCCGATCGCACATGAGCTCATTTTGCCCCAGCCTATGTGCCAGGAGGGCCTATCCCCGACGGTTTCTGGGTCGTGTGGGAAGGACCCCCCTATCGCCCACACTCACTTGGCGACGATTCCAAATGCCGTCGCGGAAAGAGGTTAAAAACCAGGTGTATAGCACCTCGTTGTACCAGTGATACCTTGCTCCATTAAAAGAAGTTATGTTCAAACTTCTCTATGTGATTTAGGAGTTGGTGTTAGTGTTATGCCTTTTGTCGATGTACTAAGTATTGGGCCATTAGTACCCCGTACTTGTGCACGGGCAGTCGTAGCCATGCTCACGGCAAGTCTTGTCGGGAAACAATTCGAGGTTGACTCAGGCTATCAAAGAAATACTTAAGTCAAAGATCTGAGGATCAGCAGATAAGAAGAGCTGAAATCCGAAAGCCATCTTCCCTGGCAAGATCTTGCCGGGGTGGCCTGCGAAGCTCGGCAAGATTTCACGCCTGGCAAGATTTCACGCCCGGCAAGATTCGGCGCCCGGCAAGGTTTGGCGCCCGGCAAGGTTCGGCGCCCGGCAAGATTCTGCTGCTGTGCCACCGCTCTGGCACAGCAACAGGCCTAACATTCTGGGTCCTTCTCTGGATGCGTGGCAATGCGCCAGTGGAGGAGAGCTTAAGCGGTGCTGATGGGATGGCCCCTTTTTCCATCCCCAAGAAAGTGAGGACACCTAAACGGACACCTCACGGTGCATTAAATGCGTTCGTCCTAATCCGTCAGTGGTTAGGTACGATAACCCTGTAGCTACTTTACACCTCAATGTATATACATTTTGCCACTGTGGTGACCCCTTTGAGCATATAAAAGGAGGCCCAAGGCAACTGCTACAGGGGAGGAGGATCTTCTGGCCCATTCTGCATGCATAGCTGCTCTTTGAACATACTGTTCATTGCAAGCGCTCCTGGAGCCTGGGTTCAAGAACATTCATAATAAACCAAGGCAGGAGTAGGGTTTTACGCTGATCAGCGGCCCGAACCTGGGTAAAATTGCCCCGCGTCGATCGTTGGTTCTGCTCTTTGTGCATACCTCTCTCCCTGCCGAATCGTAAAGGGGTCCCTTGAGATCCCATAGGTGTCGCACGCCGACATCTTTGGCGCGCCAGGTAGGGGTAAAGAGGGTTGTGCGAACCTGATCCAGTGATCGGCGCCTTAGTTTCTTCATCATCTTCACCATCATGCCACCAAAGAAGAAGAGTGCCACAACGGCGCAACCATCTACATCCGTTTTGCCTGTGCCCTCGCGTACGGGCGATGGTGTAGATGCAGAGGGAAGAGGTCTAGAGCCTCCACGTCGTTCCGGTGATCCAAGCCAGGCGAGTGGCGTCGTTCGCAGTGGCAGCGGCAATCCACACGCCGCTGGATCTAGGGATGGAGTTGTGGCGCCCACGGGCGGTTCAACAAATTCCAGAGATCGGAGGACGCCTTCTAGGGCTCCCGCGCTAGCGCAAGCGTCACGGCCTTCCCAGGTCGAGTATGATGAGCAGCGTCATGGTGCTAGTGGTTCAGGGTGTCCCCATGAAAAGGCCTCCGCGCATCGATCCCAAGGTGCACAGGCCCAGCATGCACGTCAAACTGCTGGCGGAAGTGGCGCGCGGTCGCGTGACCATGACGGTGCTCCTTCTAACATTGTTAGGAGTCAAAGCACCTCACGTACATCGCACCTGTCGCCGCCGCCTACGCCAGCGGAAGCTTTGACACATGCGCAGCTGCTCCTCGATTTTCCTCCTGCTCCGGAGAAGATGGAGGAGTGGCGAGCTACTATCCAGAACCTCATTGGCTTCGCCAATAAAGATGGGCCGCAGGAGGCAGGGCCCTCGCAGCGGCGGTCCATCGATCCGGCGCGAGCCGATGTGGAGAAAATCGGAGGTGGTGCGACCATGGTGCACTCCCCTCCACGACACCAGCGACGGTCGACAACCCGGCGGACTGATGGCCGTGATGATGACTCCACGGCGTCGTCCGATCCGCGGATGCGCCGCGACCAGCGTCAAGTTCTCCAGGAACGAAGCAAGGAAGACGCTCGAACTACCATCGAGCGGCGACGGGAAGCGCGCAATCAATCTGATAAGCACGCAGGGCCCACTGTTGACGAGCCTGCGCCAGGGGACGCAGGCGACCTACCTTACAAGGTAGGTACTCCAGTGTTTACCCGTGAGCTGCGGCAAGTCCAGTGGCCCAATTCCCGAACCTTCAAGCCAGAGGTCCCGGAGAAATACGACGGCAAGACTCACCCCTCGGAGTTCTTGAGCATCTACACCATTGCGGTGCAGGCTGCCGGGGGCCGAGACGACAAGATACTTGCCAACTACTTCCCGTTGGTGCTCAAACCCAACGTCAGGTCATGGTTGATGCATCTGCCGGAGAATTCTATTTCTTCTTGGTCGGACCTGTGCCATCAGTTTGTTGGCGCCTTTGTTGGAGGCCTCCAAGCTCCTGGCCAAGAGAGTGATTTGCATATTATCCCTCAGAAGGAGGGCGAATCCCTGCGCAAGTTTATCCAGAGGTTTAGCCGAGTGCAATACAACATTCCTGACATTCATCCTACCGTTGTTGTTAGTGCGTTTCATCAAAACGTGCGTAACCGCAAAATGCGTGAAGAGCTGGCAATGAACAAGGTCAGGAGTATTGCCGAGCTCTACGCCTTGGCCGACAAGTGCGCTCGGGCTGAAGAAGGGAGGAAACTCCCTAGCGAGGCTATTGGCGCAGGGGGCGAATCGGAAGACGGAGACGTTGCAACCCCATCAAGAAAAGGCCGACGGCGAAAGAAGAAGCGCAGAGGCAAGGCCGTGCTTGCTGTCAAGGAATCCGGCAACCCCGGCACCGCCAAAAAGGCCAAGGTTGACGCCCCCGGCAAGGAAGTTGCCGGGTGCTCTTCCTGCCAGGCCTTGGCAGCGGCCGACAAGCCGGAAAACTCCGGCAAGCAGTACTGCAAGATCCATCGCACCAAGGGTCACGATCTCCAAAACTGCCGGCAAGTTGAGCAGCTTGTCGAGAAGCAGAGAGCTGAATATGAAAAGCGAGATAAGGAGAAGGCCCATGACGTTGCTGAGGGGTCTGGCAAGAAGCACGGTGGCCGAGGGGGGTGCCACGGCAAGGCCAAGCAACAGAGAGAGAGGCCCGCTCGAGGCCGTGACAAAGAAGAAGAAGAAGATGATGAAGATGATGATGAGTCTAGCGAGCAAGAGTTTCAGAAAGTTACAGAGGCCATGTGTATCGATGGGGGCGCCTCATTGCATTCTTCCCACCGTCGACTTAAACAGTGGGTGCGAGAGGTTAATGCAACGGAGCCCTCACTAGATGCATGTAAGCCCCTGAAGTGGTCCAACACGCCTATCATTTTTGACCCCGAGGACCACCCTGATCGCACAACCGCGGTCGGGTGCTTGCCATTGTTTGTTCAAGGTGACGAAAATGCTAGTTGACGGAGGGGCCGGACTGAACCTAATTTCGCCAGATGTGCTCAAGAGGCTCCAGATTCCTGATGAAGATCTCGAGGAAATGGGCACGTTTCAAGGGGTCAATCCAGGAAGAACCCAGCCGAAGGGCAAGATTACGCTACCGGTGACATTTGGTAGCGAGCTTAACTACAGAACAGAGAAGGTGGTGTTTGATGTCGCCAAGATCCCCATGTCATATAATGGGATCCTTGGCCGCCCAGCGCTGGCTAAGTTCATGGCGGCATCACACTATGCTTACAATGTGTTGAAGATGCCCGGGCCATTGAGTGTCATCACTATCCATTCTGATAAAAAGGATGCGCTCATCTATGCCGACCAACTTTACCGGGAAACAGTTGCAGCACCTGCCATCAAGGCATCTGCTCCTGCCACTGGAACTCCCGGGGGGAAGAAGAAGACCGGCAAGAATCTTGGCGTGAACTCCGGAAAGCGCACCTCCTCGGAGTGCTGCACTTCCGTTGAGGACGCACCAGAGAGTTCCACCGGCAAGAACAAGAAATCGAAGGCTGCTCCACCAGAGACCAAGAAAGTGCCCGTCAGGGAGGACGGAACGGGAGGAACTTTCACCATAAGCTCCACCCTAGATGACAAATAGGAAAGCGCGCTCATTGCCTTCCTGCGGGCGAATGTCGACGTGTTTGCATGTAAACCGTCTGACATCCCCGGTGTTCCCAGGGAGGTAATTGAGCACCACCTTGCTGTCTGTCCTCACGCGTGGCCCATCAAGCAAAGGGTCAGGAAGCAAGCCTTGGAGCGGCAAGAATTCATTGCCGAAGAAATCAGGAAGCTGGAAGCGGTAGGATTGGTCAGAGGAGTGCTCCACCCAACGTGGTTGGCCAATCCAGTTGTAGTGCGCAAGGCGAATGGGAAATGGAGGCTGTGTATTGATTATACAGACATCAATAAAGCCTGTCCAAAAGATCCTTTTCCCTTGCCGCGCATTGACCAGATTATGGACTCCACCGCTGGATGTGACCTACTGTCGTTCCTTGATGCCTATTCAGGGTATCATCAGATCTTCATGGCAAAAGAAGATGAAGAAAAGACCGCATTTATCACCCCATGTGGTACGTATTGTTTCATATGAATGCCTTTTGGGTTGAAAAGTACTGGTTCTACATTTGCCAGAGCGGTCCAAATTGGTTTTGAGCCTCAACTCCATAGAAATATGGAGGCATACATGGATGACATAGTGGTCAAAACCAAGGACAAAGCAACGCTCATACAAGATCTAGAAGAAACATTTGCAAATCTGTGCAAGATCAATTTAAAGCTCAATCCTAAGAAGTGCATGTTTGGTGTTCCTTCCAGCAAGCTTCTCGGATTCTTTGTATCTCAACAAGGGATCGAAGCGAACCCAACAAGATCAAAGCAATTGAGCAGATTGAAGCGCCAAGACGCGTCAAAGATGTGCGTCGTCTTGCCGGCTGTGTTGCTGCCCTAAGCAGGTTTATTTCCAAATCTGCTGAGCGCGCCCTGCCCTTTTTCAAAATTTTGAAGAAGGCAGGTCCAATGAAATGGACTCCGGAAGCGGAGGCTGCGCTGCAAGATTTGAAGAAATACCTTTCTTCTCCACCGACACTAGTCGCGCCTAAACCACAAGAACCATTGCTGTTGTATCTAGCAGCGACAAATCAAGTGGTTAGTGCTGCATTGGTGGCGCAGAGAGAAGTTGATGAGGAGGCAACACTAGCGGCAGGACCGCCAAGTGGCGCGGCAGGATCTTCCCCGGCAAGGGTTGATCCCGGCAAGACAGGATCTACGCAGTCAGAAGAACCAGTGCAAAAGAAAAAGGTGGTGCAGCGCCCAGTCTATTTTGTCAGCCCTCTTTTACAAGGAGCTAGGTCAAGATACTCTGGTGTGCAGAAGTTGCTCTTCGGTCTCCTTATGGCCTCGAGGAAGCTGCGCCATTATTTTCAAGCACATGAAATCACCGTCGTCACTCGCTTTCCGTTGCAACGGATTTTGCGAAATCCAGAGGCAACCGGCAGGATTGTGGAGTGGGCGTTGGAGTTTTCAAGCTTTGGTCTCAAGTTTGAAAGTACTTCGACAATTTAGAGCAGGGCTTTCGCAGAGTTCATTGCAGAATGGACCCCAACGCCAGATGAAGAGGTTCAAGAAACGATTCTCCCCGGCAAGGAAATTGATCAAGAATGGGTTATGTACTTTGACAGGGCTTTCTCGCTGCAAGGCGCCGGTGCTGGCGTGCTGCTTGTCGCACCCACCGGAGAGCACCTCAAGTATGTAATCCAGATGCATTTTCCCCGGGAGAGTTCGACAAACAACACTGCGGAGTACGAAGGGCTGCTTGCCGATCTCAGGATCGCGGCAGACCTTGGTATCAAGAAGCTCGTCATCAGAGGCGATTCGCAGCTTGTTGTCAGGAAAGTTAACAAGAATTATCAGAGTCCATTGATGCAAGCTTACGTGGATGAAGTGAGAAAAATGGAAGAGCGCTTTGACGGTCTACAAATGAAGCACATTCCTCGTGCTGAAAACAGTATTGCTGACGACCTGTCAAAGCGCGCTGCCCTCAAGTTGCCTGTGGAACCAGGAACTTTTGTGCTCCATTTGACTCAACCATCTGTGGCGCCATCAATGCAACAAGAAAAGAGAAGAAAGTTAAATTTTGGACAGTACTTTCCGGCAGAGCTCCCTGGAGCCACCGGCAAGGAACTTGCCGGGATCAGCGACAAGCCTGCCGGGGAACGACAGGCTCCGGCAGAACCTCACGCTTTCGCTGTCGAGACAAATGTTCCCCTGGTGGAAGAGATGCCTTTAGTCCTAGCTGTCGAGCCCCAGGCTCCAGCATGGCCGCAGCACATTGTCCATTTTCTTCAGACAGGAGAACTCCCTAAAGAACAGGAAGAAGGGGAAAAAGTAGCCCGTCGGTCTATTATGTACAAGTTCGTCGATGACGTCCTGTACAGAAAGAGACCAAACGGTGTGAAATTGAAGTGCATTCCTCGGGAGAATGGACTAGAGCTGTTGGCGGAGATACATGGAGGCATATGTGGCTCTCACATAGGATCAAGAGCACTTGTCGGGAAAGCATTCCGGCAAGGTTTCTTCTGGCACACCGCTCTCTAGGATGCAACTGCACTAGTAACCAAGTGTGAAGCGTGCCAGCTTCATTCGAAGAAATCACATCAGCCAGCTCAAGCTCTTCAGACGATACCTCTCTCCTGGCCATTTTCGGTCTGGGGGCTCGACATACTGGGCCCTTTCCCCCGTGCTACCGGGGGCTTTGAGTACTTGTACGTCGCAATCGACAAGTTCACAAAGTGGCCAGAGGTGGAAGCAGTGAGGAAGGTAACAGCATAATCAGCCGTCAAGTTCTTTAAAGGAATTGTTTGCCGGTTCGGTGTACCCAACAGGATCATCACTGACAACAGCACGCAATTCACAAGTCGCACCTTCATGCAGTACGTCCAAGACCTTGGCGGCAAAATTTGTTTTGCCTCTGTTGCTCACCCGAGAAGCAACGGCCAAGCGGAGAGGGCTAATGCTGAAGTGCTGCGTGGTCTCAGGACCGGAACCTTTGACAGGCTGAAGAAGTGCGGAAGATGCTGGATTGATGAGTTGCCGGCGGTTCTTTGGTCGATCAGAATGACACCAAATCGAGCCACCGGCCAGACACCCTTCGCTCTGGTCTACGGAGTGGAAGCAGTTCTCCCCACGGAACTCATATACGGATCACCTCGAGTGCTCACTTATGATGAGCTTGAGCAAGAGCAACTGCGGCAAGATGACGCTGTGCTCCTTGAGGAGAATCGTCTTCAGGCTGCTGTGCGAGCTGCATGCTACCAGCAAGCTTTGCGCCGCTACCATAGCCGCAAAGTTCATGCCCGAAGCCTTGAGGAAGGCGACCTTGTTCTTCGACGGATTCAGCCCGCCAAGAATTCAAACAAGTTGACTCCGAAGTGGGAAGGCCCTTATCGGGTAGTACGAGTCACCAGGCCCGGCGCTGTCCGCCTGGAGACCGAAGATGGTGTTCCAGTGAGCAACTCCTGGAATATCGAACATCTTCGTAAGTTCTACCCATAAGGCGCGGTTGCCGGGGGCCCCCGGCAACCCCCTTTTTTGTACAAGTCTTGCCGGCAAGGCATGTAATCCTTTGTACAAAGCCAGGCACAGACCCTGAGCCCAGATGAATAAGTTTAAGTGTTGTGCATTTCCTTATCGATTTTCATGTTCATATATATATATATGCATGCTTATCTAAGATGTTGTATGACACTTGTTCCCGGTAAGTTCTAACGAACCGCCAAGGTTCCATATCTTTATTTTCTCTTCTTTCTTTTTCTCAAGAGACAGAAGGATTCCTCACGTGCACGTTTGCCAGGGGGGAAGGAAGATATGGCTACCGGTCGGCGACGTCCAAAATTGACACCTTACCGGAGGAAGAATAGCGACAGAAAGCTAAGTTCTAAAACTTAAAGCAAGTTTCTTTTATTACAAAGTTATTTTCCTTAGACGATTTCGACTTTTGTATGGAAAACCTGCACGCAAAGGAACCCTTGTCGTAATCGGTTGCGCCCTTATTTTGTTTCGAGTCCGCTCAACAATTTAAGTGGCTGCTCTAAGAATGCTAAGGTGCCTTGCCGGCCGCTGCACCTCCAGCAGGCTGCTGAAGTCCCGCACCCAGCGCTCGCGGCAGGTTGCGCGCCGGCAAGTTTTCAATAAGCGTAGGGTATACTCCGTACATAAAGGAATCAGACAAGGGAAATAGCATGCATATACCTGAACATACACAAGTTATATTACATCAATAAGTTGCCGCAGTTCTAACATAAGACTTGATTGTCTTTTGGCATGGAATGGTAGCGACAAGGGAAAATGAGGCAGCTAATCCCTGCGTCGGCCCTCGATCCTCTTGATTGAATCCACCTTCTCGAGGATGGGCGCGACAAGCTCCTCAAGTGCCTTGAGATCTGCATCCTTCGGCAGGTGGTCGAGCACGTTGGTGAGATCAATGCCAGGGTTATTATATACCACCTTGACGAGTACCTTCGGAGGACGGCCCGGCAAAGTTTGCGGGATTCATTGGCCAGTTGGGTCGCTCAGTTGGACTACAGCAGCTTCAAAGCATCAATGATGCTTTCGAAGAACATGGTCAACCTGGCACTCAGTCCTTTCTTTGGTGGAATACCTGAAGTTTTGCAGGCCATCCTGCCCCATGGTTGACAACTGTGCAGTGCGCCTCTCCGTGGCGTCAACAAGGCGATCAGTCCAGATTTTCACCCCCTTTTCATAATCAATTTGGGCGGCGGCAGCGCTCTTAAGCAAGTTCCTTTCTTCCTGAAGATCTCTGCTTAGGGCCTTCTCGCGGGTCCTGCCGTCCTTGAGGGATTTCTCCAGTGTGGTCAGATTTAGCTTCAGATCGGCAATGGCATCATTGGCTGAAGTGAGCTGCTTGGTCTTGTCGGACATGGCAACTTGCATCTCCGCCAGGCTGTGGAGAGTTTTCTCCCTGTCTCCTTTGAGCGTCGAGAGCTCCTTGCCGTGTTCTTCGAGATCCACCTCTAGCTTCTTCACTTTGTCGCTCAGCTCATTCTTGGCGGCCTCTGCAGTTTCGGCAGCGTCGACGGCGTCCTTGAGCTTGCCGGCGTGATCTACAGTTAGAGCTTCGAGCGCCTCCCTGTGCTTCTGCTCCAGCTCCTGGATCCGCTGCGCGACAAGCTTGTCGATTTCCTCATCTTTGCCGCGAAGTTTGGCGGCGAGCGCCTCCTCACGCGTGACAAGATCCTCCTCGTGAGCGTCAAGCGCAATGCGATGCTCCGTCAGGAGGGCATCTTCGGCGGCAGTTCTTTGTGCAGCTTCTTCCTGTGCTTTCTCCAGGTCAGATCGTTTCAAGAGGATTTCTGTCCAGTTTTGGCTCACTTGTTCCTGGCTGGCAGTCAACTCTTGAAGGGCCTCGGCGTACCAGATTTGCATTTGCTCGACGCGCTTCTGAAAATCTGCTTCGGCTGCCTCGACAACTGCCATTCTGGAATCTGCTTTCTCTTTCCGAGCACGGTGGAGTGCTTGGAGCTTGCGGAAATTTTCGCTCATGGCCTGGATGAGCTGATCCTCTTCAGATTTGCCACTGCTGGCGCTTGGATCATCAACAATCTCGAGCCTGGCAGTGGTGATGATTTCTTCATCAAAGACTTCCCCTCTGGTCGACGTTTCAATGTTTGCCGTGCCCGGCAAGTTGATGAATAAGTTGTCGCCGACCTTGAGATATCTGCTTGATGAGGGGGCTTCGGACATCGATGGTTGATCCTCGACGTTCGTCTCGCCGGTGGCTGGGGGCTCTGTGGCTGATATAGCGCCTGGCGCTCCTGCGGCAGGAATGTCGTCAGTTTGGTCATCGGTCTCCTCGCTGGCCCTCTCGGCAGGTTCCCTGGCGGTTTCCTCAGCAACAGTTTCGCCGACCTCAACAGTGGCATCTTTGGCGGCTTCGCTAGCGGTGATCATGTCTGCTTCTGCGGCAGCGTCCCTGGCGGTCTCCTCGATGACGACGTCGACGTCCATGTGTTCTATCACAGGGAACTCTGGAGGACGAAGGAAGGAAACAAAATAAAATCAAGATTGAAGTCCAAGAAGACAGAAAGGAATAAAGATAAAGAAAAGGAAAACAAGCGCTCCAAGGCAAGTAGTTACCTGCATCAGGGTGTTGAGAGGTGGCCTCGCCCCTCCCGGCAACATTGGTTGCCGGGGAAATGTTGCTGGTATCCATGTATACCGGCTCTTCCTCAACCAGGATAGTCTCGTCAACGGTAACTCTTGCCGGGGATGCGCTTGTGGGCGGTGCGGTTGACGGAGGTGGCACGACGGGGATGGTTTCCATTTCTCCCTGTTGTTGTTCTTCTCCTGCAAGCCCGAAGATATCAGCGGCAAGGATGAAAACTTCAGCGCCCGTCAGCAGAAAACAAGTGGAGAGCTCACGCTAGGGGCTGTGCTGGGGGCTGCGTTGAGGGCTGAGCTCCGGGCTGACGACGACAATTTCTGACGCACTTGTAGAGCCAGCCGGGGGCTCGTCGCCCATGGAAGTCCTCGACCTCTTCGCCGCCCTTTCCGCCAAAGTTTCTGCATCCCTGCGGAGACAAGACAAAGCAAGATTATGAGATTACTCCAAAAAAATTGGAAGATAGAGGCTGTGGCAGGATACTTACTCTTCTTCTTCTCGCTCTGGGCTAAAGCCGGAGATGTCGAAATCGACCTCCGGTGCAGTGTCCGTGCGAAGGGGCGGAGGAGGGGTCCTGGGTTGCTTGGCTGTGGCAGGCGCAGAGGGTTGGCGTGATTCCGCCACCTCAGCCTTCGGTGCGGTTGTGTGGGACACTCCTGTCGCTTCAGTAGTTGTCGCAGGCGCGGGCCTCGCACGCCGCGCAGGTTGCTGACAAACCCCTTGTCACGGCGCAGCCTTGCCGGCCGCCCTCTTGCCGGGAACTTCACTGCTCGAAGAAGGTTGGCTTGCCGGGATGCCAGAAGCAGCTTTTCGAAGGATGCGCTTGGCTTTCTTCGGAGCTGGGGGCTCCTCCTGTGGCTCTTCTTCGGCTACGTCCTCGTCGGACAAGCCCTCAGTGGCCGCACTGCTCTGTTCCCCGGCAAGACTTTCTTCCACCACAACCTCTGCGTCACTAGTTTCCCATTCCGTGAAACTGATGCTGCCGGCCTCCGCAGCAAGATTCGCTTCCTCCACCCTAGAGGCAATATACGCCACTTCTTCGTCGGTGGTGGCGCGAATGAGGCCCGTCTCTTCTCGGATGGCTTTCTCTGACAAGTTGTCGAAGAACTTTTGTGCTTCCTCCTCGGTTGGCTCGGCCCAAGTCGCGTCAAGACCGTGGGCGTTGAATATTGGCATGAAGGCAATGATCGACCCCAGCGCGGAGCTGTTGCACAAAGGAACAATTCTTGCCGGCAACCGATATTTGTCATCACGCTGGAAAAGCTTGTGGTGAAGAGCGCCGAGCTGCATGGTCGTCAGATTGTTGTTCAATCCCGGGCGCAACCTCATGATATCTGTCGTGTTCCGGTACTCCCAGGCCGGTCTTCCTCTGTTCTGTAGGGGGGCGATGCGGCGGTGGAGGAAATCAAAGCCGATCATCTCCATTGTGAGCCCGGCAGCTTTCAAGCGAAGGATTCTGGTGGTGGCGATTGTGAGCCTCTCGTCCTCCGCGACGAGATTGCTCCAGTCGCTGCTGCGGACCACCTTCTGCTGTCGGGGCGAACAGAACAGATGAGGATCTTCTTCCTTGATCCAGCACCACTCAGACCGCCATTCGTCCCACTTCTCGCGTTGAACTCCATCCGGGTATATCTCCTTATTCCAAGCCCGTGGAATCCAGGCGATGGAACCGGAAAGGGCCTCTCCCTTTTTAATGCGAGGAATAAAATAATGGCGGAAAAGGGCGGTGTTGGGAACTACTCCGACAAAATTTTCACAAAGATGAGCAAAGATGGACATGCACATTATGGCATTCGGCGTGAAATCAAGAAGGCGGAAGCCGTATGTGTACATAATATCGTTGAAGAAATCAGAGAATGGAGGACAGAGTCCGCAATAGAAGTAAGCGGTGAAGAAACGATATCTGTCAGGGGCACTCTTGGAACAAGAACCTGGAATCACGCTCGCTGTGGGATGAGCTTGTGTCCCCTTCGCCCACATACACTGGTATCGATTCTTCAAATCCCTTGCATCGAGCGTCGGAGCGAAGACGACGAACTTGTTTCGCATCTTCACCAGCTCGCTCTCCGGGACATCGGCCTTCGTCTCCTTGCTCTTGCCTTTGGCCTTGCTAGCCTTGGGCGGCATGGCGACTGCGAGGGCGGAGGCTGAGGATTGAGCGGAAGCAAAAGCGAAGGGCAGATGGGGAGAAGTCTGGCTCTGAGCTCGGAAGGGGAAGATAATGGCGGAATCCAGATTGAGAAGGAGAAGGGGGTAAATAGGCTGCGCCTCTGCGGTTTCCCTTTTTATGGGGAAGGGGCGAGGCCGCTCCATTTACTCCCCAATGACAATACGCCTCTGCAGCCACGCTGCAGTTGCATCCTTTCAGCGCACGCTTCCCACATCGCGCATTCAGCGCGCGTAGTGGGGGGCACAGTAAGCGGGATATTTACGAGCAGTTAATTCCCTACCACGTGTGCCCGTGCACTGTTTGGGCCTAGCCCAACAACGCCTCGCACTCGTGTGTGGCCTAGGCCCGGGGGCTCCTGTCGGTGTACTAAGTATTGGGCCATTAGTACCCTGTACTTGTGCACGGGCAGTCGTAGCCATGCTCGGAGCAAGGCTTATCGGGAAACAATTCGAGGTTGACTCAGGCTATCAAAGAAATACTTAAGTCAAAGATTTGAGGATCAGCAGATAAGAAGAGCTAGAATCCGAAAGCCATCTTCCCCGGCAAGATCTTGCCGGGGTGGCCTGCGAAGCCCGGCAAGATTTCACACCCGGCAAGATTTCACGCCCGGCAAGATTCGGCGCCCGGCAAGGTTCGGCGCCCGGCAAGATTCTGCTGCTGTGCCACTGCTCTGGCACAGCAACAGGCCTGACATTCTGGGTCCTTCTCTAGATGCGTGGCAACGCGCCAGTGGAGGAGAGCTTAAGCGGTGCTGATGGGATGCCCCTTTTTCCATCCCCAAGAAAGTGAGAACACCTAAACGGACACCTCACGGTGCATTAAATGTGTTCGTCCTAATCCGTCAGTGGTTAGGTATGATAACCCTATAGCTACTTTACACCTCAATGTATATACATTTTGCCACTGTGGTGACCCCTTTGAGCGTATAAAAGGAGGCCCAAGGCAACTGCTACAGGGGAGGAGGATCTTCTGGCCCATTCTGCATGCGTAGCTGCTCTTTGAACATACTGTTCATTGCAAGCGCTCCTGGAGCTTGGGTTCAAGAACATTCATAATAAACAAAGGCAGGAGTAGGGTTTTACGCTGA
The DNA here is from genome assembly GCA_011799875.1 of Thinopyrum elongatum. Taxonomy (NCBI): domain Eukaryota; kingdom Viridiplantae; phylum Streptophyta; class Magnoliopsida; order Poales; family Poaceae; genus Thinopyrum; species Thinopyrum elongatum. Next base: position 487,248,645 of record CM022298.1, on the reverse strand, counting down.
TCAGCGGCCCGAACCTGGGTAAAATCGCCTTGCGTCGATTGTTGGTTCTGCTCTTTGTGCATACCTCTCTCCCTGCCGAATCGTAAAGGGGTCCCTTGAGATCCCATAGGTGTCGCACGCCGACACCTTTCTCTTTATATAGAAGACTTGATTTGAATAAGATCACACCTACTGAAATATCTTTGCAAAAGGCTGATAAATCTACTGCTATATCTATTGGAATTTGTGAGGATATGCCTATTGTAGTTGCCAACGTTACTATCTTAACAGACTTTGTTATACTTGATATGCCCGAGGATGACAACATGTCGATTATCCTTGGTGGACCCTTTTTGAATACTGCAGGGGATGTTATTGATTGCAACAAAAGCAAGGTCACTTTTCATATCAATGGTAATGAGCATATGGTACAGTTTCCGAAGAAACAATTCCAAGTGAATGGTATCAATTGTATTGAAAAGGTTTCGACAATTATTATTGGAGGTTCTCAATTCCCTCTTCCTTCAGTCAAAAAGAAATATGAAACTCTTATTATTGGAGAGATGCATATCCCCGTTGAGGTAACTTGGTGTTATACGAAGATTCTTTGGTTTCATGTCATTCGAAAATGGTTTGTTAATAAGACTTGATCAACCTTATTAATGGATTATTTTTTAGGGGCATGTGGTCGATGAATATAGTAAGCACAACCTACTGTACCTACTATTTGTTCTCTGTTATTTAAAGTTAATAAAGTAGAAATGCCATGATTATCTTGTTTTTTTATTTTTCATGCAATAAAAAATGACCCAAAAATAGAAGTTCTCAGAATGCTCTGAAAATTTAGTATGATTCTTTGTAGAATATTTTAGGATTTTTGGCACTGAACACACCCCAGGGGGGGTGCACCAGGGTGCCACAAGCCTAGGGGGCGCGGCCACCCCCTAGGGTGCACCTACTGGGCTTGTGGGTCCCACAAGGACCCACTCACTTATTCCAACAGTCCACCACCTTCTCCTTCCTCCAGAAAAAATCCCTAGCTTGTTTAAACCCGTGTTCTTGCTCCTTTTCCTGCAATTTTTGATCTCCTTGCTCGGAACTCTATTTCCAAAACTGTTCTGGGAGATTACTCATCGGTATGTGACTCCTCCAATGGTCCAATTATTATTTTTCTAGTGCTTTATATATTGAAATTCTTTGTTGCTGTGGTGACCATGTTCTTGAGCTTCCATGTTGAATTTATATGGCCCAAAGTAGTTTTGATGCATGATATAGCCTCTAGACACTTAAAGGAGTAGTTGCTGTCAATTTGATTAAGTTTCATTCACCTTTATTTTGAGTCACTAAAAATTTCAGAAATTTTCAGAAAAAGAAAATGCTCAAGTGGAGGTTGAGAGGATCTTCGAGCCAAAGTCCAAAGGAGGCGCCGAAGCCCAAATACCATCTTCCTCGCGCAGATGAGGTGCGGCCGTGTGAATAGCCGTGAACCACGTTCTTGAGGGATGCGGGAATTCTCGACGACTTTTATCATTTGGTGAACAACGCCGGTATCATCCCCTTCCTCAAAGATAAGTGTGATCAGTACCTCCTCCTCACAAATACTTTCGTACAAAGTTTTCGCTTTCACTCTAGAACAGAGCCACCCACTGTTACATTGAACTTATATGATATTCCTAGGGAGATGACACTTGATGAGTTTTGTGAGGCTTGCTTAATTCCATCTGAAGGAAGCCCTATAGAGCCATATCCTTGTGATGTTGCGGATTTTATATTTGAAGTTACTGTGGGGGAGACGATTGGAGTTTCTGAGACTAGAGTTGCTAGTTTACATTCTTCCCGTTTTGCACTACTATTCATTATTTGCCGGGCGGTGTTTGACTGGACGCTGGGAGAGTGGATCACTCAGCTCGCCAGACCTTGCTATTTTGCGCCATGCTCTTCATCGTGATAGAATTTTTACTTTGGGTGCTATGATTGCTCGACGGTTACACACTAACCACTCGAAGGGAGTCATTTATGGTGGCATTTATGCTTCTCGCCTTGCTAGACATTTTTGAGATTCCTATTAGGCACGATGAGGTTGAGGAGAATCTTTTACCTGTTAGACACCTTGATTATGCTAGCATGGCTGGACAAGATTTTATTAACAGTGGCATGCCGCGATTTCGGTATAACTTGGTTTTCAGTCAGGGCACTCATGAGACTATCACCCTACCTGCACCTTCTTTGTTCAATCTTTCTCTAGGTAGGTACGCTATTATGCCAGATGACATTTACGCTTATTGGGGCTTGGCACTGCCCCAAGTGGACGAGCCAGAGCCAGCGTCTGAGCCTGAGCCAGCCGTAGAGTCTATTTACTAGTGGGATCCGCAGGTTCCTGTCTACCAGTGGGACCCGCAGGAACCCCAACACTATCCTGGAGGCAGATACTTCGACCCGTGGTCGTAGACCAACTTAGGCCAAAAGCCTAAGCTTGGGGGAATATGTATTTCTTACTAACATTACATTGATGTTCACACATTTCATTCCAATTGTCGGTGTTCATCCTTTTTCATTGTATATCCATGTTAGTTTTATTTTCCGCTTCCTTCTTGTGTGTTTGAAATTTTTTGAAAATCCAAAAATATTTCTTGCTTCTTTTCATTTTTTTCTTTCTTGTTTAGTAATACGTAGTAGTAAAAGAAAACCCAAAAAGATTTCTCATTCTTCGTTTGTTAGGAGCTTTCCTGTGTAAATAGTTTTTCTCATTTTTCTCCTTTGTTAATTTGCTTCCTTCAGAAAAAAACAAAAACTCCAAAAATATTCCAGTGTGTTTCTCTGAAATTCTTTCCTTTTCTTTGAGTTGTCGTAAGGAGAAGACCACGATGAAATTTTTGAGTGGTTCTCATATGCATTATTATTGATCTAACAAAGAGCCCATTTTACCTTGTCTTCTCCTCTGAATAAAATGTTTGCAAATTCCAGCTTAGTCCACGGCACAGTTGCACTATTATTATTTTCATATCATTCGGTCGTGCAAATGAAAGGCAATGATGACGATGATTTGATGAAGTGATTGAGGTGAAGAAAAGCTGGTATGAACTCCTCTTGTTTTGGTTTATGTAAATATGTTTACCTCATCGTTCTTGATTCAGATTATTATGAGTAAGCATGTTTGTGATGACAATTAGAGATTATAGTTGCTCATGCCATGCTTAAATAGCTAGGAGTGGATAATGATTTATCTTGAGTGTCAACATGCATTAAAATGGGTATGATATAGTATGATAGTATGGTATCTCCCTCTGAATGATTCAAGTGGCCTGACTTGGCACATGTTCACGCATGTAGTTGATTCAAAACAAACATAGCCTCCACGATATTTATGTTCATGGTGTTTGATATCCTACTCATGCTCGTATTCAATGTTAATTATTCTCAATGCATGTTTACGACCTTTTTCGCTCTGCGGTTGGTCGCTTCTCAATCTATTTCCTAGTGGTTGGTGTGGACCGCCATCTATGGGGCCATCAAGCCCCTTGTGGTTCGGCTAGGGAGATGCATGAAATGCAAAGAGCAAAACCAACAGAAGGTGCAGGGATATTTACCCAGGTTCGGGCCACCGAGAGGTGTAAAACCCTACTCCTGCTTCTATATTGGGTGTATATGTGGGAACACAAGTACAAGAAGCACTTCCCTAATAAGGTGCAAGAGGAGAGCAGCTACGCGTGTAGTTGTGCTAAGGATCGATCCTTGTAAATGTTTCCCTGGCCCTCCTTTTATAGCTAAAGGGGATACCACAGTGGCAAAATAGTAAGTACATGTTGATTAGATAGTAAACAGTGCTATCATACCTAACTCTGCCGGACTAGGACAAAAGCATTAAATGCTCTGTTAGGTGTCATAAGGAGGGAGAACCCCGGCAAGGTTGTTGCACCACTTGTTCAGCCGCCTCCTGTAATCTTGACACGCCCACAGGACGGGTGTCATTAAAGGTAAACCTCCTTCCAGCATGCTGTCACGTGCTTGAGAAATCCCACATAACCACATGTGGGCTCGACACCTCATTGATTAGTGACTAGCTGCCCAATAAGGTGGAGCACTGGTGGCTAGCAAGAGCTTGTCGGCCTCGGAGCTTCTCAAGCCTTCGCCCTTGCCGGCTCGGCCTTGCCGGCAAAGGTTGCTTTTGGTACTGATCTTGATGCTCTGTCTTGCTCTTCTCCCTAGTTAGGATTTAACAATGGGGTCTTGAATCTTGGTCTTCTTGATGCACTCCTTGATTCCTCAAATAGCGGCTTTCTTGGCTTGAGAATCTTATTCATGGCTTATCAATCTTGTCTTGAGTTTTGGTCTTGGCAACCTTCGGCAATCCTTAGTTGGCAGGGAAGCTGCTACTTGTCTGTGCATAGGTCAGGGCATAAATACCCATGTTTTATACACCGACAGGAGCCCCCGGGCCTAGGCCATACGCGCTTCCAAGCATCATTGGGCTATGCCCAATCAAGGCACAGACGTGCGGCAAAGACTAACGCAAAATCTTGCCTTGATGATATCTGTCTTCTGAGATCTTCTTTGCTTCTTAATTAATCGGGACTTGTGTCAGCCCCCGGCCGTCCTCCGGCAATCTTGTCGCTTAGGCGGGCATCTACTGCTTGTGTTAGAAACCATGGGTGAGCGCGCACGCGGGTTGCCACTGGGCTCGGCCTAGACAGGCCTACGATCACGCGTGGCTAAGGATAACTGCCATTTTTGTCATCACTTCTTCCTTTACTGCAACTCCCCATGACGCGTGTTGTGCGCAGAACATGGGATTGGCGAAGAGAGGCGGTCGTGGGAGTAGTGCTCCGAGCAGGGGAGTCAGGGCGCTGGATTGGCAAGACTGGGCGGTTGCTGGAGTAATGCGCCGGCCAGAAATGCAGGGCGCGGAATTGGTGGAACGGGGCGGTTTCCCTAAGGTGATGAAGAGCCAGCTCCCGCGCCTCCCCCTATAAAGAGGGGTCTGCGGAGGGCGATGCTCATCCACTCCTCCTCATTCCAATCTCCTAGTATCTGTTGTATTCTTCTTCTCTCACCTCTCGCATCTGCCACTGTCATGGCAAGGGGGAAAGGTCGAGCTCGTGCTTCTGCTGCAGCCACGAGAGCTTCTTCTCGGCACCATGCCTCCGCCTCTGCCACAGCTGCAGAAACTGGATCCAGTGCTCGAGGAGGGGATGTAGCCCGAGGTCGTGGAAGACGCGACGCTCGGGGTCGGAGTGGTCACAGTGGAGCACTTGTTGTTTCACCCCCAGCCGTTCCACCTCCAGCAGAGGGCCATACTGAGGATACGACGCTCGAGTTCATCATGGAGTTGCACAACCGACCGCGAGGCCAGCTGTGGCTCTCTCGTCCTTTTGCTAGGGTGATGGAGGTTGAACATCTGCGCGGCTTGTGGCTGCGCGTGGACGGTTGCTGCAACGGCCCTGTCTGCGTGACCGTCGAGTTCTCCGTCAATGGCATCATGTATTTCACACGCGGGTGGAAGTCCTTCATCCGTGCCCGTTATCTAGGGCAGGGGCATCTTCTCCAATTCAAGCTAGTTGAATCCTACACGGTAGCTGTGAAGTTCTTCAGGGCTTCAGGGGCTCGCATGGAGTGATGCGCGAAGAGCTCGAGCAGTAGCGACACCGCTTCCTCCAGCGAAAGCGACGAGGAGTACGACGATAATGATGACGATGACGGTGGGTCCCCAAGTGTCAAGATGGAGGACGACGGCTCTGACTCCTGCTGAGCACCGGCAGCACCATCATCTGGCTTGTCGGGAGCGAGCCGGGCCTCACCTAGGCACCCCTTTTACCCTGCATTGCACTTGATGTAAACCCTGGGAAAAGGGCTAAGAAAATGTTATCAAGAATTACTCAATAAGTATCTACTATTTATTATGCTTAGATGAAGGTGTGTCATTTCCCTTGTTTGTTTTTGTCCATGTATGGTCTCGCACCCTTACCCTACGCGATTTGGAAACTTGTCGGTGCGCACACTTGCCGCGAGTGCTTTGAGGAACTGGTCCTTAGCAACGTGCTGGAAGTGCCGCCACCGGCAAGACAACTTGCCGATCTCAGCGGAGCTGCAAAAACTTTGCCGAGCGGACTCGAGGCAAAATCAGAGTGCGAATAAACACAACAAGATTCCTTCGCGTGCAGGTTTCTCATACAAACACAATCGTGAAAGGGGCACCGCAAATGTGACAAAGAAATTTTTAGTTGAATTTTTTTCAACTTAGCTTTCTTTGTTGTACTTCTTGTCATATGAAATGAACGCCGACGCCATTTATGTGGTATTCCCTTTGTCACTCCCCCCGGGAAACTTGCACGTGAGGAGTTCTTCTGTCTCTTAAGAAAAAGAAATAAGAGAAAAGAGTGGTTTGGAAACCTTGGCGGTTCGTGAGCAGTTTCATACAAGCCAAAATGTAATCACAATGTTACATGTATTGATACATAAGTAAATATGCACAAAAGGTTGTGAAACACTTAGCTTTATTCACATATGCACAGGGTCTGCACCTGGCTTTGTACAAAGGGTTACAAGTCTTGAAGACAAAGCTTGTACAAAAGGGGTTGTCGGGGACAAGGCCCGACAACTACGCCTTATGGGTAGAACTTGCGAAGATGCTCGATATTCCACGAGTTCTGCACTCGGATGCCATCTTCGGTCTCCAGACGGACTACACCAGGTCTGGTGACTTGTACTACCCGATAAGGGCCCTCCCACTTTGGCGTCAACTTGTTTGATCTCTTGGCGGATTGGACGCGCCGAAAAACAAGGTCGCCTTCCTCAAAGCTTCGGGCATGCACTTTGCGGCTATGGTAACGGCGCAAAGCTTGCTGTTAGCGTGCAGCTCGCATAGCCACCCGAAGACGATCTTCCTCAAGGAGCATTGCATCATCTAGCCGCAACTACTCTTGCTCTACCTCGTCATAGGCGAGCACTCGAGGTGAGCCGTATGTGAGTTCCGTGGGGAGCACCGCTTCTGCACCATAGACTAGGGAGAAGGGCGTAGTAGCTCGATTTGGTGTCATCCTGAGTGACCAAAGAACCGCCGATAGCTCATGAATCCAGCGTCTTCCACACTTGTGCAGCCTGTCAAAGGTTCTTGTCTTGAGGCCACGCAACACTTTAGCATTTGTTCGTTCAGCTTGCCCATTGCTTCTAGGATGAGCAACGAAGGCGAAACAAACCTTGCTCCCGAGGCTTTGGATATACTGCATGAAGGTGCGGCTCGTGAACTGCGTGCCGTTGTCGGTGATGATCCTGTTAGGAACCCCAAAATGACAAACTAGTCCTTTGAAGAACTTGATGGCTGACTGTGCTATCACCTTCCTCACTGGCTCCACTTCAGGCCACCTCATGAACTTGTCAGTGGCAACGTACAAGAACTCAAAGCCCTCGGTAGCACAGGGGAAGGGGCCCAAGATATCGAGCCCCCAGAACAAAAAAGGCCAGGAGAGAGGAACCGCCTAAAGAGCTTGTGCTGGTTGATGTATATTCTTTGAATGGAACTGGCATGCTTCACACCTGGTTACTAGCTCAGTTGCATCCTGGAGAGCAGTGGGCCAATAAAAACCTTGCCGAAAAAATTTGCCGCAAGGGCTCTTGACCCTACATGAGAGCCACATATGTCTCCGTGTATTTCCGCCAACAACCACAGTCCATCTTCCTAGCAAATGCACTTTAATTTCATGCCGTTTGGTCTTTTTCTGTGCAAAATGTTATCCACAAACTGATACATACTCGATTTACGGGCTACTTTCTTAGCTTGTTCTTGCTCATCGGGAAGCTCTCATGTTTGAAGAAATTGGACTATGTGTTGCGCCCGTGCTGGAGCTTGTGGCTCGACAACAAGGACTAAAGGCATCTCTTCGGCTATGGGAGCACTTGTCTCAGCGACGGGGCCCTGAGGCCCCACGCCAAGCTGCTGCTTACCAACAGTTGTATTGTTACCCCTGGCAACATTCCTGCTGGCGGCTTCTAGAAACTCTGTCAAGAAATATTTGCCGGTATTCAACTTTCTTCTTTTATGGCCTGCATTGACGGAGTGACTGATGGCTGATTCAAATGGAGTACAAAAGTCCCTGGTTCCACAGGTAGCTTTTGAGCAGCACACTTTGACAGATGATTAGCAATGTTGTTCTCTGCACGGGTGATATGCTCTGTTTGCAATTCGTCAAAGTGTTCCTCCAATTTCCTCACTTCTTCCACGTATGCTTCCATCAAAGGGCTTTGGTAGTCTTTATTTATTTGCTTCACAACAAGCTGCGAATCTCCACGAATGATCAACTTTCTGATTCCTAACTCCATTGCAATTCTGAGGCCGGCAAGGAGCCCTTCATATTCTGCAGTGTTGTTGGTAGCTTTCTCCCTGGGAAAGTGCATTTGAACCACATACTTGAGGTGTTCTCCGGTGGGTGCGACAAGCAGCACTCCAGCACAGGCGCCTTGCAGCGAGGAGGCACCATCAAAGTACATGATCCATTCTTTCTCAGTCTCTTTGCTGGGGAGAGCCGATTCCTGAATTTCTTCATCTTGCGTTGGCATCCACTCTGCGATGACCAAGGCTCCGCTCTGAATAGCCGAAGTGCTCTCAAACTTGAGTGCAGAACTTGATAACTCCAACGCCCACTCTACTATTCTACCAATTGCTTCTGGATTCCTCGGAATACACAACAACGGGAAGTGAGTGACGACGTTAATCTCGTGTGGTTGGAAGTAGTGGCGCAACTTTCTCGAGGCCAGGAGGAGGCCGAAAAGCAGCTTCTGCACACCAGAGTACCTTGACCTAGCCCCCTGTCGAAGAGAACTAACAAAGTATACTGGTCGCTACACCACCTTCTTCTTCGGTACCATCTGTTGATTGGTTTCATTTGCTTGTGTTGTTTTCATCTCGCCCGCATTGGTTCTTGCCAGATAGGATTCTGGTTCGTCGTGGGATGGGCTTGCCGTCGTTGCTTCTTCGTTATCAGCTTCCCTCTGTGCCACTAGTGTGCACTGACCACTTGGTTTGTCGCTGCTAGATATAGCAACAACGGCTCCTGTGGCCTAGGTGCAACTAACGTTGGCGTAGAGGACAGGTACTTTTTTAGATCCTGCAGTGTAGGCTCCGCTTGCGGAGTCCATTTTACTGAAACTGCCTTTTTTAATATCTTTAAAAATGGCAGGGCGCGCTCGGTGGATCTTGAAATGAACCTACTCAAAGCAGCAACACAGCCGGCAAGGCGTCGCACATCCTTGACGGTTTTAGGCGCTTGAATCTGCTCAATAGCTTTGATCTTGTCGGGATTTGCTTCTATTCCACGATGAGACACAAAGAACCCGAGGAGTTTGCCGGATGGAACACCAAATACACACTTCTCAGGGTTGAGCTTCATGTTGATTTTGCTCAAGTTTGCAAATGTTTCTTCCAAGTCTTGAATGAGGGTTGATTTGTCCTTGGTCTTGACCACTATATCATCCATATAAGCCTCCACATTCCTGTGTAGTTGCGGTTCAAAACCAATCTGGACTGCTCTTGCAAATGTTGAACCAGCACTCTTCAGTCCGAAAGGCATACGCACAAAGCAGTATATGCCACATGGAGTAATGAATGCGATTTTCTCTTCATCTTCCTTGGCCATGAATATCTGATGGTATCCAGAATATGCATCAAGGAATGAGAGTAAATCACAGCCAGCAGTGGAGTCTACAATTTGATCAATGTGCGGCAAGGAGAAAGAATCCTTTGGGCATGCTTTATTGAGATCAGTGTAGTCAATACAAAGTCTCCACTTCCCATTTGCCTTGCGTACTACAACTGGGTTTGCCAACCAAGTAGGATGTAGCACACCTCTAACCAAACCAGCTGCTTCAAGTTTCTTGATTTCTTCTGTAATGAATTGTTGCCGTTCCAAAGCTTGCTTTCTGACCTTCTGCTTGATGGGTCGAGCATGGGGGTAGACAGCAAGGTGGTGCTCAATTACCTCCCTGAGAACGCCGGGATGTCAGATGGTTGCCATGCAAACACATCGACATTCGCCCGCAGGAAGGCAATGAGCGCGCTTTCCTATTTACTGTTGGTACGTCTCCAACGTATCTATAATTTTTGCTTGTTCCATGCGGTTATATTATCATTCTTGGATGTTTTACAATCATTTATAGCAACTTTATATCATTTTTTGGGACTACCCTATTGACATAGTGCCTAGTGCCAGTTGCTATTTTTTGCTTTTTTTTTACTTCGCAGATGCACATGGGGTCTATTCCTACATGAATAGAACTTGTCTACATCATATCATCATTCTTATTGCATTACTCCGTTTGTCCATGAACTTAATACACAAGATGCACGCTGGATAGCGGTCGATGTGTGGAGTAATAGTAGCAGATGCAGGGAGGAGTCGGTCTACTAATCTTGGACGTGATGCCTATATATTGATCATTGCCTTGGATATCGTCATAATTATTCGATCTTCTATCAATTTCCCAACAGTAATTTGTTTACCCACCGTGTGCTATTTTCTTGAGAGAAGCCACTAGTGAAATCTACCGCCCCCGGGTCTATTCTTTATCATATTTGCTTTGAGATCTATTTTTATTCGCTTTTATTTTCAGATCTATTATTCCAAAAACCCAAAAATACCTTGCTGCACTTTTTATTACTTATTTTATGTCGCATTTTATCAAGATCTATTTATCCAATCTACACAATTTGTATCCCGTCAACTTGACAATTTCTGGCACCGTTACCCGTAGAGGGATTGACAACCCCTCATAAGCGTTGGGTTGCAAGTATTTGTTCTTTGTGTGCAGGTACCGTTTACATAGTGTTGTTTGGTTCTCCTACTGGATTGATACCTTGGTTTCATAACTGAGGGAAATACCTACCGTAGTTGTGCTGCATCATCCCTTCCTCTTTGGGGAAATACTGACGTAGTTCAAGGGACATCAAAAGGAATTTTTGGCGCCGTTGCCGGGGAGGATCAAGTCAACATAGTCTCCCGTCAATGTGCCAATTTCTGGCATCATTGCCGGGGAGACATCATCAACATCTATCAGGTTCCTAATCACAAATCCCATCTCCTTGCAATTTACATTATTTGCCATTTGCCTCTTGTCGTGGTATTCTCACGGGGGGGTGCGAGACGACAGATGCCACAGGGTGGCTTAAGGTGAGGGCAAGACTGCCGCTGGAATATCCGAGGACGGGTATGCGAGTAGCACGCGCTAGTTTACCCAGGTTCGGGGCTCTCCAGAGAGATAATACCCCTACTCCTGCATGTCTGTATGTATGTGGCATATCTGCAGTACAAAGTGCTCCTAGAGCTGTATCTGAGGTCAGTGCCATAGGCATCTGACCTCGCATATATGAATGAGTGTGGCATGAGCTCTACTGGCCGAGTGAGTGGCTAGCCATGCATGCATGCGTGAGAGCATGTGAGAATATGATGCTCCCGTGAATGTTTGTCCAGGGAGCCATTCTGGCCGGCCGTGGATGGATGGATGCTACTATATATAGTGTGGCTAGCTTACTATCTAAGCTAAGTGGTGGCATGGGCAAGGCATGGTGGATGTCAAACTTGTCCCCTGGGTCACTTCATAAATAGTGCCCAGGGACAAGTGACACTATACATGATGGCTGGGGTGATGTGTGCATAGTGCTTAGGTACAGCCATCTCGTCGGGGTCGCGTCGGGCTGCAGTTGACCTCGAGCAGCCAGCTGGTTGGCACAGTCGGCACCCGGCGGCCGGCCGGGTGGAGTAGTCGGATGGGGAGCCGGCAGGAGCGGCCGGGCAGTCGGACTGAGGGGCTTTGCTAGCCTCGATGTCTTGAAATATTGTCTCGCCGTCTTCGGGGTACCCGTGGTCAATTACTCCGACAGTAGCCTCCGAGCCTCCGGGCAACTTGGCAAAGTTGGGCGGAGGCTCTTTAGTGGGTGTTGATGTAGAAGATGCTTGATGACGGCCGACTGCAGGCCGCAGCCGGCGTAGCTTGCTTCCGGCGGGGGCGCGCCAGCGCACCCGCTCGGTGTAGCCTCCGAGCCTCCGGGCAACTTGGAAAAGTTGGGCGGAGGCTTTTCGCGGTTGTTGGTGCAGATGATGGCGTCGAGGGTGCCGGGCGCAGACGCGAAGTCCGCCGGCTGGTGCCGTCGGGCGCGGACGCGGGGTCAGTCGACTGAAGCTGTCGGGCGCGGACACGGGGTCCGTCGACTGATGATGTCGGAGCGAACGTGGGGGTCCGCCGACTGACGCTGTTGCTGACAGCTGGCTGCCGGCTGCAGCCGACACGGCTTGCTTCCAGTGGGGGCGCGCTAGCTCGCCCACTGGGTGCAGCCTCCGAGCCTCCGAGTGAGGAGGGGGGTTCCCCACGGAAATGATCATGCAAAAAACAAAGTTAGTCCGCGCAGATATATCAAATGTTTGCTTTTAGCATTGCAAGTTTATGCGGAGGGTGCCGACTCGGTTTCATCCGAGCCCCCTTCTATCTTTTTCATGTCCCCTCCGCTCTTTGGCTTGTGCTCTCGCTAGCCGGACAGCCACTCTGTGGTCTGTGGCTGAGAGTGGGCCGCGGAGTGGAGCATACAGTACTTAGACTCTGGGAGCAGATTTAACTGAGCAGATACTCATAAAGCAAACGGCCGGGTCGCCCGAACCATTTTTTTTCTCCCGAGACGTTTTTCACGTGGGTGGCCTCCAGCGTTCGCTCTTGCTAGCCGGACAGCCGCTCTGCGTTCTGTGACTAAGAGTGAGCCTTTGGTACCGCGCACGCTACTAGGCCGTCTGCGGGAACAAACGTCTCAGGCCAAGCGGCCAGCCTCCGGGCCAACTCTGGCTGGCGCCGGGACGAACAGTGATGCAACTGTAATAAAATGCGGAGAGACAGCCCCCTGAGAATCGCTCGAGGTTATCCATGCTTTCGCGGTGCAAAAAATATGCGGGTGAGGGGCTCACATTGATTTTCGTGTAGGCGAGGCGGAGTTTGCCAAAGACAGCCGGCACGGCTTGGCGCTCGCGGAGCGTGCCGGCGCACCCGCTGGGTGTAGCCCTTGAGCCTCCGGGTGCTCGAGGAGGGTCTAGCTGGTCGGGATTGACCGGCCAGGGGGTGAGCGGGACGCGGCCAAGCCGGCTTGGCACAGCCGGCCAGGCGGCGAGGCGTCTGGCAGCGCCCTTTTTCTTCTTTCTTCTCTTCTGTCGGCTGCTGGCAGCCGGACAAAACTCTTCTCTTGTCTCTTATTTTTTGTTTCTTGCAATCTTCCGTGAGGGCGCGCCAGTGCACCCACTGGGTGTAGCCCCCGAGATTCGGGCCGACTGCTGAGCAGTCAGGCCGGATCTCCCGGCAACTACTTTGTCTTCTTCCTCGTGTGGGCGCGTCAGCGCACCCGCTGGGTGTAGCCCCCGAGATTCGGGCCGACTGCTGAGCAGTTGGGCCGGATCTCCTGGCAACTACTTCGTCTTCTTTGTTGAAGTTGATGCTTTTTTCTTCTTCTTTTTGTCCGGCAGGGCAGTTGGCCGTATGGAAACGAGCAGCCGGCGCGCATTTATCTCCCCCCTTTTTTTTACAAGGCCAGCCAGCCTTTGACTTTTTTCTTTCCTTTACCAGCCGGCAGGGGCTGAGCAGCCGGCCCATTTTTCCTCCAGCCGGCCGCACTCTCTTCTTTTTTTTTGGGCAGCCAGCCCTGCGAGGGCGCCAGTCGGCGCGAGGTGGGAGGCGGGAGGTGGACGGGCACGCGGACGCCGGCTGGAGCGATGAGCCGGCCGCGTGCGTGGATGCCGGCTGGAGCAGTGAGTCGGCCAAGGTGGCGCAAGGCGGGAGCCAGCCAAGGCGGCGTGGGCACGAAGACGCAGAGCAAGCGGCCCCGAGACGCTGGGAGGCACGGGGAGCTGGCAGCCGGAGCAGGCGGCCCGGGCTCGCGGAGCCTGCGCGGGACAGTTGCGGGAGGCGGCCAGAGTGGCGCGAGGGCGGCCAGGCGGACCGCAAGTGCGGGGCCGGTCGACGGGCGCGACAGCAGCCGGCCCAACTGGCGCGGCGGCCGCGGGGGGCCAAGCCGGCACGGGTGCAAGGAGGCGGCTAGGCGCGGTGGTCGCCATGTCCGGGTGCGGACGCGGGCGCGGGAGGGCCCCAGCGGCGACGGGAGGCCAGACGCGGGGGCAGCCGCGGAGCTGCAGGGAGCCTGGACGGGTTTGGAGTAGGGCGCGGAGCAGCCGGTGATGAGCGGGCCAGGCGCGAGTGGAGATGGGAGGCCGGGCCTGCGCCCCGGTTCTGTCAGAAGCTGGCGAACGACACGGGAGCCGGCCAGGCACGGGAGGAGAGGAGGCGGCACGCACGCGGGCGCGCAGATGCACGGATGGAGTGGCGGGGAGGCGGGCGAAGCGGCGCTCAGGGCGCCGGCCGCGCGGGATTCCGACGGGGACGCGGCAAACCGCAGCAACGCTAGCGCGGCCGGAGATGCACGAGGCATGGTGCAGTGTAGGCGCTAACGGGAAATCGCGCCATTGTTTGAGTAGTGTATGGATGGTGTATGACCACGGTTTGACTTGCATCTAGCTAGCTTGCATAGATGGTATATGGAGGACCGAATGCGCGTTTCAGCCGGAGCAAGGCGCAACGCGGAGGGGAGCAGACGCGAGCGGTGCGTGGATGGATGCGGCTGACCGAAGCGACATGGCACGGCACGGCGCGCGCATGGACGAACGGCCGGCGTCGCAACGGCGGTGACGAAGAGGCCGAGGCCGACGACGAGGACGCGCCGTCCCGCGCGGTCGCTCCGTGGGCGGGGCGATGTTGAGCCCCCGAGCGCTACCGGAGTGACGGAGCGATGTCGTGGCAGAGATGACGAAGATGGCGAGGCCGACGGCGAGGACGCGCCGCCCCTCGTGGCCACTCCGGGGGCATGTCGATGTCAAACCCCCGACCGCTATCAGAGAGACGGCGCGACGCCGCAGCGGTGAAGGCGAAGATGGTCCCGCCCGGACTGCGATTCCAGCAATAGCTCTCCCCACGGTGGGCGCCAACTGTCGTGGTATTCTCACGGGGGGGGTGCGAGACGACAGATGCCACAGGGTGGCTTAAGGTGAGGGCAAGACTGCCGCTGGATTATCCGAGGACGGGTATGCGAGTAGCACGCGCTAGTTTACCCAGGTTCAGGGCTCTCCGGAGAGATAATACCCCTACTCCTGCATGTTTGTATGTATGTGGCATATCTGCAGTACTGAGTGCTCCTAGAGCTGTATCTGAGGTCAGTGCCATAGGCATCTGACCTCGCATATATGAATGAGTGTGGCATGAGCTCTACTGGCCGAGTGGCCGAGTGAGTGGCTGGCCATGCATGCATGCGTGAGAGCATGTGAGAATATGATGCTCCCGTGAATGTTTGTCCAGGGAGCCATTCTGGCCGGCCGTGGATGGATGGATGCTACTATATATAGTGTGGCTAGCTTACTATCTAAGCTAAGTGGTGGCATGGGCAAGGCATGGTGGATGTCAAACTTGTCCCCTGGGTCACTTCATAAATAGTGCCCAGGGACAAGTGACACTATACATGATGGCTGGGGTGATGTGTGCATAGTGCTCAGGTACAGCCATCTCGTCGGGGTCGCGTCGGGTTGCAGTTGACCTCGGGCAGCCGGCTGGTTGGCGCAGTCGGCACCCGGCGGCCGACCGGGTGGAGCAGTCGGATGGGGAGCCGACAGGAGCGGCCGGGCAGTCAGACTGAGGGGCTTTGCTAGCCCCGATGTCTTGAAATATTGTCTCGTCGTCTTCGGGGTACCCGTGGTCAATTACTCCGACACCTCTCGTTTTCATCTGCCCCACTTCACAAAAATTTGCGGTTTTATTCCCCCTCTTTTTCATTTGCCGTTTTTCTCGTTAGATATCTTATTTGCTTGAACTTTTCACCATGAATGACTTTGGTATGGCAGAAACAGATGATGGCCTAACTCCTAAAATTGGACGATCTGGCAACCTGGATGCTAAAACTTTTGTTTTGGGGCAAGGGAACGTTATCGAAAAAGACATATCCAAGAATTTTTCAATAGTGTTGGAAATTTGACTCTTGATGATACTCCTATACTTAAAAGAACTAAATCTTATGCGGAAGCTATTTCAACACTAGTTCTGAAACTTGAAAATAGATTTATCCGTACCCACCCTACCTTGCAGAGATTGTTTTATGAGCTACCCGTTATGAAGGATCCTAAAGCAAAAAAGTTAGCTACCCTTATTCTTATGAATGAATTTGACTACATAGTACGGGAAGCTAGCAAAAATTTTGATTTTAAAGGTATGAGCCGTGAAAAACCAGTGATAAATGAGATCCTCTATAATAGTGATTATATGTTGAGACATTTTCTTGGAAATAATCAAACTTTTGATCAGAATCTTAAAAAGGAAATCCCTGTTTTAGATATAATCCAACAAGTTTTCAATGATGTTAATCAACAATATTCTTGGATTGTTGCCGGAAATCAAAGGGGATATGTAGATGGGTAGCTTGATAATGCTAAAATTTCTATGGATAATGTGTTTCAAGTTATTTTTGCAAAACTTCCTGACAAGAGCACATCTATGGAAAATAAGAAGAAAGATGAACATACATGAATCTATGCATTATGCCTAGCTAGGAGCATAAAACGATAGCACTTGTTGGGAGGCAACCCAATGAATAAAATTTATTTTTGCCTTTTTCTATCTGTTCTTGAGTGTTTGCACAATTATGCCTCTGTTATGATTGTGTTTTTATGTTTTAATTAGTGTTTGTGCCAAGTAAAGCCTTTGGGATAGCTTTGGTGATAGTTGATTTGATCCTGTTGAAAAACAGAAACTTTTGCGTCCAGTAGAAGAATTTTGGAAATTCACAGAAGCGACGAAAAATTCTGAATTGTTTACACAAGATTGATACAAATTGTCGCTGTTGTCCTAATTTTTCAGAGTTTTTGGAGTTACCTAAGTATAGGAACAATTCGCATCTTTACAGACTGTTCTGTTTTTGACAGATTCTGTTTTCTTTGCATTGTGTGCTTATTTTGATGAATATATGGATTGTATCGGGGGATATAAGCCATGTTAAAGTTACAATACAGTAGATATAATGCAATAACAAAATTTGAATGGGTTTGCTACAGTACTTAAAGTAAAGATTGGTTTTCTTATACTAACGGATCTCACGAAGGTTTTGTTAAGTTTTGTGTGATTGAAGTTTTCAAGTTTTGGGTGAGATCGCGATGGATGAAGGAATAAGGAGTGAAAAGAGCCTAACTTGGGGATACCCCATGGCACCCCAAGTTAATATTCAAGGAGAACCAAGCAACTAAGCTTGGGGATGCCCCGGAAGGCATCCCCTCTTTCTTCTAACGACCATCGGTATTTTACTTGGAGCTATATTTTTATTCGTCACATATCATGAGTTTTGCTTGGAGCGTCTTGTACTATATAGGTCTTTGCTTGTTTTGCTTTTTAGTTTGTCACAAGTATCCTTGCTAGACACACCTATTTGAGAGAGCCAAAATTATGCTATGCTTTGTTAGAATTGCTATTTATGATTCACTTAAAAAAATTGAGCTATGGAATTGCTCTAGTGCTTCACTTATATCTTTTTGAGCACGGTGTGCTTTAATATTTTTGAAGAAATGCTCTCATGCTTAACTTAGATTAATTTGAGAGTTAGTAAAATTTTGAAAAAATTCTCTCATGCTTCACTTATATTATTTTGAGAGATGAAAAAAATTATGCTCATGTTCTTCACTTAGATTTGTTTGAGCTTGTCAAGAGCAATTGCAATATATGAAACTAGTCCCAAAGTGATAAATATTCAAGAGGGATATAATAAAAACTTTCATGAAGATCATTGGACAAAATAAACTTAATTCTTTGTAATAGTTTTGAGATATGATGATAGTGATATGTGAGTCATGTTGGTGAGTAATTATGCTTTAGTAAGAATATTGGTGTTAAGGTTTGTGATTCCCTATGCAAGCACAAAAGTCAATAGTTATGCAATGAAATTACATCCTACTTGTGGTGCATTATTTGGTGTTAGTTATGCTTAATGCTCGCTTATGTGATTTTTTGTTTCTTGGTTGGCTGCTTCTCAGTCTTTTTGCTAGCCTCCACTTGCACTAAGTAGAAATACTACTTGTGCATCCAAAATCTTTAAACCCAGTTTTGCCACATGAGTCCACCATACCTACCTATATGCCGTATTTTCGTGCCGTTCTAAGCAAATTTGTATGTGCCATCTCTAATTTTCAAAATAAATTTCCTTTTTGTGTGCTCGTACCACTCATGAAGCGGCAGGGGGTGGCCAATATTTTCCATGCTAGATGTGTTATTCTCAAGATGAGTGTTTATTCACTTGTCATTGCACGAGAGTGCGGCGGTAATAGGGATGCCCAGTCCTGAAATGAAAAAGAAATTTACTTTATGTTGTCAAATAATAAATTATTTGGAAAGTGTTGGTATGGACGATACCCGTGGATACGGCTAGCCGTGGAATGTGAAAGAATGGTAGAAAAAGGAATAAACTTTATTTTCTGTTTGGGAACCGCCTATGATATATCTAGCATGGAAAGTGTTGGGAATTACTCGGTCGTTTTCGTTGACGGGAAAAGTGTGCCTCTCAAAAAAAAAAATCTCTCAATTTAAGCTTTGAGCTCTGGCACCTCTACAAATCCCTACTTCCCTCTGCGAAGGGCCTATCTATTTACTTTATGCAATTTTTTTATTTTTATTTGAGTCTCCATCTTCTCATATAAAGCACCAACTAAGGGGCACTATGATCATACTTGAGCATTGGATGTAGCTAATATGCGAGTGTGTTTCATGAATGGATCAATGATTGAGCATGATGGGCTAGGGATAGCTTTCTTTAGTGTTGATATTTTGAAAGACATAGTTGCTTGTTGATATGCTTGAGTATTGAAATCTTCATGTCAAAACTAGACAATTGCTTTGAACCATATAAAAGTCCAAATGTCCATGCTACAAAAGAAAAGAATATGTGATGAACATGTTAGGCAGCATTCCACATCAAAAATTATGTTTTTATCATTTACCTACTCGAGGACGAGTAGGAATTAAGCTTGGGGATGCTGATACGTCTCCAACGTATCTATAATTTTTGCTTGTTCCATGCTGTTATATTATCATTCTTGGATGTTTTACAATCATTTTATAACAAATTTATATCATTTTCTGGGACTAACCTATTGACATAGTGCCTAGTGCCAGTTGCTGTTTTTTGCTTGTTTTTTACTTCGCAGAATATCAGTACCAAACGGAGTCCAAACGCAGCAAAACTTTTTAGAGAATTTTTTTTGGACCAGAAGACACAAGATGGGCCAAAGAAGTACCAGAGGGGAGGACCGAGGTGGGCACAACCCACCAGGGCGTGCCCAGGGGGTTGTGCCCCCCTCGGTGGCCTCCTGCACCACCTCTTCGCCCTATAAATCCCCAAATATTCCAGAAACCCTAGGGGAGTCGACGAAACACAATTCCAGCCGCCGCAAGTTCTAGAACCACGAGATCCAATCTAGACACCATCACGGAGGGGTTCATCATCCTCATTGGTGCCTCTCCGATGATGCATGAGTAGTTCATCATAGACCTACGGGTCCGTAGGCAGTAGCTAGATGGCTTCCTCTCTCTCTCTCTCTCTTGATTCTCAATACAATGGTCTCTTGGAGATCTATTTGATGTAACTCTTTTTTGCGGTGTGTTTGTTGGGATCCGATGAACTTTGAGTTTATGATCAGATCTATATCCATGAATATTATTTGAGTCTTATTTTGATCTCTTATATGCATGATTATTTATAGCCTCATATTTCTTCTTCGAATCTTTGGTTTAGTTAGGCCAACTAGATCGATTTTTCTTGCCATGGGAAGAGGTGCTTTGTGATGGGTTAGATCATGCAGTGTTCTTTCCCAGTGACAGAAGGGGCAGCAAGACACACATGTATCGTTACTATTAAGGATAACAAGATGGGGGCTATTCCTACACGAATAGATCTCGTTTACATCATGTAATCATTCTTATTGCATTACTCCATTTTTCCATGAACTTAATACACTAGATGCATGCTGGATAGCGGTCGATGTGTGGAGTAATAGTAGTAGTTGCAGGCAGGAGTCGGTCTACTAATCTTGGATGTGATGTCTATATATTGATCATTGCTTTGGATATTGTCATAATTATTCGATCTTCTATCAATTGCCCAACAGTAATTTTTATTACCCACCGTGTGCTATTTTCTTGAGAGAAGCCACTAGTGAAATCTATGGCCCCTGGGTCTATTCTTTATCATATTTGCTTTGAGATCTATTTTTATTCGCTTTTATTTTTAGATATATTATTCCAAAAACCCAAAAATACCTTGCTGCACTTTTTTATTACTTATTTTATTTCACGTTTTATCGAGATCTATTTATCCAATCTATATAATTTTTATCCCGTCAACTTGACAATTTCTGGCACCGTTACCCGTAGAGGGATTGACAACCCCTCATAAGCGTCGGGTTGCAAGTATTTGTTCTTTGTGTGTAGGTACCATTTACATAGTGTTGTTTGGTTCTCCTACTGGATTGATACCTTGGTTTCATAACTGAGGGAAATACCTACCGTAGTTGTGCAGCATCATCCCTTCCTCTTTGGGGAAATACCGACGTAGTTCAAGCGACATCAACTGTCAAGGGTGGCACCGATGGTGAAAGTACCGCCAGCGCCATCTTTCTTTGCTGGCACCTTCGTTGTCGTAGGTGGAGTGGCTTTGGATTTCTTGCCGGCAGAGCTCTCCGGCAAGTCTTCAACAGGTGCGCAGCACTCCGAGGAGGTGCGGTTCCCGAAATTCTCGCCAGATGTCTTGTCAGGCTTCTTGCTCTTGTTTCTCTTAGCGGGGGTTGCTGCCTTAGCGGCTTCTACTGCAATTGCATCCCTATAAAGCCTTTCGACACATATGATTGCATCTTTCTTATCTGAGTTGATGGATATGACACCCATTGGCCCTGGCATCTTCAACGTGTTATAGGCATAATGAGATGCTGCCATAAACTTAGCCAGAGTTGGGCGGCCAAGAATCCCATTAAACGGCAAGGGGATCTTGACAATGTCAGACACTATCTTCTCTGTTCTATAGTTCAGTTCCCCACCAAACGTCACCGGCAGCGTGATCTTCCCCTTGGGTTGGCTCCTTCATGGGTTGATTCCTTGGAATGTCCCAGTTTTCTCGAGCTCTTCGTCAGAAATTTGTAAGCTCTCAATTACTTCTGGAGAGATCAAGTTCAAGCTGGCCCCACCGTCAACTAGTATTTTTGTGACCTTGAGGTTGCGAATTGTTGGTGAAACCAACAACGGCAAGCACCCGACCGAAGTTGTGCGATCAGGGTGATTCTCGGCATCGAAAATGATAGGTGTGTGTGACCACTTGAGGGGTTTCTGGGCATCTGCTGCTGGTTCCGCCGCGTTGACCTCACATGCCCACTGTTTGAGTTGGCGGTGAGAGAAATGCAAAGACGCACCCCCGTCAATGCACATGGCTTCTGTTGCCTTCTGGAATTCATGCTCACTCGATTCATCATCATCTTCCTCTTCACTCTCATCCTCTTCTTGTTTCTTTTCACGGCCTCTAGCAGGTTTTTCCTTCTGCTGATTGGCCTTGCCGCGGCGCCCTCCTCGGCCACCGTGGCCCTTCTTGCCAGATCCACCAGTGCCATCTTGGCCCTTCTCCTTGTCGCACTTCTCATACTCAGCTTTCTGCTTTTCGACCAGTTGTTCAACTTGTCAGCACTCCTAGAGGTCGTGGCCCTTGGTATGGTGAATCTTGCAGTATGGCCCATCAGACTGGCTGGCGTTCTCGGCCATCGCGGCTGCCTGGCAATCAACGCATGCAGTAGCTTCCTTGCTGGAGCTCTCTGTTTTGGTTTTCTTGGCGGGACTGGAGTTACGGGATCCTTCCATGACCATAACTACCTTGCCCTTGCGCTTTCTATTGCGCTTCCGACCTTTCTTTTTTGGGGCGGCAGCATTGTCATCCTCAGAATCAACTTCAGCGCCAGCATCGTCCCCGAGAAGCCTTCTCCCCTCTTCAGCCCGTGCGCATTTGTCCGCCAACGTACAAAGCTCGTTGACGGTCTTTGGCAACCGTATGTTCATCTTTTCCTGCATCTTTCGATTACGCACGTTCGTGTGGAACGCGGCAATCACAGCTGCCGGGTGAACATTGTGACGCCCCCGGCCCGATCGTGCACTATTCATACACGCAAATGCGCACGATCAAGCCTAAGGACTCACGGGAAGATATCACAACACAACTCTAAAACATGAATAAAGTCATACAAGCTTTATATTACAAGCCAGGGGCCTCGAGGGCTCGAATACATAAGCTTGCGAACAAGCGTCAGCGGAAGCAACAGATATCTGAGTACAGATATGAAATAGAAACAGAAAGGCCTTTAGAAAGGCGGGGCAAAATAAAACACTACGATCGAAAGGCGAAGGCCTCCTGCCTGGGACCCTCCGATCCTACTCCTGGTCGTCAGTCAACTCATAGCAGAATTCATCCTCTGGGTAGTAGTAGTAGACGATCGACGGGGCATCTGTCTCAGGGGCTCCGTCTTCTGGTCACGACAAACTGATACGGGGAGGAAAGGAAAACAAAGCAACCGTGAGTACTCAGAAGTACTCAGCAAGCAAGGATCTACACTACATATGCAACATTTTCATGGGGAGGCTGTATATGTGGACTGGGCTGCAGAAATGCAAGAATAGAGAGAAAGCCTAGTCCTATCGAAGACTAGCATCTTCAGAGGTCTTGCAGCAGTAGAAGAGAGTAGAACAGTACAATATAATGTAGTAGTATCATTAAGTCTCAACCTCACCCAGAGATCCTTTCTCGACTCCCTGCGAGAAAGCAATCCCAGAGCCATACAGTCATCAACCTCGTCCGGAGATCCCTTCTCGACTCCCTGCGAGAAGCAATCCCAGAGCCATAGTATCCAAGTATCCAGTTCTAAAAATTGTATCAATCAGGATACAACTCCGAGTGTCCTTTACCGTAGGACAGGCTATCGATAGAAGTTTTCTTCCCTGCAGGGGTGCACCAACTTACCCAACACGCTCAATTAACTCCGGCCGGACACACTTTCCTGGGTCATGCCCGGCCTCGGCCAAACGACACATCGCAACCCTACCTACAGCTCAGCAGAGAGGTCCCCGCCGGTCTACATCCTAAGCGCAAGGGGGTCTTGGCCATCGCCCCTCGCCCTCCGGATCGTTGCGCACATGGCCCAGATCCAAGCACCACCGAAATGGCGCCAATCACTCCATGCCGCACTGCTGAACTGGACGTCTGACAGAGCTTTCGGCTGATGCATACGATGCAGAACGCCCATACTATGCCCACGTGATGGTTAGTGCTATCAGGCCAGAGGCCTGCTCGGATCAAATATCCAAATCGTTAGGACTAGGGCTTGCGGTAACGAGCAGAGACTCACGAAAGATGTGACCCCGTCGCCCCGTCTCGAGGACTTGCTGCAAGGGTTAAGAATGCCCGGCCGCGCCTCGTATTCACCACTCGGGCACCACACTGGCACCCGTCTTCACAACACTCGCCACTCAGGCGCACGCGGGTACCCCTCAGGGTCGACCCGCCTATCCAAGTAACAGTGTAAAGTCCAAGTATCCGTGTGTCCATAACATCAGGGGAATCCGAGTTATCACCCTCGTTGGATTCCTACTCGATGTGTCTGTCAAGGTGAACTCGGAGGATTCACCCTCGATGGGTTCACACTTGATGTGTTGCACGACAGCGTCGTTACCGGAAGTGGCGAAGGAGGAATCACCCTCGATGATCACGACCGAATAGCTACTTTACAGAGTTAACATCGGAAGTGCTACATGAGGTTTCACCCTCGGCACTCGATAGTAACGCTGCAGTGTCGTTACAACTAAGGGGGGTGATGTGCGGTGTCGGGTCCTGGTCTTCAATCCCGTTGATCGGGTCTTCTGACGATCCAGCGCGGCAGTCGGGATAAGTGGGGTCACTGATAGGTCTCTACCCAGCCTAAACTAAGCAGTTTAGGATATGCAGGTAATTATCAACAGCAGGCTACAATAAACAGGCTATGCATCAGAATAGGTAAAGCAGTAGCAGCAGCAATTCTAATGCAAGCATGGGAAATTAGAATGGGCGATATCGGGATGATCAAAGGGGGGGCTTTCCTGGTTGTCAGTGGTGTCTCCGGGCTCCGGAGCTGCGTCGGTCTCGGGGACGACGTCGGTCTCAGGGTCTAACGAGAGAGAAGAGGGGGAGGAAACAATATAAATACACAGCGAACAAGTGCAGCACAAAGCATATCATGGCAATACGCGGTGACGGAGGTGACCTAACGCAGTGCCGGGTGATACTGGCGAAGGTGGGATTCATCCGGGAATGTTTTCCCGTCTCCGGACATTTGTCAGACAGATGACCGGAGAGGAACGGTTGCATGTTCGGATAGTTAGGGACGTGTGACGGACGAACGGACCGCGTGTTCGGATTCGTCTCGTCGTTCTGAGCAATTTTCATGTACAAAGTTTTTCGATCGGAGTTACGGATTAAAAGATATGATTTTCTGAAGTTTTTATTGATTTCTGGAATTTATTTAATTTATTTAAATCAAACATTATCCCGAATAGTAAATGATGACATCAGCATGACATCATGCTGACGTCAGCAGTCATTAGGGTTAGTTAAGTTAACTAATTAATTAGTCTAATTAAACAGGATTAATTAACTTAATTAATTTACTAATTAATTAATTACTTAACTAATTATTTATTTTATTAACTTTTTTTTTACACAGTTCTGGGCCGTGGGCCCCTGCTGTCAGCGGCACAGGGGCCAGGCCCATTGATCAGTGGCCCCGGGAGGGCCAAACGGGCACGGGCGCCAGGCTCGGCCGATGGGCGACGGGTGCCAGCCCGCCCGATGGGGAGCTCGCCCAGGCCAGCCGCGGCGCGGGCTGGCGGGGCGCTGGCGGCCAAGGGCGGGGGCCGGACCGGCGAGCGGGAGGCGCAAGGCAGCAGGGGGTAGCGGGGAGCGGCGGCGCTGCGCGCGGCGATGGCTGTGGCGTGGGCGACAGCGGCGATGGCGAGCGTGGGCTCGTGCGGCTGCGGAGGTGGCAGCGCAGTCAGGGGCGTGCGTGGGAGCGCGAAGTGGCGCAGCGAGCGCGGCCATCGGCGTGGGCGGGCGAGGCAGGGCGCGGCCGGAGCGCGGCGACGGGGGCGGGCGACGGGGAAAGAGAGGGAGGCGGCGGCGGGGCTCACCCCCGTTTGTAGTCGAACGGGGCCGGCGAGGCTTGACGGAGCCGATGAGGGAGAGGTGAGGAAGAGAGCCGACGACGGCGGGGCGGCGCCAGGGATGGGCGCCGGCGTCGGGGGGGCGCGGAGCAACGTGGGATCGAGCCCCTCCCCGATCCAGAGCCAGGCGAGTGGGGGTCCGGGGAGTAGGACGAGGTGTCCGGCGAGGGGAGTTCTCCGGGCGGCGGCAGCGATCGACGGGGTCAGGCGAAGGCGGCGGCGCGGCGTGAGAGGGAGAGACGAGGAGGAGTGGGGGGGAATGGGTTAGGGTTCGGGTGAGCGCGGGGAGACGAGGCCAAATAGGCCAGGCGCTCGGGGTGGGCCGGCTGGACCTGGCGGCCTGCCTCGGCCATTTGGGCCAAGTGGCCCAGGGGGTCTTTTCCTTTATTTTTATTTTGTTTTGTGTTTTGTCTTTCTTTTATTTATTTTCTTTTTATTTAATCATATCTCTAGTTTAGTAAATAGTTAGGCCACATATTGAATTTTGTAAAACATAGGAATTGCTCCAACAAATACTAGGCATTACCTACTACTACCAAAAATTAGTTTGGAGTCAATTTGAGTTCACACAATTTTTATAATAATTAAAATGCATTAATCCTAGCTATTTTGACAATGTTAGAGCCACCTAATTATTTTATTTATTGTTGGTTTCAATTTTAGAATAGTCTCTGTAATATTTGCCATTTATCAAACATTTTAGTTTTTATGTTGGAAAACTTTTATACTTCACTTTCATTTAAATTTGAATTTTGAGTTAGGAGTTGAAAAGCATTATGATGCAAATGATGATCATGCACTGTTAATCATGCTGACTTGGCATTATCAAAATGGAATTACTGTGGCTAACCACTGGGGGTGTTACAAAATCTCCTCTACTAACAAGAATTCTCGTCCCGAGAATTAAGAGGTAGAAGGAAAAAGTTTGGGGTATTCCGCACGAAGATTATCCTCGCGTTCCCAAGTGGCTTCATCTTCAGTATGATTTGACCACTGAACTTTGAGGAACTTGGTAACTTTCTGGCGGGTCCGACGTTCAGCTTGATCGAGAATGCGGATCGGATGCTCCTTATAAGATAGGTCATCTTGCAATTCGAGCACCTCGTGATCCACAGCTCGGTGCGGAGATTCCTTGAAGCATTGATGAAGCTGCGACACGTGGAAGACGTCGTGGATATGAGAGAATTGCGGCGGCAATTCCAATTTATATGCCACCTGACCACGTCTAGCAACAATGCGGAAAGGACCAATGTAGCGTGGAGCTAGCTTGCCCTTGATTCCAAAACGGTGAGTGCCTTTCATCGGGGTGACTCGCAGATAAGCCTGATCACCAGGTTGATAAGTCAAACCCCATCGTTTGCGATCATAGTTGCTCTTCTGGCGGTCTTGAGCCGCCTTGAGATTTTCCCGGACAATACGAACTTGTTCTTCGGCTTGTTGAATAATATCCGGACCCACGAGCGGTCGTTCCCCAGTTTCTGACCAATTCAGAAGGGGTTCGACACTTACGTCCATAGAGTACTTCAAAGGGGGCCATTTTCAAACTGGCTTGATAGCTGTTGTTATAGGAGAACTCGGCATATGGAAGAGATTCTTCCCACTTCTTGCCAAACGATATAACACAAGCTCGCAACATGTCTTCAAGCACTTGATTAACTCGTTCAAATTGGCCTTGGGATTGGGGGTGATAAGCTGAACTCCAGGTGATATGAGTTCCCATAGCTGTTTGAAAACTTTCCCAGAATTTGGAAGTGAAAAGACCGCCACGGTCCGAACTGATCTCCTTCGGAATACCGTGGAGTGATACAATTCTGGAGATATACAACTCTGCTAACTGACTAGCAGTGATCGTCTCCTTGACAGGCAGAAAGTGTGCAACTTTAGAGAGTTGGTCGACAACGACAAGAATAGCATCGTGACCCTTCTGTGACCTGGGAAGTCCTGTAACGAAATCCATCTGAACCTTATCCCATTTCCATAGAGGAATAGGAAGTGGTTGCAGAATTCCAGCTGGTTTCTGATGTTCTGCTTTAACGCGACGACACACATCACATTCAGCAACATATCGAGCAATGTCTTGC
Source organism: Thinopyrum elongatum (assembly GCA_011799875.1). Lineage (NCBI taxonomy): Eukaryota > Viridiplantae > Streptophyta > Magnoliopsida > Poales > Poaceae > Thinopyrum > Thinopyrum elongatum. Next base: position 487,221,271 of record CM022298.1, on the reverse strand, counting down.
TTCATTCTAGACCACCAGTACCTTTGACGGAGATCACGATACATCTTGGTGCTACCCGGATGAATAGACAACGGGGTATCATGTGCCTCCTTCATGACTTTGTCAGTCATGAGTTCGAAACGAGGTACGACAATGCGGTTTCTGAAATACAAGGTTCCATCTTCAGACAGCGAGAAATCCCTGTACTTTACAAGGTGAAGGTCTTTCTTCATCAGATCAACTTCAGCATCTTTAGCTTGCGCATTCTTAACAGCTTTCTCAAGATCTGGTTGTATCACAAGGTTATTTAGAGAGCCCTGTGGGACAATACAGAGATTCAGCTTGCATAGTTCTTCAAAAAGTCGAGGTTGAGCTCGCCTAACCATGAGGTTGTCGCAATAGGACTTGCGGCTTAAGGCATCAGCCATCACGTTAGCCTTGCCAGGGGTATAGGAAATACCCAAATCATAGTCCGCAATGGCCTCCATCCATCTTTGCTGACGGAGGTTTAGAGAAGGTTGAGTGAACAAGTACTTCAGACTTTTATGATCCGTGTATATCTCGCAACGATTACCGAGGAGGTAATGTCGCCATAACTGTAGTGCATAGATGACAGCAGCTAGTTCTAGATCATGTACCGGATAATTCTCTTCATGTGGGCGCAACTGACGAGAGCCATAAGCAATCACTTTACGCTCTTGCATTAGGACACAGCCTAATCCTTCACGGGATGCGTCACAATAGATCACAAAGTCTTTGCGGGTATCTGGAGGAGATAGTACTGGGGCAGATGTTAGCTTGTCTTTGAGTGTCTGGAAACTTTCCTGACATTTTTCTGTCCATTCAAACTTAACGCCCTTGTGAAGCAGATCAGTCAGGGGCTTAGCAATCTTAGAAAAATTCTCAACAAATCGACGGCAATAGCTTGCTAGGCCGAGAAAACTTCTCACTTGCTTGACGTTCTTTGGAGGAGTCCAGTCCAGAATAGCCTGAACTCGTTCTGGGTTAACGGCAATTCCATCTTTGGAAATCACATGACCGAGGTATGTCACTTCAGAAAGCCAGAATTCACATTTGGAGTATTTGGCATACAACTGGTGTTCTCGGAGCCTTTCCAGTACTAGACGGAGGTGTTCAGCATGTTCTTCTTTATTCTTCGAATAAACCAGAATATCATCCAGATATACCACGACGAATTTATCGAGGTAATCCATGAAGATGTAGTTCATTAGGCGGGAGAATGTGGCTGGAGCATTTGTTAAGCCAAATGACATGACAGTGTACTCATAAGAGCCATAGCGAGTAACAAATGCAGTCTTCGGAATATCCTCTTCACGAACACGGATCTGATGGTATCCCAATCTCAAATCAAGCTTAGAGAATACTGAGGAACCGGCAAGTTGATCATACAAATCATTGATCCGGGGAAGCGGATATTTGTTCTGGATTGTTGCTTGGTTGATAGGTCGGTAATCCTGAACCAACCGGTTAGTTCCATCCTTCTTCTTAACGAAGAGTGAAGGTGCTCCCCAAGCAGAGGAACTGGTGCGGATGAAACCTTTCTTAAGTGACGTGTCGATTTCTTCCTTAAGTTCAAGAAGGTGGTGCGGAGGCATCTTATAAGGACGCTTCGCAATAGGAGTTGTGCCAGGCTTCAAGTCGATGACGAACTCAACAGCTCTAGCAGGCGGTATTCCTGGAAGTTCTTCTGGAAAGACATCTTGAAATTCACGAACAACTGGAACGTTCTCGATGCCTTCAAGAGGTGAAGCATTCAGTGCATTTAGGACATATATCTGAGCTTCGGCGTCCTGCACTGTACGAGCTGAGTATCTGACAGTCTGACCGGAAGGGTGTGTGAGGCGGACTGTTTCAGTGGCACAGTCAATCAAAGCTTTATGAGGCTTCAACCAGTCCATACCCAGAATAATGTCAATGTTGGAGGTCTTAAGGGCAATGAGAGAAACGGGGAACATCAATCCTCCAATCACAATGTGATTACCGTGGCTTACCCTGGTAGTTTGCCAATTAGCCCCAGGTGAATGGATTACTAATGGGATGGACATCTCCTCGAAAAGTATATCATGGCTTCGCGCAAAACTTTCGGACATGAAGGAGTGCGATGCTCCAGAATCAAAGAGGACTGAAGCTGGGATTGAATTCACTAGAAGGGTGCCCATCACAATGTTGGGGTCCTGTCGAGCTTCTTCCATGTTGACTTGGTTGACATGAACACGTTGACTAGCAGGTAGTTTGGTTCCAACGTTCCTAGAAGGATGTTTTCGACGGCTCTTCCTGCAACCAGCAGAAGGACGTGGTGCATCCTGACGAAAAGCCATAGCATCAGGCGGTCCAGCATGGACCGATAGCTGTCTCGGCGGTGAAGGCAAACGAGGTGCAACATAGGACGGCCTTGGTGTTGGAGCAGGTCGGTGGTGTACATTGTGCGGGATCCACACTCGACGCTTCTGAACAGGCTGACCCGAGGATGAGCCAGCTCCATGAGTGCGCTTGAGTGACTCCTGGTACTCAGTCAGAGCTGTTTCAACTTGGAAAGATTTGCTGACAAGCGTTGCGAAGTCTGTGAAATCATGGACAGCAAGTGCAAGTTTTATATCAGTACGTAGTCCTTCACGGAATTTCTCCTGCTTGCGTGTGTTGGTGTCGACGTCATCCGCAGCATAGCGGGACAATTCAAGAAATTTCCTCTGGTATTCATCCACAGCCATTTTGCCCTGTGAGAGTTTGCGGAACTCCTGCTTCTTCTGGTCGATCAGACCTTGAGGAATGTACCGTGCACGAAAGGCTGACTGAAATTCCTGCCAAGTGGTTACAGTTTCAGCAGGCAACATACCCTTGTGGCTTTCCCACCATTGAGCAGCTGATCCCCTCAGGTGATACGTCGCATAGGTGACGTAACCGTCAGGGATAACATTGGCTGACTTCATCTGGAAGGCAATGTCACGGAGCCAATCGTCAGCATCCATTGGATCAGTCGAGCTGCGAAAAGTGGACGGATTGAGGCGCACGAATTCTGACAGTGTTATTGGTGTAGGCTGCTGATGAGCATTCTGGTTTGGGAACTGAGCCAATATCCCGGTCATAACCTGACGGTTCAGTTCAAATTGCTGCATCATTGCGGCAATATAAGGTGGAGGTGGAGGATCGCCAGCCATCCTGCCAAATCAACAGGGGCAGTTTAGCAAGAAAACTGCAGGTGTATGGAATGATTCATGAAGTAACACGCACAACAGAAGGAAGTGCAATAGATACTTCATCATATTCGCACCAGACATTCGAATCCACACATAGCCTCGGTTAGCATCCGGCATTACGACAGCTGAAAGGGGAAGGCTAGACATCTAGGCGGCGCGCAGGCATGCGGTATGGAAGTACACAACGAGACATAGCAAAGGCTACATCAACGTCGGAGAAAACTATTGGGGCGAGGAATCTGCAAGTGAAACACAGGGTGCCCTCGATAAGAGGATCCTGCAAGCAGAACCTGGCCCAAAATCTTGAAGCAAGAGGGGAATAACTTCAGAACTCCAGGTGGATGTGAGCACGAGAACCTAATGTTGGAGTTAGTAAAATTTTAACCCGAATAGGAGAGAGATCAGAGGCCCAGAGTAAAGGTCGAGGAGTAAAAGATACTAATACCACACAATTGGCGACGTGGGCCCGTAAGCCACACAGCCAAGTTAGTAAAATAGTTTTGGACCACTAGACTCAACTTCGGCCAAGGAGTTGGAAAGGGGGGTTCCTACAGTCAGTCGGCTCTGATACCAACTTGTGACGCCCCCGGCCCGATCGTGCACTATTCATACACACAAATGCGCACGATCAAGCCTAAGGACTCACGGGAAGATATCACAACACAACTCTAAAACATGAATAAAGTCATACAAGCTTTATATTACAAGCCGGGGGCCTTGAGGGCTCGAATACATAAGCTTGCGAACAAGCGTCAGCGGAAGCAACAGATATCTGAGTACAGATATGAAATAGAAACAGAAAGGCCTTTAGAAAGGCGGGGCAAAATAAAACACTACGATCGAAAGGCGAAGGCCTCCTGCCTGGGACCCTCCGATCCTACTCCTGGTCGTCAGTCAACTCATAGCAGAATTCATCCTCTGGGTAGTAGTAGTAGACGATCGACGGGGCATCTGTCTCAGGGGCTCCGTCTTCTGGTCACGACAAACTGATACGGGGAGGAAAGGAAAACAAAGCAACCGTGAGTACTCAGAAGTACTCAGCAAGCAAGGATCTACACTACATATGCAACATTTTCATGGGGAGGCTGTATATGTGGACTGGGCTGCAGAAATGCAAGAATAGAGAGAAAGCCTAGTCCTATCGAAGACTAGCATCTTCAGAGGTCTTGCAGCAGTAGAAGAGAGTAGAACAGTACAATATAATGTAGTAGTATCATTAAGTCTCAACCTCACCCAGAGATCCTTTCTCGACTCCCTGCGAGAAAGCAATCCCAGAGCCATACAGTCATCAACCTCGTCCGGAGATCCCTTCTCGACTCCCTGCGAGAAGCAATCCCAGAGCCATAGTATCCAAGTATCCAGTTCTAAAAATTGTATCAATCAGGATACAACTCCGAGTGTCCTTTACCGTAGGACAGGCTATCGATAGAAGTTTTCTTCCCTGCAGGGGTGCACCAACTTACCCAACACGCTCGATTAACTCCGGCCGGACACACTTTCCTGGGTCATGCCCGGCCTCGGCCAAACGACACATCGCAACCCTACCTACAGCTCAGCAGAGAGGTCCCCGCCGGTCTACATCCTAAGCGCAAGGGGGTCTTGGCCATCGCCCCTCGCCCTCCGGATCGTTGCGCACATGGCCCAGATCCAAGCACCACCGAAATGGTGCCAATCACTCCATGCCGCACTGCTGAACTGGACGTCTGACAGAGCTTTCGGCTGATGCATACGATGCAGAACGCCCATACTATGCCCACGTGATGGTTAGTGCTATCAGGCCAGAGGCCTGCTCGGATCAAATATCCAAATCGTTAGGACTAGGGCTTGCGGTAACGAGCAGAGACTCACGAAAGATGTGACCCCATCGCCCCGTCTCGAGGACTTGCTGCAAGGGTTAAGAATGCCCGGCCGCGCCTCGTATTCACCACTCGGGCACCACACTGGCACCCGTCTTCACAACACTCGCCACTCAGGCGCACGCGGGTACCCCTCAGGGTCGACCCGCCTATCCAAGTAACAGTGTAAAGTCCAAGTATCCGTGTGTCCATAACATCAGGGGAATCCGAGGTATCACCCTTGTTGGATTCCTACTCGATGTGTCTGTCAAGGTGAACTCGGAGGATTCACCCTCGATGGGTTCACACTTGATGTGTTGCACGACAGCGTCGTTACCGGAAGTGGCGAAGGAGGAATCACCCTCGATGATCACGACCGAATAGCTACTTTACAGAGTTAACATCGGAAGTGCTACATGAGGTTTCACCCTCGGCACTCGATAGTAACGCTGCAGTGTCGTTACAACTAAGGGGGGTGATGTGCGGTGTCGGGTCCTGGTCTTCAATCCCGTTGATCGGGTCTTCTGACGATCCAGCGCGGCAGTCGGGATAAGTGGGGTCACTGATAGGTCTCTACCCAGCCTAAACTAAGCAGTTTAGGATATGCAGGTAATTATCAACAGCAGGCTACAATAAACAGGCTATGCATCAGAATAGGTAAAGCAGTAGCAGCAGCAATTCTAATGCAAGCATGGGAAATTAGAATGGGCGATGTCGGGATGATCAAAGGGGGGGCTTGCCTGGTTGCTCGGCGGCAAGGGCAAGGTTGTCAGTGGTGTCTCCGGGCTCCGGAGCTGCGTCGGTCTCGGGGACGACGTCGGTGTCGGGGTCTAACGAGAGAGAAGAGGGGGAGGAAACAATATAAATACACAGCGAACAAGTGCAGCACAAAGCATATCATGGCAATACGCGGTGACGGAGGTGACCTAACGCAGTGCCGGGAGATACTGGCGAAGGTGGGATTCATCCGGGAATGTTTTCCCGTCTCCGGACATTTGTCAGACAGATGACCGGAGAGGAACGGTTGCATGTTCGGATAGTTAGGGACGTGTGACGGACGAACGGACCGCGTGTTCGGATTCGTCTCGTCGTTCTGAGCAATTTTCATGTACAAAGTTTTTCGATCGGAGTTACGGATTAAAAGATATGATTTTCTAAAGTTTTTATTGATTTCTGGAATTTATTTAATTTATTTAAATCAAACATTATCCCGAATAGTAAATGATGACGTCAGCATGACATCATGCTGACGTCAGCAGTCATTAGGGTTAGTTAAGTTAACTAATTAATTAGTCTAATTAAATAGGATTAATTAACTTAATTAATTTACTAATTAATTAATTACTTAACTAATTATTTATTTTATTAACTTTTTTTTTACACAGTTCTGGGCCGTGGGCCCCTGCTGTCAGCGGCACAGGGGCCAGGCCCATTGATCAGTGGCCCCGGGAGGGCCAAACGGGCACGGGCGCCAGGCTCGGGCGATGGGCGACGGGCGCCAGCCCGCCCGATAGGGAGCTCGCCCAGGCCAGCCGCGGCGCGGGCTGGCGGGGCGCTGGCGGCCAAGGGCGGGGGCCGGACCGGCGAGCGGGAGGCGCAAGGCAGCAGGGGGTAGCGGGGAGCGGCGGCGCTGCGCGCGGCGATGGTTGTGGCGTGGGCGACAGCGGCGATGGCGAGCGCGGGCTCGTGCGGCTGCGGAGGTGGCAGCGCAGTCAGGGGCGTGCGCGGGAGCGCGAAGTGGCGCAGCGAGCGCGGCCATCGGCGTGGGCGGGCGAGGCAGGGCGCGGCCGGAGCGCGGCGACGGGGACGGGCGACGGGGAAAGAGAGGGAGGCGGCGGCGGGGCTCACCCCCGTTTGTAGTCGAACGGGGCCGGCGAGGCTTGACGGAGCCGATGAGGGAGAGGTGAGGAAGAGAGGCGACGACGGCGGGGCGGCGCCAGGGATGGGCGCCGGCGTCGGGGGGGCGCGGAGCAACGTGGGATCGAGCCCCTCCCCGATCCAGAGCCAGGCGAGTGGGGGTCCGGGGAGTAGGACGAGGTGTCCGGCGAGGGGGGTTCTCCGGGCGGCGGCAGCGATCGACGGGGTCGGGCGAAGGCGGCGGCGCGGCGTGAGAGGGAGAGACGAGGAGGAGTGGGGGGGGATGGGTTAGGGTTCGGGTGAGCGAGGGGAGACGAGGCCAAATAGGCCAGGCGCTCGGGGTGGGCCGGCTGGACCTGGCGGCCTGCCTCGGCCATTTGGGCCAAGTGGCCCAAGGGGTCTTTTCCTTTATTTTTATTTTGTTTTGTGTTTTGTCTTTCTTTTATTTTTTTTCTTTTTATTTAATCATATCTCCAGTTTAGTAAATAGTTAGGCCACATATTGAATTTTGTAAAACATAGGAATTGCTCCAACAAATACTAGGCATTACCTACTACTACCAAAAATTAGTTTGGAGTCAATTTGAGTTCACACAATTTTTATAATAATTAAAATGCATTAATCCTAGCTATTTTGACAATGTTAGAGCCACCTAATTATTTTATTTATTGTTGGTTTCAATTTTAGAATAGTCTCTGTAATATTTGCCATTTATTGAACATTTTAGCTTTTATGTTGGAAAACTTTTATACTTCACTTTCATTTAAATTTGAATTTTGAGTTAGGAGTTGAAAAGCATTATGATGCAAATGATGATCATGCACTGTTAATCATGCTGACTTGGCATTATCAAAATGGAATTACTGTGGCTAACCACTGGGGGTGTTACAAACATCAGGTATGCCGCGGTGCACACGGCTGAACCTCTGTATATATACCTATGCAGATTTTCACCTTCTCTTTGTGGATCACTTGCAAGTCACTGGGTCATCCCGGGCCTTTCAGACCTCCGGTAAAGGCGACAACGAACTCGTTGCACAGATCTAACCACAAGGAGATAGAGTTCTCTGGCAAATTCATCAACCAAGACCTCACATTGGGCTTGAGTACTAATGGAAAGTAGTTGGCGAGGATCTTTTCATCCTTTCCCCCGGCAGCCTGCACGACAATCATGTAGATGCCCAGAAACTCTACCGGGTTAAGCTTGTCGTCGTACTTCTCTGGTACTTCTGGCTTGAACGCACGAACAGACGGCTAGCGGACTTGCGGTAGCTCGCATGTGAAAGCAGGGCACCCAACCTCATAAGGTAGATACCCGCCAACAACGGGCGTAGGCTCATCAACGACTGGGCCGTTGCGCTCGTCGGATTGATGGCGCACTTCTCGATGTCATTCAATGATGGTGCGGGCATCTTCTTCCCGCCTATCTTGTGCTACTTGTGAGATGCGTTGGGATTTCCTTGAAGAGGAGAGGATGATGCAGTACAGTAGAGATAGGTATTTCCCTCAGTTATGAAACCAAGGTTATCAATCCAGTAGGAGAACCAAGCAACACTATGTAGACAGCACCTGCACACAAACAACAAATACTTGCAACCCAACGCGTAGAGGGGTTGTCAATCCCTCAACGGTTACGAGCAAGATTAAATTGTATAGGTTTTGATAGATAGATCTGACAAAAATACAAAATAAAATAAAATTGCAGCAAGGTATTTTTGGTTTTAATATATGATAAAAGATATACACGAGGCCATAGTTTTCACTAGAGGCTTCTCTCGAGAAGATAGCATACGGTGGGTAAACAAATTACTATTAGGCAATTGATAGAAAAGTAAATAATTATGACAATATCCAAGGCAATGATCATACATAGGCATCACATCCAAGATTAGTAGACCGAAACGATTCTGCATCTACTACTATTAATCCACACATTGACTGCTATCCAGCATGCATCTAGTGTATTATGTTCATGGAAAAATGGAGTAATGCTTTAAGCAAGATGACATGATGTAGAAAAGATAAACTCTCGTATGAATAAACCCCATCTTTTTACCCTTAATAGAAACGATACATACGTGTCATGTCCCTTTCTGCCACTGGGATTGAGCACCGCAAGATCGAACCCATTACAAAGCACCTCTTCCCATGGCAAGATAAATCAATCTAGTTAGCCAAACCAAACCAATAAATCGGAGAATAAATACGAGGCTATATTAATCATGCATAAAAGAGTTCAGAGAAAACCCAAATAATATTCATGGATAGATCTGATCATAAACTCACAATTCATCGGATCCCAACAAACACGCCGCAAAAAAAGAATTACATCGGATAGAACTCCAAGAACATCAAGGAGAACATTGTATTGAAGAACATCGAGAGAGAAGAAGCCATCTAGCTACTAACTATGGACCCGTAGGTCTATGGTAAACTACTCACGCATCATCGGAGGGGCAGTAAGGATGATGAAGAACCCCTCCGTGATCGTTTCCCCCTCCGGCAGAGTGCCAGAAAGGGTCCCCAGATGGGATCTCTCGAGAACATAGGCTTGTGGCGGCGAAAAAAGTATTTTGTGAACTCCCTGGTAGGTTTTCTGATTTTAGAGTATTTATAGAGGCGGAGTTAGGTCAAACGGAGGCTTGTGGGGCCCACTACCCACCAGGACGTGCCCTAGGCCCCTGGCGCGCCTTGGTGCCTAATGGGCCACTCCTTCGTCTTCTTGTTCTTTCCCGAAGCTTCGAGGGTCTCTTATTGCCAAAAAAATCTCCAAAAAGTTTCGTGGCATTTGGGCTTCGTTTGGTACTGATATTCTGCAAAGTCAAAAACAAGCAAAAAACAGCAACTGGCACTGGGCAGTAAGTTAGTAGGTTAGTCCCGAAAAATGATATAAAGATGCTTGTAAATGTATATAAAACATCCAAGATTGATATTATAATAGCATGCAACAATCAAAAATGATAGATACGTTGGAGATGTATCATCTTGCAGTACTTGCCGTTGATCCTGCCGCGTCCGAGGGTCTGAGGAGGCCATCGATGCTTCGTCGGGATCTAATGTTCGTTGTGTTTGCCGCGGTTGCTGACGTTGCTGCTACTGGGGTTGTTGCCGTGGAGGCGACTGCACCGTCGGTGCACCACCTACAACATGGCCATCAGCCTGAGCTACTGGTGCTATTTGCGTACGCCGTGAGGGCTCCGCCTGTTGAGACTTGTATGATTCTACAAACCCAATCAAAATTTGGATAGTGGCTCTCCACTCATCCATCTTGTCCGCTGTTGGAGGAAAATTCAACAGCATCTGAGCTCACGCCATTGGTTCTGCTGCTGTCGCAGGCATGTTTGAGAGTGAAGAACGCGACGTCGCTCGACTCCTGGCAGAGCCGGCAGGAGCGCCATTGCGATCTTGCCATTGTAATGCAGGTGCAGGAGGAGGTTGGCGCGGCGGGAGTGGTGCCTAAAGATCTTGGACTTGATTGACAAGTGTCTTGCCGTGCGGACACTGCTGCGTATGCTCAACAACGCCGCTCGGAGTCACGTCATGCCCATCTCGCGATGGACGCGGTGTGTGCTTTGACGTTGTTTCCCGCGCCACTGCTGTTGTTGTTTTTGCAGCGGGAGGGTCCCGGCTCGCGCCGGACCAAGCAGTGTTGCTCCGATGGCTGCGCTCGCCAGTGTGTCGACGAGGTGGGAGTTGCATGTCCGCACTGCCGGCGTCGTTGTTGCTGTCCTTGTCAGAGGGTCGAGGAAGATAACTGCCTCTGGTGCCTCCACCTCCTGTCCCCACCGTGGTGGGAGCGGCGATCGCACTGTCTGCGCCGGTCGCATCAACCGTGGCGTTCGCGTCATCCGCGACGATGGCGCCGCCAACGCCACCCGCGGACGAGTGCGAGGGAGCTCTGGAAGTAGAGGGCTTCATCGTCGTGGTGCCCTTCTTCTTGGGCGCCATTAATGATGGAAACGGTGATGAAGCTTGATGAAATCAGCACGCTGTCTGCTGATTTAGGTTCATGCCAGTGATCGTCCTACCTGGCGCACCAAAGATGTCAGTGTGGACGACCATCTATGGGGCCATCAAGCCCCTTGTGGTTTGGCTAGGGACATGCACGAAATGCAAAGAGCAAAACCAACAGAAGGCGCAGGGATCTTTACCCAGGTTCGGGCCACCGAGAGGTGTAAAACCCTACTCCTGCTTGCTATATTGGGTGTATGTGTGGGAACACAAGTACAACGAGCGCTTCCCCGGCAAGGTACGAGAGGAGAGAAGCTACGCGTGTAGTTGTGCTAAGGATCGATCCTTGTAAATGTTGCCCTGGCCCTCCTTTTATAGCTAAAGGGGATACCATAGTGGCAAAATAGTAATTACATGTTGATTAGACAGTAAACAGTGCTATCATACCTAACTCCGCTGGACTAGGAAAAAAGCATTAAATGCTCTGTTAGGTGTCGCAAGGAGGGAGAACCCCGGCAAGGTTGCTGCACCGCTTGTTCAGCTGCCTCCTGTAATCTTGGTATGCCCATGGGACGGGTGTTATTAAAGGTAAACCTCCTTCTAGCATGTTGTCGCGTGCCCGACAAATCCCACCTAACCACCTGCGAGCTCGACACCTCATCGATTAGTGACTAGGTGCCCGATGAGGTGGAGCGCTGGTGGCAGGCAAGAGCTTGCCGGCCTCGGAGCTTGCCGGGCCTTCGCCCTTGCCGGCTCAGCCTTGCCGGCAAAGGTTGCTTTTGGTACTGATCTTGACACTCTGTCTTGCTCTTCTCCCCAGTTAGGATCTAACAATGGGGTCTTGAGTCTTGGTCTTCTTGATGCGCTCCTTGATTCCTCAAAGAGCGGCTTTCTTGGCTTGAGAATCTTCTTCGTGGCTTATCAATCTTGTCTTGAGTTTTGGTCTTGGCAACCTTCGGCAATCCTTAGTTGGCAGGGAAGCTGCTACTTGTCTGTGCATAGGTCAGGGTATAAAATACCCATGTTTTATTCACCGACACTAGCCTTCGCCTGTACTAAGCGGGAATATTGCTTGTGCATCCAAATCCCTAAAACCAAAGTTGTTCCAGATGAGTCCACTATATCTACCTATATACAGTACTACTCTGCCGTTCCAAGTAAACTTGCATGTGCCATATCTAAACATTCAAATAAGCATCTATTTTGTGTGCCCGTGCCGCTCATGGAGCGATAGGGGGCGGTCAGCACCTTCCATGCTAAGCGGATTATTCTCATGATAAGTGTTTATTCACTTGTCCATACACGAGAGGAGCCGGTATTCGGGATGCCCAGTCCCATGATCAAATCACAAAATAATGAAACAAACTCCCCCGAAAAGGTGTTGGTATGGAGGGCACCCGAGGATTCGGCTAGCCATGGCTTGTGTTTGTCAGCTGAGGGGGAGTAAACTTTACCTTTCTGCTTGGGAACCGCCACTAATGTGTTTAGCATGGAAGATATTGAAAACTCTCGGTCATGACGTTGACAGGAAAGGCATACCTCCGAAAATTATATTCATCTCTGTTTTAAGCTTTGAGCTCTTGCACCTCTGCAAATCCCTGCTTCCCTCTGCGAAGTGCCTATCCATTTACTTTGATGTTATTTTTTTGTTGTTGTTGAGTCATCACCCTCTCATTCAAGCACCAGTTGGAGAGCACTATTGTCATTCTTATGCATTGAGTATAGTTAATGTTGAGTGTGACATGACTGGATCTCTTTTACCAAGAATTACAATGTTTAGTCGTTGCTTGAACTTCAGAGGTGCTCTGCATTTGCGGTCTCAGAAAGGGCTAGCTAGATACCATGTTATCATATTATATCATGATTGTTTTGATAAATTGTTGGCATCCGAGATATCTTATTATTTCTCGCTAGTTGGTTATGTCATTGTTATGAGTAAATGTGAGACCTAAATGTCATCATGAACATGGTTAGTTCATAATATTTGTTGAAAACTTGAACATTATTTAAGCATATATACAACAACAATAACAAAAGGAGTTTGTAAAAAAATTCTTTATCACTTTCAGTTTGTCAATTGAATTGCTTGAGGACAAGCAATGAGTTAAGCTTGGGGGAGTTGATACGTACCAAATATATCTACTTTTCCAAACACTTTTTGCTCTTGTTTTGGACTCTAATTAGCATTATTTGAATGGAACTAACCCGGACTGACGTTGTTTTCAGCAGAATTGCCATGGTGTTATTTTTGTGCAGAAATAAAATTTCTCGGATCAAGCTAAAAATTTACGAAGAATATTTTCAGAATATATAAAAAATATTGGCGAAGAGAAATACCAGAGTGAGGCCACCACGGTGCCACAAGCCCAGGGGGCGCGCCACCCTCCCCCCCCCCCAGGGTGCGCCTGGAAGGCTTGTGGGCCCCTGGCAGCTCCCGCAACCCTAACTCCAACTCCATAAGTACCTATCCGTCCGGAAAAAAATCAGGGAGAAGGAATCATTGCGTTTTACGATATGAAGCCGCCGCCACCTCCTATTCTTCATCGGGAGGGCTGATTTAGAGTCTGTTCTGGGCTCCGGAGAGGGGGATTCGACATCGTCGTCATCATCAACCATCCTCCATTGCCAATTTCATTATGCTCACCACCGGGAGTGAGTAATTCCTTCGTAGGCTTGCTGGTCGGTGATGGGTTGGATGAGATTTATCATGTAATCGAGTTTGTTTTGTTAGGTCCTGATCCCTAGTATCCACTATGTTTTGAGATTGATGTTGTTATGACTTTGCTATGCTTAATGCCTATCACTAGGGCCCGAGTGCCATGATTTCAGATCTAAACCCTTTATGTTTTCATGAATATATTTGTGTTCTTGATCCTATCTTGCTAGTTGTATGCACCTATTACGTGTTATGATCCGCATACACCAAGTTGACAATAATTGGGATTCTTTCCGGTGATTACCGTAGTTTGAGGAGTTCATGTATTCACTATGTGTTAATGCTTTGTTCCGATTCTCTATTAAAAGGAGACCTTAATATCCCTTAGATTTCCTTATGGACTACGCTGGCACGGGAGGGTAGGACAAAAGATGTCATGCAAGTTCTTATTGCAAGCACGTATGACTATACGGAATACATGTCTACATTACATTCATGAATTGGAGCTAGTTCTGTGTCGCCCTAGGTTATGACTGTTTCTTGATGAATGTCATCCAACATAATTATCCATCACCGATCCAATGCCTATGACTTTCGCATACTGATTCTTGTTAAGTTACTACTGTTGTTGTTGCTGCTGTTACAATCACTATAAAACTAGTACTATTACTGCTACCGTTGCTATTCCTATTATTACCACTGCTATCAAACTATCATATTATTGTGCAACTAATCACTCTGCTACAGATATTTAGTTCTCCAGGTGTGGTTGAATTAACAACTCAACTGCTAATACTTGCAAATATTCTTTGGCTCCCCTTGTGCCGAATCAATAAATTTGGGTTGAATACTCTACCCTCAAAAATTGTTGCGATCCCCTATACTTGTGGGTTATCAATGGCCGTGCAACACAAAATTCTGACAGCAAATATCCTTCTACTAAGGAGCTGGGAGAACATTTATTTTTGCACCATGTGCATGCGTAATTTGAAGACGGATGACCGCATTCTCAAGGAATGCCCTCGGCCGTAGGAGCTACAGACTTCTGTCGCTTCGTTAGCAAGTATAGCAGCACTCACCGGCAGTTTGGCAGGCTTCAGCTACAACTATTGACTAGTGTTCTTCACTCTCTACGAACCTTCCCAAGCATGATCATGCAGCTGCAAAGTCCTTGACCCTGCTTCTTTCATGGGAAATATGTCGTGAGTGTAGCCGTCGAATCTTCGAGAAGAAAGAACCGTCGGTGCAGGCTATTATAAATCTAGCTTGCTAGTTTATCTCATGAGTAGACAAAGATCCATCCTGGAGGGTGTAGGACATTCTTCTACCCTTTGTTTTGTTTCTCTTCTTTTCTTACCTTCAGATTGTTTCTTGGTACCTTGTCCCATCTCTTGTACTTTGCCATCGGCTTTCTCTTCTGAAATGGAATCTTATCTGTTCTCCTGCTAACTTTCAAAAAAATGAGAGAGGGGTCCTCAACCTAGGATAATGATAGTAACGGTTAGACTTCCCTTTGGAAGATTCACGTCCCAAGTAAAATCAAGATGTTTCCATGGCATCTAGTGAATCATTACATACCTACTATAAAGTTTCTTCCCCATTGAAACATGTCGCCAATGTTGGTTTGCCCTCTTTGTGGAGCTATGGATACATGGAGATATGCCCTACTCGATTGCTCTATGGCCAGAAGTGTGTGGGATTTGGCTCCAGAGACGGTGATCGAACACATTTGTCCCAAACAGGATCAAGATGCAAAAGGTTGGCTCTTTTCTTTACTCAAGAATATGCCGAATGTTGAATTCACCACCATGTCAATCACATTATGGGTTGTTTGGCATGCCAGAAGGAAGGATATTCATGAGGAGATATTTCAGAGTCCTTTCTCAACTCATATGTTCATAAAATCTTTCTTGTTTGAGTTACAGATCCTAGAGAAACCAAACGCCACATTCATCAAATCAGGGCCTATAAGGCCTAATCATTGCCTGGCACCACCAGAGGGACTTTGCAAAATCAATGTTAATGCAGCGCTGACTAGGAACGAACCTATTGGTGTTGTGGCAGCCTTATGCAGAGATGGCCAGGGACTTTTCTTGGGAGCATCAGCAGTGGTCTTCACGGGATATGATGACCCTACTACCTTGGAAGCAATGGCTGTGAGGGAGGTTTTGACACTGGCTAATGATCTTTACGAGCAGCACATCCATGTGGCGTCGGACTGCAAGGTGGTCATTGATGAAATTAGGAAAGGAAATGCAGCCAGGTATGGCGTATTGTTCAAGAAATTACCAAAAGATCTAGACTCTTTACTAGGTGCAAAAAAATCATGAATTTAGGAGCTTGAACGCGGAAGCTCATAGTCTAGTGAGGCATGCTTTTTCTTTAGGGGTTGGCTACCATATTTGATTAGGTCATCCTGAAACCCTTCATTTTGTCCCTAAAAAATATTGTGATGAGCTAATAAAGCTTCACGTGATTGTCTCAAAAAAATCAGGAAGTTTTTTGTGTTTTCTCAAAGAAAAATTACTCTATGAAACCAAAGAACATAAACATTAGCACTAAAAAGATTAATATCGAGGAAAACAAAATCCAGTACACTGGATAGACAACTAGACGTAGAATGACCAGTAAAAGATAAAATTACATTGAAAATCATACTAGTCTTATTCTTCCTCCGATTGTATGCTGCCCGTCGGAGATTGAAAATTGCACTTAACCAATACTAAAGAAAAAGCATGCTAACCGCGCCCCGAACCGCCCTGTACGTGGAACCCGAGCCTCTCCGATGGGACACCACCGCGGAATGTTGTCGCCGGCGAGTAACCACCGGCTGGGCTGACGTGTCCCGTTTAATTAGCCACTAATGACCCTGCTAACCACCCCTAGAGTCACTATTGTATGGGCCCTGGCCCCGCTGATTTTTAGTTAGGGTCGGAGTTAACACTAATTAACCCTACTAATTAGATGTGTCACTGGTCAGGTTTGACTTTGTTGACTGCTGATGCGGTACTGACATCATAATGCTTTTCTGGTTTTTAGTAAATCAGAAATAGTTTAATAAATTCCAGAAAATTAACTGAACTTAATTCACAGAAAATCAACCGTACCTCAGATGAAAATAAATTATATATGAAAAATGATCAGAAAAATCCAAAGAATCTATTTATGCCATGTTCATGCATGTTTGAAAAACTTAACATCACTATTTAGGATAAATCATGATTAGGGCAGATTTGATAATAGATTTGGAGTTGGAATTTGATATAGGTTTGAATTCCACTTCATGGCTAACTATTGCATTAGGTGAATTCAGTACCTTAACATGTCATATCATTCATTTGGATGTGCATCATTGCCATGAATTGAATGTTGTTCCTTTGTTTGTCGGTGTTTGTTCCTTCTTGGTAGAAGACGTTTTCGACGTAGTGATCGTTGATACTAATGAAGAGCAGTACTATCTTCAGAAGTGCCAGGCAAACAAACCCCCCTGAACATTCTAATACAATCCCACTCTCTCGCTCATGCTCTCTTTTACTGCATTAGGACAACAATGTTTCAACTGTTACATGTTTCCGTAGTTGAACCCATGCCTCTACATGACCTGTCATTGTCATAGTAAATAGTTAAACCTTCCTAGCATGATTAGGAGTTGCTTGAGCCATGTTGTGACTTCATCCATGCCATGCTTGCTATGCCTAGAGTTGTGTCGGGTCTGATTCATCTGGGATGAATTGGAATGGTTTTGATCATGTCCTACTGTTGAGAGTTAAGTGTGTGAACAAGTTTTGGTAAAGGTAGCGACGAGAGGCCATGTAGGAGTACATGGTGGGTTGTCTCATTGGGACCGTCCTTAAGAACTGAGTTCTGTGTATGTTATCCAAGAGCAGTTACTACCACACACTGGGCCTTGAAATATGACTCCTCTCGACTAATTAATCGCCATGGTCTTTGTCCAGGAGTTGCAACTAGTTTCTGGTGTTTGTAGGATGTGCTATTGGCCATACGAAGTGTAGTACTACCTGACAGGGTGGACTTGGGACGACTAGGCACGTGGCACGGTGTACCAAGTGTAGTACCATCTGTCGAGGTGGACTTGGGAACCCTGCTTACAACGTTTGGGGCCGTGATAGAAACTTCGGCTGGACTTCCTTTGCGGATACAACCTCAAATAGGCGATAAACCTGGACTAGAGTCTTGCATGGTTAATCAGGTTGTGGCTGACACCCTCGCCAGGCCTCCGCTTGAAGGTTGCCGAGATACATGACATGTATATGGTGGTAAGTGGTGAGAGCGTGTGTGAAGAAGTACACCCCTGCAGGGTTAATGATCTATTCGAATAGCCGCGTCCTCGGATATGGACTACTTGGACATTTATATAGTTCATAGACAACTTGAAGTGGGTACTCATATGCGCAAGATAAGTGTGAGTGCTATGGATGCCTTCTCGTAGGGAGACGGGAGAGGATCCATGGTGATGTATTGTTGTGGTGACTAGTGGACTCGCGTGCGCTCAAAGCTGGCTTGCTGCAGTAAACCCCACAATCCCCTTCATTGATACCTGATGCATAAGTAGATAGTTCTTATGTAAGTCTTGCTGAATACCTTTGTACTCACTGTTGCTTAATTTATATTTTTGCAGAGGAGACTTCAGTCTCACTAGTAGTTCCATGTTGAGTTCGACGTTGACCGAGTAGCTTGGGAATCCCAGAAAGAGGTCTGGTTCCTATGGAGGGTCAGATAGTCAGGCTTCCAGCCTTTTTTCTTTTCAGTTGTCTGTACTCAGACGAATTTATGCTTCTGTTGCTTGTATGACTTTGTATGTTGGGTCATGAGACCCATGTTTGTAATATCATGTTATGTATCGCTCTTTTGAGCCTTATCTATACTTGAGTTGTAGAGTTATGTTGTGATGCCATGTTGTACAACACATACTTGCATCTTATGCGTACGTGTAATATGTATTGCTATGTATGGGGTTCGACACCTAGTTGTGAGCCTTTGGTAGCCTTTCTTACAGGAAAATGCTTCTTTGTGCTTCCACTGAGCCATGGTAGTTCGTTACTGCTCCGGACACATTGATTGACCAACATGTATTTCTTCTTTGCTCCTATGTTTGTCCCTACGGGGAAATGTCACGCGGTGTTTACTAAAGTCCTTGTAGCTTTGCTACGACTTGGTTACACTCGATGTTGGCCGACACGTGCATTGCTGGGTTACCTATGTCTGTCCCTGTACGATTGTGCCACCTTGGTCTATAACTAGTCATGTCCATCCGGATTCTTTGTCATATTGTTGCTAGAGTCTTATTCATATAAGCTAGCGACAAAAGGCGCAAACGGTCCGGTTAAGGTAAGGCGGCAGCCGTGCGAACCGTGCATGAGTCTTGGGGTACTTATATGGTTTGTTACAGCTAGATACATGTGCCTTAGGATCGGGTCCCGACACAGCATCGGCTGGAGCATCACCCCACATATAACAGGTTTGCATTCCATCACCACCGGTTCAAAGGGTTGGAGAAACCGCGTCAAGCTACAGAACAATATGGAATAAGATGTCGAAGTCGGCACATCAATAACCAGTCAATAACTCTCTGAAGGACACACGAACTGCCAAGATATAAAGGGAACCAACATATTTGAGTACACAAACACTCACGGTCCCTTCGTCGGCGTTAGATCAAACGTCGTCAGGGTAGGGAGAGACCGGAGAGACTTTATTCCAACACGACATCGCCTCGTCGATGTCGCCAGGGAAACAAAAACCTAAGGAAAATAAAACGAGACGGACGGGTCCCCACTCCACTTGTCACCGACGAGGCCGCCAGACGAGAAAGAGGAGGGACCAAGGCGGTGACATGTAACAAAGTTGTGACGACAGTGGCTAGGGTTTGGGAGGAAATGTCACGCGGTGCCCTTTGTGTGTCTTTATTAAAAAAACATACCAGGGTGAACAATGATCAAAACCATTGTTTTTAAGGCGTCCTGCTTTAAACGCTTAGGCATCGTTTAGGTCCTGCTTTAAACGCTTAGGCATCGTTTAGGCTAGGCGCTCTGGCAGCAATACGTCTTAGAAATATGCCCGTTTTAGATGCTTAGGTTTAGGCGTCAGAGCAGGTGGTGCTCGCCTTAGGTTGCCTAACCGTCTTATAAACAATGATTGAAACACTCCATTTTTTATTTCACACCGTGCTGAGGTATACTCCGTCAAACAGATCCGTTATTACAACGCCAGGTAAAACGCAGTACAGCTAAAATTCGTAAGATTTTCATCCGTGATACTTTCACTCTTCCTAGCTAAACAAACCTACAAGGATCGAGGGAGGCACTCTATGCAAGGGTGGGTGGTATCCAGATGTAACCGTGGGTCTGCATGTACCCAACCTTCTCACTCAGTTCATCAGCTTCCTTGGGGCCTCGGCTGCCAGGCTTGTATGAAACCGCCTTCAGCTTGCCGGCGTCGATGTCGTGCAACAAGGGAGTGAAGATCTGCCAGGCAGCCTGAAACAACCAGATACAATGTCAGTGACAGAACGGAAAGTAGAAGAGTTCCATTCAACCAGATACAATGTCAGTGACAGAATGGAAACGAACCTTCAGCTCATCTCGGCGCACAAAGTGTTGCTGGTCTCCTCTTATTCTGTGGAAACATGTTATGCCCATCAGTCCGAGTTACCATTATAAAGGACATGGGTATGTAAAACTGTATGTATGCATGATTTACTGATTTTAGGACTGAACAAATTTCTCTTTCAAGAAGCAACATAAATTTAGGAAGGATGGTACGTACGTATCCAAAATGAGGCGCTCGTATGCCTCTGGAATTTTGACATCTTGGTAACGCATCCCATATGACAGATCAAGTTCACTCTGTTCAGTAGCCATTTCTAATCCAGGTTTCTTCACCTGCACGAATTCACATAAAATCAATAAATTACATTAAGGGTTCTGTTCTGCTCAACATGCCAGAAAATTTCACTGCAGAAGAACAGCATTAGACGTTACTCCTAATTAGCTGAACTTACAGTTAGTTTCATGTACATGGCTTCTGATGGCTGGAGGCGTATGACAAACTCATTTCTTCCTTGCTTCTTACCTTCAACATGTTAAATCTAGTTCAGTCTCAAATTCTGACTTGGACATAAAAAGAGAACAACAAACAGAGCACACTAATATTGATAGCAAAAATGTATAACAGGAGAGGCATTCAACTAGACACTAACCTAACGTGACCAAAGAGTCATCTTAATCTTACACCCTAGCAAATCTATTGACATGCCATGGTAGGGTAGGGCGTGCTTTACTGGCTTCATTGATTTTCTGTGCATGGACCAGTTTTGACTATTTTGTACTGTCAGTGGAACTTTACATAGTAGTTTCTTGTTTTAAGATGTGGAACTTTACTTACGAAAGTGCGTCTAGTTTTCTACTGCCTGGTCTGCCTAGATAATGTAAGGCCACTCCATTAGTATTTTGTAGTATAGTACTGAGAAAAACTCTCGATTAGGTAGTAACGTTGTATGCACAGAGTTCACTGCACCATGAAAATTAACTTTGGAGTCCATACATTTAAAAATGTCACCGGGAACATCCTTGAACTGCACACGAATTTCTGCTTTTCTCGAGTTTAATGCTTTACCAGCTTTAAGAATGAAAGGGACACCTGTTGGATATGAATATTTGGGAGTTAATACCAAAACTGAAGATGCTATGATCCAGAACAAAGGCATATCAAGTCAAGGAAGAAATGCTGGTTAAAAGCCATACCTTCCCATCTTTCATTGTGTACCCTAAGTACAATAGATGCAAACGTTGGGGTATTAGAGTCATCTGGCACTGTAGGGTCATCCTTGTAGCCCTGATATTGTCCAAGGACTACCTCTTCGTCCTTTATCGGGTTCACGGATTGCAGAACCTGACATTAACAAAGGAAATTGATATTGATTAGGACTAAACTAGAATGAAAAACATGAGATGTGTACTCTGCTACACTAGTTTGTTGTAACTAGCAAATCTGCACTACAGTAGTAGCATGTGGAGAGTAGAGGGAGATAAGAACCTTGACTTTCTCATCTCTAATGTGCTCAGGCTTAAGAGATACAGGCTTTTCCATTGCAACCAAACAGAAAACCTGCAAAAGGTAGCAATAATTTATTAGTGGACTGTTCAATGCCTAAGAACATTTGTACTCTACAAAGAGTTCTACAGTAGTTTATTAGTTTATTAATTAAGCCATATATGATTCAGCATGAAAGCTGTGCCCATCAATGTTAAATACAATGAAGTTGTGCTGAATATTTAATAATCTACTGCCAAAAAATAGCCATGGAACTAGAGATAAGTTTACTAAAATAGTAAAAGGCTAGTTGGATAAGCTGGAATATCATAATCCACCGCAATGGCAAACGCAGCCTTACATGGATAAAAGAAATACAAAAGTAAGTGTTTACTGTCTCAAATCAAGACTAGATACTAAAGCCAATGATAAAATGACGAAATAATATCGTATGGAATCTTATTAGTTTTTACCTGCAACAAATGGTTCTGAATGATATCACGGATGATTCTGCAGTAACAAGAGGGAGGTTAGGTACTTCTATGCTAAATAATGAAGACATGCAGGTGAAATCCCAATAGTTGAGGATGATATAAGCAGACTGAATTTTACTAGAATCCAGTAATGAGTGCTTTGGTTGCTGTAAAATTGTAATCTAATAATTTTCTATGTTGAACCTTAGAAAATTTGAAAATAAAGCCATACACAATTCGCACTTTCATATACAGAAATGAATATGTTGATCAATCAGGACCAACTAAGAATCTAGGACCTATGACATATCTAAAATATATCAACCTTGCCGAGATCAATATGCTTATAAGGGCATGATTTCATATTATAGAACAAAGGGTACAATTTTGTATTAGACAACTTATTAATAAAATGTAATGTTTCTACTTACCCATATTGATCAAAATATCCTCCACGCCCATCAGTTCCGAAGTCCTCCCTGAATACAATCTGCAATATTGGATTCGTTACAGACTGAAGCTATTATTAAGTTCCTACTTTGTAGCTGCCGCACAACTTCTTGTTTATGTGGGAGCCATAAAAGTCAGTGGTATTAGATTAACTTCAGTTCAACTCAAAAAGATAAAAATAAATTATACGTAGAAAAATCTTATGCAATAACCTACATAAAATATATTCATACATGGTGCAGTAACTGCAGGTTATGGATTTCTTGCGTCAGCTATTGTTACTTTGTAAATTACCTACTTCTAACTCCTAAGTACTAACAAAACGACAAGAAACAAGCATACCTGTATATTATCAACATTGTCACGGTTCCAAAGTGGTAAGAACAAACGGTTCGCAAAACGAAGCACAAGCTGTGAAATGTTATTAGTTCAAAAAGAATTAGCTCAATGTTAGAAAAATACAAATATCAGAACAAAGTTATAAACATTACCAAGTTTTGGACCAACTCTTTTCCCAAGTAGTGGTCAATCCTGTAGAGTTGATCTTCCTCGAATAGCTCCCCAAGTTGGGAACTTAATTCTTCTGCGGAGTCCAGGTCCCTTCCAAAGGGCTTCTCAACAATTACTCTACTCCATCCAGTGCGAGAAGCTGCAGACACAACCGTTAATGTTTGTCAAATTGACAAAAGTAACAGTGCAATTTAGCACAGTAGTGTGTAGTTCTGTTTTTTTCCTGAGCTGAAGTGAACAGCAGTTAGAAACCAGATGATCATGTCCTCGTTACTACTGCACAGCTGGTAGTGCGGAATAAAATCATATGCATTTATTACCCTATAAATAAAGCAAAGGAAAAGGGTCCTGATGAAAATAAAGCTTCTGAGAAAGCATAGAAAACATAAACTTACTTGGATTCATACAATATGTTCGTATCATTTTGCACACTGAAGGGTAGACAGATGGAGGCAATGCCAAATAAAAGAGCCTACGGGAGCTTCCTGAGTTGTTTGACACCTCATAATCTGATATTTCCTTGTTCAGTTTCTCAAAACCTTCTCCACTGTCATAGGAACCACTGACATATTTTATCTGCAATACATATTTACCACAATGACATGCAATGTTGCACAAGGAATTATGACTAGTTATATACAACAACTTACCAATTGCAAGAATTCTGAAACATGTTCCTCTGAGGCTCCTTTAAGGTATCTGTAATTTTTTGTCAAGATAAACCATCAAGACATGCAAAGATGATAGTTGAAGTTCAGTGAGCATAGGAACATGCTTTGTCAGTTTCAAGAAACCACCATCTCGGTTCATATAGCATATCGCAGATCAACAGTATCCGTGCTTAACTACAGGGTTGAAGTATAATTTTGTAGACATCCATCCTAGTATGCAGAATTCTGGTAGATACAGATGCACGTATGCTTAAAAGATGCTAGAAGTGTTTAAATGCAACAGCGAAATGTAAAAACCTGGAATCGCTTTTTCGAGAACACAATAGAGCCAAGAGCCTTCCTCTAAATAACGTTTTACTATGGAAAGCAAGGAGGTTCTTTGCACAACAAATACAAATTCTATGTTAGGCAACCATAGAATTAATTCCAGCCATCAGAAACTTACGCACGGATGCGTCCTCTCAACCCATCATCAGAAAGATTTGTTCTTGCATACCCAACTATATGCACTTCACCAGATTGTAAGAATCCCTGTAACACATAGCAATTAAAGTAAATAGATATATCAACAGACCTGAAAAGCACAGTTTATATAACAGAAACTGTGCAGAAATAGCATGCAAGTAAAGACTACGTTTTATGTATCTGCAAATGGTTAACACAGGTCGTTGTTGAATAAGTAGAATCTTAAACCATAGTTTTCCACCAGTCTGAATTAACTCCTAAAACATTTAATTCATATCCAGGAACAAAAATGGTTACAGCTGTTTGCATTTATACTTGTGTTCAGTGAATACCAATTACTCCTTTTTCTGGAATGCCTCAACTCAATGTACATTCCCTTTAGCAATAGGTTTTGCAAATTGCATAAGGAACAGCTAGTTATTGTCACAGCACCTGCTCAAAAAGGTGGTAGAGTGCCGGGAACGTTTTCTTCTTGGCAAGGTCTCCAGAAGCCCCAAGTACAACGATAGTGAGGCACCCTTGCTCCAAAGGAAGCTCTAGGTCCTTTGCTAATGAGTTAAAACTGCTTTGTCTCGATGACGCCGAGGAGTCAGTTCCCGCCATGACAAATAGGATGATTCACTTCTTCCTTCAACAGTACACCTAACCAAGTGAGCAAGATATGATTAAATGGTAAGATTATCTGAACATAGCCTAACAATTGTCATGCGACTCATCGAAATGGAAGATTCAATATCAGATAAAATTAGCTAGCAGAACGTATGAGAGTTGTTTTATGGTACCCTCAAACTAATATAAGCCCTCCATTTGTTCTGATCTGATGGATAGGATTGTTTGGCACTCCAGTATAGATGCCTTGGAGTACTACCGTTAAAAGTTGGGGAGTACCACCACTTTGAGGGTAATTTGGTAATCTAGGACTAGATCGTTAATTCTCCACTAATTAAGGGATAAAATCAACATGCAGGCGGCGATTAAGCTGGCGACCGAGCCATGATTCACGGGATGCATAGAGAAGGACTTCTTCACATCCCAAAAACAAAATCAATACATCAGATCTCAAAAGAGATAAAACACGATGTGGTCAAATGCAACTATTAGTAATTATGTGCTTGTTTGAATTGGAAACATGAACTGATTGCTTGACGACGCTAGGAACAGAGGTGCATGCAGTGCGCAGATCCAGCGGAGGGCCGGGTCGCCGGCGCCCGGCGGCTAAGTTGCCAAATTTTCATGCATGTGCGTGATAGGGCCTGGGGACGGCTCCTCCCGGAGGATGCGGCAAGCCGGCAACCATCATTGCGCACGATCAGAGGCGGCGGGCGTGCGCTTGATCGGATTAGGAAATTAGATCACGGGAATATCTCAACATTATACCTAAATTAAGAAGACAAAAAGTCTAAAGTGCCCTCTTAGATCAACGGTGAGATTTTGTTGGCACTCCCACCTCTATATATGGAGTACCAGGGTACTGTAAAAAACCTCACGTATGAATGGTTTTGCTTTGTTTGGCTTATCCGATGAATTGCCAATTAATACTACTGCTGCCCTTAAAAGCTGGAAACAGAAACTGCACATGACTAGATCCAAAATCGCATTTCCCGTTTAAACTGAACTGTTTGTAATGCTCGGTCTACCTCACTCTTCTTATAACAAAGTGATCTCAGCTTATCTCTCCAACTGTCACGAACACTGAAACCATTACGCATCCAAGATCAACATAGCAATGTTTGAGGACCTCATCCAATCTAAATTTAAGAAACCAACATGTACCATTAAGGATTACACCAAATGCAACTTAAAAACGCTGAAATCAGTCATACAACTACTGCACACAACTCAAGTCCGATTTGAACAGCTATCAAGGAAAATAAGCCCGTGCTTGAATCCGTGGTTTGATCTTGCAAAACTTACTTGCGGTGAAAACTGTAAGTAATTCTAGTAGCAGAACTGAACTGAAACAGGGAACCAAAACAACATTCCCTGATTCACCGCAACACACCAAACCGCTTTCCGGCAAAAAGAAGGCCCGACGAAACATCCGAAACAGAAAAAACGTGCAGTTCCTAAATACTAGTACTCCAGAGCAAAGGAACACCGTTACACAGGGCTTAAGCTTGGCCACAACTCTCGCCATTTAATGGCAGAGATCCTCGAAGAGAAAGAGAAATCTAGGAGCGACAAGAACATCTCCATCGCCGCGGTAGGCATCACGAGTACGAGATCCAACGCCGGAAAATCTCACGGACAGAAACCCGGCGCGGTTCGAGGCGAGAACCTAGAAATAACCGAAGAAAGCGCGCAGACGACGACGACGGCGACCCAACCCGCCAAAACCTCCCGAAAAGCCTCGCCCAGAACAGGGCAGGCAGAGCGTAACAGAGCAGAACGGACTGCGACGAGCCGCGCCACGCCACCGATCGAGAAACCTCGGACCTACTCGCGGAAGCAAGCAGGAGGAACTCTCCCACGAGAGACGAGCGAGAAGAATTGACGGCGGCCGGGGGTCGGAGATGGATCACTGACCAGTGACGACCGAGATTCGCGCGCGCGGCGAGCGGGCGCGCCGCGTGGGAGGGAGGAGAGTTACTGCCGAGATGCTGGGTGGGTGGGAATGGGGAGGGGGGTGGCTCCTTCCTTCCTTCCTGACTGTGGTGGGATTGGCAGCTCCGCCATTTATACCCGCGACGGCGTCACCTCGGCCGCCTCCCGCTTTCGCCTCACCGGTCCACCACCTACCCGTCTTTCGGCCTGGGCAAGGGGGGCTGCGTTCTCTGTGCTGTGCCACCAACCGCGAAGCGTACGTGTCTCTGACAGTGGGAATTTCCAGGACTTGAGAGGGGCTTATGTGAAAGGGAGGCGCGGTAACGGCAAGGAAAAAGTTGTCGATTGTCCCCGTCGGTTAGGCTACTCATAGCGGGGAGTATCATATACCAGTATCGTGCATATGATACTAGTATATGATATTATCTTTATAGTGCATAGTATCATAAAGTAGTATTATAAATGATCATATTTATTGCCATGCATGACACAAAGTAGCATAGCATTTAACATGATACGGTATCTACCTATGTTACTCTAACCCTCTTTCTTCTTTAATTGTGTGCCACATAAGCATGTTTGCTAGTCCCAAATGCATGTTACTGGTTATGTTACCCCACTATGGCCGGCCTTAATTACTGTATACCGCACCATTTATTTATGGAAAATTAAATTGTATGTGCGCCTGTGCGGCTCTTGCTTCTAGACTTCTTCCAGTTTCTTTTGGAGATTTGATAAAGTTAGCAGCATGATTAGCAAATGGTCCCCATGTATAAAGCGGAAATGAACAAAAAACATATCCCCGGACTTAAGAAATAGTGGCGGCATTTGGTGACAAAGGTATGGTGTCATCACGCACCACTGAGAGATAAGAGTGTGCATGCACTTTCAACAACAACAAAAATGATTTTCAAACAAGAATCCTAGATGTATAAGAGGCATAGAATGCAATCCTTTTATTTTCTTTATTTTCAGGAAACACCTGAATATATCACCCAAGTCAACAACAAAAACAGAAAAGGTTACAACCTCCTTTGCTTCGATGAAAAAACACAAGAATAGGAAAATTTATATGGCGGTACTATTCATGCCTTTGGTTCAAAGGAATGGGGCAAAGGAAAATTGAAGAGATTTTTCTTTAACAAATGTTTCAAACGAAAAACACGGGGATTATAACACGCGCTTGGACCTCCTTTTCAAATTCACATGCACCAAGAACAAAAATAATATCCTTAGATCATCTCTAGCAGACCCCGCAAAACGCGAACCTGTAAACTCAGTTTACAGTTCGCTTGTTACCTCGGATACGAGTCGAAAACCTCCGCAAAAGAACAGAAACCTCAAACGGAACTGTAAATTTTAAATTCAAGACTTCGCGGGAGAAACAGAACGAGTTCATAGTTCTTGATTCATCATACATAGTTCATACATGCACTAAATTTACACTAATAGCTAGGGGACAGGCGGCCACCGTACCCTACAGCCCAAAATTGGCTCACCGGAGCCATCCGGGTGCGGCGGCGACGCTGCGACGGCGGACATCCTCACTCGTCGTCGTCGGAGACGAGGTCGATGTAGGTGTCGTCATGCGCCTTCTTCTCACGGCGCTATGCGTCTTGGTTCTCGACGAACTCCTTCTCCTTCACGAGCCCGTGCTTGAGGAGGACGTCGTCGAGGTTCGCAAGCAACCGTCGGCGCTGCTCCTCCTCCTCCTCCTCCTCCTCCCACACGCTACGCGCCATGATTGCCCGCTCGAAGATTTCCGCCTCGGCCGGGGGGAGAAAATCCTTCGGCCCGATGACGCCACCGCCCCGCAGCACCGGCTCCGCGTCGAGCTCCCGCTTCACCACGCGTAGAGGCGCGAGAGCCGCTGATACGTCTCCAACGTATCTATAATTTATGAAGTATTCATGCCATGTTTACAACAATTTTATATGATTTTGCTATGATTTGATTAGAACTAACCCAGACTGACGTTGTTTTCAGCAGAACTACCATGGTGTCATTTTTTGTGCAGAAATAAAAGTTCTCGGAATGGGCTGAAAATTTACGGTGATTTTTTATGGACCAAAAGAGACCCCCGAAGCACAAGAGTTGGCCAGAAGAGTCCTGAGGCGACGGCAAGGTAGGGGGGCGTGCCCTACCCTCCCGGGAGGGTGCTCCTACCTTGCCGCTGCCTCGTGGACCCCCCTGACTTGAAACCGACGCCAAAAATTCCTATAAATCCAGAAAGCCCCAGAAAGAAACCTAGATCGGGAGTTCCGCCGCCGCAAACCTCTGTAGCCACGAAAAACCAATCGGGAGCCCGTTCCGGCACCCTGCCGGAGGGGGAAACCACCACCGGTGACCATCTTCATCATCCCGGCGGTCTCCATGACGAGGAGGGAGTAGTTTACCCTCGGGGCTGAGGGTATGTACCAGTAGCTTTGTGTTTGATCTCTCTCTCCCTCGTGTTCTTGATTTGGCACGATCTTGATGTATCGCGAGCTTTGTTATTATAGTCAGATCATATGGTGTTTCTTCCCCTCTACCTTCTTGTGATGAATTGAGTCTTGCTCTTTGAGGTTTCATTATGTTGGATTGAGTATTGGATTTGAGAACACTTGATGTATGTCTTGCGATGGGATATCTGTGGTGACAATGGGATATTCTATTGATTCACTTGATGTATGTTTTGGCACTCAGCTCGCGGATTCCCGAGGTGACATTGGGGTAATCTATGCATAGGGGTTGATGCACGTTTTCGTCCTACGTTCTCCGATAGAAACTTTGGAGTGATTCTTTGTTGCACGTTGAGAGATTGTTATATGATCCAATTATGTTATCATTGTTGAGAGAATTTGCACTAGTGAAAGTATGAACCCTAGGCCTTGTTTCCAAGCATTGAAATACCGTTTGTGCTCACTTTTATTGCTGGTTACCTTACTGTTTTTATTTATTCAGATTATAAAATTATATTTCTACCATCCATATTACACTTGTATCACCATCTCTTCGCCGAACTAGTGCACCTATACAATTTACTATTGTATTGGGTGTGTTAGAGACACAAGAGACTCTTTGTTATTTGGTTGCAGGGTTGTTTGAGAGAGACCATCTTCATCCTACGCCTCCCATGGATTGATAAACCTTAGGTCATCCAGAGAGAAATTTGCTACTGTCCTACAAAACTCTGCGCTTGGAGGCCCAACACGAGTTTAAAAGAAGAAGGTTGCGTAGTAGACATCAAGCTCTTTTCTGGCGCCGTTGCCGGGGAGGCTCGGTAAGCGGCACTCACATCTCGTCAACGAAGCTCTTTTCTGGCGCCGTTGCCGGGGAGGTGAGTGCTTGAAGGTATATCTTTAGATCTTGCAATCGAATCTTTTAGTTTCTTGTTTTATCACTAGTTTAGTCTATAAAAGAAAACTACAAAAAAAATGGAATTGAGGTTGCCTTATATGCTTCATCTTTATAATGTCTTTCTTGAAAACGATGGATCGGAAAATTGTGCCAAGGTGTTAGAAGAAGAATGCAATAAAGTGTTTGGCATAAAATCTTTGAATGATGAGCATGATTGCAATGTTGTTAGTATGAATTCTTTGAATATCCATGATGCTAATGATATGCAAAGCCACAAGCTTGGGGATGCTATGTTTGATGAAGATGATATTTTTAGTCCCCCAAGTTTTGATGAGAATATTTATTATGATGATAGCATGCCTCCTATTTATGATGACTGCAATATTTATGAAAGTGGGTTTGGAAGAGTGTCAACTTTAGATAATAATTATCCCACTATTTTGGAGGGTGTTGAATCTTTTCACAATATTGATAAAAGTGGATTTGGAGAGATCATGACTTTATTTAGTGATGAATCCACTATTTCGGAAGAGGTTTCAATTGATTATAAGAACAAAGTTGCTATCTATGATGATTATTGTGATGACATGTATGCTATAAAGAATAATGATAACCATGAAACTTGTCATCATGATTTTAATTTTCAATTGGATTATGCCTCACATGATAGTTATTTTGTTGAGTTTGCTCCCACTACTATTCATGAGAATAAATTTGCTTATGTGGAGAGTAATAAAATTTCTATGCTTGTGCATTATGAAAATAATGCTTTATGTGATAGTTATATTGTTGAATTCATTCATGATGATACTGAAAATTATTATGAGAGAGGGACATATGCTTTTACATATCTCAATAATATCAAGTTTCCTCTCTATGTGTTGAAAATCTTGAAGTTTTGCTTGTTTTGCCTTCCTATGCAAGTTGATTCTTGTTCCCATAAGTTGTTTGCTCACAAAATCCCTATGCATAGGAAGCGGGTTAGGCTTAAATGTGCTAGTCACATGCTTCATGATGCTCCCATTATGTTTCAATTCTTATCTTTTATGTGAGCATCATTGAAATCATCATGCCTAACTAAAAAGGCATTAAAGAAAAGCGCTTGTTGGGAGACAACCCAATATTACCCCTACTATTTTTGTGTGTGCACATGATTATTCTACTGTAGTAATCATGTTTTATAGCTTTTGTTTCAATAAAGTGCCAAGTAAAGCCTTTGGGATAGTGTGGATGATAGTTGACTTGATTCTGTGCAAAAACAGAAACTTTTGTGTCCAGTAACAGAATTGTTAAAATTCACTGGAATGTGGAAAACTTCTGAAGTTTTTACAGTTGATTGGTATACAAATTTTCTACGTTTATAATTTTTTAGAATATTTGGAGTTACAGAAGTATGACCTCAATTCAGATCTTCACAAACTGTTCTGTTTTTGACAGATTCTGTTTTCGATGCATAGTTTGCTTGTTTTCTAGTTTCTATGACTTATATTGCTTAATATAAATTGTAGAAATGATAGGATACAGTAGGTATCATGTGATAAATTTTTTGAATATTGTATTGACAGTACCAAAGTGAATGATTTGTTTTATCATACTAACCCATCTCACGAAGTTCCGTTAAGTTTTGTGTGATTGAAGTTTTCAAGTTTTGGGTGAGATATCGATATGAGGAGAATAAGGAGCGACAAGACCCTAAGATTGGGGATGCCCAAGGCACCCCAAGGCAATATTCAAGGAAGATCCAAGCAACTAAGCTTGGGGATGCCCCGGAAGGCATCCCCTCTTTTGTCTCCAACATTATCGGTAACCTCACTTGGAGCTATATTTTTATTCGTCACATGAGATGAGTTTTGCTTGGAGCGTCATTTTATTTTATTAGTATTTGCTTGCTGTTATTTATAGTAATATTTTGTATCTTTTATTTCAATAAAAGTGTCAAGTATAGCCTTTACCGTGCTTATTTTGCAAGTCTATATGTTGCTGTTTTGAAAACATAAAGTTTTCTATCATTGTCTGAATTCTTATGGAAAGTCAGAACGTGGTAAAATATTGAAATTTTTACACAATGAGTAACAACAAATTTTATAGAGTGTGATAATTTTTCAGAATTTTTGAAGTTAGGGAAGTTTGAGTATAATTGCACTCTTTACAGACTGTCCTGTTTAGACAGATTGCTGTTATGTTTGCATATGTTTGCTTGTTTAATGATTCTATTTGAGGATAGGAGTATTAAATATGCAGAGACATTTAGTATGCAATGTTAAATAATAATTTTAGTGATTTTCTACAGTAGAGAATGATAAGGTTTTGCATTTGATTTATACTAACTTTTCTCACAAGTTCTTGTTGAGTTTTGTGTGCATGAAGTTTTTAAGATTTAGGGAAACCGTGATATAAAAAGAATTAAGGAGACACAAAATCTCAAGCTTGGGGATGCCCAAGGCATCCCTAGTTAATATTTCAAGAAGTCTCAAGCATCTAAGCTTGGGGATGCCCCGGTTGGCATCCCACCTTTCTTCTTCAACAATGATCAGTTAGTATCGGTTGAGCCTAAGTTTTTGCTTCTTCACATGATGTGTGCTATTTTTAGAATGTCATTTTATTTTGTTTTGCTTGCTGTTTGAATAAAATACATTAGATTTGAAGATTTTTAAATGAGAGAGAGTCTTCACATAGCTACATAATTATTCAACTACTCATTGATCTTCACTTATATCTTTTTGGAGTAGTTTGTCATTTACTCGTGTGCTTCACTTATATCCTATGAGTAAATGGTTGAATGAATTGAATATCATAAATCTGAAATTATATATGTTTCATATGCTTATCCCATGGGGAGTAATGACTTCACATATAAGAATTATAGGTGGTAAATTTATTGAAAGGTAGCAAACATAGTATTGGTCACTTGAACAATTCATAAAAGAATATTGAAGGAAGAGAGATTTCACATATAAATATACTATCTTGGCCATCTTCTATGATTGTGAGCCCCATTAATTATATTCAAACTTGAGCATATTAGTTGAAGTTGAACAAGAAATACAACATAATGAGTTATGCTTGGGTATATTTGTATAGAAGTTATATTGTTATGGATCCTCCAACATGTGGTGCTTGCTATTTAGAATCTTTTGCTGGCCAAAATTTCTGTACTAAGAGGGAATACTGCTTGTGCATCCAAAATCCTTGAACCCAGTTTCTTCCATGAGTGTCCACCATATCTACCTATATGCGGTATTTACCTGTCGTTCCAAGTAAATTTGCATGTGCCAAACTCTAAACCTTCAAATAATAATCTGTTTTGTATGCCCGAATCGCTCATGTAGTGATCAGGGGCTGTCAGTATCTTCCATGCTAGGTGGGTTATTCTCACGATGAGTGTTGATTCACTTGTCATTCACGAGAAAGTGGCTGGTAATCGGGATGCCCAGTTTCATGCTCGAAATCAAATCAAAATATAATCATCAAACAAAACTCCCCCAGGATTGTTGTTGGTATGGACGGTACCCATTGTTTCGGATCAGCCGTAGAGTGTGATTGTTGGTGGAGGGGGAGTAAAAACTTTACCATTCTGTTTGGGAACCGCCTATAATGTGTCTAGCATGGAAGATAGTGAGAACTCTCGGTCGTTACGTTGACAATGAAAGCATACTTCTCAAAATTATATTCATCTCTGTTTTAAAAGCTTCGAGCTCTGGCACCTCTGCAAATCCCTGCTTCCCTCTGCGAAGGGCCTATCTTTTACTTTTATGCAAGAGTCAGTAGTATTCCTTCTCATTCCAACCCACTCTTTAGTTGGCAAGCATCATGTGATAGGGAAAGATCTAAGCATATATGGCCATTCAAATATATTTGATCATGAATTATTATTGTTGACAATTATCTATATGATAAATAAGTTGGGAGGCGAAACATTAAGCCCCTATCTTTCTCTGTGTTTGACGGATGCTATTTGTTCTAAAAATATGCTTTGAGTGTTAGCAATCATGGAAGACTATATGATAGTTGAGTATGTGGAATTTGCTAAATCAAAGCTCTTACATAGACCCTTCCTGAAAGTAAGATGAATTGCAATTGTTTGGTGACCGAGAATGTAGTTTGTTAGTCTTCAAGAAACTTTATGGACTATACTTTAACATGTGAATAGCTTGTTACTTGATCATGAGAAGTCTTATGAGATGAGCTACTATTTATGATATATAATGATACTAGAAAAAGTGTTTGGGACTATCATTGATCAAACTTATGCACTATGCTAGCATTCACACTTCATAAATTATTTCTTTTATCATTTACCTACTCGAGGACGAGCAGGAATTAAGCTTGGGGATGCTGATACGTCTCCAACGTATCTATAATTTATGAAGTATTCATGCCATGTTTACAACAATTTTATATGATTTTGGTATGATTTGATTAGAACTAACCCGGACTGACGCTGTTTTCAGCAGAACTACCGTGGTGTCATTTTTTGTGCAGAAATAAAAGTTCTCGCAATGGGCTGAAAATTTACGATGATTTTTTATGGACCAAAAGAGACCCCCGAAGCACAAGAGTTGGGCCAGAAGAGTCCCGAGGCGACGGCAAGGTAGGGGGGCGCACCCTACCCCCCCCCCCCCCACCGGGAGGGTGCTCCTACCTTACCGCTGCCTCGTGGACCCCCTGACTTGAAACCGACGCCAAAAATTCCTATAAATCCAGAAACCCCCAGAAAGAAACCTAGATCGGGAGTTCCGCCGCCGCAAGTCTCTGTAGCAATGAAAAACCAATCGGGAGCCCGTTCCGGCACCCTGCCAGAGGGAGAAACCACCACCGGTGGCCATCTTCATCATCCCGGCGGTCTCCATGACGAGGAGGGAGTAGTTCACCCTCGGGGCTGAGAGTATGTACCAGTAGCTATGTGTTTGATCTCTCTCTCTCTCGTGTTCTTGATTTGGCAAGATCTTGATGTATCGCGAGCTTTGTTATTATAGTCGGATCATATGGTGTTTCTTCCCCTCTACCTTCTTGTGATGAATTGAGTCTTGCTCTTTGAGGTTTCGTTATGTTGGATTGAGTATTGGATTTGAGAACACTTGATGTATGTCTTGCGATGGGATATCTGTGGTGACAATGGGATGTTCTATTGATTCACTTGATGTATGTTTTGGCACTCAACTCGTGGATTCCCGAGGTG
The DNA here is from genome assembly GCA_011799875.1 of Thinopyrum elongatum. NCBI lineage: Eukaryota > Viridiplantae > Streptophyta > Magnoliopsida > Poales > Poaceae > Thinopyrum > Thinopyrum elongatum. The sequence goes on along the minus strand of CM022298.1, from coordinate 487,186,095 downwards.
ACATTGGGGTAATCTATGCATAGGGGTTGATGCACGTTTTCGTCCTACGTTCTCCGATAGAAACTTTGGAGTGATTCTTTGTTGCACATTGAGGGATTGTTATATGATCCAATTATGTTATCATTGTTGAGAGAATTTGCACTAGTGAAAGTATGAACCCTAGGCCTTGTTTCCAAGCATTGCAATACCGTTTGTGCTTACTTTTATTACTAGTTACCTTGCTGTTTTTATTTATTCAGCTTATAAAAATATGTTTCTACCATCCATATTACACTTGTATCACCATCTCTTCGCCGAACTAGTGCACCTATACAATTTACCATTGTATTGGGTGTGTTGGAGACACAAGAGACTCTTTGTTATTTGGTTGCAGGGTTGTTTGAGAGAGACCATATTCATCCTACGCCTCCCACGGATTGATAAACCTTAGGTCATCCACTAGAGGGAAATTTGCTATTGTCCTACAAAACTCTGCGCTTGGAGGCCCAACACGAGTCTACAAGAAGAAGGTTGCGTAGTAGACATCAGCCGTCGGCTCCCTTTTCACCGGTATGAGGCCCGGCGTGCGAGGACTCGCTCCCCCCCCCCCCGCGGCGGTGGAGGAGCCCACGTCGGAGAAGATCAGCCCATGTCGGCGGTCGTGCTCCTTCGTATCGTGGCGGAGGAGCGACTCCGGTGGCTGGAGGCCGTTGTTGGTGTACTTCCTCGCCGCGTGCTTCCTCGCGTCGTCCGCTCGGACACAACGCTGGCGCTCGGGGTCGTCCCTCCCACTGGAGCTGCGGCCGGAGCTCCACATTTCACCCCACATGGTGGCGTTCGGCGGCGGGATTGGGCTCACCGACGGCAAGAAATAGAAAGGGGATTGGGGAATCGCGGCGGCGGAGGGATAGGGTTTCGACCCGTATCGGCACCACGAACCCGTAGATATACCGCGTCGGGGGGCGGTTTGCGGGCCACCGTAAAATATTTTATGGGCTGGACGAGTATACGAGCTCTGTTCTGGCCAAAAAAATGGGTCGAGCCCGTATACTCGTTGGGATTTTGTGGGTCCGCGCGTTTTGTGCGGTCTGCTAGAGTTGAACTTAGGGCATCTCTAACGCCGACCCTCAAACCACCTGCATCCATCCGGACCGCGCTGTCCGGACCACGGAAGTCATCCAACGTGGGCCTATATCGGTCTGCAGGGCGGTCCGGACGTGTTTTCACCCGCAAATGGGAGACGAAGTGGGGGAGGTTTGGAGGAGTCCGAACAGCGGACATGTAGGACTCCGACACCCCCGGCCCACCCAATCCCCCCCTCCTAGTCCCATTTCCTTCCACTCCTCCCATTCTCCTCCTTGCTTTGCATCCGCAACCTCCACCTCCGTCGCCGCTGGTCTACATCTCCGGCAGCCACAGTGGCATTGCCGGACGTCCGCAATCAGCACCGACGTACCCGCTCGCCTTTATGACGAAGCTGTCCACCCTGGAGCCGTTTGTCCCAAGGTACACTCCGTCCGCCTATTGACGGATACCACGCCCGACAGGTGTTCGGTCAAATGCCATTGAGCTTATTTTCAAACGCTTTGTCAGTGCGAAGGATGGTGAGCTACTCGACCATGGAAGATGAGTTGTTGTGCGATGCGTGGTTGGCCGTATCCGTGGATTTCGTAGGCAGGAGCAGAGGGGCAGCATTCTAGGAGCAAGTGCATGAAAAAAAACTCACGCACGAAAGCACATTACGCCCTACGACATGTACATCATTCAACAACGCAACGTGAGGTCGTTGCCGTATCGCTGGTATGCAATCCAGACCAGAGTCACTAAGTTTTGTAACGTGGTTCGTTAGCTCAAGGCAAGACGGCCATTGCACGCGGCAGAGGACGAGATCGTAATTTTTGCTTCCTCTTGCTCTACTTTTTGATTGATTCATTCACTCAATGTTTGTCTACACATTATATGTAGCCCGCACGCGTTGTTGTGGTGTACCACAGGACAGAGGGACGACCATTTACATGCACACACTGTTGGATGAAGCTGAAGCGGGAGTATGTGTGGAACGACACGATCCGGGATGAAAAACTTGTTTGATATCCAGTTAATCTAGCCGAATTTGAGACATTGTTGTACTAGACTTAATTGCATGCTATGTATGGATGATTTGTACTATTTTCTATCCAAACTTTGATGAATATCGGCCGGTTTGCATGAATTTCGTCTGGTTAGTTAAAATACGGGTTGAAATGTATGTGGCTACTGTTGGATGGCAGCCTTCCGCATCCGTGTCCGTGGACTGCCCCCCCTCCTCAGTCCGTGGACGAATGCGGGAGGAAATTTGCGGGTGGCCGTTGGAGATGCCCTTAGTAGGAGTTGTTGACACTTGATTTCATATTATGTACCTATCTAGGTGGGCGAGCACTTAACCAAACTCAAGTTGACAGTGGTTTGACTTTGATTCGACCATGTTTATTAGATACATTGTGTGTTTTTCAATTTCTTGTGAACTAAACACCCATTCCTACATTTACCAATCCTATATTTGCACATGCATTACTATCCTATTCATGTGTTTTTCTTATTCCTGCATATTAGAATCATGCAAAGCAAAGGAGTCCTACCAGGTCACACCAAGGCGTGAAAATAGGTAGGCTCACTAAGAATTGGCAGCTACGTACCTAATCGTTCGACTTAATAAACTTGTGAGCCTAGAGATCAAAGTCTGTATAAATATTGCTAGTAGTGGTTGAGCTAGAGTGGTCTAAATTACATAAGAATAAGCATTTTCGGAATCCCAAATCTTTAAGAGAATGGATAGGAAGACTTCCCGGGTATTCATTTTCGAGCTTCTTGGTGATGATTCTCCAAGGACAGCTAAGGATCTCGATTTTTCTAACAAATACATATGTTAGAAGTGTCATGGGAGGGACAGGGCTAGACTGTTCTCAATAAGGGCACTCCAATGCAGATCACATATTGGACATCACCAAATGTACACGAACAGCGGGCGAGGCAGAGGCCATCCAACTGGAGTCACCTAATGTTCGCCCCTTGTTCGGCCTTCTCCATTTGACAAATTTATCTAGAACAATAGCAATTCAACCATGAATTTAAATACTTGCAAACAAACACAACTACGATCAATTGCATTGGTTGTCCAACAAGTTTTGACATTCATCGATCCACAAAAGCCCCAGTTCAAGGGTCCGTGCTAAAGACCTCAATTTTTTTGCCTCGTTTTGATCTTCCTTTTGCGCAAAGCGTTTGTACAACTAGTCTGGAACAGACTTCTTCACATAGGGGTCCGAGTTTGCTGCCTTCATGAACAACTTTTATGCCTCGACTTCGGCCTTGATAGCAAGCTTTCTCTACTCGAGCTTCATCTTCTCGTTTTGCATCTCCGTAAATATGTCAAACCTCTCTGCCATCTTTTTCACGTTCATGTCATTGCGCTTGGCAGCTGACTCCTCCTTCTTCGCCATGATGAGCTCAAATTTATCTGTCATCTTGGTCGCTTCTCCTTCTCTGACTTCCACTTTCTACCCTTAATCTATACACACAGGTGGACGGTGGAACCCCTCTGACATTTGGATCAACCACAATGATTTGCACACTTGCTTTGCCTATTCAACTTCATCCAACAATGCATCAACATGAATGGTTTCTCCTCTGTCTTCTTGTACAAAGTGCACACGCATTCGGGCTAGCAAAGCAAGACAAGGAGATGATCAACAAGTTGCAACACTGAGCAAATCAAAGGACCAAAACGCATAGAGCAGCTCAAAGGAAAACTTATGAGCTTGAGGAGCGATGTGCCACTTAGCCACTGGTTTTGCGTTAGTTTATATGCGTCGACATACTTGTTGACCTCCAACTGAATGATGTACCATCGATGGGCAAGCGACTTTGGATTGCGATTATGGATCACTTTGTTCTTGTATGGGTCGTAGTGTTTTTGCTCGTGAAACCAATCATGCACACTCCTCCAAAAAGTCGAGCCCTTTGGTTCATGCCTTGAAACATATCAACACTAGTGGCTGACGTCTACTACATAACTTATTCTTGTAGACTCGTGTTGGGCCTCCAAGCGCAGAGTTTTGTAGGACAGCAGCAAATTTCCCTCAAGTGGATGACCTAAGGTTTATCAATCTGTGGGAGGTGTAGAATGAAGATAGTATCTCTCAAACAACCCTGCAATCAAATACAAAAAATATCTTGTGTCCCCAACACACGCAATATAATGGCAAATTGTATAGGTGCACTAGTTCGGCGAAGAGATGGTGATACAAGTGTAATATGGATAGTAGATATAGTTTTTTGTAATATGAAAATATAAAAACAACAAGGTAACAAGTAACAAAAATGAGCACAAACGGTATTGCAATGCTTGGAAATAAGGCCTAGGGTTCATACTTTCACTAGTGCAATCTCTCAATAGTGCTAACATAATAGAATCATATAAAAATCCCTCAATGTCGGTGTCAAATCCAGCAGACCTCGGGGTAGGGGGTCCCGAGCTATAGGTTCTCAGATCAATGGTAACAGGAGCGAAGAGACGATGTTTACCCAGGTTCGGGCCCTCTTAATGGAGGTAAAACCCTATGTCTTATCAGTACAGAGTTGATCTACCTCGAGATCGTAAGATGTGGTCTAACTCTAAGGTTAGGTGAATGATATTGCGTTGGTCTCCCCTCTACGGGCTAAATCCCATGGCTTATATACACGCCAGGTAGGGTATCTAAGGTATACCTGGTGTCGTAGATTTCTCATGGCAGATGTCCTAGCGAAAGGACTTAGGTGTGGAGCCATCGCGACTAGGTTAGCTTGAAGGGGTTGAACGGGACAAAGGACACAAGGAGTTTACCCAGGTTCGGCCCCTCTCAACGAGGTAAAAGCCTACGTCCTGCTTCTAGTTGTATTGCTTGGGTTTCGATTACAAGGGAGCGAATACACTTGACCTAGTTCTCGACTGTTTGTTTCTTGAGTTAACCCGCCGCCGGGTCACCCCTTTATATACAGGTTGATGCCCGGCGGTTTACAGAGTCCCGACCGGCTCACACAAATGTGACCGGCTCGGTTTCTAACTAAACCTGCCTTACAGAGCAAGTTAACACATGGCGGCTCACACCCTTGGGCCTTGAGTCACCTCCGGGTCTTGGGCCTTTAATAAGCCTGCTTTATGAACCACCACCTCTATATCTTCTTCAGCCTTCTTGGGCCTTCTCACCTTAAGTCGCCAATGGTGTGACCCGGCCCCTCCTGGGCGAGTCATACCTCAGAGTTATATCCCCAACATTAGGCCCCAGGTTGATTTGAACTTGTTCACATCAATCTTCATTTTAATTCAAGCAAAAACGCTCCAGTATGAACTTCTCATACCGTCCGCCGTAACCCGCCATGACATTGTGTAAACAAGATCGTTATAACCCGCCATGACATCCCGCACATTAATTCCGCACAAGACCCAGGATATCTTCAACGGATCTTTATCTTTAATAGGCTTCCCGAGAATCGAGGCGTTCATATAGCCACTTAATCATTTTTACCTCCTTGATTTCCGTGATTGCCATCTCGTCATTTCCTTATAAATAGGGACAGGGACCCCCTTTTTCACTTTTTACCCCTGCCTCTGCCTCTTCTTCTTCCTCGCGACGTCCGACGCTTCTGGAGCTCCGCCGCCTTCATCGACCTTCTTCAACAACTCCGACCCAGGCCGCTGCATCAACCTGATTGTATCCAGAGAACGGCGGCGCTCCTCCGCTGATCATTTGCATCGCTAGGTACTCCCCTCTCTCTACTTCCCATCTACATTAGGGTTTCCTCTATTCGTCAGTGTTCATCGGCGTTCATCGTAGTTCTCTTCGCTAATGCTTACTTCGATCGAAAAAACAGCAGGGAAGTTGCGCGGTAGCAGTTTTTAGCATCCGTTTCCAATCGTAGATGCATCCTATCTTCCTGAGATTCAAACCCAGCTTGTGTGTTCTTCCACTATCATATTTAGGTTTAGCAATTATTCTCCTTTTCTGAACTGCTGTAGATCCGTAAATATAATCCACCACTTGTGGAACCTGTTTGTCCAACACTTAGTGAAATTTTCCTCAAACTCAGATCCGTAAATCCGGCATAAACACCACTGTGTGGGCGGCTCAAAAATATTACTTTGTGACCCGCCACACCTCAGCCGGCTTATTCATGAAATACTCAAATCAGCTGTATCCGTCTGATGTTAATATCACCCAACTGTGCTTTTGTTGATTTGTCCATACTATTTCTTTTCTCATAATAATCGGTCCGTATATGAACCAAACCTGCATAGTATATTTACCTTCTTGTAACCATCGAGTGGCTTATTATCTCAAATTTGACCCGCCGTTATTCCCCCTTTTAGGCCTTTTTGATAAAAATGACTAAGACAGTCACCTCATGTGATTGGGTCGCTTCTACTATTACGGAACAAGCTCTGAACGAATATGTTCAAGTGGGTGTTTTGTCAGCCAAAGAAGTTATCCACTGGCGAGCCCCAGGGACCGAAATAAGACCTGATCCAAAGGACGGTGAAGTCGTGGTTTTTGCTGATCATATGAGCCGGGGTTTCTCTCCACCCGGCTCAAAGTTCTTCCGCAACATTCTGAATTTTTATCAACTTCATCCACAAGATATCGGACCCAATTCAGTCTCTAACATCTGCAATTTCCAAGTCTTTTGCGAAGTGTACCTTCAGGAGGAGCCCACTGTTGACCTTTTCAGAGAATTTTACTATTTGAACCGTCAAACAGAAATGACCGACGGACCCAGTCTTGAGCTTGGCGGGATTTCTATCCAAAGACGAAAAGATGTTGTCTTTCCCGTGGCCACGCTTCCGAGTCACCCCAAAGACTAGAATCAGACTTGGTTCTACTACCAAGATACCTCTCCGGCGGGTGAGAACCCTCTGCTAAGTTTCCGCGACCGCCGACTTAACCCAAGACATCCACTTCCGGACCGGATCAGTGCCGCTGAACGGGCCAAATATGCATCCACCTTTAGCAAAGTAAGAGCTTTAATGGCCAACGGCTTGACTGGCATCGATTTGGATCGATGCTGGGTTACCTGGAGGATCATGCCTTTGAGCCGCCGCCCCGGCTTAATGTGCGAGTATACTGGCGACACCAAAGATCCACAGCGTCACTGCCAAATACGTCTGAATGATAAAGAGATCAATGAGATGACCAAAATGCCGCTCAATGAGAGCTTAGATAATTGCAGCAAGACGGGGCTGAACCCCTTTTGCACCCTTAACCCGGCTCCGGCTGTAAGTATTTCAAGCTCATTGTTATCTTATTCTTCCTTATCATACATTGCCTTCTTACTATTACTTGTTTTCCTCAGGCCGATGATCCTTTCTAGAATAAGAAACTTCAGGATAAGCCGGCCAAAAAGGCCAGGGCAAAGAGCAAGGCTCCCAAGAAGCCCGCCAAGAAGAAAACGGACACAATGGGGTTATTTACACTGAATGATGATGAGTCGGAGGTAGAACTTGATTCCTTTGGCTCCTTTTTTGTACATCTTATTGACAATGATTACTATCAGGATGACGCGGAGGCCAGCCACGCAGACGGTGAAGAGGTAACTATCCTTTCCTCCGACTCAGAGCCTTTGCCAAGACAGATGGTTCGACAAGTGAGCCGGAAAGTAAGGTTTTCTCACCCTTTAGCTTACTTGGATCCAAACTTTATTTTGAAGAAACAACAGCATGAAGCTCGATGCACAACCCGGAACAAGAAATCTTTCCTCTGGCTTACCCAATACGCTGGTTCCTCGAAAACGCCGAAATGAGGTGCCACAGAATTCAACCTTCTCCTTTCCTAAGGCGGGTCTTATCTGTCAGCCACTTAATTCTCCCGACTCAAATTATCAGGGAACTTCTCATTCGTCCTCTGGTGACTCTACTGGAACCCAGATTCCTCCCTTCAAACTTGCTCCTGGGTGAGAATATTAAATTTCTTTGCTTTAACACTTGTATACTGATATGTTGACATCCTTATATGTCTCACTTTCAGCGGTATAGCCAAGCCTAGCAAGAAGCTGAAGGTAAATAAGCCGGCCGAAGACCCCAAGGTTGCTGAGCCGGAGAAACAAACTATATCTGAAGCTTCCCATCAGACTCCTGAGGCTGCCGCTGATGACCCGCCACCAGAGACCCATGACGTCACGGTGGATCCAATGGGTGTTGACCCATCCAGCGCTAAGCCGCCCAGTCCCATAAAACCTGCTGACGAACCTCCTTCACAACAAGCTGCAGAGGATGTTATCGTTACTGGCACTGGCTACACTGAGCCTAGGAATCCCACCATTCTAGCCAAGCACTTTGCCAAAGAAGAGTTAATTGAAAAGAGCAAGGCCAGGTTTGATGTTGCAAATTACTCACACTTGGGCGTCAATGAATTATACTCTGGTTACCTGAGCCAGCTGCACACTGGTCGTGATCTGGAGGCAGATTTGGTCAAGAAATTACGCCAGAAATATGAGGTATGAACATCTGTTTCCTTTGCATATATAGTCATCCAGCCCCCAAGTCTTATCCGTAGGAAAGGGTACTTTTGAGTAGGGTTAAGACTTGTCTATGTGTTTCTGCAAGCTTTGAAGTCGTAGCCCTCATGGGACCGGCTTATCTTGATAAAGATGAGCCGGGTCATTTCCATTATTTTGAAAGAACTCTAGACCATAGCCCTCATGGGCCGGCTTATTTTGATAAAGATGAGCCGGATCATTTCCATTATTTTGAAAGAACTCCAGACCATAGCCCTCATGGGTCGGCTTATTTTGATAAAGATGAGCCGGATCAAAAAATACAAATGCGAAAAAGAACTTCCGCACACATTAGCCCCCAAGTGTCAAGTGCTTTGCTTGCAACGTACTTGAGACTTGTCTGTAGATTGTGTCCTGGCAAATATGTTTATAACTTGTTTAACTCTTACTTGCATGATGCTTTAACTCAGGCTGAATCCCAGGTGGTCGATTTAAAGACTAGGCTTGAGCAACAAGAGGCTGAAACACGTGAAGCTGACTCCAAGCTTAAGCTTAGTCTACAGGAGAGCGAGAAGCTCAAAGCTGGATTTTCAACAGAAAGAACTGCCTAGGACAAGGAGAAGGCCACCTTAGTACAAAGGGCAGAGACTGCCGAATCTTCTTTGAAGGAGACTGCTGCAGAATTGACCGGCTTAAAACGCCATATATCCCAGATGACAACTGCTATCTTTGGTAAGTAATTCAGGATGTTTCAACCACTTGCAATTTTTAACTTTAATCCACCTGGCGACTTATCTGTGCACTTTATTCAACAGGCCCCAGGAGTGCCAACCTTGGCCAAGACATGTTGGTGAAGCTGAAGGTGGTTTATACTTTGGTGGAACAGCTGTATACAGGCACGCAGCAAACCATAGTGGCCATCTCGCACAATAAGCAGCCACCTTCACTCATCAGGGATGTATTGGACAAGCTATCTGTCATGTCCAAGAGAATTGAAGAGATTAAGCGATCCTCAGCCCGAGCTGGTGCTATCACTACTTTGAGCTGGGCCAAAGCATGGCAAGCGGAGTTAGACCTGGAGGAGATGGCAACTGGCTGTCCGAGTTTCAAAGAGGACGGGTCTCCCTTGGATGCCAGCGACTTTACCAAATGTGTAAAAGAGATGCGCCTGCTGGCAAGCAAATTGGCCGAGGAGATAGATTTGTCTAAGTATCAGGTGGCTTATACAAAGGAGAACGCAAAAGTGAAAGCACCGACTTATGAGATTGTAGAGCTCTTTCCTCCAATACGTAAGCACACTTTTGCTCCTGATGTTGATCTGTCCACCCTTATAGACGATGAAGCTGTGTTCCAAGCTTTAATTGGCATCGACTGGACATCATCTGACTTCCAGACAATGGAGGAAGAAGAAGAAGAACCGGCGCAGGATAACCCGGAGTCTTCAACTCGCCAAGATCAAAACAACTGATCCAAAGGGCGGCTCTCAGACCGCGGCATGGTGCTTCTTCTTCAGAAAAACCTCTTAATCATTTGGGCTTCGGAAAGCCTTGTAATAGGCTAGTTGAAACAATGATCTGCCATGCCATCGTGCATGTTTAGCCTTAAAACTGCTGATGAAATATTTTATGTACCACTGATGAGCTTGCAGGGAATATCATATTGTTTTTCAATGTTCCTGCACACATGGTAAACAACATACGCCCTGGCAGTTTAAGCCAGGGCGGGTCATAATTTCCAATATAATATGCTCTGGCGACTTAAAGTCTATAACCAGGGCGGGTTAGTAAAAACCTGAAATATTTATTCAAATATGAAAAGTCATACCTGTAGACTGATATCATAATGATGTTGTAATGATTGTAATCCAGCATGGGTATTAACCCGTAAATATGAAAAATCATGACTTGAGTTTATTCAAGGCAAATCACCCTGGCGACTTAAAGTCTGCTTATCAGGGCGGGTTATTAACCCCACATGCTCAAATATGAGTCATAGAATCAAGGCTACATGGCCTGAATTGTGAAAACCATATTTTAATATGGAAGAAGGATATCAATCCAAAATTTTCAGAAAAAAACAGCAAACCAGAAAAACAAGGCTTTCATAGGCTGCCAAGCCTAAAACATCAAGTGCTTTCATGGGCCGCATAGCCACGGAGTTATTTCCAGCACACCTGTAAGCCGGCCCTCACATGACAAACCACCATTTTAACTTTAACAAGTTCAGAGTCTTATTTAAAAGATTGACTGTCAAAAGTACGACGGGTCATTCCAGGATTACCTGGGAGGAGTAACAAGGACATATAGGCCGGTTAACCCGTAATTTGGTGTTTACACCTGGCATGGAAGCCGATCAAGAGGGTAAGCATAGCTATACTCATTGAGCAGGAAGCCCCCAAGTGACCAAAGGGTCGGCATGTAAGCCGGATCAAGAGGGTAATCAAGGCTCTGCTCATTGAGCAGGTAGCCCCCAAGTGACCAAAGGGTCGGCATGTAAGCCGGATCAAGAGGGTAATCAAGGCTCTGCTCATTGAGTAGGTAGCCCCCAAGTGACCTGCGAAAAGGCATGTAAGCCTGATCAAGAGGGTAATCAAGGCTCTGCTCATTGAGCAGGTAGCCCCCAAATGACCCGCGAGAAGGCATGTAAGCCTGACCAAGAGGGTAATCAAGGCTCTGCTCATTGAGCAGGAAGCCCCCAAATGGCCTTATGAACAAATAAAGACTCAGATACTTAGAAATGAAATGACAGAGGCCCTGAATATATCAGGGGTGCCGGCTTTATTATATTGATCATAATATATACATGGATGAAAATATGTACAGCACAAGAGCCAGTGGCTCAAGTGTAGTAAGGCCGAAGATGAGCAATGTTCCAAGGCCGGCGGGTCTCCTCCTCCGATGTGCATGAATCCTTATGGTCTCGAATATCAATGAGGTAGTATGACCTGTTGTTCAGGTTCTTACTGACCACAAAAGGTCCTTCCCAAGGTGGGGATAACTTATGCATGTTTGTTTGATCTTGGATGAGCCGGAGCACCAAGTCGCCTTCTTGAAAGGTCCGGGTCTTAACTCGACGGCTATGATAGCGACGCAGATCTTGCTGATATATCACCGAACGAGCCGCCGCCAGGTCACTCTCCTCATCCAACATGTCAAGAGCATCCTGACGTGCCTTTTCATTATCAGCTTCAACATAAGCCGCCACGCGGGGCGAATCATGACGGATGTCACTTGGAAGAACCGCCTCGGCCCCGTAAACCAAGAAGAAGGGCGTGTAACCCGTTGATCTGTTGGGGGTAGTATTGATACTCCAAAGAACTGAGGGTAACTCTTCAACCCAACAACCCGGCGTCCTTTGCAAAGGGACCATAAGCCGGGGTTTGATTCCTCTCAAGATTTCTTGATTGGCCCTTTCAGCTTGACCATTGGATTGGGGGTGAGCTACCGACGAGACGTCAAGACGAATATGCTCTCATTGACAAAACTCTTTCATAGCACCTTTAGATAGATTAGTGCCATTATCAGTTATGATGCTGTGAGGGTAACCAAAACGGAAGATCACCTTCTTAATGAATTGAACCGTCGTTGCCGCATCACACTTGCTGACCGGCTCTGCCTCAACCCACTTGGTAAACTTGTCAACCGCCACCAAGAGGTGGGTCTTTTTGTCCTTGGACCTCTTGAAAGGTCCAACCATATCCAGCCCCCAGACTGCAAACGACCAAGTAATTGGAATCATCCTCAACTCTTGAGCCAGCACGTGAGCTCGTCTAGAAAACTTCTGGCAGCCGTCACACTTGCTAACCAGATCTTCTGCATTAGCATGAGCCGTCAACCAATAAAAACCGTGCCGACAGGCTTTAGCAACCAGAGATTTAGAGCCGGCGTGATGACCACAATCACCTTCATGGATCTCCCTTAGAATCTCACACCCTCCTCAGGAGAAATACATCGCTGGAACACACCTGTGACACTGCATCGGTGTAACTCGCCGTTGACAATGGTCATAGATTTAGACCGCCGGGTTATCTGCCTGGCCTCAGTTTCATCCTCAGGTAACTCACCCCGGGTCATATAAGCCAAGTACGGCATCGTCCAATCAGGAATAGCATGAAAAGCCGCCACCAACTGTGCCTCCGGGTCAGGAATTGCAAGATCCTCCTCTGTTGGTAGCTTAACTGAAGGGTTATTCAATATATCGAGAAAAACATTTGGTGGTACTGGCTTACGCTGAGACCCCAGCCAGCTTAAAGCATCGGCCACCTCATTCTTTCTGCGATGAACATGTTCCACTTGGTAACCCTTAAAATGACCAGCAATACTGTCAACCGTCCGATGATAAGCCGCCATGAGCGGGTCCTTATAATCCCAAGTTCCAGAGACTTGCTGAGCCACCAAATCTGAGTCGCCAAAGCATCTCACCCGGCTTAAGTTCATCTCTTTGGCCATCCGAAGACCATGGAGCAGAGCCTCATACTCAGCTGCATTGTTAGTACAAGGAAACATCAGCCTTAAAACATAGCAAAATTTGTCACCTCGCGGGGAAGTCAAAATAACTCCAGCCCCCGAGCCCTCCAATTACCTGGACCCATCAAAATGAATAGTCCAATACGTATTATCAGGCTTCTCCTCAGGCATGTGCAACTCTGTCCAGTCGTTAATGAAATCCACAAGAGCTTGAGACTTGATAGCTGTCCTCGGCATATATCTCAAACCATGGGGTCCAAGCTCAATGGCCCACTTGGCTATTCGGCCTGTGGCTTCTCTGTTTTGAATAATATCCCCCAAGGGAGCAGAACTGACCACAGTAATGGGGTGACCAAGGAAATAATGCTTCAACTTGCGACTGGCCATGAACACCCCATAGACTAGCTTCTGCCAATGCGGGTACCTCTGTTTAGACTCAATTAAGACTTCAGTGACATAATAAGTCGGCCTTTGAACCGGATATTCCTTACCCGTTTCCTTCCTTTCCACTACAATCGCCACGCTGACGGCTCTGCTGTTAGCAGCCACATATAAAAGCAAGGGCTCCTTCTCCACAGGAGCTGCAAGAACCGGCGGCTCAGCTAACTGTTTTTTAAGCGCCTCAAACGCCTCATTAGCAGCATCACTCCAGACAAAGTGATATGTTTTCTTCATCATCTGGTACAGAGGAATAGCCTTTTCTCCCAGGCGGCTTATGAACCAGCTTAAAGATGCAATACGACCCGCCAGACGTTGAACGTCATTAACGCACGCCGGCTTAGCCAACGAAGTGATAGCCTTGATTTTCTCCGGGTTAGCTTCACTACCTCTCTCAGAGACCAGAAAACCCAAGAGCTTGCCTGCAGGCACGCCAAAAACACATTTGGCCGGGTTAAGCATCATCTTGTAGACCCGGAGGTTATCAAAGGTCTCCTTCAAATCATCTAGCAGAGACTCCTTCTTTCTGGATTTCACAACAATATAATCCACATAAGCATGAACATTGCGTCCTATCTGGTTATGAAGACAATTCTGAACACAACGCTGATAAGTCGCCTGGGCACTCTTGAGCCCAAAGGGCATAGACACATAGCAGAAAGCTCCAAAAGGCGTGATGAAAGCCGTCTTCTCTTGGTCTTTAACTGCCATCTTGATTTGATGATAACCAGAATAAGCATCCAAGAAGCTCAAACGCTCACAACCCACCGTAGCATCAATGATCTGATCAATACGGGGAAGAGCAAAATGATCAGTTGGGCAAGCTTTGTTAAGGTCTGTGTAATCCACACACATGCGCCAAGTGCCGTTCTTCTTAAGTACGAGCATCGGGTTAGCCAACCACTCAGGATGAAAAATTCGACAATGAACCCGGCTGCTAAGAGCCGGGCTACCTCCTCTCCAATGGCCTTGTGCCTTTCCTCATTAGAACGATGAAGGAATTGCTCTACCGGCTTAAACTTAGGATCAATATTGAGAGTGTGCTCAGCGAGTTCTCTCGGTATACCCGGCATGTCTGAAGGCTTCCATGCAAAGATGTCCTGATTCTCACGGTTAAACTCGATGAGCGCGCTTTCCTATTTCGGATCCATATTAGCACTGATAATGAACTGCTGAGATGAATCGCCAGGGGTAAAATCAACCTGTTTGGTGTCATCTGCCGACTTAAACTTCAGCAAAGGGTCATGCTCTATGGTTGGTTTCTTCAAAGGGGTCATATCCACCGTGTCAACATTATCTTTATAAAATTTCAGCTCCTTTGTAGCACAAGCAGACTCAGCATAAGCAGCATCACCTTCCTCACATTCCAAAGCTATTTTTCTGTCACCATGGACTGTGATGGTACCCTTACGACCCGGCATTTTGAGCTTCAGATATACGTAACAAGGCCGTGCCATAAACTTGGCGTAAGCCGGCCGTCTAAACAAAGCGTGGTAAGGACTTTTGATCTTGACCACTTCAAAGGTTCGTGTCTCTGCCCTGTAATCATGTTCATTGCCAAAAGCTACTTCCAAAGCAATTTTACCAACTGGATAAGCTGACTTACCGGGCACCACCCCATGAAAGACGGTAGAAGACGGCTTAAGATCTTTGTCCGTCAAATTCATACGGCGGAAAGTATCATAATAGAGGAAGTTAATGTTGCTGCCTCCGTCCATAAGCACCTTAGTGAACTTGTAACCTCCAACTTGAGGGGCTACCACCAAAGCTAGCTGACCCGGATTATCAACCCGTGGCGGGTGATCCTCACGGGTCCATACAATCGGCTGCTCTGACCATCGTAAGTACTGAGGCACTGCCGGTTCAACTGCACTCACCGCTCGTTTATGAACCTTCTGATCTCGTTTGCACAGGCTTGTAGTGAAAACATGATATTGGCCACTATTAAGCTGCTTCGGATTACTCTGATACCCTGACTGCTGTTGCTGGTTATCCTGACTATGCTGCTGGTTATAATTGCCCTGACTACCCTGACCTTGAAACCCGGAACCTGAGCCGCCACCTCCAAAGCCAGGCCCGTACGAGCCAGATCCTGACCCGCCATGCGGGCCATTATTGTTGTGGTGGTCCTGATGAAAGCCGGAATTCTTATACTCCTTCATGATGAAACAGTCTTTCCACATATGAGTCGACGGTCTATCGGGACGACTATGCTTTGGGCAAGGCTGGTTCAACATCGCCTCAAGGTTGAATTTTGGTCCTCCAACCCGGGGTTGTGGTTTTCCCTTACGGTGTTGGCCGTCATTCTGCGCATTTGTATTGGCCACAAAATCTGACCCGCCATCAGGCTGCTTGCGCTTACCATTATTACCTTGATTATGACCCGCCATGTTTGACTGCTGTCCCTTTCCATTAACGTTCTTCTTCCCCTTATTGGACCTCTCCTCATTAGACCCAGGATCCTTAGTATTGTCAGAATTGGCATATTTGATGAGAGCCGCCATAAGCTCCCCCATGTCATTGCAGTGACGCTTAAGCCGCCCTAACTTCTATTTAAGAGGGGTAAAATGGCAATTCTTTTCCAGAATCAGAACAGCAGAGCCGGCGTTGATGCTATCCGATGAATGAATAATGGCTGAAACCCGGCGCACCCAGTGGTGGGCTGACTCATCCTCACGCTGAACACAAGCGTCTAGGTCAATAATCGACAGAGGCTGCTTGCATGTGTCTTTGAAATTCTGGATAAAATGTGCCTTCAACTCAGCCCACGAACTGATAGAATTAGCTGGCAACCCCTTCAACCAGGTTCGAGCCGGCCCATCCAGCATCATAGTGAAATACTTGGCACATACAGCATCGTTCACATCTAACATCTCCATGGCCAGCTCATAGCTCTCAATCCATCCCTCAGGTAGGAGATCAGCTGTGTAATTAGGCACCTTACGAGGGCCCTTAAAATCTTTGGGCACGCGCTCATTGCGCAGAGCCGGCACCAAACAGGGCACACCAACTGACCTAGAGGTCATCCCAGCCTCTATAGACACAGAGGGGTTCAACTGAAGCTGTCGATGAGCAGCTAATTGAGCCGCCAGATCCGCCTCTTGGCGTGCTCTAGCCTGATCCATCAGGACTTGGGCATTGTTATCATCACGAGGTGGGTTATGCCCATGGGGCGGGTTATGACGCCGTTCACTACTGGAAACCGCTGGCTGTAGCTTCGGCTTGGTCGCGGAGTTGAATGGATTCGCTCACGGCTATAGGAATAAGCCGCCTGCTGGGTCACCGCCGTCTTAAGAAGTTCCACAGTGTTCCGGGCCTCTATCACAGCTGTGTGACGACCCCGGCTTAATCGTGCACTAACCATACACGCAAATGCACACGATCAAGCCTAAGGACTCACTTGAAGATATCACAACACAACTCTAAAACATAAATAAATTCATACAAGCTTTATATTACAAGCCAGGGCCTCGAGGGCTCGAATACATAGCTCGATGGCATACAAGTGTCAGCCGAATCATCAGATATCTGGGTACAGATATATTACAGAAATGAAGATAAGCCTTTAGAAGGCGGGGCAAAATAAAACACTACGATCGAAAGGCGTAGGCCTCCTGCCCTGGACCCTCCGAATCCTACTCCTGGTCGTCTGTCGGCTCCTCATAGTAGTACTCGCCGGGAGGGTAGTAGTAGTAGCCGTAGTCGTCGACGGGGGCAGCTAACTCAGGGGCTCCGTCATCTGGCGGCATCAAATGGATATGGGGAGAAAAAGAAAATAAAGCAAACGTGAGTACTCATCCGAAGTACTCAGCAAGCAAGGATCTACACTACATATGCAACATTTTCAAAGGGGGCTGTATATGTGGACTGGGCTGCAGAAATGCCAGAATAGAAGGGGAAAGCCTAGTCCTATCGAAGACTAGCATCTTCAAGCATCTTCATCGGTCTTGCAGCATTAGAAGAGTACAGATTAACATAATGTAAAGTAGTAGCAGTAGTATCATCAACCTCGGCCAGAGATTCTTCCTCGACTCCCTGCAAGAAAGCAATCCCAGAGACATACTATCCATTTCATCTCAAGTTCTAGTTGTACCGATCGGGATACAACTCCGAGTGTCCGTTACCGTAGAACAGGCTATCAATAGATTGTTTCTTCCCTGCAGGGGTGCACCAACTTACCCACCACGCTCGCTTAACTCCGGCCTGACACACTTTTCTGGGTCATGCCCGGCCTCGGCTAAGCAACACGCCGCAACCCGACCAAATACTTAACAGAGAGGTCAGCACGCCGGACTAACCTATGCCCCCAGGGGTCTTGGGCCTTTGCCCCGGGAACTCCTGCACGTTACGTGCACCGCCGGTGAGCAGACCTAGCAACCCCGTATACAAGTGCGGTTGCGTTCCCAGTCCAACCCAGCGTGTGCCGCTCAGTTGCTGACGTCCATTAAGCTCCGGCTGAAGTATACGACGCAGAACGCCCATACTATGCCCACGTGATGGTTAGTGCTATCAGGCCAGAGGCCCCTCGGATCAAATATCCAAACCGTTTAGTGGATTAGGAGCGCGTGGAAACAAGCAGAGACTCACGATCGATGTGACCCCGTTGCCCCGTCTCAAGGACTTGCGGCAAGGGCTAGGAATGCCCGGCCACGCCTCGTGTTCAACTCTCGGGTACCCTCCAGGTACACCCGATTACACATCACTCGCAATTAATCTCGCGCGGGTACCCCTCAGGGCCGACCCGTCTTTAGTAACATGGTACAGTGTAAGTCTCAGTATCGATAGTAACCGTGTGTCCAACATCAAGGGGAACCCTGAGGAATCACCCTCGATAGAATTCCCTCTGATGTTACCGTCAAGGTGAACGAATGAGGAATCACCCTCGAGGTCCACACTTGAAGCGTTGGACATCGCTGTTATTGGGGGTGGTGTAGGAGGAATCACCCTCGCTTACCACGACCGATTAACTAACCTACAAGGTTATCATCTGAAGTGCTGACGAGGTATCACCCTCGGCACTCGATAGTAACCCAGTAGTGTCGGCAACTAAGGGGGAATGTGACGTGCCGTGTCGGGGCCTGGTCTTTAATCCCGTTGATTGGGTCTTCTGATACTCCAGCGGGGTAGTCGGGATAAGTGGGGGTCTCTGTCGGGTCTCTACCCATCCTATTCTAAGCAGTTTAGGATAAGCAGGAAGGTAACAAAGCAGGTTACAATAAACAGGCTATGCAGCAGATATAGGATAACAGTAGCAGTAGCAGTTCTAATGCAAGCATAAGGGAGAAGAGAATGGGCGATACCGGAATGCTCAAAAAGGGGGTGCTTGCCTGTCTGCTCGACGGCAAGGGTCTGATCGTCGGGGACGTAGTCGTACTCCGGAGCGGCGTCTGCCTCAGGAGCTACGGCAACGTCGGGGTCTACCGAAAGAGAAGAGTGGGAAGAAACAGGTAAACATAATGCAAACAGATGCCACACAGTGCGTGCTATGCTATGATGCAGTGCAGGGTTGCCTAAATATGCATCTAAGTCATTTTAGTTATTATAGGATTAAGGTGGAATTTATTTACCGGTGATTAGGCACTATTCATCTATCGGATACGGGTTCGAAGTTGCGGTTTCACCTACGTAGGGGGTTCCGGCATCGGAACAGATGACACGATCAGATTCGTCTCATCGTTCTGAGCAAGTTTCATGTTCTAAGTTTTTCGATCTGAGTTACGGTTTAAAAGTTATTAAATTTCGAAGTTTTAATTGATTTCTGGAATTATTTTTTTTATTTACAAAAAATGATATATGACGTCAGCATGAGGTAATGCTGACATCAGCAGGTCAACTGGTCGGCTGACCAGTCAAACTGACAGGTGGGGCCCACCTGTCAGCCTCAGTAGGTCTAACAGAGGATGAATTAAGCTAACAAAGTTAATTTAGGTGGGTGGGCCCCACATGTCAGTGTCTATACGGATTAATCAGATTAGGTTTATTTATAAAACGGTTTGATTAGACTAATTAACAGAGGGGGGCCCACGCGTCAGTGGCTTAGGGTGAATAGTAACCACAGTTAACCGTGGTCAACGTGGTCAAAATGTCCAGGGGGCCCACTGGTCAGCGTCTCTGGGTGGGGCCCGCCCTTGCCAGGTCAGCGCCGTTGCTGGAACAGCTCCGGCGAGCGCGTTCGCGGCGGTTCTTCGCCGGAGAGCGTCGGGATTCCGCTACGGGGCTTCATTTTACGCGCGGGTGGGTTCTTTTGAACGGCCACACCGAACCGCGTCGAACGGTGGGGGTGGTTGGTCCCGGGGAGGCCGGAATCGCTGCCGGCGACGAGGTCAGGCGACGGTGGCTTTCGGGCGTCGGGGTAACGGCGAGGCCGCGCGCGTTTGCTTGAACTAAAGCGGCTGGAATGCTCTACTCGTGCTCGCGAACTCGATGGACAAAACGGCGCGGGCATGCAGGCACCGGAAGGCAGCCAACGATGAGCTCGGCGGTGCTGAGCTCGGGCATGAAGGGGAAACGCGTCCATGATGCGTCAGAGCGCGAGGAGAGTGGTTGAGGAGGAGCTGGAGCTCACCTAGCGGTTATGAAAAACCGTTGACAGTTTAGTAGCCGCAGTCGAGCTCGAGCTCATCGGAATCACGCCGGAGATGCAGAAGAAGGGCGGAGCTCGGTACGGTCAGGGGAGGGCTCCTCGGCTTCGGCTCGCAGGCGCAGGCGACGTGGATGAGCATGGCGCAGGTCTACGGCATCGTGGAGGGACGAGGCGGTGACGGCGGCCGCGGTGGCGCGGGGCGAACGGCGGCGATGGCGCTCGGCACTTGTGAGCAGAGAGAGAGAGAGCGCGCTAGCGAGGGGAGAGAGGGGAGGAGGGTTGAGGGGGTCCAGGGGGAGTGAACGGGCCTCGCCCTTATCCCCCCCCCCCCCGCGCCCCTGTAGTGTCGGCGTGTCGACGCCGCGCCGGCGCGCGCGGCGTCGGCCAGGGGCTCGCCGACACGCAGGGGAGAGAAGGAGGAGATGGGCCAGTGGGCCGCGGTCGAGGCACTGTGCACTTAGGCCCAGTGCACAATGCCTCGTTTTTATTTTCTTGTTTCTGTTTTCATTTCTCTTTTATTTATTTCTGCTTTGAAATAGTTAGGCCATTTGTGCACTTTTGTAAAACATGGGACTTGGCCTAAATATTAATATGCAATGTAAGCATTCACCCAAAATTGGTTTGAGCAAAGTTGGGCTTCATTTGAAATTGATATGATTTTAAATGTATTATATTTTGCTGTATTGGTGCTGTTTCATATTGTTTGAGTCATTTAATTAATCCAAGTATTACTGGTGATATTTTTATGAGTGCTTCTGGAATATTTGCTATTTAGTGAACATTTTTGCAACAGTGTTTGAGCAAATTTATTTTGCACTTTTGAATTTGAGTTGAATTTCAGAATGGAGTTTGAATTGTTTTGGTTAATCACTATGACTGAGCACTGCAAATGATATGACTTGGCATTATTAGCAGTTGATCACAGTGATAGTTACACAGGGGTGTTACAAGTTCTCCTCCTCTAAAAGAAATTCTCGTCCCGAGAATTTAGGAGGTAGAAGGAAAGAGGTTGGGGTATTCTTCCCGAAGATGATCCTCGCGTTCCCAAGTGGCTTCATCTTTAGTGTGATTCGACCACTGCACTTTCAGGAACTTGGTCGTCTTCTGACGAGTTCGACATTCAGCTTCATCGAGAATGCGGATGGGATGCTCCTTATAAGAAAGATCATCTTGCAACTGGAGCATCTCGTGATCCACTGCGCGGTGTGGAGATTCTTTGAAGCATTTACGAAGTTGCGATACGTGGAAGACATCATGGATATGAGAGAATTGTGGTGGCAACTCCAATTTATATGCCACCTATCCACGTCTAGCCACGATGCGGAAAGGACCAATATAGCAAGGAGCTAGTTTGCCCTTGATTCCAAAACGACGAGTGCCCTTCATAGGGGTGACACGAAGATAAGCTTGATCACCTGGTTGATAAGTCAGACCCCATCGTTTGCGATCATAATTGCTCTTCTGGTGGTCCTGAGCTGCCTTGAGATTCTCTCGGACAATTCTGACTTGTTCTTCAGCATGTTGAATAATGTCCGGTCCCACGAGAGGTCGTTCCCCAGTTTCTGACCAATACAGAGGGGTTCGACACTTACGTCCATAAAGCACTTCGAAGGGGGCCATTTTCAAGCTGGCTTGATAGCTATTGTTATAAGAGAATTCGGCATACGGGAGAGATTCCTCCCACTTCTTGCCGAAAGATATAACGCAAGCTCGAAGCATGTCTTCAAGCACTTGATTAACTCGTTCAACTTGGCCTTGGGATTGAGGATGATAAGCTGAACTCCATGTAATGTGAGTTCCCATAGCTTGTTGGAAACTTTCCCAGAACTTGGAGGTGAAAAGACCGCCACGGTTCGAACTAATCTCCTTCGGAATACCGTGGAGTGAAACAATTCTGGAGATGTAAAGTTCTGCTAACTGACTAGTAGTGATAGTTTCCTTGACAGGCAGAAAATGAGCAACCTTGGAAAGTTGGTCGATGACGACAAGAATAGCGTCGTGACCTTTCTGAGACTTGGGAAGACCAGTAATGAAATCCATCTGCACTTTATCCCACTTCCACAAAGGAATAGGGAGTGGTTGAAGAATTCCAGCAGGCTTCTAATGTTCTGCTTTCACGCGACGACAAACATCACATTCAGCAACATAGCGAGCAATGTCCTGCTTCATTTTAGACCACCAGTACCTCTGTCGAAGATCATGATACATCTTGGTACTACCTGGATGGATAGACAGCGGTGTATCATGAGCCTCCTTCATGACCTTGTCTGTCATAAGCTCGAAGCGAGGTACTACAATGCGGTCTCGGAAATATAAAGCTCCATCTTCAGCAATCGAGAAATCCCTGTACTTCTCAAGATGAAGCTCTTTCTTCATCAGATCAATTTCAGCATCTTTGGCTTGCGCTTCTTTAACAGCTTTCTCAAGGTCTGGCTGTACCACAAGGTTACTAAGAGAACCCTGCGGAACGATACAGACGTTCAACTTGCGCAATTCTTCATACAGCTGGGGTTGAGCTTGCTTAACCATGAGGGTATTGAAATAGGACTTACGGCTCAAGGCATCAGCCATCACATTAGCCTTGCCAGGGGTATAATAAATACCACAGTCATAGTCCGTAATTGTTTCCAACCATTGTTGTTGATGAAGATTAAGATCCGGTTGTGTGAACAAGTACTTCAGGCTTTGATGGTCAGTATAAATTTCACACCGATTACCCAGAAGGTAATGTCGCCACTGTTTCAACGCATAGATCACAGCAGCGAGTTCGAGATCATGCACTGGATAATTTTCTTCATGCGGATGCAACTGTCGTGAAGCATATGCAATTACTCTTCGTTCCTGCATTAGGACACAGCCTAATCCCTGACGAGAGGCGTCGCAATATATGACAAAGTCCTTGCGGGAATGAGGAGGAGCAAGCACTGGAGCAGAAGTAAGCTTGTCCTTGAGGGTCTGGAAACTTTCCTGACACTTGTCTGTCCACTCAAACTTAACGCCTTTGTGGAGCAGATTAGTCAGGGGCTTGGCAATCTTGGAAAAGTTCTCGACGAATCGTCGGCAATAACTTGCTAGACCGAGAAAACTTCGGACTTGCTTGGCATTCTTCGGAGGGGTCCAGTCAAGGATAGCCTGAACTCGCTCTGGGTTAACGGCAATACTGTCCTTGGAAATCACATGTCCAAGGTAGGTCACTTCAGAAAGCCAGAATTCGCATTTGGAGTACTTGGCATACAACTTGTGTTCTCGAAGTCTTTCTAGAACAAGGCGAAGATGTTCGGCATGTTCTTCCTTATTCTTCGAATATACCAGAATATCGTCCAGATATACCACGACGAACTTGTCGAGGTAATCCATGAATATATAATTCATCAGGCGGGAGAACGTAGCGGGAGCATTCGTTAGGCCAAATGACATGATGGTGTACTCGTAGGAGCCATAACGAGTAACGAAGGCGGTCTTCGGTATATCCTCTTCACGGACACGAATCTGGTGATAACCCAACCTCAAGTCGAGTTTAGAGAACACCGATGATCCAGCAAGTTGATCATATAAGTCATTGATCCGTGGAAGCGGATATTTATTCTGAATGGTTGCCTGGTTGATAGGTCGGTAATCTTGAACCAACCTATTCGTACCATCTTTCTTCTTGACAAAGAGAGATGGTGCTCCCCAGGCAGAGGAACTAGGACGGATGAAGCCCATCTTAAGTGATTTGTCGATTTCTTCCTTAAGCTCAAGTAGGTGGTGCGGAGGCATCTTGTAAGGACGCTTCGCAATAGGAGTGGTGCCAGGCTTCAAGTCGATGACAAACTCGACAGCTCTAGCAGGGGGTATTCCTGGAAGTTCTTCTGGGAAAACATCCTGGAATTCGCAGACAACTGGAACATTTTTTATCTCCTCCAGCGGAGAAGCGTTCAACGCATTCAAGACATAAATCTGAGCCTCGGCGTTCTGGGTGAGGTGAGCTTGATAATTTACTATCTCATTCGACGGGTGCAGGAGATGTACAACTTTAGTGGCACAATTGATTGAGGCGTAATGGGCCTTCAACCAATCCATTCCCAGAATAAGATCAATATCAGAGGAGTTGAGAATAATGGGGGATGCTTGGAACTCCAACCCTTCGATATTAATCACGACATCGGGGCTAACTAAGGAGGTGTGACAGTGTCCCGCGGGAGTATTTACTCGTATCTTTCGGGGTAGCATATCACATTTAACTTCATGCATGAGTGCGAATTTATCTGACATAAATGAATGCGATGCTCCTGAATCAAATAAAACAGATGCTGGTACTGAATTAACGAGAAGTGTACCCATCACAGTATCTGGTTGATCCGGAGCTTCAGACATGTTAACGTGGTAGTACTGCCCACGACCATAAGAAGGTCAGGCATTGTTGTTACGCTGCTGAGGAATACCACGGCCAGCAGAAGGAAGAGCTAGTTGATTCTGATTCTGAGTACAATCTCTGGCGCGGTGACCTGGCTGGCCACACTTGAAGCATAGTCCACTGTCAGGACGAGGTGCGGGAGCTCGAGGTGGCGGAGCTCGAAGAGGCTGCCTCGGTGGTGGTGGAGGCAGACGAGGTGCAGCATAAGATGGCCGGTTCACAGGAGCTGCTGGACGGTACATGCTCTGAGGTATCCAGATGCGGCGCTTCTGGGAAGACGAGCCCGAAGATGAGCCCGCCTCACGGGTGCGTCTAGTTGCTGAAGGAAATATGCCCTAGAGGCAATAATAAAGTTATTATTTATTTCCTTATTTCATGATAAATGTTTATTATTCATGCTAGAATTGTATTAACCGGAAACATAATACATGTGTGAATACATAGACAAACAGAGTGTCACTAGTATGCCTCTACTTGACTAGCTCATTGATCAAAGATGGTTATGTTTCCTAACCATAGACATGAGTTGTCATTGATAAACGGGATCACATCATTAGGAGAATGATGTGATTGACTTGACCCATTCCGTAAGCTTAGCACTTGATCGTTTAGTACGTTGCTATTGCTTTCTTCATGACTTATACATATTCCTATGACTATGAGATTATGCAACTCCCGTTTACCGGAGGAACACTTTGTGTGCTACCAAGCGTCACAACGTAACTGGGTGATTATAAAGGTGCTCTACAGGTGTCTCCGAAGGTACTTGTTGAGTTGGCGTATTTCGAGATTAGGATTTGTCACTCCGATTGTCGAAGAGGTATCTCTGGGCCCACTCGGTAATGCACATCACTATAAGCCTTGCAAGCATTGTAACTAATGAGTTAGTTGTGGGATGATGTATTACGGAATGAGTAAAGAGACTTGCCGGTAACAAGATTGAGCTAGGTATTAAGATACCGACGATCGAATCTCGGGCAAGTAACATACCGATGACAAAGGGAACAACGTATGTTGTTATGCGGTTTGACCGATAAAGATCTTCGTAGAATATGTAGGAACCAATATGAGCATCCAGGTTCCGCTATTGGTTATTGACCAGAGACATGTCTCGGTCATGTCTACATAGTTCTCGAACCCGTAGGGTCCGCACGCTTAAAGTTCTGTGACGATTTGTATTATGAGTTTATATGTTTTGATGTACCGAAGGTAGTTCGGAGTCCCGGATGAGATCGGGGACATGACGAGGAGTCTCGAAATGGTCGAGACGTAAAGATCAATATATTGGACGACTATATTCGGACATCGGAAAGGTTTCGAGTGGTTCGGGTATTTTTCGGAGTACCGGGGAGTTACGGGAATACGGGGAAGAAGTATATGGGCCTTATTGGGCTTTAGGGAGAGAGAGAGGCAGGCCGCGCGCCCCCCCAAGGCCTAGTCCGAATTGGACTATGGGGAGGGGCTGCGCCCCCTCCTTCCTTCTCTTCTCTCTTCCCCTTCCTTCCCTCCTACTCCTACTACTTGGAAGGGGGGGGAATCCTACTCCCGGTGGGAGTAGGACTCCTCCAGGGCGCGCCATAGCTAGGCCGGCCCTCCCCCCTCCTCCACTCCTTTATATACGTGGTCAGGGGGCACCCCATAGACACAACAATTGATCATTGATCTCTTAGCCGTGTGCGGTGCCCCCCTCCACCATAATCCACCTCGATCATATCGTAGCGGTGCTTAGGCGAAGCCCTGCGTCGGTAGCATCATCATCACCGTCACCATGCCGTCGTGCTGACGAAACTCTCCTGTGAAGTTTTGCTGGATCGGAGCTCGCGGGACGTCATCGAGTTGAACGTGTGCTGAACTCGGAGGTGCCGTGCGTTCGGTACTTGGATCGGTCGGATCGTGAAGACGTACGACTACATCAACCGCGTTGTGCTAACGCTTCCGCTTTCGGTCTACGAGGGTACGTGGACACACTCTCCCCTCTCATTGCTATGCATCACCATGATCCTGTGTGTGCGTAGGAATTTTTTTGAAATTACTACGTTCCCCAACAGTTGCTTCCTTGTGCTTCTTCAGACCAGTTTCAACCATGATAACCTTATTCACCAAGGTGGCGAAGTCAGGATATTCTTGGACGAGCAGGGCTAACTGTATATCATGGTGCAGCCCTTCACGAAACTTCTCCTGCCTTCGGTCATCAGTAGGAATGTCTTCTTCAGCGTAGCGAGACAAGTCAAGAAACTCGCGCTGATAAACTTCCATAGTCTTGTTACCTTGAACGAGACTACGAAACTCGGCCTTCTTCCGGGCTATGACAGCTTAAGGAATGTAGCGGGCACGGAAAGCAATCTTGAATTCTGCCCAAGTGACGACGGTACCAGGTGGTAGGGTCTGTCGGTGAGTGGCCCACCATTGTGATGCGGGACCCTTCAGTAGGTATGTCGCAAAGGTGACATAATTGGCCGGGGCGACATCAGCAGACTCCATCTCATAGAAGATATCACTCAACCAGTCATCGGCATCCAGCGGATTCACTATGTTGCGGAAGAACGACGGGTTGAGTCGCATAAATTCTGGCAAGGTGATGGAAGGTGGCTGCTGATTAGCATCAGGACGAGGGTATTGCTGCATAATCCCCATCATGAACTGACGGTTGAGTTCAAACTATTGCATCATAGCTGCCATATAGTCAGGCGGTGGCGGCGGTGGTGGATTGTTATCTGCCATCCTGCTAAATCAACAGGGGTAGTTTAGCAGAAGCCAATGCAAGTGCTTATCGACATGCATGATGTAACGCGATGAAATGTAAGTAGTACAGCAGATGCTTAGCAGCAGTCATTAAGTCATACAAGTCCATACTGAGTCGGTTACAAACGGGCAGCACAGCGGCGCAAATTTAAAAGCTAGACATACTAGGCGGAGCGCAGGCTCGCGGTAAGGAAGTACACGACGAGACATAGCAAAGGCTACATCAACGTCGGAGAAAACC
Organism: Thinopyrum elongatum; assembly: GCA_011799875.1. Taxonomy (NCBI): domain Eukaryota; kingdom Viridiplantae; phylum Streptophyta; class Magnoliopsida; order Poales; family Poaceae; genus Thinopyrum; species Thinopyrum elongatum. Next base: position 487,158,745 of record CM022298.1, on the reverse strand, counting down.
ACGGAAACGGGGTAGCTGCAAGTGCGGACGACGGACGTTCGTCGCAGAAGGATCCTGTGCTCCATGTGCACTCTGATGCAGAACCCGGTCTCGAGCTGAAAGAAGAGGTCCACGTGCCGGTGTGTGACCTCCCACTGCAGGCCAATCGATCCCTGGTGGCATCTCGGTCCTGCGCGGGTAAAGAATATGCTCCGGATGTATCCCTGCGCAAACAGCTGGTAGCAACTGCGTCATAGCCTCGTAGAGTCGCACTAGAGCACGAACAGTGCGATCTAGAGCCTGAGTACACTGAATCAGAACTCGCTGATCGTAGCATCGAGGCTCGTACGGGGCACAGATAGCCGTGTAGTATCCAGTAGCATCTCCAGCAGGGGCATACGGAATGTATCGATACTCAGAAGCATCCAAGCTAGCGCTGTGCTCTCCTCGGAGACGTGCGACAGTAGAGTAGGCGGCATCATGGACTGCCATCTCAATCGTCACGCCGATACCGTGGAAAAGATGCAGCTCAGTGTCTGAGTTATCCTGCTGATCATAGATGCGAACATCGGCATAGTACTGCTCCTGGTTGAACTCGCGGTAAACCTCATAGACCATGTACTCAGGGCACCAGCGGTAACCCAGTCTGGTCAAGAGAGCGATCAGAATAGCTGGGAACCCAGGGGCATCACGAGCCCAAGTGTGAAGCACGAGCTGGGTCGTAGGACGTGGCCGGAACAGATGATCCATCTGAAACAAAGGAGTTCAGGGTTATCATATGACGATGAGAAATATAACAAATCTCAGATGGAAAGGTTAAACAAAACAATGGAAAGGAAAATGGTTATCAGACTAATCAGAGCAATGACAGGGAAATCGCACAGAAATCCAGCTCTCCGGGTGGACGGAATTTACGAGAACCTAAGTGTCGGCGTTAGTAATTTATTAAACCCGAATAGATGAGAGATTAGAATCCCATAGTATAGACAAGGAATAAAAGATCCTAATACCACCCAATTGGCGACGTGGGCCCGTAGGCCACACAGCCAAGTTAGTAAAACAGTTTTTGACGACTAGACTCAACTTCGGCCAAGGAGTTAGAAAGGGGGATTCCTAGAGGCGGTCGGCTCTGATACCAACCTGTGACGACCCCGACTTAATCGTGCACTAACCATACACGCAAATGCACATGATCAAGCCTAAGGACTCACTTGAAGATATCACAACACAACTCTAAAACATAAATAAATTCATACAAGCTTTATATTACAAGCCAGGGCCTCGAGGGCTCGAATACATAGCTCGATGGCATACAAGTGTCAGCGGAAGCATCAGATATCTGGGTACAGATATATTACAGAAATGAAGATAAGCCTTTAGAAGGCGGGGCAAAATAAAATACTACGATCGAAAGGCGTAGGCCTCCTGCCCTGGACCCTCCGAATCCTACTCCTGGTCGTCTGTCGGCTCCTCGTAGTAGTACTCGCCGGGAGGGTAGTAGTAGTAGCCGTAGTCATCGACGGGGGCAGCTAACTCAGGGGCTCCGTCATCTGGCGGCATCAAATGGATATGGGGAGAAAAAGAAAATAAAGCGAACGTGAGTACTCATCCAAAGTACTCAGCAAGCAAGGATCTACACTACATATGCAACATTTTCAAAGGGGGCTGTATATGTGGACTGGGCTGCAGAAATGCCAGAATAGAAGGGGAAAGCCTAGTCCTATCGAAGACTAGCATCTTCATCGGTCTTGCAGCATTAGAAGAGTACAGATTAACATAATGTAAAGTAGTAGCAGTAGTATCATCAACCTCGGCCAGAGATTCTTCCTCGACTCCCTGCGAGAAAGCAATCCCAGAGCCATACTATCCATTTCATCTCAAGTTCTAGTTGTACCGATCGGGATACAACTCCGAGTGTCCGTTACCATAGGACAGGCTATCGATAGATTGTTTCTTCCCTGCAGGGGTGCACCAACTTACCCACCACGCTCGCTTAACTCCGGCCTGACACACTTTTCTGGCTCATGCCCGGCCTCGGCTAAGCAACACGCCGCAACCCGACCAAATACTTAACAGAGAGGTCAGCACGCCGGACTAACCTATGCCCCCAGGGGTCTTGGGCCTTCGCCCCGGGAACTCCTGCACGTTACGTGCACCACCGGTGAGCAGACCTAGCAACCCCTTATACAAGTGCGGTTGCGTTCCCAGTCCAACCCAGCGTGTGCCGCTCAGTTGCTGACGTCCATTAAGCTCCGGCTGAAGTATACGACGCAGAACGCCCATACTATGCCCACGTGATGGTTAGTGCTATCAGGCCAGAGGCCCCTCAGATCAAATATCCAAACCGTTTAGTGGATTAGGAGCGCGCGGAAATGAGCAGAGACTCACGATCGATGTGACCCCGTCGCCCCGTCTCGAGGACTTGCGGCAAGGGCTAGGAATGCCTGGCCACGCCTCGTGTTCAACTCTCGGGTACCCTCCAGGTACACCCGATTACACATCACTCGCAATTAAGCTCGCGCGGGTACCCCTCAGGGCCGACCCGTCTTTAGTAACATGGTACAGTGTAAGTCTCAGTATCGATAGTAACCGTGTCTCCAACATCAAGGGGAACCCTGAGGAACCACCCTCGATAGAATTCCCTCTGATGTTACCGTTAAGGTGAACGAATGAGGAATCACCCTAGAGGTCCACACTTGAAGCGTTGCACGACGTCGCTGTTATCGGGGGTGGTGTAGGAGGAATCACCCTCGCTTACCATGACCGATTAACTAACCTACAAGGTTATCATCTGAAGTGCTGACGAGGTATCACCCTCGGCACTCGATAGTAACCCAGTAGTGTCGGCAACTAAGGGGGAATGTGATGTGCCGTGTCGGGGCCTGGTCTTCAATTCTGTTGATCGGGTCTTCTGATACTCCAGCGGGGCAGTCGGGATAAGTGGGGGTCTCTGTCGGGTCTCTACCCATCCTATTCTAAGCAGTTTAGGATAAGCAGGAAGGTAACAAAGTAGGTTACAATAAACAGGCTATGCAGCAGATATAGGATAACAGTAGCAGTAGCAGTTCTAATGCAAGCATAAGAGAGAAGAGAATGGGCGATAACGGAATGCTCAAAAAGGGGGTGCTTGCCTGTCTGCTCGACGGCAAGGGTCTGATCGTCGGGGACGTAGTCGTACTCCGGAGCGGCGTCTGCCTCAGGAGCTACGGCAACGTCGGGGTCTACCGAAAGAGAAGAGGGGGAAGAAACAGGTAAACATAATGCAAACAGATGCCACACAGTGCGTGCTATGCTATGATGCAGTTCAGGGTTGCCTAAATATGCATCTAAGTCATTTTAGTTATTATAGGATTAAGGTGGAATTTATTTACCGGTGATTAGGCACTATTCATCTATCGGATACGGGCTCGAAGTTGCGGTTTCACCTACGTAGGGGGTTCCGGCATCGGAACAGACGACACGATCAGATTCATCTCGTCGTTCTGAGCATGTTTCATGTTCTAAGTTTTTCGATCTGAGTTACGGTTTAAAAGTTATTAAATTTCAAAGTTTTAATTGATTTCTGGAATTATTTTTTTTATTTACAGAAAATGATATATGATGTCAGCATGAGGTAATGCTGACATCAGCAGGTCAACAGGTCGGCTGACCAGTCAAACGGACAGGTGGGGCCCACCTGTCAGCCTCAGTAGGTTTAACAGAGGATGAATTAAGCTAACAGAGTTAATTTAGGTGGGTGGGCCCCACATGTCAGTGTCTATACTGATTAATCAGATTAGGTTTATTTATAAAACGGTTTGATTAGACTAATTAACAGAGGGGGGCCCACAAGTCAGTGGCTTAGGGTGAATAGTAACCACAGTTAACCGTGGTCAACGTGGTCAAAATGGCCAGGGGGCCCACTGGTCAGCGTCTCTGGGTGGGGCCCGCCCTTGCCAGGTCAGCGCCGTCGCCGGAACAGCTCCGGCGAGCGCGTTCGCGGCGGTTCTTCGCCGGAGAGCGTCGGGATTCCGCTACGGGGCTTCATTTTACGCGCGGGTGGGTTCTTTTGAATGGCCACACCGAACCACGTCAAACGGTGGGGGTGGTTGGTCCCAGGGAGGCCGGAATCGCTGTCGGTGACAAGGTCAGGCGGCGGTGGCTTTCGGGCGTCGGGGTAACGGCGAGGCCGCGCGCGTTTGCTTGAACTAAAGCGGCTGGAATGCTCTACTCGTGCTCGCGAACTCGATGGACAAAACGGCGCGGGCGTGCGGGCACCGAAAGGCAGCCGGCGATGAGCTCGGCGGCGCTGAGCTCGGGCATGAAGGGGAAAGGCGTCCACGATGCGTCAGAGCGCGAGGAGAGTGGTTGAGGAGGAGCTGGAGCTCACCTAGCGGTTATGAAAAACCGTCGACAGTTTAGTAGCCGCAGTCGAGCTCGAGCTCGTCGGAATCGCGCCGGAGATGCAGAAGAAGGGCGGAGCTCGGTACGATCAGGGGAGGGCTCCTCGGCTTCGGCTCGCAGGCGCAGGCGACGTGGATGAGCACGGCGCAGGTCTACGGCATCGTGGCGGGACGAGGTGGTGACGGCGGCCGCGGTGGCGCGGGGCGAACGGCGGCGATGGCGCTCGGCACTTATGAGCAGAGAGAGAGAGAGCGCGCTAGCGAGGGGAGAGAGGGGAGGAGTGGTCGAGGGGGTCCAGGAGGAGTGAACGGGCCTCGCCCTTATCCCCCCCTCCCGCGCCCCTGTAGTGTCGGCGGCGTCGGCGTGTCGACGCCGCGCCGGCGCGCGCGCGCTCGGCCAGGGGCACGCCGACACGCAGGGGAGAGAAGGAGGAGATGGGCCAGTGGGCCGCGGTCGGGGCACTGTGCACTTAGGCCCAGTGCACAGTGCCTCGTTTTTATTTTCTTGTTTCTGTTTTCATTTCTCTTTTATTTATTTCTGCTTTGAAATAGTTAGGCCATTTGTGCACTTTTGTAAAACATGGGATTTGGCCCAAATGTTAATATGCAATGTAAGCATTCACCAAAAATTGGTTTGAGCAAAGTTGGGCTTCATTTGAAATTGATATGATTTTAAATGTATTATATTTTGCTGTTTTGGTGTTGTTTCATATTGTTTGAGTCATTTAATTAATCCAAGTATTACTGGTGATATTTTTATGAGTGCTTCTGGAATATTTTCTATTTAGTGAACATTTTTGCAACAGTGTTTGAGCAAATTTATTTTGCACTTTTGAATTTGAGTTGAATTTCAGAATGGAGTTTGAATTGTTTTGGTTAATCACTATGACTGAGCACTGCAAATGATATGACTTGGCATTATTAGCAGTTGATCACAGTGATAGCTACACAGGGGTGTTACAAGCTGGCGACTCACCTTCAATTGGGAGGGCCGCCAGCCGTGAGGCTGCAGCAATCATGTTATCCAGCTGGTTGGAGTAATGACCCGGGGGTGTCTGCACTTGCTGAAGAGGGGTCAAGTTCATACGAGGCGGGTCTGCTATACGAGGCTGAGCCGCCGCCCCGGTTGCAGGCGCTTCAGCAGCCCGAGTCTCACCGGGCGGGTTACTCGGCCCTGCTCCGGGTGTGGTAAAAAGATTCCTCCCCTCAAATTGCGATGGCAAACGGCTCTGGTGCCTTCTCCGCATGACAATGTTTGATGCGTTCTGATCCAGACTTAGACAAAAATCCTCGGCCCTTACCCACTGCGTCTCAACTTCTAGGGCAGTCCGTTTTGCAGCCATCCTGACGTTCTCTGCCTCAAGATCCTCTCGGGCCTTGGCCACCTCATCTCGCAATTTTGCGACCTCCGCCTTATGCTGTGTTTGATTCGCCGGGGTTACCTCTGTAGCTAATAACATAGCCAAAGCATCCAAGAGCTTGGATAAGACCTGAGCCAGCGGGCGCACAGGGCCACTTGCCCCGGCCCCCAAGCCCGCCATCTTGCAATTGATAGATCAACTCGGTTTCGCCAGTTGAGGACTCATCACCTGAATAGATGGCCGTCTCTCCACCAGACACATAGCCTTCCTCAAGATCCACTCCATGGACAAAGCTAACGAAAACATGCTTCCGAGCGAGCTGGATCTTGGCGGGTTGGACCTTGGCGGGTCTCGCGCGCTGAGCCATCTCAATGGTGTCGGTGCAGTCGTCCGGCTCAGGCTCAGACTCACCAATTTTGCCAATGAAAATGTGGATTCCACCGAAGGGGACCCGGTACCCGTATTCGATCGAATCGGCCTCCGGACCCCATCAAGCACCGTCGATGTAGATCTTGCCGCGGCGACTCTTGGTCATCCGGCCCACGGCGTATCCCTTGATCCCTGAGAAGTTTCCCTTCAAGAACTCGAAACCACCGTGCGACAGCCCCACGGTGGGCGCCAACTGTCGTAGATTTGTCACGGCAGATGTCCTAGCGAAAGGACTTAGGTGTGGAGCCATCGCGACTAGGTTAGCTTGAAGGGGTTTGTAACACCCCTATGTAATAGCCACCATGATCAGCTGTTAATAATGCCAAGTCATATCATATGCAGTGATTAAACATAGTGGTTAACCAAAGTAAATCAACTCCATTTTTAAAAAATCAACTTAAATTCATAAGTGAAATATAAGGTTGATCAAACTCTGCTGGAGAAATGTTATTTAATTAGCAAATAATCCAGTGGTAATGGCAAAATCATAATCATTATTTTTGGAGTTAGCTAAGTGAGTGAAACAACCTGAAACAGCACTCAAAACAGACTATTTACATCTATTAAAATAATATCCAATTCAAATGGAATTCAAATCAGTCCAAACCACTTTTTGGTGAGAGATAATATTGCATTGCAATATTTGGGACAACTCTCACATTTTACAAAAATGCAAAAGTGCTCTAACAATTACAAAACAGAAAAGGTTAAAAGAAAAAGAGGAACAAAAACAGAAAATCAAAAGCGGGACACTGTGCATTGGGCCTTAGTGCACAGTGCCCCGAGTCGCGGCCCAGCAGGCCCACCTCGTCTCTCTCCCTCACGTGTCGTCGTCTTCCTGGCCGAGCGCCCGCGGTCGCCGCGAGTGGATAAGAACGGCGCCCGTCCACTCCCCCTGGTCCTCCCCGTCATTCCTCCTTCAGCCACGCTCGCCTCGCTTCTCCTTCCCCCTCAGATCCGGGGGCAGCCGGACGCGGCCGCCGCCGCTCGACGCCGTGCTCGCGGCTACCGGCCTCGCATCGCCTCGTCGAGATGTCCCTCGCCTCCGCCGTGGTCGACCGCGTCGCCTGAAGCTCTCTGGTGGAGCAGGGAAGCTCCACAGGCGTCGTTCTTCTCCGCCCCCTTTGCTTCGGTCGCCGGCGCCTCTCCGTCGATCCCCGGCGCAGCAGCTACTAAACCACTCGCCGGGCCTACGTGTGAGCCTGCACGGTGAGCTTCTCCCCCTCCTCTCTCTCGCTGCGCCATAGGAACCGCCGTAGCTAGCCGCCACCGTAGTCGTGCTTTGGTCGCCGCCGACGAGCTCGTGCTCGTGGCCATGGCCGCTTCCGTTCTTGGCTAAGCACCGCGCTGTGCTCCTGGCAACCCCGGGAGTCGAACGCGCACTCGCACGTACCCCCTCGAGCCGCGCAGCCGCGATCCCGTCCAGGCCCGAACTCCGTCGCCGCTACGGCTCGACGCCGGCGCGTTTCCGACCTTCCCCCACTCGATTTGACGCCGTAGATGGATGCGCGAGCTTCTTAGCTTTCGAACGCACCCAAGCCCGGCTCGAACCGAGCCCTATAGCTCGATTCCGGCCAACTCCGGCGACGCGCCGCCGTGCGATTTGGTCGCCGGCGACCAGCCGCCGGCCCCGCTGACGTGGCACAGGCGGGGCCCACCCCTGGGTCACTGACCCGTGGGTCCCAGGGGCCCGGCCGGCCAGTTGACCAGTCAGCCTTGCTGACTGGACCGGCCCAGCCGCTGACACGTGGGCCCCACCTCCCTGATTAATTAATTAAAACATTTTAGAAATAAAAATAAACTAATTAACCTAATGTCTCACTGACATGTGGGGTCCACCCCCCTAATTAATCCTGGTAATTAAACTAATTCACTGGATAAAGAAACAGAGGCTGACATGTGGGTCCCACTGGACCCACATGTCAGGTTTGACCGGTACAGCCGGCTGCTGACTTGCTGATGTCAGCATGACATCATGCTGACGTCATAATTCATTTTCTGTTAAATAAAATAATTCCAGAAATTCAAATAATCTTTAAAAATTAATAACTTTTAAACCGTAGCTCGGATCGAAAAAGTTAAAACATGAAAGTTGCTCAGAACGACGAGACGAGTCTGATCGTGCCGTCTGTTTCTCCATCGGAACCTCCTACGTAGAAGAACTCGTAACTCCGGACCCGAATCCGACAGATGAATAGTGCACACACGTCGGATATTAAATCCCAGAATAATTCTGAAAATAATTAAAATGACTTAGATGCATATTTAGGCAACCCTACACTGCATCATAGCATCACACGCACCGTGTTGCATTTGTTTGCATTATGTTTACCTGTTTCTTCCCCCTCTTCTCTCTCGGTAGCCCCCGACGTTGACGTAGCTCCCGAGGCAGACGCCGCACAGGAGTACGACTACGTCCCCGACGATACTACTGAAGACCTTGCCCTTGCCCCCGAGCAAACAGGCAAGCACTCCCATTTTGAGCATGCCTATATCGCCTATTCTCTTCTCTCTTATGCTTGCATTAGAACTGCTACTGCTACTGTTTTCCTATATCTGCTGCATAGCCTGATTATTGTACCCTGCTTTGTTACCTTACCGGTTATCCTAGACTGCTTAGTATAAGGTGGGTAGAGACACGACCGAGACCCCCACTTGATCCCGACTGCCCTGCTGGACATCAGAAGACCCGATCATCGGGATTGAAGACTAGACCATGGCACCGCACATCACTACCCCTTAGTTGCCGACACTGCTGGGTTACCGTCGAGTGCCGAGGGTGATACCTCGTTAGCACTTCTGATGTTAACCTTGTAGGTTAGTTACTCGGTCGTGGTAAGCGAGGGTGATTCCTCCTACACCACCCCCGATAACGACATCGTCGCGCAACCTCTCAAGTGTGGACCTCGAGGGTGATTCCTCCTTCGTTCACCTTGATGATAACATCGAGCGGGAATTCCATCGAGGGTGATTCCTCAGGGTTCCCTTCGGTGTCCGACACACAGTTACCTTGGATATTATGACTTGACTATGAACCACGATACTAAAGACAGGTCGGCCCTGAGGGGTACCCACGCGAGCTTAACGCGAAGTGATGTGGAGTCGGGTTGACCTGGATGGTGCCCGCGAGATAACTACGAGGCGTGGCCGGGCATTCTTAGCCCTTGCCGCAAGTCCTCGAGACGGGGCGACGGGGTCACATCGATCGTGAGTCTCTGCTCGTTTCCGCGCGCTCCTAATCCACTACGGTTTGGATATTTGATCCGAGGGGCCTCTGGCCCGATAGCACTAACCATCACGTGGGCATAGTATGGGCGTTCTGCGTCGTACACATCAGCCGAAGCTTGTTTGACGTCAGTAAGGAGCGGCGCACGCCGAGTTGGACTGGTAACGCAACCGCGCTTGTATAAGGGGTTGCTAGGTCTGCTCTCGGTGGCCCCGTAACGTGCAGGAGTTCCCGGGGCGATGGCCCAAGACCCCTGGGGGCATAGGTTTAGTCCGGCGTGCTGACCTCTCATATAAGCCCAGGTCGGGTTGCGGCGTGTTGCTTAGCCGAGGCCGGGCATGACCCAGAAAAGTGTGTCTGGCCAGAGTTAAGTGAGCGTGGTGGGTAAGTTGGTGCACCCCTGCAGGGAAGAAACTTCTATCGATAGCCTGTCCTACGGTAACGGACACTCGGAGTTGTATCCCGATCGGTACAACTAGAACATGTGGTGAGAACTGGATAGTACGGCTCTGGGATTGCTTTCTCGCAGGGAGTCGAGAAAGGATCTCAGGTCGAGGTTGATGATACTACTACTACTACTTTACATTATGTTCATCTGCTCTTCCCTGATGCTGCAAGACTGTCGAAGAATGTTGAAGATGCTAGTCTTCGATAGGACTAGGTTTCCCCCCTCTATTCTGGCATTTCTGCAGCCCAGTCCACATATACAGCCATTCCTTTGACAATGATGCATATGTAGTGTAGATCCTTGCTTGCTGAGTACTTCGGATGAGTACTCACGTTTGCTTTATTTTCTTTTTTCCCATTTTCCATTTGATGCCACCAGACGACGGAGCCCCTGAGCCAGAAGCCCCAGCCGACGACCAGTACTACTACCCGCCTGGCGAGTACTACTACTACGAGGAGCCGTTCGACGACCAGGAGTAGGATCGGAGGGTCCAGGGCAGGAGGCCTACGCCTTTCGATCGTAGTATTTTATTTTACCCCGCCTCTGTGAAGGCCTAATTCTCTCTATGTAATATATCTGTACCCAGATATCTAATGCTTCCACTGACGCTTGTATGCCATCGAGCTATGTATTCGAGCCCTCGAGGCCCTGGCTTGTAATATTAAGCTTGTATGACTTTATTTTATGTTTTAGAGTTGTGTTGTGATATCTTCAAGTGAGTCCTTAGGCTTGATCGTGCGCATTTGCGTGTATGATTAGTGCACGATTAAGCCGGGGTCGTCACAACGAGTCTGATCGTGCCGTCTGTTTCTCCTTCGGAACCCCCTACATAGAAGAACTCGTAACTTCGGACCCGAATCCGGCAGATGAATAGTGCACACATGTCGGATATTAAATCCCAGATTAATTCTAAAAATAACTAAAATGACTTAGATGCATATTTAGGCAACCCTGCACTGCATCATAGCATCACATGCACCGTATTGCATTTGTTTGCATTATGTTTACCTATTTCTTCCCCCTCTTCTCTCTCGGTAGACCCCGACGTTGACGTAGCTCCCGAGGCAGACGCCGCACAGGAGTACGACTACGTCCCCGACGATACTACTGAAGACCTTGCCCTTGCCCCCGAGCAAACAGGCAAGCACCCCCATTTTGAGCATGCCTATATCGCCTATTCTCTTCTCTCTTATGCTTGCATTAGAACTGCTACTGCTACTGTTTTCCTATATCTGCTGCATAGCCTAATTATTGTACCCTGCTTTGTTACCTTACCGGTTATCCTAGACTGCTTAGTATAAGGTGGGTAGAGACACGACCGAGACCCCCACTTGATCCCGACTGCCCTGCTGGACATCAGAAGACCTGATCATCGGGATTGAAGACTAGACCATGGCACCGCACATCACTTCCCCTTAGTTGCCGACACTGCTGGGTTACCATCGAGTGCCGAGGGTGATACCTCGTCAGCACTTCTGATGTTAACCTTGTAGGTTAGTTACTCGGTCGTGGTAAGCGAGGGTGATTCCTTCTACACCACCCCCGATAACGACGTCGTCGCGCAACTCCTCAAGGTGGACCTCGAGGGTGATTCCTCCTTCGTTCACCTTGATGATAACATCGAGCGGGAATTCCATCAAGGGTGATTCCTCAGGGTTCCCTTCGGTGTCAGACACACAGTTACCTTGGATATTATGACTTGCACTAAACTATGATACTAAAGACGGGTCGGCCCTGAGGGGTACCCGCGCGAGCTTAACGCGAAGTGATGTGGAGTCGGGTTGACCTGGATGGTGCCCGCGAGATAACTACGAGGCGTGGCCGGGCATTCTTAGCCCTTGCCGCAAGTCCTTGAGACGGGGCGACGGGGTCACATCGATCGTGAGTCTCTGCTCGTTTCCGCGCGCTCCTAATCCACTACGGTTTGGATATTTGATCCGAGGGGCCTCTGGCCCGATAGCACTAACCATCACGTGGGCATAGTATGGGCGTTCTGCGTCGTACACATCAGCCGAAGCTTGTTTGACGTCAGTAAGGAGCGGCGCACGCCGAGTTGGACTGGTAACGCAACCGCGCTTGTATAAGGGGTTGCTAGGTCTGCGCTCGGTGGCCCCGTAACGTGCAGGAGTTCCCGGGGCGATGGCCCAAGACCCCTGGGGGCATAGGTTTAGTCCGGCGTGCTGACCTCTCTTATAAGCCTAGGTCGGGTTGCGGCGTGTTGCTTAGCCGAGGCCGGGCATGACCCAGAAAAGTGTGTCCGGCCAGAGTTAAGTGAGCGTGGTGGGTAAGTTGGTGCACCCCTGCAGGGAAGAAACTTCTATCGATAGCCTGTCCTACGGTAACGGACACTCGGAGTTGTATCCCGATCGGTACAACTAGAACATGTGGTGAGAACTGGATAGTACGGCTCTGGGATTGCTTTCTCGCAGGGAGTCGAGAAAGGATCTCAGGTCGAGGTTGATGTTACTACTACTACTACTTTACATTATGTTCATCGGCTCTTCCCTGATGCTGCAAGACTGTCGAAGATTGTTGAAGATGCTAGTCTTCGATAGGACTAGGCTTTCCCCCTCTACTCTGGCATTTCTGCAGCCCAGTCCACATATACAGCCATTCCTTTGACAATGATGCATATGTAGTGTAGATCCTTGCTTGCTGAGTACTTCGGATGAGTACTCACGTTTGCTTTATTTTCTTTTTCCCCCATTTTCCATTTGATGCCACCAGACGACGGAGCCCCTGAGCCAGAAGCCCCAGCCGACGACCAGTACTACTATCCGCCTGGCGAGTACTACTACTACGAGGAGCCGTTCGACGACCAGGAGTAGGATCGGAGGGTCCAGGGCAGGAGGCCTACGCCTTTCGATCGTAGTTTTTATTTTTACCCCGCCTCTGTGAAGGCTTATCTCTCTCTCTGTAATATATCTGTACCCAGATATCTAATGCTTCCGCTGACGCTTGTATGCCATCGAGCTATGTATTCGAGCCCTCGAGGCCCTGGCTTGTAATATTAAGCTTGTATGACTTTATTTTATGTTTTAGAGTTGTGTTGTGATATCTTCAAGTGAGTCCTTAGGCTTGATCGTGCGCATTTGCGTGTATGATTAGTGCACGATTAAGCCGGGGTCGTCACAGGGTTGAACGGGACAAAGGACATAAGGAGTTTACCCAGGTTCGGCCCCTCTCAACGAGGTAAAAGCCTACATCCTGCTTCTAGTTGTATTGCTTGGGTTTCGATTACAAGGGAGCGAATACACTTGACCTAGTTCTCGAGTGTTTGTTTCTTGAGTTAACCCGCCGCCGGGTCACCCCTTTATATACAGGTTGATGCCCGGCGGTTTACAGAGTCCCGGCCGGCTCACACAAATGTGACCGGCTCGGTTTCTAACTAAACCTGCCTTACAGAGCAAGTTAACACATGGCGGCTCACACCCTTGGGCCTTGAGTCACCTCCGGGTCTTGGGCCTTCAATAAGCCTGCTTTATGAACCGCCACCTCTATATCTTCTTCAGCCTTCTCACCTTAAGTCGCCAATGGTGTGACCCGGCCCCTCCTGGGCGGGTCATACCTCGGAGTTATATCCCCAACACCTGGCCATCCATCGGGCCGGGCCGGGCTTCGGGCCAGGCCTGACCAAGCCCAAGGTAAAAAATTCAGGCCCGAGCCCGGCCCGGCCCGACCGTCGGGCCTACTTTTCAGGCTCAAGCCCGGCCCGCCACTGCAAAAAAAACACCGGGCCTCGGGCCGGGCCTCTTCAGTATATGGCAAAAACAGCGGGCCCGGGCCCGGCCCGGCCTAGTCTTTGGGCTCAAAATCTAGGCCCGGGCCCGGCCCAGGAGCAGCGTCGGGCCAGGCGGGGTCGGGCTTTTTTGGACCGGGCTGCCCATGGCCAGGACTAATCTAAGGTTACAAGGCCAATATGTAGGAACAAGGCGGCAGGAGAAATCTTGGAGTAGACGTCAAGTCTTCGGTGATAGTAGTCTTGATCACACCTCCCATGTACGGCCTCTAGAGTCCATCTTAACCACCAATGAGGGCCCACCAGCCCAACCCGAGGAGACAGGCCGACTAGGTTAGCACCCCCTAATACAGGACACCGTCAGTAGCCCCTGAACAGGCCGATGCCGAGGACGACACTGGTAGACGTCGGCTCTGGAGTCATTGGCTCGACAGGCGAGTTCCCCTCCAAGTGGCCTTCAGAAATAAACATTCCCGCCAAGTGGGCTCGGCTTTATCGCACGTGGCCCTACTTTCCCGACCATAATGGCTGCGTTTTTACGGGGAAGTGAGTCACTTTATGGCAAAACGTCGAAGCGTCGGCCTCTTCCCCTTTTTATTCACGGGCTGGTCACGCAGATCCGTCACACAACCATAGCCCTTCCTATTCCAGCAAATCGCGCAAGCGCTCCCCTTCTCTCAAGCCCATCCTCAAGAGTTCTTCATGGCGAGCGACGCAGGCTCTTCGAGGCGCCCTCACGGCCCCGTAAGAGGCGATTGGGGTAGTTGTGTTGTCTCACGCCTGCATCTGGAACGTCTTGCCAAGCAAGGATATCTGCCAGATTCGGATCTAACATCGACCCGCGCAGGATTAACATCCATGAACGGCCAAGTGCAAGCAGAGAATCACCCATCTCCTCGAGAGGGCGAGAGGGTATGCTTTACTTCCTTCTTGTTGTGTGGCTTAGGGTTTCCCATTCACCCCTTCCTCCGGGGTCTACTAGAGTTCTATGGACGGCAGCTTCACCACTTCACCCCCAACTCTATTTTACATATTGCGGGGTATGTCGCCCTCTGTGATATGCACCTCGGATGCGAGGCACACTTAAGACGGTGGCGAAGGTATTTCTGCGTAATGCCCTGCTCCCCTGCCGAGAGGTTATATGAGGTCGGGGCAGCTACAATGTGTCTCTTACAAGGTGGAAAAGACCGACCCCCTCGTGAGGTCTCGATTCTCCCTTATTTATACCATGTGAACTGAAAGGCAAGGCGGTTCGAGCGGCTTGAGGAGAATCTCTCTCCCACCTCACCTTTTAAAAGGTACTCTCTAGTCTCCGTAGGTGGCTACGACCTACTCAACGACCTATCCAAGTCGGTCGTCCCGCAACACTGTTGATGACCGCACACTGACCAGATGACGTCAGTCGGTTGCCCAAAGTCAGACTCGATCGCTTCCGCCCCAAGTTTCGTCTGCAGACGCAGTCCACTTTCGTACCTTCACGCGGAACGTCTGTCTCGCCCCGCGTGGGGTTCCCGGTACTCCTTTCCGGAAGCCTTCTTCTGGAAGGAGGTGAGCCGTCGACCCTCCCGGGAGCTCCTTTCCTCCCTGTTTCATCTTCGCTTATTCACGGCACTTCCTTGGGCCCTCGCGGTCGTCTGACCCTGGGCACCCCATAATCATGGGTCCGACATACTTCATCTTGAAGAAGGACGCCGTTGGAAGGATTGGGTTCTCTGGTTACTAGAAGTGCACGGCCGCACTGCGCATGCTTGCATATGTCATGGCCGCTGATTCGTGGGACGAGTACATACGGATGTCCAAGAGCACATGCGGAGATGCCATGGTCGAGGAGTTTGGACCTTAGTACCTGAGAGAACCAATCATGACAGACACCGAGAGCCTCTTGGCAATCTCGGAAGTAAGAGGGTGGCCAGGTTTGCTGGGATCACTTGATTGCATGCACTGGAAATGGGAGAACTGCCCGAAAGCTTTACAAGAGCAGTATCAGGGTCATATTAAGAAGCCCACCATCATTCTTGAAGCAGTTGCAATGCATGATCTTTTGCTTTGGCATGCCCGGGTCTCACAATTAAACCCATTAAGCTACGCGTGAAGGGTGGCCAACCAGCTATGCCATTTGGCGCAAGCTGGTTGGCCGCGGTTAGAAATCTTTTGGAATTTTTTTAGATGAAGGTGTGGATTATTTTTTTAATGCACTTTTTTTAGATGGAGGTGAGGACCTCTGATATTTTTTAAATGAAGGTTATGCAAAGTGGCACTCGCTGGTAATTTTTTTACTTCTTTTTTAGATGAAGGTGAGAATTTTTTTTCTGGGATGTTTTTTGGGGCAATTCCAGTTCTGCCCCTAACTCGAACCCACTACTCAGTTTTGCCCCTAGTTTTCGGGTATGCTCAGTTTTGCCCCTCTGCTGTCAAGTCACCTTATAGAAATGCCCTTCCGTGCCTTTACCGTCCGGTCAAAGGGCTTTGACCATCTGGTGAACAGTATCAAAAAAATCTGAAATTTTGTGGGATCGAAGATACTCAGGTGCGCAAGGTGCGTGCAAATTTTCGTGCTATTTGGACATTCCAGGAGCTCGTGGCAAAGAAAAATAATAAATCTGTACGCCTATGAACAGTAAATTCGAAAAAAATAGCAAGAAAATTCAAAAAAATATGAATTTTTTTGGCATCCAAGATGCTCAGGTGCGCAAGGTGTGTGCAAATTTTTGTTGTGTTTAAACTTTGTAGGAGCTCATGGAGAAAAAAACAAAATTTGGCTCAGAAAAAAACTTTGAAAAAATGCACTATTTTGTTTATTTTTTGCTAGAGCTCCTCGCATGTCATTTGATCACAAAAACTTGCAAGCACCTTGCACACCCAAGCCTCTTTGATGCCAAAATTTTTCATATTTTTTCGAATTTTCTTGCTATTTTTTTTTGAATTTATTGTTCACAGGCGTATAGATTTACTGTTTTTCCTTTGCCACGAGCTCCTGGAATGTCCAAACAGCACGAAAATTTGCACGCACCTGAGTATCTTCAATCCCACAAAATTTCAGATTTTTTTGATACTGTTCACCAGACGGTCAAAACCCTTTGACCGGACGGTAAAGGCACGGAAGGGCATTTCTATAAGGTGACTTGACGGCAGAGGGGCAAAACTGAGCATACCCGAAAAATAGGGGCAAAACTGAGTAGTGGGTTCGAGTTAGGGGCATAAATGTAAATGTCCCATGTTTTTTTAGACGAAGGCGAGGACTCTACGTATTTTTTGTAAATAAAAATTTACGCACAGCTTCCTCTTAAGCGGCGCCACAGGGTGACGCCCCAACCACTAGTGACATCAATTTGGTGCATCAATCATCATTGTTTGCTAGGTTGACTGAAGGATGAGGGTGAGGATGATGCCGCAGGTCTTGAATTTGAGAACATGGATGATCCTATCAAACTTTCCCATCAAAATCCGGCCACATTTGAAGAGTTTGTTCAAATGCATCATCAAATTCGGCATCGAGCTACTCACGAGCAACCAAAGGAAGATTTGATTGAGTATTTGTGGGCGGTTAAGGGGGACAACAATGATGGAATGTAATATTTGAACTTATTAAAATTTGAACTACTGCTGCATTTGAACATTTGAACTATTTAAGACTATATATGCGGCTATTTAATCGTGCGGACTTAAAAAATAAATTTGGATCGGATGTATGCGGACAGTGTTGGATGGCCGACTCCTGCATTCATGTGCCCACGAACTAGTAGACGAATGTCGGAGGGAATTTGCGGGTGAGCGTTGGAAATGCCCTTACTAGTTCTTTTCAACAGCTAAAAAGAAACTCGTTCTTCTCAGCATTTTTCTTCGAGACGTTCTTCTCTACACTCGTGACTTGTGGTTGCACATGAACAGTATCTCAGCGGCCGAAACAACGTAGTTTCTTCACGTGCGGTGTCCTGGAGGCAGGACATAAGTTCACTGTTCATAACAACGACTTGGTAATCCCGAGCGCAACCGCACATTAATGCTGGAGGCTCGATGGTTTTGACTAGTTGGTTCGTATTTTGGCAGATTTTGTAGTGGAGAAGGGAAATGATTACTAGTTCCTTGTGGATGGTGGTGCACTGGCGCAAATTTTTTTTCATAATAATACGTGTCTTATTCATATCATAAAGATTAAAATACAAGTTACGTAAGGATCGATATGACAAAACTGAAAAGATAGCAGAACATCTCTGAGCTTGACACCAACGCTCGTCACCTGCCTCCGGCACCACCACAGTAGCCACCGAAGAAAAGAATGACGGATCACCTCCTCACCCGAGCTCGACGCGGCTCCATCGCTAATATGCATCTTTGCGGACCTTCAAGGTGGCTCACCAAAAGTGAAGCCATTGTCGTTGAACGAATCAAACCGAGCCAACACTCCAGACACGCCATCGAACTCCAGATCTGGCACCCCACCATGACAAAGACGCCGAAGGAGGAAACCAAACCTGCCATCCACGAACCACGAACTCAGCACATGTTCCGTCTTCCAGACGTCGTCGATGCAGAGCACAATCTGCATCCGTTCCTGGACTACCTTCCAAGCTCCGCGCCGACGCTGGAGCAAACGTCGTCGCAACGGCGGAGCTCGAGGGCACAGGTCCACCACGAGAATGCCGTCGCAGCCACGTCATCCTTACTTGAACAGACTGGTTTCTAAATCCATCTCCAATCATAGGGCCGATGGCCTCGTCAGGGAAGGATCCCAAGAATCTTTATTCAACACCGTCATCGTCGCCGCCGAAGCCAAGACGATGAACAGTCTAAAAACCTAGACTATGGGGGAGTAAAAACGATCCACACACGTGGATCCGGCGACCCCCCTCACCACCGACGACCGATGTCGCCGGCGGAGGGGAGCCGCCGGAGGACGGCGCTGGAAGATTGGCCTCTCCTGGCGGCGGCTAGGGTTCGAGCCGCTAGGGACGAGAGGAACGACGCTGGAAGATTGGCCTCGTTATGGAAACAGAAACCCTGATGTTGAAATTGGACCATGATAAGTGTCACACGTGTGACACTAATACATGACAACTCCAAGCGTGTTTTATGACAAATTTAGTAACGCGAGGATGTCAATTTTAGTTGTCAAAAACATGACAACTTCTTTTTGAATGGCAGGTTTTAGTGTTTTTTTTTATGGCAACTTTAGTTTTAAAGAACGTCAGGGCTGAAGTGCTTCATGTCACATATGTGACACTTGTCATTTGGGTTGAAATTTGTATTGCGCTTTTTTTAAGGTCATTGTGCCTTTTTTTGGGGGGACAAATTTGCATTGCGCTTGAGCCGAGCGGTAGCTTTCCCGTCGGATTGCTCCTACGAACTGCGGCGATCAGGAGTCACTTGACTATCATCCGCTTCGATGATGGGACGCCACAACCACCCGAAACGCGCGATGCGTTTTCCCACTTCACAAAGAAAATCATCCCAGATAGTAACATTTTCGATCAGATCCGTGCACTGCGCACCAGCATCGCGATACCGGTCGCCGTAGCGCGATGACGTCTGTCAAGTTGCTGCAAATAAACGAGCCCGCTGCGGTTGTGGACGGGGCAGATGAGATCGAAAACGCATAGCGAGGTCCGCACGGGTCACGTGTGTACTTGAACTGAAATGAAATATAATCTCTCTTTCTCGGTCAGACGTATGCGTCCTCGATCAAGGCCATAGAATAGAAGGATCCGATCTGGGTTTGGCTGAAGAGAGAAGAGCGGTACTGCTCTGCCTCGTTGTCTAGGGCCAACCAATGATGGGTCGCACTCGCACATGCTCCTCCTCTCATCCAGTCATCTGCCGCGCAAAGTATTCCCGGGACGAAGAGTGGGGAACGAACACGTGGTTGCTCTGTCCGTTTCTGAAGCCTGAACCCCAGATCAGGCAGCACTGCACCGTGGTGCACCAATATATTGCTCTCGGGAAAAAAATTGACGGGAAATTGCTCTCATGACCTTTTACTTTCGGAGAAACATTTGTTTCCGGGTCATGGTCAAGAATGCCCAGCTCGAGGGCTAAACAAGGGTCACCCAGGAACCGAGACCCTTTTATGTGCGTTCGGTGACCAATGCATAGCCCAACGTGATGTTTCGTATGTCATGTAGAATTTGTAGGTTTGGATGGAGAAATGGAATCCTCTCAAGGAGCCAGGTGCTTAAAAAGAAAAGGTGTGATCCGGTGTAAAAAGCTGAAAAAGTTAAAGTGAAAAGAGTAGAGATGCATGCCTACTAACTTTCTATTTCTTGATGAAGCCCACTAAGAGCATCTATAGTCGGGCCTCTTATACCCGTCTCAAACGCTCGGGCAGGCCGTCCGGTCAGTGATCGGTCACAAAAAATCAATCTAACCGGACCTCTCAAACTGCGGACAAACGGCCTGGCTGACCGGCACCCCTCATATCCAGCCTAAATATAGGGCGTATATGGGGCGGCCCGGGCACGTCCGGACACATCCGCCTGACAGGCCCGGCCCACCATGGACCCCACAAAAAACTCCAATCCGGACGGCGAGCTCAAACCCTAGCTCACTCTCTCCCTCTCTCGCTCCGTCCACTCCTCTTCCTCTCCGGTTTTGATCTCATCCACCACGATGAGCAGCTCCGGCAGCAACTCCAGGAACTCGACTACGAGAAGATGAACCAGCCACATCACCCT
Source organism: Thinopyrum elongatum (assembly GCA_011799875.1). Classification (NCBI taxonomy): domain Eukaryota; kingdom Viridiplantae; phylum Streptophyta; class Magnoliopsida; order Poales; family Poaceae; genus Thinopyrum; species Thinopyrum elongatum. The sequence continues at coordinate 487,138,513 of CM022298.1, read as the reverse complement.
GGGACTTAGACGGTTAGACCTTTTTACGTGCGTTAGCGAACTAACCACATCTAAGCTGCAAGTCAACGGAGATGAACCAGCCACATCACATGTGTATCAGATCGGATCGCTCCAACCTCAACATCTCACTTGGGTAACGAAACTGCTTCTTCTTTTTTCGAAACGGACAAAACTGTTTCTTTCTATGCTCAGTATAGTACTAGTCCAGCAAATAACCATGCAGAGAGAGAATAGAAGTGCAAATGGAGCACAAGCATCCGGCGACTGGGACATTGGCAAAGCAGCCACGTGAAGCTTTAGCATAGCAGCCCCATGTGTCCCTTAGCGAAACGAGGGACATCTTTTATTAGCAATACACTACACAATCTCAGAGTAAACTAAGCCTGTGAGGCTGCGATTATGCACATAATTTTAGACCTTCCCTTCAAAAGCATCCACTCAGCGCTATCTTGTTGCCACACGCACACTGGCCATTGAAAATGCATGCTACTTTGCGACTTACCATCGCTGCAACACACATAATCTTTACTGGTTGCACACTGAGGGAACATAAAAATTTGCTGCAGAAAAGCAAAACAAAGCGATGACATCATCCCGCACAAACGGGATAACATAATGCAAAGTAACTAAAGTTTGAAGCCAACATGGTTTATTGGTAATTTTCCGGTCAACTCAAGCCATCTTCCCATGAAGATGCTACTGGATATCATTCATGCAGTAAAGTGTAAACAACACGGGCCCAGTCATTTCCTCCGTTTCTATGGGGCCTTTTACACATATCTGAGAGGTGGGTAACCAATACACACCCACAAAGTTTGCCTCAAAAAAAAAAAAACCAACAAAGCAGTTTGACACGCCAAATTTACATGCTACCACCAGGAACATATGAGATCTAATTCCGATGATTCGACAACTCCTATGCAACACAGGATGAATTCTCCTACTACGGCAGCATGGCTGAAGTCGTTGAACCATGAAATCTGATCAATCATGCATTGGGATTGCTGAGAGGCCTAATCAGTGCTACTGCGCGCTGGTGGTGCACTATTGACGCTCTGATGCTCTCACCTGCAAAAGGTTAGATAGACTGTCATTATCTAGCACAAAAGAAAGAATGCTCCAGCAGAAAAAAAAAGGTGCAAGCAGGCAACAGAGAATATTCTTCTGGCATATTAGTGTCAACACATATGAACCTGCAACTAGCTACTTTCTTCTTTCAAAAAAAAAACTAGCTACTTGGAGAGCTATCATTCTGCAGATAATTCGGTGAGCTCCTAGAACTAGCTCATTGCTCAGTTGTTAATACTATCTTGAGAGGATTTTTTTATATTAATGGACTATCCTCACAGTTAGACTGTTGTTGGGATAGTTTGTTAGCTTCTCCATGAACTATCTCATTCTAAATAAAACTCTACAAAGGGACAAGTCAGCAATGAAATGATGATTTCATTTAATACAGCACAAAACTCAAGAAATGGTCGGTTATTCACCAATAACAGTAACAAAGCTGATCTTTCCTAACACTAAGACACTAGAAGCAACTGTACCTTTTGAACCACTTTGGTTTGGCTGATTTCTTATTTGCTGCTGCTGGTGGTGCAGAATCAGATTGGAATGCATAAGACTGATGAGCTGAATCAGAATTTGTCTTTGAATCATCAGGTTGGTCAGAAGGTTCCGACTCAAGTGGCAGTCCATCCAAAGTTCGGATTTCTTCACGGAGATATGGTCCGACTTTTACACCATCTGTATTTAACTCCGACCCTGCATGCCAAACACACGTGAATACCTCTAAAAACATGTCGATGTCTGAACCAACAACATTGATTTAACATTAACAAGAATGAATTGTATTGTTCAATGCCCTATGGCAAGCTCATGCATATGCATATGACTAACAAGAGTCAAATGCTGAAATAGAATAGGTAATCATGATGTGTGCCTGTCTTTGAATGCACCAGAAACACAACTTTATATACGTGGAAAATGCATTTTTGTCAAGACATGCAAAAATAAAATGCTATAAAACTCAAGCTAAGAAGTAAATATTGCTTATTTCCTCGTCATGATGCTAGTTTTTAAGATAATACATACCTTCTGGCAGATCATATGAAAAGAAGACATTAGCTCCAGGAACAAAGCCAATTGTGTAGAAGTCCTGCGAGGTGTCCATTATTCGCTTCTTTGGAGGAACTGTGTCTGTTGTGGAGTCAATAAAAATGATATTAAGAAGTTGTAACTGGTACATCTCTAAAACAGATTACAGATGATCTATGAAAATCCCAAGTGAAAACTGAAAAGTTCAATGGATACTAGAGGATCGTCAGACTTCTACAAGTTCAAGCAAAGGTAATATGGAATATGGGTTCCAGGACAGATATTGTATCTAAAACATGCAACATCAAGCTGACAACAATTTGGACACTGGTGATATTCAAATCAAGGGCACAAGAAAATGATAATGTGACCAAGCTTGTCAAAAGACCACACAATCAGAGCACTTTCACATTTGGGTACTTAGGAGCTCAACAAGTCAGTGCTGTGAATAGTTGCATACCAAACTGTTTTTGATTAATTTATAGCACTTCATAACAATCGATTAATAAAAATATGTAAAACCCTTTGCTCAGAGCACTGAAATTTTGTTCACATGATGCTAGACCATCGAACTATTTATAGGACAATAGTTGTTTTCCTGTTTGTCATGATTGTCAACATATACGTTTGCTACTCATACACAAATGTTTTATCATTGGTAACACTGAGCCAATCTTAACCAAACCAGGGTGAAATAAAAGTAACTGGTGAACAGGAAACGAGGAGAGGGAAAATATTACTTGTCAAACTCTACATCGTCTGAAAAGAGAAGTGGAACTTACAAAGATAGAATGGCAAGTCTGGTCTAGCAATTACTTTCATGAGAAGATCCACCAGACTATGTACCGTCTCTGATGGATGGAACTCAGCCTCAAGAATGTAACCATCAGGGAATCGAACCCTCGCCACTGCCTACAGTTAAGAAGGTTAGCAACAAGATGGAATTTGCCCTGAAACTAGATTCAGAGAGGGACAAAAAAAAAACAATTAAATGAGGATGAGACAGGGAACTGTCTACTACTCCCTCCGTCCCATAATATAAGAGCTTTTTTGACACTACACTAGTGTCAAAAACGCTCTTATATTATGGGACGGAGGGAGTACTAAATTAGTAATGCTGAATTAATAAGAAAAGGCAAAAGAAGCTACTTTGCAAATATAAATAATCCAAACTATGTGCATCATTTGAAGTATTTCTTCATAGGATTTCACATGCCAGCAGCTAGACTTTGCAGATATATTTATTCTACGAAACAAATTTTCCCTTAGAACATGTCCAGAGGTACTGTTAATATAAGGCTAGATAAAATCAATAAGCAAAATACAATGAGCTAGAAGAGGAAAAAGTAGTATTAGTACATGGGGTATGCCACTCCTACATAATCATAATAATTAAACAGTAGCATAGTGCATCATATTCCTTCCTACCTTTGTTAGCCTTGCTCGTTGAGCAGCAAGTTCTGCTTCCCTTATTTTACGAGTCTTCAGAACTTTCGATTGTTCTGCAAGGTGTCAAATTTTAAACATGGTTACAGTTAAGAAATTAGAAAGCTTGGACAATGCCAAGTAGGGTGCTTAAGTAATAAATGTAAATGTTCCCAGACAATATTAAGAGAGTATTTAAGTAACCTGCAAGCCTATTTGAAATCAACTTGTAATAATCACTAGGCTGAAGTTCATAAAAGTCATCGTCTTCCTCTGCATGAATCATGCTTTCGTGTCACAATGCAATTACCATAAAGGCACATAATAGAATTGAGTAAAGCAAAAGCAAGTAAAAGGATTTACCCTGATCTGCCTTGGGCAATTTGCTAGTCATTAGCTCAAATGTTGTGCTTGTAAATATCCGGATGTCATGTCCAAGCTCTTGTGACACTGCTTTCAGCTTGTCCTGTGATTTTGAAGAAAATGTAGTTGTCAGACTTCATTTTACGTTTTACTTTTCTCTTCATGGAAAATCATAACACAGAGGTTCTGACCAAAGAGGAACAGTCTTTCATGGGCAGATGAATACAAGTGCTACGACTGATTGTTTTACACTTCATATAATTATCAACCTATCGATGATTTGGACACAAAGTATAAACCAACCGCCTGAGCAGAAAAGTCTAAAGACTAATCATGGGTGCTTATTCCAAAAAGGATCAATGTGAGAAAAAATAGGGCACAAAAATGTATTCCAAATGAAGCCATAGATGTCTTTCTGAAGTTCAAAGACAGCTTTCAATCATATTTGACACCAGAGTGCACACAATTACGAATAATTGAGCATCTATCACAGGGCAAGCAAAAGAGTATTGATGTTGTCAATAACAAGTTGACAGCATGTAGGTTTCAGCCATTACGCTGTTTTGCAGAGCACCTGGCAGCCTCTCTCCAAATTTCTCCCAAGATACAGTACTGCTTTTCTGCCAATCAACCGATAACCATACATGCCTAGCACGACCAAGGCATTGTAAAAACATAAAGAGCTTCATGTAGACGAAGCTACAGATGGCCCCTAAACTTCTCATGGCCATCAATGTTCGTACAGACAGAATCTCTCAAATGCAAACCTAGAGGCTACAACATGCCGTGGTAAAATGCTAATCCTTCAGTTTCAAGTATGTTGGCAGGAATCTCACACAACGAAACAATAACAGGCACTTCATTTGCTGGGATCTACAAAATCTTTGGACCTTAACAGATCTACAGAGCCTATTTCCCCCTTGAAACCTCGTGCTGCCAACAGCAATAAAGACGAACCCTCAATTGAAAGAACCCATGGAGTAAAACCTAGGTTAAAGAACTCGTCTTTCGCAAGGCATACAGCCAGGTGGATTCCCCAATCACCCATCATGCGGATGTACAAGTAAAGAATCACTCTTCCATACACAAAGTTGGCAAGCAAAGAAGCATCAAGAACTGCAATTTCTAGCACAACACACCAATGCCCACGAACCAGGGCATCATCGCGGTGCCCTTTCCAGCCAAGAACGCCCCGCTGAGATGCTAACCCCCACGCAAAGAATCCGGAAAGAGCGCGCCCACCACCCGATCCCAGGCGCGAATCCTCGCTTTACCCCGCCCATCCCGCCGCCAAGAACTCCGCCCCCACCCCCACCCAAGATCGCGCGCTCTTTACCGTACTCATCCCGCCAAGAACTCCACCCCGCCAAGAACTCGCCCAAGAAACCCAAGAGACGCGAGGCGCGGTAGGGAGGGAGGGGGACGTACCGGAACCCGAGGCGCCGCCTGCTGCTCCGGCCGCGTCTCATCCTCGTCGAGATCCATGGACAGCAGCAGCTCGAGCCCTGCCTCGTCCTCCTCCCTTTTCCGGCGCCTGGAGCAGAGGAGGAGAGGGTTTATTTGGGGGTACTCTGCTTCCATTGGGGTCGGATACGGCCTTCGTGGCACCGTCAGGGAACCGGCTTCGTGACGGGGCACCGCGGGGGAGAGGTCAGGTGGGGCCTCGCTGCAGGTCGGGTCAGGTCTGGTAAAGGTGCTGCTGCATGCAGGCGCGTGACCGTAGCCCCTTTTATACTGGTTTGTGTGGCACGGTGGGGGGCGCGGCCGAGTTGCGGAGGCTGACACCCGGGTCCCAGGCAAGTGGTGAATCTTTTCGTGGAAGATATCGTTTTCTTTCTGCCGGATTTTCTTGGAAGATATGTAGGGGCCACAACAGAGCTGGCCCTAGGTCCTGTTTGGAACGCGGGTAAATATATCATAGGAATGATATAAAACATAGGAATGAGAGAGGAAAGTGTAGGCAAATCGTAGGAAAGGAAACTATTGAATAATATTCAATTGTTGGTGTGCGGGAAGTGAGGGTTCTTTAATTAAAAGAGGGGGAAAAACTATGTTGATCGTTTCATTTGTATGGTTAGATTTTTTAGGATTTTTGTCGTAAGATTCATTTGCATTTTATTTTGAAAGGAAAGTATAGGTAAATCAGAGGAATGGAAACTATTGAATAATATTCAATTGTTGGTGTGCGGGAAGTGAGGGTTGTTTAATTTAAAAAGGAAAAAAATTATGTTTTTCTTTTTTGAGGCAAAAAAAACTATGTTGATCGTTTCAATTGTAGGGTTAGATTCTTACGATTTTTTTTCTCTTAGGATTCATTTGCGTTCTATTTTGAAAGGAAAGTATAGGTAAATCAGAGAAATGGAAGTGAGGGTTCTTTGATGTGGTGCGTTTGGTTGTTGGGCTATCCCACCCGGGGACAAGGGTAGCCATTTTTTGCCTAGACGCTAGTCGTTTGGTTGGTGGGTGGGCAAGAGCAGAGCTACCTGGATGCTGGGAATATTCCTCTAAAACGAGGCTCCGCGGAGCCGCGAAAATCTCACACACATAGGCATTGGGTGCACACGACGTAAAGGCAACCCGCGAAATGTGTTTCACGACCCTCTCATTTCGTTCACCTCCCACAAAAAGTCAACCCTATCCCTTCCTCCTTCATCTTAGCCTGGGCGTTCAACTTTACCCAAACAATCGGTTCGGGTAAAAAATATTCCAGGTTTCCAAAATTAACACCCAAAAAATCCTAGAAAAAATAGCTACCCAACAATTCGGGTGCCCGAAAATTCGGTTCAGGTAGCCCTGATTACCCGAAATACGGCACGGTGAGAAAAAAAATTGGCGCTAGATGTGGAACTGTCGAAGGAGAAGGAGGACACGGGTTGGTTGTGGTGTCGCATCGGAGAAGATGGAGGCTTCTGTCGTCGCTTGAGCTCATCCCCGAGGTGCAAGCTGGCCTAGGATGAGGCGAGCGACACATGGTTCTAGGTGGCGCGCAACGTCTGGTTGCGGGCGACACAGTGGCTAGGTAGAGCAGCAGTGCATTGGGACCTACGAGAGCAGACGGCTTCGTGTTGCATGGCGTTGTGGCGGTCAGAGGCGACTGCGCAAGAGGCATGGAGGTGGTGGTTGCATCATGGACTGGTGGTGGTGTTGCCTGTGGAGGCTGGGATATGGGAGACGGAGGTCGGGTCGGGGTGCGGAATGACCGAACCTGGTAGGAAGCAGGAAACTTGATTTTTTTACGTGGGGGGATTTTGGCTAGGCTGGGATGTTTGGACCTTTGGGAGGATTTTTTTACTAGGCTCCTATTACTTCAGGTAGGTCAGGTTCCATGAGTGTAGACCTGATTTTTTTTAATAAATCAGGGGTTTCAAAACTGCTACCCGAAAATGTGCTTGGGTTTTTCGGGTTTAGATTTTTCGTGTTCGAGCTTCGGGTACCAGGTTTTATGCCCAAACTGAGTTCCATCTTTATTCTTTCTCCCGTGGCAGCGGTGGAAGCAAACTGAAGCGCGACGATGGAGGTGAGTGTGTGGTCGCATGGATCTCTCCTTCCTTACCTTCTTACTTATCGTGCCACATCCTTCCTCTGCCATCTCTCCCATTGGAGCTGCAAGCAAGCAAAGGTGATGGCGGCGACAGACAGAGGTGAGTGTTGCACGTAGCCGCCAGAGCCCTGTGGATGGAGGCGGTTCTCTCCGGTCGGGCATGCTTTGTCGGGCTTGCTTGCAATGCGTGTGGGTGTGCGGTGTGCACATGATGTGCTTGTGTGTGCGTGTTGTACTGGCGTGTGTGTTTCTTCCCTTAATTATCTCCCCAAAGTATTGATTCTTTGATCAATTTTTTGTTAGAACAACTCAAAGGGAAAAGGGGATAAGGAAGTAGGAGCTACAAATCCCTCCTCTCCTTTGAAAATCTTAAACTATGATATGTGAAAATGGTGAACTATGATATGTATTGAAGTTCAAGTTTGGCTTGTACTATTGATGAGTTTGTTTGGGCATGATGTCGAAATTTAGTTACATTTTTGGATTATTATTGTGCATATCATAATTGATTGCCTCATATTGACAAATAACAAATTGAGGGATAATCTCACCACCTCGAACAAAAAGGTCACCACAGCCCCTATCCATGAAACCAAACACTCCAATGGCTATCCCTAACCATGGTTTATCCTTCAAACCAAATAAAACACGGGCTAACGACCTCACCCACTACCCAAACAGAAAAAGTGACCATCGCTAGCCAGCTGAATGGGAATACCCATAGCCAACCTAATATGTCCATGTAACCAAACACATCCTGGCGGTGGCTCGCTGACGACATCTGGTTGCTGGCCTGTACTAAACTCCATGGTGTTGCAGTTGCAGTGGTGGTGTTCCCTGATTCGTGTGGTTCAGGTTCGCCAATGCGACTGCGAGGCTTGTATTACTAGTTGTCTATGGCAGTGCTCCCCTCCCAGGGGGCTCGTTAGGTGGAGAGGCTTGCACCTCTGGCTAAAGTTTAGCCTTTGGCAGGGGTCGATGCCCGCGATGATGGCGCTTGAAGGAAACTTTCCCCTCCTTGGAGGCATTGTTGAAGAGTGATTCTCCTCCGCCAGATTGGGACCATTTGGTTTCGAGGTTGTCTTGGGGACTGTTTGATGTGGTTGGACCCTCAACCAAGGTTTGGTGGGGCGGTCATGGGTGGCTGTAGGCAAAAGCTTGAATCTTCCATGAGGATTCGATGCCGACAATGAACTCGACTGGTGTCATGTCTCCTTCTTAAAGGCGTCTTCGACGAAGAACCCGCTCATATTCCCTAGGTGGTGGTTAGGTGGTGGAGTTCTTAATAGCCCGTTGTGGGCGTAGTCATTTTTCTTTCTTTTATCATTTTTGGTTGTGGTTTTCAGCCTAGTTTTGCTGATTAACCAGGTCGCTTTGTATTTTTTTTTTGAATAAAGACACGTAAAAGGCATCTTAGATCTGATTAATATGAAGAAAAACAAAAACCAGTACAATGGATAGACAACTGGGCGTAGAACGATTGGTAAAAAAATAAAATTACATTAAAATCATACAAGTCGTCTTCTTCCTTCGATTAAAAGCCGCCCACCAGAGATTGAAAATTGCAGTGAACCAACAATAAAGGCAAGGGATACCTACAAACACCCTCGCCATACCAGGCTTTGAAGGTTGTATTTGTTACTTTACAGGGTTTGAAGGCCGTATTTGTTACTTGCCCCTTCAGACGAGACCTATAAATCATTGAAGCAACATCGGTAGGAGCATCATCCCACACAGAACAGGCTTGCAATCCATCATCATCAGTTCAGACGGTTGGAGAAACCGGGCCATGCCACAAAACAACACGGAAGAAGATATCGAAGTCGCCACACCAATAGTTAGTCAATAGCTCTCCTTGAAAGACACATCAACAGCCAAGATCTAAAGGGAACCAACGCATCCGCACGCACAAACTCTCACATGCCCTTCGTTGGCGCCGTATCGGATGTCATCGTGGTGGCGGGAGACCGAGAGACCTTATTCAACATGCTATCGCCACCACCACCTTGTCGATGTTGATGGGAAAACAAAAAACTAAGAAAAAGAAAAGGAGATGGACGGGCCCCCGCTCCTCTTGCCGCCGCCGAGGCCATCGGATGGGGACCGAGGCGGCGACTAGGGTTGGAGTTGTGGGTGTTGTAGGATCTGAATCTTTCTACCATGCACACACTCTGTATTTTTGCCCTTTATGAAATTATCTGAGCACCCTTCCCTTAACAAGGTTCCATTCAAAAAATTGTAAAAACTGGATATATTTGACCCATTTTTTTCGGGAAACTTCTGATTTATTCATCTTCAATCATGGCAGTGCAACGAACACCAGAAGTAATAAAAATACATCTAGATTCATAGGCTAAGTAACGACGACTATAAGCACTGAAGCGAGCCGAAGGCGCGCCGCCGTCATCGCCCCTCCCTCACCGGAGCCGCGCAAAACTTATTGTAGTAGACAGTCGGGAAGTCAACGTACTAAGGCCCCATAGGACCAGTGCACCAGAATAACAACTGTCGCCGATGAAGAGAAGCGTAGATCGAAAATATCCAACCTGAAAATACATGAACATAGGCGAACGAAGAATTGATCCAAGCAGATCCATAAAAAACAACCACCGACCGAATCCCCCGAGATCCGACGGAGATACTCCTTCACATGCCCTCTGATGATGCTAGACACACCACCAAGATGGGGGCTAGGCGTGGAGAACTTTATTCCATCTACAGGGAGCCACTATCATCTCGCCTTCTTGAGCAGAACGCAAACCCTAACAAAACTCGAAGAAACGCCTAAAATTGAAGCTCTCCCGCTGGCAAGGGCCGGGATCCACCGCGCCCCATGGCTCTAAGGTCACTGGAGACGTGATAGATCGACGGCCCCGTCGACGGGAGGCAGGTACGCTAGCCGTGTTTTCCCGAGGAGAGACGAAGGGTAGTTAGATATTTTTATATTGGATAAATCTAACTTCCGAACGTGTGAGAAATTGCAACAGATCCGAACGATCGATCTACCGCTCAATGCGGATCGCACAACTAGGAGCAGCCTGTCCGGATCGGGTCTAACTGCCGGGACAACCCACTTCACCCCGCACAATCGCCAACCCAGCCCAAGTTCAGATTCGGGATGAGATTTAGTCATTGGTGTCAGAAAAAATAATTGCCTAGAAGAGGATTCAAACCCACGCTCGAATTGTGTTCAAGCAATGTACTAACCAACTCAGCCCTAACTAATTTGATGTCCAACAGATGAAAACATGATAGTTAACTTTTTCTCCCATCCGTATGGGCCAAAAAAGCTTCTTCTTTACTCTTTTTTTTGCAAGTGCATAATTTCTTAATGTTTTCGCAAACACTTTGATGGGGGTGTGCTATTCTTTTTCTTATTTGTTAATTTATTCATGTCTGTTTTGCTCTTCTCCTGGCGCCCTTGTAAAAAACGAGAACGGGATGTGAATTAGAAGCCACCCCTATCTTCGCTTTATAGTTGAATGAAGACTCGAACCCAGGTTGGCGACAGCAACCTCAGTGTTCTCCACCATTCTGTAGGAGATATGCCCTAGAGGCAATAATAAATGTTATTGATTATCTCCCTGTTCATAATTAGGTTTATGTTCCATGCTATAACTGCTATGGTTCTCGAGTCTGCAATAACCACGAGGCTCGGAGGAAGACTCATATGCACGTGTGGGATAATAAATGGTAAAAAGTATTCCTAGTCTGGCCTCTAAGACTAGCTCAAGTGTTGCATGATGGTTCTGTTTTCCTGATCATGGGCATGTCTATGCCAGCAACTTTGAGGGCACAATGTTAGAAGAACATTTGTGTTGAATCGACCCTAATTGATGTTATGCTATGAGATACTTTCGTCACAAGTTTATGGTTAATAACACATAGATGATTAATGTTTGCATAATTCCGTAGACCATGAGAGTATCGAGTTTCTTCATACTTGCTTCATGAACTTTGGGGTTTGTTAAACGTCATCCGTAAATAGGTGGCTATTACGGCGGCTTACGGGTTCATGGAAAAGTGTGTCAAGTAACTTGATAGCTCAAGATTGGGATTTGCTCCTCCGACGATGGAGAGATATCTCTGGGCCCTCTCGGTGTTATGGTATCCATCATCGTCTGGCCAGACACTTTGTGATTTGATCACAGGGATGCCGCAACACGGTAACGAGAAAAGAGAACAATACCGGTAACGAGGAAACTGGCATAGTGGACAAGTTGTTGATCCACGGGGATGCCAACATGTCTCACCTTGGGTATTTGTAACATATCGCGAAGCAACAGGAATAGCACACGGCAACTGGAGGTTCACTCGAATATTCATTCGTGTGGGTATAGGGGTCAATATGGGTGTCCACGGCTCCGATGTTGATCATTGATCGGAAGGGGTTCCGGGTCATGTCTATACTTCACTGAACCTATAGGGTCACATGCTTAAGGGTCATCTATCTGCTGAATACTAGACAAGGAGTCCAAGAGAAAGTCACTGAAAAAGTTTCGGAGACAACGGAAAGTTCCGGAGAGAACATCGAAAAAGTTTCGGTAAAACCAAAAAGTTGTTTCGGATAAAACCATTGATCCAAAAAGGTTTCGGCAAGCACCAAGAATGTTTTGGAGGTTGCCAAATTGGTCTGGTAATTTCTGGAATTTTTCCAGAGAAAAAACCGAAAAAAAGTTTCGGAGCTGTCGGAATTGTTTACCGGGTAAATGAAGATGGTTTTAAATTAAACCACCATACCGAAAATGTTTCAGAGCGCGTCTAGATAATTTTAGAGGGTGTCGGAAATGTTCTGGGACCTTCCGGAATTTTTCAAAAGTAATCGTCGCGGAAAACATCTTGTCCCAGCGTGGGGGGACAAGATCCCATGATACGTGGGTGCTGTTTTGGGCTGTTTTTGGGGGCGCCCCTTGTGGCTGGACAAAGTGTTGGGGGGGGCCCCCATGGTGGGGGGCAGCCCCCACAGAAGGTGGGGCTGGTTGGGAGGAGGTGGGGCGCCATGTGGGGCCCCCATGTTGGGGTGCCATGGACAAGGGGACATGCTTTCCCCTTGTTTTGTGGATGCTTGTCATGTGGCTGAAATTTTCAGTCACCACCACCCCCTCCTTCCCCTATAAAAGGAGGTGGAGAGGAGATCTCCATCACCACTCCAACTCTCTCACACAAGCCATGCATGATCTGGCATTCTCTCTCCCTCCCACGAAATAGCTTCGTAGTGCCGAAAGGCTGTCTGGGTTCCGGTGGGAACTAGTTCTGGACGGCGAAGCCCTGCAGGATAGATAACACCGTATGTGTGTAACTCTGTAGAGAGATCGTAGTTTCGGTCTTAGTTCGAGAGTGCCTCCCGAAGGTTGTCCGAGTGGCTATCCATGTTTCGAGGGTCCTCCCGAAGGGCTGTCCGAGTGACCGTCCGAGTTTCGAAGGTCCTCCTGAAGGGCTGTACGCGACACCGTCCGGGGGACTGTACGACCGCCTCCCGGAGGGCTGTCCGAGGGGCAGATGAGGGTATACATCCTCGCGGTTGGGAGGTTGTAAAATCCTAGCTGCGGGGATCTGCACGGCCGATCGTCATCGACTCTACTTCCGCTGCGCTACGAGTCGGTAACGAAAATGATCAAACCTTGTATGCAGTCTCCATAGTGGTCCTGGGCTGGTGCGTAGGTCGGAAATTTTTTGTTTTCTGCTGCGTTCTTTGGGATGCGGTATGCATAGTTGGTTAATGCGGCGTTCGTATTTGTGGATTTAGATGGAATTTAGCCCATGCGAGAAGTTTTTGCTTGAGGATTCGTCCGATTCGGACGACTCGGATGTCGAGACGCTGCTTGTGAACTATTGGCAGCAGACGTTGGTGATGGCCCTCACCGTGAAGGAGCATGAAGATGAGAACCGAAAGAGACGGAGAGGATCGACCGAGGGCCGTATTTGCATTCCTCGAAATCGCCATCTCGGGAACGAGATGTTGATGCAAGACTACTTCGCGGACACTCCAACATATCCGCCGCACCTCTTCCGGAAAAGGTACCGAATGCGTCGATCCCTCTTTGTAAAAATAGTGCAAGCTTGCGAGGCCAATTGTCGGTATTTTAGTCAAAAAAGAAATGCCACGGGCTTGAAGGGATTTAGTGCATATCAAAAAATCTCGGCAGCTATGCAGGTAATTCCATACGGCATTCCGGCTGACTATGCCGATGAGTACCTTCGCATTGGTGAAGATACTACAATTGAGTCAGTGCGTAGGTTTGCCAAAGTGATCATCCGTGTCTTTGGTCCTGAATATCTTCGGGCACCCAACGAGGAAGGGACAAAAAAATTGATGGCGTCAAATGAGAGAAGAGGTTGGCCTGGCATGCTAGGAAGCATTGATTGTATGCATTGGACTTGGAAAAACTGCCCGAAGGCATGGCAAGGAATGCATTGTGGCAAGTCTCGTGATGCAACAATTGTGCTAGAGGTCGTAGCATCCGAGGATTTATGGATTTGGCATTGCTTTTTTGGTATGCCGGGTACTCTCAATGATATCAATGTGTTGCAACGGTCTCATTTGTTTGCTAGGCTTGCTAGTGATGATACTCCTGCTTGCAACTACACTATCAATGGGCATGAATACACAAAGGGGTACTATCTTGCAGATGTTATGTACCCCTCTTGGTGCATATTTGTGAAGAGCATCAAAGACCCTAAAACTAAGAAACAACGTGAATTTGCAAGGGTACAAGAGGCAGCCCAAAAAGATATTGAAAGAGCATTCGGGGTTTTGCAATCTAGGTTTGCCATTGTTCGTGGTCCTGCTCGTTTTTTAGACAAGCGATCCTTGAAAAACATAATGACATGCTGTGTTATTCTTCACAATATGATTCTTGAAGATGAAAGAGGCATGAACTTAGAGTTCTTCTACGACAATGTGGGTAGCCGTGTCAAACCAGGTAGAGACCCTAACCGCATTAGAGCATTTCTTCAGACCTACAGAGAGATTGAAAATGCAAACACCCACTCCCAGCTTCAGGAGGATCTCATTGAGCACCATTAGCAAAGGGTTGTGTAGTAACACATTCCATTTTGTATTCATTTCATTTAATTCATGTCTGATTGTATTCGGGACAAGTTTTGTATTGAATTGTTTAGTTTGCTTCGGTGATTTCAATAATTATTGTAATTTGGATGATTGTTGTATTGTAATATTGACATTTTATCTTGCATTGAATTAATAATTCGAAATATGTGACATATGTGCCAAATTCATCTGATTTGCGGGCCGGCGCGGGCGCCGGCAGAGCAGACCCCGCATAGCGGAACTGTAAAACGGAATATCCGCGAATATTCCGTTTTACAGGTCCGCTATGCGGGGTCTGCTCTGCAGGTGCCCGCGCCGACCCGCAAAACCGTTTTTCCGCGAACTATAAACGAGTTTTGCGGGTCGGCGATATACAGGGTCTGCTAGAGATGCTCTAATTTACCTATCACTGAGTTGATAACTCACGTACAAACACCACGGTTACTTTTTGATCCAGTGGAAAAAATTGTTCAGAACATGCCTCCGGTAACTTTTGTGTAAATGGCATGATAATATACGAGCTGCAGACCTAATAAGTTACGCACAAACACCATGGCAGCTTTTGACGAGGAAAGAATTTGTTGAAAACACACACATGGTAAATTTTGTACAAATTGTGTAGCAATATATATGAACAACAGAGCTGATAATTCACGCATAAACATCACACTTACTTTTGACTATGAGATAAAAGTTTTTAAAAAATATGCCCCGGTAACTCTCTGTATAAATAGCATGATAACATACGCATAACAGAGCTGATAACTCACGCACAAACACCACGGTAGCTTTTTGGCCCTAGATAAAAGTTGTTGAAAATTTACTCCCGGTAACTTGTGTGTAAATAACATGATAATATACACACAACTGAGCTGATAACTCACATACAAACACCTCGGTAACATTTTGACCCCGGGATAAAATTTCTTGAAATCGTACCCCCGGTAACTTTTGTGCAAATATCATGGTAATATACGCACAACAAAGCTGATAACTCATGTACAAACACCACGATAACTTTGACTAGTGAATTTTTTTCTTTGAAAAATATAACTCCGATAACTTTTGTGTAAATGACGTGGTAATATCTGTCATGAAAGTGCATCTAGCCCCTAAGTGTGGTTTTGGTAATTGAATGACAATCTCCATGGACTAATGTTTTCAGTGAGATATATTTGAAGGGTTGTCCATAGATGGTGCCACAAGGATATTGGACTAAATCAAGGATGAAGTCCATATATATGAAGATAGTGTCTCAAGGATATTGGATGGAATCAAGGATGAAGTCCATATAGATGAAGTTATATGTGCTCTAAGCTTTGGTATTAAATGACAATTCCTATGGAGCATCAAGTGCATTGGATCTTATATGAAGATATGTTCCATAGTGATGCTTGAAGTTATTTGGGTTGTTATGTGAAGATTGCCATCAAAGCATCCGAAGAAGTCCTCATGGTATCCCTCTCTGGATACCCCTTGCACACGGGCTTGTACCGTGTGCACGGGGTCGAGTGTCAACTCTCTGGATACCCCGTGCTCACGGGGCCTAGGTGTTGGCTCTCGAGATCCCATATCCAGTGAGGTTTCAGTTCTTTGGAGGATCTCAAAGATTGACATATTTGGGCTTCTGAGGATCAAGGCTTGAGAGAATAATCAAAGAGAAGAATTTGAGTTATGGTTTCAAGACAAGATCATGGTGAGCTCATGTGTTGGGTTTTGGTTGATCAAGTCTTGAAGCAAGCAACTAGAGTGAAGAATTCATGGTGCCTCTCAAGAGCTTGTGATGGAGTTCTTAGAAGGGCAAGTGGTGACCAAGATGATATTCATAGTGAAACTTGATATGGTCATGAAAGAGTCTTTGGTGATATAGTCTTGAAGCAATGAAGAGAAATGAAGAGTTCATTGTGGCTTTCAAGAAACCAAGATGGAGCTTGAAGTAAAGATGTTGGTTGACCAAGATGAAGCTCAAAGATTATATCTAAGTGGTCAACCCACAAAGCACAAACATTGTACCACATGAGATCAAGTGATCTAGTGGTATGGTAAGTAACTATGAATTGTGCTTTGTTACCTAACCCATGCTATGTGTTTGTTATGTCTATGTGGGTTAGGTGTTTCTCATGGGCTTGCAACAAAAGGAAAGATTTCAAGTAGCCTATGTGTGGATGACATCAAGAGGTGATGGTCATCGGGTTCGAGGAGTCCAAGTGCAATATGAGAAGCCGGAGGTTATATACTTTGAAGCTTGCGGTCCACATCATGATAATGCACATGTGAAGGTGGGCTTAAGTTAAGACTTCCCTCATTACAATATGAGGAAGCAATTCGAGTATCTTCACCAAGTGGTTGTGGACAAGAAAGGGATTCCAACTTGAGGCAAGCATTAAAGTCATCATCAAGCTAAAGTTGAATATGCAAGGCAAAGGTATAACTTAGCTAGGTTTTCCTAGTTTTGCCGGTCTCATAGTGCTTGGTGGGAGACCGGATTATAGGTTCGATAGCCGTACTATCAAGGGGGACTCTCGGGCAAGTAGCTTGATCGCGTCACATGTAGAGAGCTCAAACCTTTGCATTACTTGCATCATTCTTTCTTGTTGATCTTGGGTGGTTCTCTATGTGAGGACCTTGGGCTTTTCCATAGCTTCAAAACGAGCCCAAGATCATCGAATTCGGAGTCCGTATGCCAAAGTTATCATCGTTTGAGTGGGCTGCTGCTGGCTGTCCTGGGGTACCCCGTGGACACGGACTTGTACCGTGCACACGGGACCCCGTGTGCACGGGGTCTAACCCCCCGTGTGCACGGGGTGCCCAGGAAATGCCCATTGAGCCCCAACGGCTAGTTTCTGTGTTTGGCTATTTAAGGGCTGCGTCCCCCCTCCAGTTTGGGGGTTGTTCACACACCTTCTAAACACCATTTTGAGCCTCTCTCCACCTCTCCCAAACCCCTATCTCCTCTCTATGTGAAGGGGGATTTGTGGATGGATTTGTGAGCCATTTGTTGATCCTATCCATTGCATCCCCTCTCTTCAATCTCCTACTTTCTTGAGTTGCATCTTGTGAGATTGAGAGAGTGGGTTGAGCATTTGTTGCTTAACCTTGCATTGCATTTGTTGCATTGGTTTGAGCTCCCCGCATCGATTAGTTCGAGTGAGAGCTTGTGAGTTTATTACTCTTGGAGGCTTCCGCCTCCTAAACTGTTTGGTGACATATTGTGAAGATTGTGAAGTGGCCTAGGTGGTCAAGGTTCCCCCGGAAGCTTCCTCTTGTGGTGTGCTCCGGGGAAGGGTGTTGAAGTGGCCTAAGTGGTCAAGGTTCCTCCGGAAGCTTCCTTGCTTGTGGTGTGCTCCGGAGAAGTTTGTAAAGGTGTGGTGGTTGCCTTCAAGACCAACCCCGAGTGAATCGAGGCTCATTCGTTGGGGATGACTCGAAAGGGAGAATACGGTGAGCCACTTGGTGGCGCCCCGAAGCTTTGGCTTCGGCACCGCTCTAACGGAGATTAGCACTCTCACGAGTGTGAACTTCGGGATAAATCCGCGTCTCCGACTGACTTGTGGTTATCTCATACCCTCACCCTTTATTTACCGCAATTCATACTTGCTCATATTGATATATCTTGTGCTAGTTGAATTGCTTAGTTGTTCCTACATTTCCATATCTTGTGATATAGTTTGTGCTTGCTAGTTTCCTTAAGTGCCTATCTTGTTTAGCATAGATTGTTGGTGCACTTAGTTGAGCCTAACATATTTAGGTTTTGTGCTTGAAAGGTATCCGTTTAGTTTAATTCCGCATTAGGATAAAGCCAAATCCGTAACAGTTTTAAAACGCCTATTCATCCCCCCCCCCTCTAGTCGTCATCTAGATCCTTTCATGTCAGCATACCTGATAACTTACGTACAAACAACGTGATAACTCTGACCCGGGAAAAAGAAGTTGTTGAAAAACATACCCTCGATAACTTCTACTTAAATAGCATGAGATTTTACGCACCACAGACCTGGTCATAGGTGGTCAACGGGGCGGCCTAGGATCGGCCAGGCCCTGCACACGCCTAAATGGCTGTCCCAGCACGAGCCGCAGAGTTCTGTTTATAAGCAGGCCTTGTCGTGCTCCACGTAGACCTCACCTTGCGGTCTAGGTACGACACCGATGTTAGAAGGTGCTATTGTAGACCTAATAATTAACTTACACAAATCATGGTAATTTTTTACCTAGGAAAAAAAGTAGTCAAAACATTACCCTGGTAAATTCAGTGTAAAACACCATGATAAGTTATGTAACACAGACGTGATAGCTTACGTAGTTCAGGTGTGGTAATTTTTGACCTAAAAAAAATTCTTCGAAACGTACCAATATGGGATTTAGTTTTGAAAATCTCATCGCGACAAATTTTATATGTGAAAACAGATTTTCAATCGGAGCGATTATTTGAGATACAAAACATTTTAAATTTTGAATTTCAATGAAATCATTGCTGACATCAGCTTTCTTGTCTCATATGCATGCATGCATACACAATTCAACTGGAGGGAAGCGATCGCTCGGTTCATTCGGTTTGCACTTGTTCGATTCACATGCATGCCGCGACGGAGCCAGAAAATAGTGACAGGGGGGGCACAAACTAGAAGGATCGAAATCATAGGATATATTAACACATACAGTAGTAAATATCATGAGATATAAATAGTATTTTTTTTGCGGGGTAAAATGTATGTCTGTTGTTCTAAGATAAAAAATAAAATTACATATGTATTAATTCGAAGTCAGGTTTACAAGCATCAGTATCGAAGGTATCAATTATTTTTTCAAGCTAAACTTTTCCGCTAGCTCCTTCCCAATGTCTGTAGTTTTTTCAACTATATGTTTATATGGTTCTAAAAAGCGCGGACTAATCTAATCAAGGCATGAATCTATCAATCAAAATAAAGTACCTGTTTCCTCATTTTATTGCGGCTCATCCTCGCGGTCGGCCTACCGGCTACCGGCAAATAGCCTGCAGATCGGCGCTCGCCCACGGCCGTCCCTTCTCCGCTTCTCTTGATGGCTATGCGGAGTCGTGCAGAGATCCCATAGACGATAGCAGGCGGCGGCAGGCGGCAGGCGGCAGATGTGAATCTCAATCGCAGCAGGCGGCTAGGAAACGAAGCGATAGCACGACCTATGTGCGTGGCTGCGTGCTCTGCTAATTGGACCCTTTGTCACCTATGATGGGCTGCGTGATGCTTTGTTCTTTTGGGCTTTTGGGCTGCTAGGTAATTGTTTAGATCCCGAGGCTTTACCAACGACACGGCGACAGGGGGGGCGAAGGAAGCGACGAACAGTTGGGTAGCAGAAAAAATAGGGAAAAACTGATCGCTATTAACGAGGCGACGCGATCTTTAGGGGGGGTCTCGCCCCCCCTCGTCCCCCCTTGAATCCGTCCCTGCATGCCGCACGGAAATAGTGATCTCTGTAGTTGTTCGGATTTGTTGCTTATAAACAGAACAGTCGGAACTTAGTCCTGTCCTTTTATATTTGACCCCTCGTTACTTCTATGAGATTATTACCAACTCGCTTCCTTATGGTACAAAAACAATTACTTCCTGCGATTGGAGGGAGTAATAAACCTGTTTAATTTTAGAATTCATTTCTAAAAACAAAAATTCATAGACAAAAAGTGCTACGAAAGAAATGCAATTGCACGACTCTAAAATGACATGGTGGTGCTATGCCCAATTACAAAAGCAAATATCAAGTAACCCTAAAAAAAGCAAATATAAACATTACACACGCGTGATCTAAAAACATTACGCACGCGACGAAGCACGCGCGCACAACGTTCTCCGGAGCAAGAAGCAGCAGGCCGGGGCACGCACGCCACGTCACCTAATTGGTTTATTTCATGTGCACGTCACCCAATTGTCGGTGCCCGTAGTCCGTAGATATCTCCCGTCGGGATTGACGGCGGCCGGCGCTTAGGGGCTCCCGAGATATGGCACCCCGGCGGCCGCTTTACCGCCATAACAGTGCGCCCACGCCTCGGGCGGGCAGTACCACAGGAGCACGCTGAAGCACGACTGCTCGCGGACGCAGGTGAGCTCATCGCAGCAATGGCGGCTGACCCCGTGCAAGTCGTCGGAGAAGAGCGCCTTGATGAACTCCCCCGAGCACCGCCTGGACACCTTCGTCGCCGTCTCGTAGCAGCCGCCGGGAGGGAGGGCGACGGCGGGCGACGCAAGAAAAGCGACGGCCAGGAGGAGGAAGAGGGGCACGTGGAGCCGCCGCCGGAGCGCCATTGCTGACCGGAGCACTAGATCGATTAAGTTGTAGTAGGAGCTGGTTCTCTCACTTGTATCTCTGTCGGTTGTTTCACTTTCACATAAGCACAATGCTTTTGATAAATTGAACTACCCGCCCGGCTTTTAATTATGCCGCACACCGGCCGTACGACTTCGACTTGCTCCTTCAACTAACTAACTCCATGACCTATTCCTCTGCGCGCACACGATCATGCATGGATAAGATAGCGAGTGATCTGGCTTCCTATAATCTCTCTAGTCTAGTCTGACGCGCGAAGTTCGATCCCCCGCACCGCACGCGCAGAGCGTATATAGGTGGACAGAGAAGAGCACAACGGGTACAGCAATAAACTCGGCAGCACACTTCCTCCAACCGAATGCCTTAGTTTTATATTCACATTATTAGTAAGTTATTTTTTTTCTTCCTGATTTAGAGATGTACAGTGGTTAATTAGTAAGTTAATTTTATTCTCTTGATTTCTCTTTCCTCCGCCTATGCATTTATTCTACGAGACACTTTTAAGATAGCACCAATATACACGCCTTAATAAAAAAAAACGCCTTTATCTGGCGACTGGACGCCAGGGGGAGGCTCCAGCGATCGTTTCGTTCGCTGGCTGGTCGATCCACCGGCGACTATTTTCGTTCGCTGGGGAGCTCGTGAACCTAGCTTTCCCCTTCGGCTACAAGGCCTCCAGGCCCGACTACAGGATTAGGTCTGAAAAAATGAAAAATGCCATGCTGTAAAAATTAGAGAACAGTTTTTATAGACCAAAAACAAAAAGTGCCATCTTTTAAAATGCCATGATAAAAAATTGCCATCTCTTAGTAAACAAAAATGACATCTCTTAAAAAAAATGCCATCAAGCCATCTCTTAAATAAAAAAATGTCATCTCTTAAATAATAAAAATGCCATCTCTTAACACTAAAATGCAATCTCTTATAAAAAATAGAAATGTCATCTCTTAATATTAAAAATGCCATCTCTTAAAATAAAAATGGCATATCTTAATAAACAAAACAATACCATCTCATACTATAAAAATGTCATCTCTTAATAGTAAAAATCTGTCATCTCTTAATATTAGAAAATGCCATTTTTTATCAAAATGTTATGCACTTAGAAATAAAACTGCCATGCCATTAAAAATAAAAAAATGTCATCTCTCATTAATAAAAATGTCATGCACTTAGAAATAAAACCGCCATGCGATTAAAAATAAAAATGCCATACTCTTAAAAAAAGTCATGCGCTCAGAAATAAAACAAACATGTCATTGAAAATAAAAAGATGCCATCTCTCGTTAATAAGAAAAGCCCATCCTCTTAAAAAATGTCATGCTATAAAAAAGTCAAACCGCCGTGTGAGAAAATAAAAAAACAAGATTTTCGGGATTGAAAAATACATGTGGCATTTTAAACACAAATGGTTCACAAAGGCCCTCCAAGCCTAGTGGCTATGGGCGTTCGGGCACACACAGGAAGTTGCAGGTTGCACCTCAAAAAAAGGAGGTTGCAGGTTCCGCTCCAAGATTCATGTGACGACGGGGAGGGCGTTCGCTGGGTTAGTCCTCTGGTGAACGACCGTTAGTTAATTTTTTTGAAAAAAATTACTTCGAACTTTACGCCACCCTTTCGGGGAGGGAGTGAGTAGAAAATGGATTCTTATTTTATATTGAGGGCGTCCCATCACCCGGGAGGCCCGCCAATGGGCCGACCTCAGGGTCCAGGAAGCCAAGTCACGGTGAGGGCCATTCGCCTGATAGGAGGCACGACTTCTCGAAGGTTCTTCATCTTGGCGTGCAAACCAAGGGCCCCTCCGCCGATCGAGCTCAAGGTTCATTAGGAAACTTGTAAACCCTATGCGTCATCCTCCTTTTTAATGTGAGGCTAGTGGGTAGTTCGAGAGAGCTCCAAGTCATCGCCCACGTGCGTCAAATGGATGCTGCTTCGCTCAAGCCAGGACAATTGGGCCTGCCCAACCTGCCCCGCGACCGGGTTTCTTTTCCTTCAATTTTTCGCCAAAATAACCAACTATTATTTTTCTAGTAGCTAGTTATTTAAAAATCTATTCAAAATAAAAAAAACATTTTAGAAAATGCTCAACCTATATTTATATAAAATTTTCAGTGTATACAAAAAAATTGATTGTATATTAAAAAATATTAATCATGTAATTAACAAAAGTTCATCGTATATTAAAAAAAGCTCGGTGTATATAACCAAAATTTTCATCACATGTATAAAAATCTTTAGTGTGTATTTGAAAAATGTTCATATGCTTAAAAAAATCAGTGTGTATTTGAAAAAAATATTCACCATATATTGCAAAAATATAAAATCAATAAAATGTAGAAAACAGATCTGGAAAAAATAAAATAAAAATGAAAACAAATAAGAAATTGAAACAGAACACCAAAACTAAAAAACACACAAAAAACAGAAAAGAAAAAAACAAAGCGAGAACACAATGCGCGCGCCAAATGGGCCGAGCTATCTTGCTTGTCGCTTGAGCAAAGCTACACCTATATGACGCACGCGGGCGTCATACAGGATTGGCTCTACTTTGAAATCCATCTAACATCATTGTCATCATCTCGGTAGAAGTCATCATCTCATACTTGTACCCCCTACATGAGGCGTTTCCCACCATTAATCAAAGCACGGTAGGAGTAGAGTATTACCTCGACTATGAGGACCCGAACCTGGGTAAATTCCTCGTATGCAATTCCACCTGGACTTTCGGTCGCGCTCTCCAACCTACCGAGGCCATTGACTGCTTTCAGTACCGTTAGTTGGCATGCCAGTTAGAAGGTTGTGCCGGTCGTAGGCCGAACCCAGATCAGATCTTTAGTCATGCTCGATGAGTTTGCGTCGGGCCAGAGCTTCATCTTTGGCTCTGACACCTTCATCGCGGATGAGGCAGGGCGGCTCTACACTAGCGCGCCGCCTGAACCCTCTTCTTTGGCACGTTGTGTTCATCATCGACCGCTACGGCGGCATCAGGCTTCGTGTCCCATCACATCTCCAAGCTTTGGATGCGGCTCTAAAGTGTGCCTTTAACCCCAGCTTCAGCCTTCGGCCAGGAGCACCGCTATCATTCGTATCAATTCTAGCGACCAGGACCAGTGACATAACCGTGCTCCGTGAAACTGAGGCGCTGGAACGACAATGCAACACTGATGCGGCTTGAAACTGCGTCGGTATTTCCCCAAAGAATAAGGGATGATGCAGTACAGCTACGGTAGGTATTTCCCTCAGTTATGAAACCAAGGTATCAATCCAGTAGGAGAACCAAGCAACACTATGTAAACGGTACCTGCACACACAGAACAAATCCTCACAATCCAACGCGTAAGAGGGGTTGTTAATCCCTACTCGGTAAAAAAGATAGATTGGTTTGTATGTGTTTGGATAAATAGATCTGAATAAAACACGAAATAAAAGATGCAAATAAAAAGTGCAACAAAGTATTTTTGGGTTTTTGGAATAATAGATCTGAAAACAAATGCGGTGAAAAATAGATCAGAAAGCAATATGATAAAAGATAGACCAGTGGGCCGTAGATTTCACTAGTGGCTTCTCTCGAGAAAATAGCACACGGTGGGTAAGCAAATTACTGTTGGGCAATTGATAGAAGATCGAATAATTATGATGATATCCAAGGCAATGATCAATATATAGGCATCACGTCCAAGATTAGTAGACCGACTCCTGCCTGCATCTACTACTATTACTCCATACATCGACCGCTATCCAGCATGCATCTAGTTTATTAAGTTTATGGAGAAACGGAGTAATGCAATAAGAACGATGACATGATGTAGACAAGATCTATTCATGTAGGAATAGACCCCATCCTGCTCTCCTTAATAGCAATGATACATGTGTGCCTCGCTGCCCCTTCTATCACTGGGAGAGGACACCGCAAGATCAAACCCATCACAAAGTACCTCTTCCCATGGCAAAAAAATCGATCTAGTTGGCCTAACTAAACCAAAGTTTTCAAGAATAAATATGAGGCTATAAATAATCATGCATATAAGAGATCAAAGAAAACTCAAATAATATTCATGGATATAGATCTGATCATAAACTCAAAGTTCATCGGATCCCAACAAACACACCGCAAAAAGGTTTACATCAAATAGATCTCCAAGAGACCATTGTATTGAGAAGCAAAAAGAGAGAAGAAGCCATCTAGGTACTACCTACGGACCCTTAGGTCTATGGTGGACTACTCACGCATCATCGAAGAGACACCAATGAGGATGATGAACCCCTCCGTGATGGTGTTAGATTGGATCTCGTGGTTCTGGAACTTGCGGCGGCTGGAATTGTGTTTCGTCGACTCCCCTAGGGTTTCTGTAATATTTGGAAATTTATAGGGCAAAGAGGCGGTGCAGGCGACCTCCGTGGGGCCCACAACCCACCTGGGCGTGCCCAGGTGTCTTGTGGCCCCCACAGGGACCCCCTCTGGTCCTTACTTGGCTCCCAAGTTTTCTTCTGATCCAAAAAAAATCTCCAAAAAGTTTTGTTGCGTTTGGACTCCGTTTGGTACTGATATTCTGCGAAGTAAAAAACAAGCAAAAAACAGCAACTCGCACTGGGCATTATGTCAATAGGTTAGTCCCAAAAAATGATATAAAGTTGCTATAAAATGATTGTAAAACATTCAAGAATGTAATATAACAGCATGAAACAATAAAAAATTATAGATACGTTGGAGACGTATCAGCATCCCCAAGCTTAATTCCTGCTCGTCCTCGAGTAGGTAAATGATAAAAATAGAATTTTTGATGTGGAATGCTGCCTAACATGTTCATCATATATTATTTTCTTTTGTAGCATGGACATTTGGACTTTTAGATGGTTCAAAGCAATAGTCTATACTTGACATGATAACTTTAATGCTCAAGCATATCAATAAGCAACCATGTCTTTCAAAATATCAACAGTAAAGAAAGTTATCCCTAGCCCATCATGCTCAATCATTGATCCATTCATGAAACACACTCGAATATTAGCTACATCCAATGCACAAGTATGATCATAGTGCTCCCTAGTTGGTGCTTTATAAGAGAAGATGAAGACTCAAATAAAAATAAAAATTGCATAAAGTAAATAGATAGGCCATTCGCAGAGGGAAGTAGGGATTTGTAGAGGTGCCAAAGCTCAAAGCTTAAATTGAGAGATAATTTTTTTTAGAGAGGCATGCTTTTCCTATCAACGAAAACGACCGAGTAATTCCGAACACTTTCCATGCTAGATATATCATAGGCGGTTCCCAAACATATAATAAAGTTTATTCCTTTTTTCACCATACTTTCACATTACACGGCTAGCCGTATCCACGGGTACCGTCCATACCAACACTTTCCAAGAAATTTATTATTTGACAACATAAAGTAAATTTCTCTTTCATTTCGGGACTAAGCATCCCTATTACCGCCATACTCTCGTGCAATGACAAGTGAATAAACACTCATCTTGAGAATAACACATCTAGCATGGAAAATATTGGCCACTCCCTGCCGCTTCATGAGCGGTATGGGCACACAAAGAGGAAATTCATTTTGAAAATTAGAGTTGGCACATACAAATTTGCTTAGAACGGCATGGAAATACCGCATATAGGTAGGTATGGTGGACTCATATGGCAAAACTGGGTTTAAAGATTTTGGATGCACAAGTAGTATTTCTACTTAGTACAAGTGGAGGCTAGCAAAAAGATTGAGAAGCAACCAACCAAGAAACGGAAATTCACATAAGCAAGCATTAAACATAACAAACACCAAATAATGCACCACAAGTAGGATGTAATTTCATTGCATAACTATTGACTTTCATGCTTGCATAGGAAATCACAAACCTTAACACCAATATTCTTACTAAAGCATAATTACTCACCAACATGACTCATATATTACTATCATCATATCTCAAAACTATTACAAAGAATCAAGTTTATTTTGTCCAATGATCTTCATGAAAGTTTTTATTATATCCCTCTTGAATATCTATCACTTTGGTACTAATTTCATATATTGCAATTGCTTTTGACAAGCTCAAATAAATTTAAGTGAAGAACATGAGCATATAAATTTCATCTCTCAAAATAATATAAGTGAAGCATGAGAGAATTTCTTCAAAAATTTACTAACTCTCAAATTAATCTAAGTGAAGCATGAGAGTATTTCTTCAAAAATATTAAAGCACACCATGCTCAAAAAGATATAAGTGAAGCACTAGAGCAATTCCATAGCTCAAAAAATTTAAGTGAAGCATTTAGAGCAATTCTAACAAATCATAGCATAATTTGGCTGTCTCAAATAGGTGTGTCCAGCAAGGATACTGTAACACCCCTATGTAATAGCCACCATGATCAGCTGTTAATAATGCCAAGTCATATCATATGCAGTGATTAAACATAGTGGTTAACCAAAGTAAATCAACTCCATTTTTAAAAAAAATCAACTTAAATTCATGAGTGAAATATAAGGTTGATCAAACTCTGCTGGAGAAATGTTATTTAATTAGCAAATAATCCAGTGGTCATGGCAAAATCATAGTCATTATTTTTGGAGTTAGCTAAGTGAGTGAAACAAGATGAAACAGCACCCAAAACAGCAATATTAATTCATTTAAAATCATTGCAGATTCAAATGAACTCCAAAACTGTCCAAACCACTTTTTGGTGAGAGCTAATATTGCATTGCAATATTTGGGCCAACTCCCATATTTTTCGAAAGTGCACAAGTGCCCTAAACATTTTGAAACAGAAAAGGATAAAAGAAAATGGAGAAGCTAAAACAGAAAATCAAAAGCGGGACACTGTGCACTGGGCCTTAGTGCACAGTGCCCCGAGTCGCGGCCCAGCAGGCCCACCTCGTCTCCCTCCTCCCCGTGTCGTCCCCGCCGTGGCCGCGCGCGCGCGCCAGTCGGCCGGCGACACCGCGGCGCCACCGACGCTACAGGGAGGAGGAGGAGATAAGGCCGGAGCCACTCAACCCCCCCTGGCTTCCCCTGGCATTCCCCATCTCTCTCCCTCGCTCGCTCTGCCTCCTTCCTCCTCAGATCCGAGGCGTCCGAGCGCCGACGACGCTGCACTTCGCCATTTGCCATGGCCACCGGCGACCCCGCGCTCGCCCACTGTGCCGGCCAGCTCCGTCGTCGTCTTCCTCAACCTCTGGCGCCACTGGAAGGAGCCAGGGAGCCCGGCTACAAGCGAATCGAGCCGCCCCGCATCTCTCCGCTTCCGGTGAGCTTCGTCGTCCCCGGCGCCGTCTGCTGCTCCTAAGCCACCAAGGGCTTTCCGTAGCCGCTCGGTGAGCTTCCAGCCTTTCTCTCCTATTCTTTGCGCTGCCCGCCGTCGCCTGTAGCTAGCAGCCGACGACGCCGTGAGCCCGACGCCGCGGTTCAACTCGCCGCCGTGGCCATGGCCCCTGTCGTGCTCGTTTGAGCACGGCATTCTGTTCCTGCTGCTTCCAGGAGTCGAACGCGCCCGCGCACACGCTCTCCCGTACCCCCTAGCTAAGGATTCGTCGAAGCCCGAACTCCGGCGACCGCTCCACCGCTCGCCGCCGTCGCTAGAGGCCGTGTTTGGTCGAACTACCACCGTAGTTAGATGCGCGGGCGAGAGACCGATCGAACGCAAGTGGTTGCGGGCGATTTGACGCAGCGTAGCGGATTTCCGGGCAGCTCCGGCGAACTTCCGCCGCTGGGAAGGTCGCCGGCGCGTCTCCGGTCGCCGCGCTGGCGTGGCACCCACGTGGCACCACCTGGGCCACTGACGGGTGGGCCCTGGGACCCCACTTTGACCTCGTTGACCAGAGTCAACGCGGCACTGTTCACCCCCTCTCTCTGACATGTGGGCCCCGGCGGCTAATTAACCTAATTAAGCACTTAATTAACTAAAATTGATTAATTTAGCCTAATGTCTCACTGACATGTGGGGCCCACCCCTCTAATCACCCTGTTAACTGAATTAATCCACTGTTAGTCTTAACAGAGACTGACATGTGGGTCCCACTGGACCCACATGTCATGTTTGACTGGTCAGCGACGCTGTTGAGCGCTGACGTCACAGTGACGTCATGCTGACGTCATAATTCATTTTCTGATAAATAAAATAATTCCAGAAATTCAAATAATCTTTAAAAATTAATAACTTTTAAACCGTAGCTCGGATCGAAAAAGTTAAAACATGAAAGTTGCTCAGAACGACGAGACGAGTCTGATCGTGCCGTCTGTTTCTCCATCGGAACCCCCTACGTAGAAGAACTCGTAACTCCGGACCCGAATCCGACAGATGAATAGTGCACACACGTCGGATATTAAATCCCAGAATAATTCTAAAAATAACTAAAATGACTTAGATGCATATTTAGGCAACCCTACACTGCATCATAGCATCACACGCACCGTGTTGCATTTGTTTGCATTATGTTTACCTGTTTCTTCCCCCTCTTCTCTCTCGGTAGCCCCCGACGTTGACGTAGCTCCCGAGGCAGACGCCGCACAGGAGTACGACTACGTCCCCGACGATACTACTGAAGACCTTGCCCTTGCCCCCGAGCAAGCAGGCAAGCACCCCCATTTTGAGCATGCCTATATCGCCTACTCTTTTCTCTCTTATGATTGCATTAGAACTGCTACTGCTACTGTTTTCCTATATCTGCTGCATAGCCTGATTATTGTACCCTGCTTTGTTACCTTACCGGTTATCCTAGACTGCTTAGTATAAGGTGGGTAGAGACACGACAGAGACCTCCACTTGATCCTGACTGCCCTGCTGGACATCAGAAGACCCGATCATCGGGATTGAAGACTAGACCATGGCACCGCACATCACTTCCCCTTAGTTGCCGACACTGCTGGGTTATCATCGAGTGCCGAGGGTGATACCTCGTTAGCACTTCTGATGTTAACCTTGTAGGTTAGTTACTCGGTCGTGGTAAGCGAGGGTGATTCCTCCTACACCACCCCCGATAACGACATCGTCGCGCAACCTCTCAAGTGTGGACCTCGAGGGTGATTCCTCCTTCGTTCACCTTGATGATAACATCGAGCGGGAATTCCATCGAGGGTGATTCCTCAGGGTTCCCTTCGGTGTCAGACACACAGGTACTGTTGATGAGTTGAATTGCACTAAACCATGATACTAAAGACGGGTCTGCCCTGAGGGGTACCCGCGCGAGCTTATTGCGAAGTGATGTGGAGTCGGGTTGACCTGGATGGTGCCCGCGAGATAACTACGAGGCGTGGCCGGGCATTCTTAGCCCTTGCCGCAAGTCCTCGAGACGGGGCGACGGGGTCACATCGATCGTGAGTCTCTGCTCGTTTCCGCGCGCTCCTAATCCACTACGGTTTGGATATTTGATCCGAGGGGCCTCTGGCCCGATAGCACTAACCATCACGTGGGCATAGTATGGGCGTTCTGCGTCGTATACTTCAGCCGAAGCTTAATGGACGTCAGCGACTGAGCGGCGCGCGCTGGATTGGACTGGTTACGCAACCGCGCTTGTATTAAGGGGTTGCTAGGTCTGCTTCCGGCCGCCCACGCAACGCGCAGGAGTTCCCGGGGCGATGGCCCAAGACCCCTGGGGGCATAGGTTAGTCCGGCGTGCTGACCTCTTTGTTAAGTATTTGGTCGGGTTGCGGCGTGTTGCTTAGCCGAGGCCGGGCATGACCCAGAAAAGTGTGTCCGGCCGGAGTTAAGCGAGCGTGGTGGGTAAGTTGGTGCACCCCTGCAGGGAAGAAACTTCTATCGATAGCCTGTCCTACGGTAACGGACACTCGGAGTTGTATCCCGATCGGTACAACTAGAACATGTGATGAGAATTGGATAGTACGGCTCTGGGATTGCTTTCTCGCAGGGAGTCGAGAAAGGATCTCAGGTCGAGGTTGATGATATTACTACTACTACTTTACATTATGTTCATCTGCTCTCTCCTGATGCTGCAAGACTGTCGAAGATTGTTGAAGATGCTAGCCTTCGATAGGACTAGGCTTTCCCCCTCTACTCTGGCATTTCTGCAGCCCAGTCCACATATACAGCCATTCCTTTGACAATGATGCATATGTAGTGTAGATCCTTGCTTGCTGAGTACTTCGGATGAGTACTCACGTTTGCTTTATTTTCTTTTTCCCCCATTTTCCATTTGATGCCACCAGACGACGGAGCCCCTGAGCCAGAAGCCCCAGCCGACGACCAGTACTACTATCCGCCTGGCGAGTACTACTACTACGAGGAGCCGTTCGACGACCAGGAGTAGGATCGGAGGGTCCAGGGCAGGAGGCCTACGCCTTTCGATCGTAGTTTTTTATTTTTACCCCGCCTCTGTGAAGGCTTATCTCTCTCTCTGTAATATATCTGTACTCAGATATCTAATGCTTCCGCTGACGCTTGTATGCCATCGAGCTTGTATTCGAGCCCTCGAGGCCCTGGCTTGTAATATTAAGCTTGTATGACTTTATTTTATGTTTTAGAGTTGTGTTGTGATATCTTCAAGTGAGTCCTTAGGCTTGATCGTGCGCATTTGCGTGTATGATTAGTGCACGATTAAGCCGGGGTCGTCACAGATACTTGTGACAAATTAAAAATCAAAACAAGCAAAGACTCATATAATGTAAGACGCTCCAAGCAAAACTCATGATATGTGACGAATAAAAATATAGCTCCAAGTAAAATACCGATGGTCGTCAGAAGAAAGAGGGGATGCCTTCCGGGGCATCCCCAAGCTTAGTTGCTTGGTTCTCCTTGAATATTAACTTGGGGTTCCATGGGGCATCCCCAAGCTTAGGCTCTTGACACTCCTTATTCCTTCATCCATCGTGATCTCACCCAAAACTTGAAAATTTCAATCACACAAAACTTAACAAAACCTTCATGAGATCCGTTAGTATAAGAAAACCAATCTTTACTTTAAGTACTGTTGCAAACCCATTCAAATTTTGTTATTGCATTATATCTACTGTATTCTAACTTTGCCATGGCTTATACC
Organism: Thinopyrum elongatum; assembly: GCA_011799875.1. Classification (NCBI taxonomy): domain Eukaryota; kingdom Viridiplantae; phylum Streptophyta; class Magnoliopsida; order Poales; family Poaceae; genus Thinopyrum; species Thinopyrum elongatum. The sequence continues at coordinate 487,106,754 of CM022298.1, read as the reverse complement.
CCCCGATACAATCCATAGATTCATCAAAATAAGCACACAATGCAAATAAAACAGAATCTGTCAAAAATAGAACATTCTGTCAAGATGCGAATTGTTCTCATACTTCTGTAACTCCAAAAATGCTGAAAAATAAGGACAACGGAGGCAATTTGTATATCAAGTTTTTTTAAAAAAAATCAGAATTTTTTGTTGCTTCTGTGAATTTAAACAATTCTATTACTGGACGCAGAAGTTTCTGTTTTTCAACAGGATCAAATCAACTATCACCAAAGCTATCCCAAAGGCTTTACTTGGAACAAATACTAATTAAAACATAAAAAACACAATCATAACAGAGGCATAATTGTGCAAACACTCAAGAATAGAAAGAAAAAGGCAAAAATATATTTTATTCATTGGGTTGCCTCCCAACAAGCGCTATCGTTTTATGCCCCTAGCTAGGCATAATTCATAGATTCAAGTATTGTCATCTTTAGTTTTTGATCCATAGGATGCCCTCATGATTGATTCATATGCTGGCTTAATTCTTGTTCTAGGGAAGTGTTCCATACCCTTTCTTAGTGAAAATTGAAATTTAATATTGCCTTCTTTCATATCAATCACGACACCAATAGTACGTAAAAACGGTCTACCAAGTATAATTGGACAAGACGGATTGCAATCAATATCAAGAACAATAAAATCTATGGGCACATAGCTCCTATTTGCAAGAATAAGAACATCATTAATTCTTCCCAAAGGCCTTTTAATAGTAGAATCCGCCAAGTGCAAATTAAGAGAACATACTTCAATATCGGTAAGACCAAGCACATCACATAAAGATTTCGGAATTGTGGAAACACTAGCACCCAAATCACATAAAGCAAAGCACTCATAATTTTTAATCTTGACTTTAGTGGTAGGTTCCCATTCATCATGTAATTTTCTAGGAATTGAAATCTCTAACTCCAATTTTTCTTCTAAAGCTTTCATCATGGCATCTACGATATGTTTAGTAAAAGCTTTATTTTGTTCATAAGCATGAGGTGAATTTATCATGGATTGCAACAAAGAAATACATTCGATCGAAGAGCAATTATCATAATTAAAGTCTTTGTAATCCAAAAGAGTGGGCACATCACTAGTTAAAGTTTTGACCTCTCCAAACCCACTTTTATCAAAAAAATTCATCAAGATTTTCACCCTCCGAATTATTGGGATGCCCTCTAGCTAAAGTTGACTCTTGTTCAGTCCCTTTATCATCAATTTTGATTTTACTATACAAGGAATCAATAGAAGAAACACCGATCACTTTAGATCTTCATCATTTTTATCTTCTAGAGAAATTGGCTTAGCGGCCATCTGATTTACTAGTGTAGCTTGTGCATCGGATATTTTGCCTAACAAATTTTCAACATGAGCATATTTGGATTGGAGATTGGAAACTTCTCTACTAAGATCATCAAGTTGTTTTGTTATAGCATCTAGCACAACAGAGTGTTCCTTAAGCTCTTCGGTAAAATACTTATTGTGCTCAAATTGTGTAGTCATATATTCCTTAGTACTTTTCTCAATTTCAAGCAAAATATTGGGGTGAGAAACATCATAGTACTTTCTTTGAGACATCGTGACTACACAAACAGATTTGACGAGAAAAAGGCGAACGAAAAAGAGAAGGCAAATAAAACGACAAATTTTGTGAAGTGGGGGAGATGAAAATGAGAGGCAAATGGCAAATAGTGTAAATTGTAAGGAGATGAGATTTGTGATTAGGAACCTGATAGATGTTGATGATGTCTCCCCGGCAACGGCGCCAGAAATTCCTTTTGATGCGGCTTGAAACTACGTTGGTATTTCCCAAAGGGGAAGGAATGATGCAGTACAGCTACGGTAGGTATTTCCCTCAGTTATGAAACCAAGGTATCAATCCAGTAGGAGAACCAAGCAACACTATGTAAACACTACCTGCAGAAAAAGAACAAATCCTCGCAACCCAACACGTAAGAGGGGTTGTCAATCCCTCCTCGGTAAAAATATAGATTGATTTGTATGTGTTTGGATAAATAGATATGAATAAAACGTGAAATAAAAGATGCAAATAAAAAGTGCAGCAAAGTATTTTTGAGTTTTTGGAATAATAGATCTGAAAACAAATGCGGTGAAAAATAGATCAGAAAGCAATATGATAAAAGATAGACCCGGGGGCCGTAGATTTCACTAGTGGCTTCTCTCGAGAAAATAGCATACGGTGGGTACACAAATTACTGTTGGGTAATTGATAGAAAAGCGAATAATCATGGCGATATCCAAGGCAATGATCATGTATATAGGCATCACGTCCAAGATTAGTAGACCAAAACGATTCTGCATCTACCACTATTTCTCCACACATCGACCACTATACAGCATGCATCTAGTGTATTAAATGCATGCTCCCAAGTTTTCTTCTGGTCCAAAAAAAATCTCCAAAAAGTTTTGTTGCGTTTGGACTCCGTTTGGTACTGATATTTTGCGAAGTAAAAAACAAGCAAAAAACAACAACTCGCACTGGGTACTATGTCAATAGGTTAGTCCCAAAAAATGATATAAAGTTGCTATAAAATGATTGTAAAATATTCAAGAATGATAATATAACAACATGGAACAATAAAAAATAATAGATACGTTGGAGACGTATCAGCATCCCCAAGCTTAATTCCTGCTCGTCCTCGAGTAGGTAAATGATAAGAACATAATTTTTGATGTGGAATGCTACCCATCATATTTATCACGTATTATTTTCTTTTGTAGCATGGACATTTGGACTTTAGATGATTCAAAGCAATAGTCTATAATTGACATGAGGACATCAATACTCAAGCATATCAACAAGCAACCATATCTTTCAAAATATCAACACTAAAGAAAGCTATCCCTAGCCCATTATGCTTAATCATTGATCCATTCATGAAACACACTCAAATATTAGTATATGTGACAATTGCATTTGCGCCCTTAATTGGAATCCACTACTCAAATTTGCCTCTAATTCCGTAGTGTGCTCAAATTTGCCCCTCTTCCGTTAAGTGCAGTTATAGAAATGCCCTCCCGTACATTTTCCGTCCAGTCAAAGGCCTTTGACCGTTAAGTGCGCGTATAGAAAAATCTAACAGTCAAAGGCCTTTGCCCGGACAAAAAATGTACGGAAGGGCATTTCTATAACCGCACTTAACAAAAGAGGGGCAAATTTGAGCACACTTCGGAATTAGGGGTAAATGTGAGTAGGTGGTTCGAGTTAGGGGCTGAAATGTAAATGGCCATTAGTATATCCAATGCACAAGTATGACAATAGTGTTCCCAATACTTTCCATGCTAGATAAATCATAGGCGGTTCCCAAACATAAAAATAAAGTTTATTCCTTTTTCCATCATTCTTTCACAATCCATGGCTAGTCGTATCCACGGGTGCCTTCCATACCAACACTTTTCAAGGAATTTATTATTTGACAACATAAAGTAAATTTCTTTTTCATTTTGGGACTGGGCATCCCTATTGCCTTGCCACACTCTCATGCAATAGCAAGTGAATAAACACTCATCATGAGAATAAAATATCTAGCATGAAAAATATTGGCCACCCCCTGCCGCTTCATGAGCAGTACGGGCAGATAAAAAGGAAATTCATTTTGAAAATTAGAGTTGGCACATACAAATTTACTTAGAACGGCACGAAAATACCACATATAGGTAGGTATGATGGACTCATTTGGCACAATTTGGGTTTAAGGATTTTGGATGCACAAGCAGTATTCCCACTTAGTACAAGGAAAGGCTAGCAAATAGATTGAGAAGCAACCAACCAAAAAATGAAAACGATCATAAACGAGCATTAAGCATAACTAACACCGAATAATGCACCACAAGTAGGATATAACTTCATTGCATAACTATTGACTTTCGTGCTTGCATAGGGAATCACAAACCTTAACACCAATATTCTTACTAAGCATAATTACTCACCAACATGACTCACATATTACTAGCTCCATATCTCAAAACTATTACAAGGAATCAAGTTTATATTGTCCAATGATCTTCATGAAAGTTTTTATTATATCCCCCTTGAATATCTATCAGTTTGGGAGTAATTTCATATATTACCATTGCTTATAACAAACTCTCTAATAAATTTAAGTGAGGTACAAGAGCATAAATATTTCTTCAGAAAAATTCAACTCTCAAAATTATCTAAGTGAAGCATGAGAGCATATTTCTTCAAAATTTACGAATTCTCAAAATAATCTAAGTGAAGCATGAGAGCATATTTCTTCAAAATTTACTGACTCTCAAAATAATCTAAGTGAAGCATGAGAGCATATTTCTTCAAAATTAAAGCACCATCGTGCTCAAAGATATAAGTGAAGCACTAAAGCAATTCCTAGCTCAAAAAATTTAAGTGAAGCACACAGAGCAATTCTAAAAAAATCATAGCATCATTTTGGCTCTCTCAAATAGGTGTGTCCGGCAAGGATGATTGTGGCAAAATAAAAATCAAAACAAGCAAAGATTCATATAATATAAGACGCTCCAAGCAAAACTCATGATATGTGACGAATAAAAATATAGCTCCAAGTAAAATTACCGATGGTCGTTAGAAGAAAGCGGGGATGCCTTCCGGGGCATCCCCAAGCTTAGTTGCTTGGTTCTCCTTGAATATTGCCTTGGGGAGCCATGGGCATCCTCAAGCTTAGGCTCTTTTCACTCCTTATTCCTTCATCCATCATGATCTCACCCAAAACTTGAAAACTTCAATCACACAAAACTTAACAAAAACCTTCGTGAGATTTGTTAGTATAAGAAAACAATTCATTGCTTTAAGTGTTGTTGAAACCTATTCATATTATGTTATTGCATTATACCTACTGTATTCTAACTTTACCATGGCTTATACCCCCTGATACACTCCATAGATTCATCAAAATAAGCACATAATGCAACGAAAACAGAATCTGTCAAAAACAGAACTGTCTGTAGGGAACCGAATTAATCTCATACTTCTGTAACTCGAAAAATTCTAAAAAATTAGGACAACATAGGCAATTCGTATATCAATCTTGTGTAAAAACTTAAGAATTTTTTCGTTGCTCCAGTTATTTTTAATAATTCTGCTACTAGACATAAAAGTTTCTATTTTCCAACAGGATCAAATCAACTATCACCCAAGCCATCCTAAAGGCATTACTTGGCACAAACACTAATTAAAACATAAAAAGCACAATCATAACAGAGGCATAATTGTGTATTTATTGAAAAACAGAAAAGAAACAAAAATTTAAAGGATAAATATTGGGTTGCCTCCCAACAAGCACTATTGTTTTACGCCCCTAGCTAGGCATAATGCATAGATTCAATTATTGTCGTCTTTGGTTTCCAATTCCTCAATCACACAACCATAATTCCCCAGAGATCTAGCATGCATATTTTCAATAATCACACTACTAGGAATAAAATCGAAGAATTCACTCTTGCAAGTAGAGTTGTTTATCGCTTCAACAAAGTTGGGGTGAATACTAATCATTTTAAGATCTTCATTGTTGCTACTTGAAGCGGCACCCTTGTTTTTAGGAACATGTGTAGACTTGCAATTCTTACTAGTAGGAGTTTTTTTGATAGTTTTAACGGAAGAAAAAGCCGACAAGTTACTAAAATTTTCTTCCAATTTATCAATCCGAGCAGGGCTCTCCTCTACCCTTTCGTTAACTATGATTTTCCCCTCTCTTAGTAATTTAAGAGTATCTCCTATATTTGACCCAATTCGATTAGCATGATCATGGTTCTTTTTATCCAAATTTTCAATGTCTTCTACGGTGAGCGTTTTCTTTTCAATAGCATCTAGCCTTTACATAACATGCTCAAGAGTTAAAATCGTTTCATTGATAATGATAGGTGGTGATCCCACTAAATTTCCCATAGCATTAAAAGCATCCATAGAGGGACATGACAAGAAATTCCCTCCGGTGATTGTGTCAAGAACAAATCTATAGCAAATATTAATGCCCACATAAAAATTGCGAAGAAGGATAGTAGTAGATTGCTTACGGATAGATCTATTATGAGCATTGCAAATCCTATACCAAGCATCTTTTAAATTTTCTCCTCCCCTTTGTTTGAAATTGAGAACTTCATTCTCAGGGTGCACGTAGCAAGGGAGGAATTATCCATAATGATAAAATGGGCAAGCAGACAAAAGATCAAACAAGAAAAAGGCAAACGAAAAATATTTTTGTATTTTTGCAAAAACATTTTAGAAGTGTGGGAGATGAAAATGAGAGGCAAATGGCAAATAAATTAAATTGCAAGGAGATGAGATTTTGTGTGTAGAAACCTAATAGATGTTGATGATGTCTCCCCGGCAACGGCGCCAGAAATTCTTCCTGATTGGTTGTATCTGCGTTGGTATTTCCCCGAAGAGGAGAGGATGATGCAGCACAACAACGGTAAGTATTTCCCTCAGTTATGAAACCAAGGTTATCAATCCAGTAGGAGAACCAAGCAACACTATGTAAATAGCACATGCACACAAAGAACAACAACTTGCAACCCAACACGTAACAGGGGTTGTCAATCCCTCTTCAGTATTGAGATTGATTAAATTGTATGAGATTTGATAAATAGATCTAACTAAAACACAAAATAAAATAAATAAAGGAAAAATGCAGCAAGGTATTTTTGGTTTTATATGATAGAAAAATAGACCCGGGGGCCGTAGATTTCACTAGAGGCTTCTCTCGAGAAAATAGCATACGGTGGGTAAACAAATTACTGTTGGGTAATTGATAGAAAAGCGAATAATCACGACGATATCCAAGGCAATGATCATGTGTATAGGCATCACGTCCAAGATTAGTAGACCGAAACGATTCTGCATCTACTACTATTACTCCACACATCGACCGCTATCCAGCATGCATCTAGTGTATTAAATTCATGGAAAAAAGGAGTAATCCAATAAGAACGATGACATGATGTAGACAAGATCTATTCATGTAGGACTAGACCCCATCTTTTTATCCTTAATAGCAACGATACATGCGTGTCATGTCTTTTTCTGTCACTGAGATTGAGCACCGCAAGATCGAACCCATCACAAAGCACCTCTTCTCATTGCAAGAAAAAACAATGTAGTTGGCCAAACCAAACCAAAATTTCGAAGAAAAAATACGAGGCTATAACAATCATGTATAAAAGAGGTCAGCAAAGACTCAAATAATATTCATGGATAGAACTGATCATAAACCTACAATTCATCGGATCCCAACAAACACACCGCAAAAAGTCATTACATCAAATAGATCTCCAAGAACATCGAGGAGAACATTGTATTGAAGATCAAAAAGAGAGAAGAAGCCATCTAGCTACTACCTACGGACTGTAGTAAATTACTCACGCATCATCGGAGGGGCAACAAGGATGATGAAGAATCCCTCCGTGATCGTTGACCCCTCCGGCAGAATGCCAGAAAAGGCCTCTAGATTGGATCTCGTGGTTCTGGAACTTGCGGCGGCGGAAACTGTTTTTTCTTGACTGCCCTAGGGTTTTTGGGATTTTAGAGTATTTTTAGAGGCAGAGGTCGGTGGAGGGGATGCCTGTAGGCTCCACTACCCACCAGGGCGCGCCAGGGCCCCCTGGCGCGCCCTGGTACCTAGTGGGCCCCACATGCCCCTTCTGGTGCACTTCTTGGGCCTCCTGGGTGTCTTTTGGGCAGAAAAAATTCTTCAAAAAGTTTCGTGGCATTTGGACTCCGTTTGGTATTGAAATTCTGCGAAGTAAAAAACAAGCAAAAAATAGCAACTGGCATTGGGCACTATGTTAATAGGTTAGTCCAAAAAAATGATATAAAGTTGCTAGTAAATGAATATAAAACATCCAAGATTGATACTTTAATACCTTGGAACAATAAAAAATTATAGATACGTTGGAGACGTATCACATCACCATGGAGCAGGTCCTCATGACAACCCCACGTGAGTTGTAGAACATGGGCTCAAGAACAATACCAACCGTGCTTCCGCGCCCAATGCTATGCGGGTAATCATTAACCCTAGCGGGGTCGCTCCAATGGGTGCCATCCTACTCTGGGTCTAGTCCCTCCTGCTTCGACCCCTCTAGGCTGGGGTCCTCTCGGGTTCACCACTTTGGGTACCGGACCCCTGGGTTTCATGCCCCTCGACGCCTGGGCTTCGGAGTTCGTCACACCAATAGCTACTTCACCCGTGGCTACAAAGGCTGCACTGCGGTTACTTAGCACACCCCTAATAGGGGAAGATCCAACTATGTGAGCCATGGAGGCCATGTGGTAGGCCACTATGGATGCTCACCCGCGGCTCCAAAAGGAAAAGGACATGTCGCAGCACGACGGGATCATTGGATGAAACCCATGGCAAACGAGCGTCGTCGGCAATCGCGACGCCATCCCCACTCTACGAAGGCCACCCTCGTAGCCTCCATACGTGAGGTCTGCAGTGACACCGACAACATCGAAGAGGCCGAGTTCATACACAATTTGGCCCGCAATCTCCATCCGACGGCCGCCCTCGCTTACTCACAACTCATGAAGGTGGCGAATGACTATGCAACCGGCGAAAAGGCATGGGGACTACATGCACTTTCAACTGGAACGAAGAGGAAGCGTGCGTGATTGAAAGTTGGTTGTGCAAAAATTCACCGAAACATAATCGAAGGCCACGAGAAGCTCATGCACGACTACTTTCTGTCAGATCATACCTTGCCGCCGCATGTGTTCCGGCGAGGTTTCCACATGAAGAACGACTATTCCGTCAAATTTCCAATGACATGGAAGCCAATGAACCTTTCTTCCAGCATCAGAGAAATGTCGCTAGTCTCCTGGATTTGTCCTCTTATCAGAAAGTGACCGCGACACTTCGGATGATTGCATATGGCGTTCCTGCATATGCATTGGATGGGTATCTTCAAATAGCCGAAGCTACAATCATAAAGTGAATGGAAATGTTCGCTGAAACTGCGGTGAGGGTTTATGGAGAACGGTATCCACAAGCACCCAATGTCGAGGACACTGTCAGGCTTCTAGCGATGCATGAGGCAAAAGGCTGCCCTGAAATGTTAGGGAGTGTTGATTGTATGCACTCGAGGTGGAAGAATTGCTTTGCGGCTTGGCATGACCAAATCACCGGGCAATGCCATGATCCAACAATATTTTTCGAAGTTGTTACCTCTAAAGGCTTGTGGATTTGGCATTGCTACTTTAGGTTGCTTGAATCTCACAATGATATCAATGCGTCGCAGAGATCTCATATGTTTGCAAAGCTAGTTGTTGATACTTCTCCACCTTTGCAACATCACGGTGAATGACTATCAGTATGCCCAAGGCCACTATCTCGCATCTATCCATCTTGGTCAATATTTGGAAACACAATTTGTAATCATGAGACCATGAAACTTGAGCATTTCGCCAAGGCGCGGAAAGCTCAGAGGAAGGACATTGAGAGGGCATTTGGAGTATTGCAAGCCTGCAAGCAAGGTTTTCAACTATCTTGGGGGCATGCTTCTTTCTGGAACAAAGATATCTTGAAAAGTATTATGACATGTTGTGTGATCCTACGTAACATGATCATCAAGGATCAAGGGCGGTGCCAGCTATCTGGCAAGCCTTGGTGGCTGCCGTACCTAAAAAATTCCGTCAAAAAACCTACTAGTACAAGTACATGCACATCTTAATTCAAATATGTATGATTATGTGTGTGTGTTGGGCTTGGGTGATTGTTGACTTGCTGGTGGGCTTTATGCATCCGCAAGTGGGCCTGCGAGTACACCCCACTGATGAATCAAAACACGAACACACAATCCAGCCGGTCAACCCGTCTAAAGTTAATTTAGAATTGGAATAGAAATTCAAAATCCCCCACAAAAAGGAAATTGTACTTTGAATTTTGACTCAAATTTTGTTGTCGTTGGCTAAAATAAGCTCCAATATTCCATGGATCCCCTATTATTGAAACTAATAATTAGTTTTGGATTTTGGTTGTACTTGTTAAATACAAAGTAATATATATCTTAGTATTCTAGTGAGCTCTTGCATAATTGCATTATGCATACATGGTTTGCTTCTTCATAAATTTTGCCACACGTAAAAATCATTTCTGCCTCCGCCATGGTCAAGCCTCATCGACTATGAAAATATTGGCGCAATCATCGAGCCTCATAGGCATACAAACAGCATTCATAAGGCCTACCGAAAGATTGAAGACCATGGCTCTCATCATGAGCATCTCATTGGGTATCATTGACAGCAAACTGGGAGGTGTGTGTTTAAACTTCTTTAGATTTCTTTTATTTTTACTTGAACAATTTATTTGTTGCATCTGAATTGCTTGTTAATTTGGGTTATTTGTTCTATTTGGATTTATAGTTTGTGATAATATTTGTTGAATTATTAATTTGTTTGATATAAGGTGTTGTTATTAGTGTAGAAAGAAAACAACAGGAAAAAAAATATGAAGACCGCATTCTGGCGCACAATCTTCTGAGCCTCCAAAACATTATGAACCGCAATCCATATGTATTATAAAGGTTGTGAATATGATGACTATGCTAGAGTTGCTCTTGATGTGTTTGAAATTGTGTGTCACTGGTCATTTGATTTCCCTTGCTTGATATTCAATTTTAAAAGCAAAAATATGCCTCAATGTTATAACTATGCACAATAATTTAGAGCATACTCCCCGCAAAAAAATAAAAAAAAATAGAGCATACAAAATTTACACTATAGCTTCAATTTTTTTTTAAATATTTACATCGCTGCCTCTTAAACATGGACGAACACGGCAAAGCGTATCGCTAAGGTATAGTCGTGTAGAAAGGCGGACACGAATGAAACACACTAACTAGTCACCTCAATGCCAATCTTGCACGTCCCAATCAGAGAGAGCCCGATGGAGCCGATGGTCGATCGCGTCAACGGCAAGTCACGGACCCGCACTCTGCCGCGGCGCAAGAGCTCAGACATGGCGCGATGAAAAAACTATGGGCAACATCACTACCCACTAGCAAAAACCGCGGGCAAGACGATTGATTTCCTGATGAAAATTGGGGGCACCAACAATCCTCTAAATAGTCCACGGAGCGTAAACTGCCGTAGGTCTCCGAATCTCGAGGCGCAATCAGAGACGATCATCATGCTGCTGACACCGGCCGGAGAGCTCATGAATTTTCGACACGGATAAAAGGGGCACCGGAGGAGAGGAGCACACGCTGACACAAGATCCGTGAACTCACTCGCACACACTGACACGTACAAGTACAAATCATCCCCCATTATGCTTATGGATCATCAAACCCACGAGGTCCTAGCCCGACCGGCGTGGTCCACCATCGCACGCACTGCCCACCCACGGTGGTGGCGCCGCTGGTCCATTCCATGTCCATTGATCGATCGATCGATCATCCTGGCGCCGCGCGCGCCCGCACCTCCGGCTGGGCGGCGGACACGCGCACACTGCCCGCACGCACGCACGTTCCAGCAAAAGGAGGAGTAGTTAATTGCTATGCTTAGAGCATGGTTAATAGTATAGCCAACCGCTGGCTATAAGCCATTGCCATGTCATCTATAGCCCATCTTACAGCCAATATGTACAATAATTAATTAGAAGAGTGTACTACTTTTTTATTATATGGCTCACCTTTCACTCTCACAAAGTGACTAGAAGCACGTGCTAGAGCTGGCTCTCCACCAAGAGTCCGCTTACCTTCTCTCTCCTCTTTACTTTCCTCCAACTAAGCAAGAATATACTAATTTATTTCTTATAGCTAGCTGACTCAGCTCTATTGTACTTGCTCTTAGCAGAGTAGCTAGCGCCGACGGAATGAGTTGGGTGGGCTGAGTGCATTCAATACTGCCGCTGCTGGTTTTTTGCCGTTTTCTCGCTGGCTAAGAGCATCTGCAGTTGGGCGTCTCAACCCCCCGTTTGGACTGACGGCTTGATCAGTGACTAGTAAAAAAATATGACTCAGTCAAACGTCTTCAACCGCCTCAAACGGTGGCTCACTGGTATCTTTCGTATCCAGCTAAATATGAGACTAATATGAGGCAGCCCTGAAGCGTCCGCCACGTCGGATCCGGTCCACGTTGGCTCATCCGGATCCACATATATTCGCCCCATCCGCCCTCGACCAAATCCAGCCCCTCCATCCCCCCCCTCCCCCCCCCCCCCCCCCCCCCCCCCGCCCACCCACCCCACCCCAAGCTCACTTCCGACGAACTCCAGCCTTCTCGATCTCCGGCATGAGGGCAGCGGATCCCAGTCCTCCGGAGGAGATGGCCGTCCGCATGGCGCTTCCCCGTGCCCGTGTCGAGAATGCCCGACAGCGGTCGGACTCGATGTGCCGGGAAACAATCGCCTCCGTCCAAATGGCGCGTAGATTCGGCGCATGGCATGTCGTCACTGCCTCGCCGGAGGCGGTGCGCTCTGGATGGCGTCCCAACGCCTTGGTGGATGCACAACGGGCGTGCCGATGACATCCGCTGAGTGTATGGCACGGTGTGCTCACCGTGCGAGGCAGAGGACGTGGGAGGCCGTGACAGCTCTCGCGGCCATCGTCGGCGAGGCGGGGTCGCACTCTCCGGCGCCTCAGTGGATGGCCTGCAATCCCGGGCGGCACAGCCGTGTCATGGTGGACGTGTCGGCCTCCCCCGAACACGATAGATCCATCGCCAGCCTCACATCAACCGACATTGTGAAGGCTTCGGATCCGGCGAGGCAGGGTAGGGCATGGGCAACGGCGGTGCCTCCAGTCCCATGAGCCAGTGCATGTCCCATGTCCTACTCTACCTCGCCGTCGACCGGAGCAACACTTCATGGGGCGCAACCAGCCGCCGGACATGGGCACGACAGAGGCAGATGAGCTTCGCTTAGATTAGGTTTCACGTCGCATGTAATTGTATGGATTTGAGGTTCCGTTATTAAGGTATCCGATTGTGAAAATGATTTTTTGAGGTGTGATCGGTCACTATCCACGGACGCGCTCGGGCGCGTTCGCGTTCATTTGAGGGGTCGGATTTGGTGTATCCGATTGTAGATACTCTAAGAGCATCCACTGTTGTGTACCTCAAAAGTGACCCTCATATGTCGGCGAATGCATCATGGACACGGCCGGTCACCCCTCATTTTTCTATCGTGCTATCATAAACCTTAAATCGCATCCCTATTTGCATACTATACCAAGTAACATAACATTAAGCTATGTACTATCATACATAGATGAAACTGTCCTAATTTTACTCATCATCGGAGATCTTGACGACCCCCGTTCCAGTAGTGTCGAACGGACCGGTCGTGGCCCGCAACTCCGGCTCCTCGTCGAAATCTACAGTCGCAAAGAGTTCCTCGAGCTCCATGTCGCCTCGTGGAGGTAGTGGCGGTTTGCCGCGACCTCGAGCTCCGAGTGGATGGATTCGAGGATGGCATGGTGCTCCGTTGCCTCCTCCTCTTGAGCCACCTAAAACCCGGCAACGCGTTGTCCGTGGCGAATCCGGCCACAGGAGGTGCCAGTTCCGCCTCACCCTCACCTTCCTCCTTGTCTTCATCCATCTCCGCATCCAGCGCCCCTGCTCCAGCACTTCCTACTTTGCCTCCTCCTGCTCCGGCGCCTCTTGCTCCACCTCGTCTGGCCCCATAGAATCCGAAGGCAAGCTAGCTATAATGCGAGCGGCGCATCATGCCTCCATCTCTGCTCGGTGCTGCGGAGTATGCATCTATAGGTGGTGATCCACTGGCTGGCCATTACTATCGATGGACGGCGAGCTCAGAGTGGATTGGGAGTGGATTGCGAGCTTGAAGTGGATTAGGAGTGACGGCGCAGACAGGAGAGAGAGAGAGGGTGAAACTAAGAGTGGTAGGGTTGAGGCTCGCCGTCCAGTTTAAATAGCAGATTTAGCCCCTCAAGCGACGCTGCGGAGGCGGCATGAATGCATCCTCATCGAACCGATGGGTTTCGGCATGTGTTCGTGTGGCTCCCCTCCATCAAACTGACATGGCGGACGCGTCCAGACGTGATCGAGCCTCCTCATATCTGCCCCAGATATAGGATGAATATGGGGATGCCGGTTAGCCCGGACTAAGGTGGTTTAAAGAGCCTGACTAGATACGATTTTGTGACTGATCACTGAACGAGCTGTGCGCCCAAAATCATACTGATAGAATACATGTTTATCAAGTATCAGTTAGGATCTAATCTAATCTCTTGTAATTAGGAAAGATTTTATGACTATATATATGATGTATATGCCACACCATATTGGTGTCGAGCATTGTCTTCTCAACCTAGCTCACAAAAACCCATCTAGGTTTACATGGTCTTAGACTAGGTTCGATATGTCGACTTCCGCACTCTCCCTCGCCACCACCTTCTCCGCCCTTGTTTCATCTCCCTCGTCGTCGACTTCCTATGGCGTCGCTTTGTCCGACCCGTTTCACTTTGGCCACCTGATCACTGTCAAGCTCTTGCCGGACTCCTTCATGATCTGGCCGGCGCAGGTCACCTCCCTCCTCCGCAGCCATCTACTCCATGGCTATGTGGATGACACTTTCCCGTGCCCCCGGCCACTCTGTCGCAGTGGCTAGTCGGCAAGGAGGTCAAGGAAACCAATCCTGATGTGGTCGTTCCTAACCCGGCGTATAGTACTTGGCATTAACAGGATAAGGCGATCTTGTCTGTGATCCTGTCGTCGTCCACAATTGAGGTCGCCGGCATGGTGATGTTCGCCGTTGATGCGCCTCCGTCGTATCTACTTTTCCAAACACTTTTGCTCTTGTTTTAGACTCTAATTTGCATGGTTTGAATGAAACTAACCCGGACCGACGCTATTTTCAGCAGAACTACCATGGTGTTGTTTTTGTGTAGAAATAAAAGTTCTCGGAATTGGACGATTTTTTTTAGAGATTTTTATGGAATAAATAAAAAATACTAGAGTAAAGACCCACTAGAGGGGGGCCACCTGCTGCCCACGAGGCTCCGCTGACCTTAATCTCAGCACTATAAATTAATAATTCCCGAGAAAAAATAAGAGAGAAGGAGTCATCGTGTTTCACGATATGGAGCCGCCGCCACCTCCTGTTCTTCATCAGGAGGCCAGATTTGGATACCGTTCTAGGCTCCGGAGAGGGGGATTCGACGCCGTTGTCATCATCGACCTTCCTCCATCACCAATTTCATGATGCTCACCGCCGGGAGTGAGTAATTCCTTTGTAGGCTTGTTGGACGGTGATGGGTTGGATGAGATTTATCATCTAATCGAGTTAGTTTTGTTAGGGCTTGATCCCTAGTATCCACTATGTTCTGAGATTGATATTGCTATGACTTTGCTATGCTTAATGTTTGTCACTAGTGCCCGAGTGCCATGATTTCAGATCCGAACCCTTTATGTTTTCGCGAATATATTTGTGTTCTTGATCCTATGTTGCAAGTTATACGCACCTATTACGTGTTATGATCCGCATACCCCAAGGTGACAATAATTGGGATTCTTTTCTGTGATTACCGTAGTTTGAGGAGTTCACGTATTCACTATGTGTTAATGCTTTGTTCTGGTTCTCTATTAAAAGGAGGCATTAATATCCCTTAGTTTCCTTATGGACCCCGCTGCCACGGGAGGGTAAGACAAAAGATGTCATGCAAGTTCTTATCATAAGCACGTATGACTATATACGGAATACATGCCTACATTACATTGATGAATTGGAACTAGTTCTGTGTCGCCCTAGGTTATAACTGTTACATGACGAATGTTATCCAACATAATTATCCATCACCGATCCAATGCCTATGACTTTTGCATATTGATCTTGCTAAGTTACTACTGTTTTTGCTACTACTGTCACAATTACTACAAAACTGCTACTGCTACTGTTGCCGTTACCACTGCCATTGTAACCACTTTTATCATACTATTGTGCTACTGATCACTCTGCTGCAGATATTTAGTTCTCCAGGTGTGGTTGAATTGACAATTCAACTGCTAATACTTGCAAATATTCTTTGGCTCCCCTTGTGTCGAATCAATAAATTTGGGCTGAATACTCTATCCTCGAAAATTGTTGTGATCCCCTGTACTTGTGGGTTATCAGCCGTCTCCTCCCATGAGGCCTGGTCCACGCTCTCCGACAGTTTTGCATCCCAGTCCAATGCCCGAGCCATGTAGATCCGTTCCAAGTTGGGCCAGATGAGAAAGCTTGACTCCTCGGCGGCGGCCTTCTTCAACAAAATCAAGTCTCTCTCGGATACGCTGGCGTCCATCGGCAGGCCTCTTCGTCCTGAGGAGTTCACCTTGTTTGTTCTTGAGGGTCTTGATGAGGATTATGATGCTCTTGTTGAGATGGTGATGGGTCGTGACCCCATGCCTGTGTGTGACCTATATGCATGTCTCCTGGCAACTGAACAACGCATTGAGAGCAACCGTTCTACTGTGATTGCTGCTGGCCCCCATTCAGCGCACGCAGCCAAGCTAAGTGGTCGCTCTCACGCTCTAGTGCCCCTGCCCAGCATCGCTCCGGCGCCGGACCTGCACCGGCTCCGCGCCCTCCCTGTTGGAAATATGCCCTAGAGGCAATAATAAAGTGGTTATTATTATATTTTCTTAATCATGATAAAGGTTTATTATTCATGCTATAATTGTATTGATCAAAAACTTAAATACATGTGTGGATACATAAACAAATACCAAGTCCCTTGTAAGCCTCTACTAGACTAGCTCGTTGATCAAAACATGGTTAAGGTTTCCTGACCATAGACACGAGTTGTCGTTTGATAACGGGATCACATCATTAGGAAAATGATGTGATGGACAAGACCCATTCGTTAGCATAGCATATGATCGTTCAGTTTATTGCTATTGCTTTCTTAATGTCAAATACATGTTCCTTCGACCATGAGATCATGCAACTCCTGGACTCCGGAGGAATGCCTTGTGTGTATCAAACATCACTTCGTAACTGGGTGATCATAAAGGTGCTCTACAGGTATCTCCGAAGGTCTCTGTTGAGTTGGCATGGATCGAGATTGGGATTTGTCATTCCGTATGACAAAAAGGTATCTCTGGGCCCTCTCGGTAATACAGCATCACAAGAAGCTTGCAAGCAAAGTAACTAAGGAGTTAGTTACAAGATGATGTATTATGGAACGAGTAAAGAGACTTGTCTGTAACGAGTTGAACTAGGTATGGAGATACCGATGATCGAATCTCGGGCAAGTAACATACCGACAGACAAAGGGAACTACGTATGTTGTCATAAGGGTTCGACCGATAAAGATCTTCATAGAATATGTAGGAACCAATATGGGCATCCAGGTCCCGCTATTGGTTATTGACCAGAGAAGCGTCTCGGTCATGTCTACATCATTCTCGAACCCGTAGGGTCCGCACGCTTAACGTACGTTGACGATATAGTATTATATGAGTTATGTATGTTGGTGACCGAATGTTGTTCGGAGTCCCAGATGAGATCAAAGACATGACGAGGAGCTCAGGAATGGTCCAGAGGTAAAGATTGATATATAGGATGATAGTGTTTGGTCTCCGGAAGGGTTCCGGAATTCACCGGAAGGGTTTCGGATGTTTCCAGAAATGTTCTGGTGCGAAGACACTTTGGTTGGGCCAAGGGGTAAGGCCCACGGGGCTTTAGGTCAGTGCAGAAGGAAGTTTTGCGGAGGTCGGGGGCTAGACGCCAGGGACCCTAGCATCTGGCCTTGTGCTAGACGCCGAGGACCATGGTGTCTGGGCCAGATGCCGAGGACCGTGGCGTCTAGTGCTGGAATCCGAGAAGGACTCTTGTTTGCGTTCCAAACCGACTTTGGGGAGGCCCTCTCCCCAAGTAACGACCCCAGGGCTCAACTTATAAATAGAGGAGCAGGGCTAGTCCCTAGAGGACACCACGATTCACCAAGCCGTGTGCCGACGCCTCCTCTCCCTCTAGTTCATCCTCCGCTCTAAATCCGTTGTGCTTGGCGAAGCCCTACGGAAATAGTTTCACCACCACCGTCACCACGCCATCATGCTTTCGGAACTCATCTACTACTTTGCCCCTCTAGCTGGATCAAGAAGGCGAGGACGTCATCGAGCTAAACGTGTGCTAAACGCGCAGTTGCCGTACGTTCGGTGCTTGATCGGAATGGATCGTGAATGTGTACGACTACATCAGCCGCGTGGATAAAAACTTCCACTTAGCGATCTACAAGGGTATGTAGATGCTCTCCCCCTCTCGTAGTTATGCATCTCCATGGATAGATCTTGTGTGTGCGTAGAATTTTTTTGTTTTCCATGCAACGTTTCCCAACAGTGGCATCATGAGCCAGGTCTATGCGTAGATGATATGCACGAGTAGAATACAAAGGAGTTGTGGGTGGTGATGTTCATATTGCTTACTACCTATGTCTTATTTTGATTCGGCGGTATTGTGGGATGAAGCGGCTCGGACCAACCTTACATGTCCACGTACATGAGACCGGTTCCACCGACTAACATGCAACTTGTTTTGCATAAAGGTGGCTGGCGGGTGTCTGTTTCTCCCACTTTAGTTGAATCTAATTTGACTACGGCGGTCCTTGCAGAAGGTTAAATAGCAACTTGATAATCACCGTTGTGGTTTTGCGTAGGTAAGAACAATTCTTGCTAGTTGCCCGTAGCAGCCATGTAAAAACTTGCAACAACAAAGTAGAGGACGTCTAACTTGTTTTTGCAGGGTATGTTGTGATGTGATATGGCCAAGACGTGATATGATATATGTTGATGTATGAGATGATCATGTTTTGTAATAAGTTCACGACTTGCATGTCGATGAGTACGACAACCGGCATGAGCCTTAGGGTTGTCTTTAATTATTGTATGACCTGCATGTCAATCACTAAGCGCCATGTAATTGCTTTACTTTATCGCTATGCGTTAGCAATAGTTGTAGAAGCAATAGTTGGCAAGACGACCCCGATGCTACGATGGAGATCAAGGTGTCGCACCGGTGATGATGGAGATCATGCCGTTGCTTTGAAGATGGAGATCAAAAGCACAAGATGATGATGGCCATATCATGTCACATATTGTGATTGCATGTGATGTTTATCCTTTACGCATATTATTTTTCTTAGAATGACGGTAGCATTATAAGATGATCCCTTCACTTAATTTCAAGATAAAAGTGTTCTCCCCGAGTATGCACCGTTGCTAAAGTTCGTCGTTTCGAAGCACCTCGTGATGATCGGGTGTGATAGACTCTATGTTTACATACAACGGGTGTAAGCCAGTTTTGCACATGTAGAATACTTGGGTTAAACTTGACGAGCCTAGCAAGTACAGACATGGTATCAGAACACTGGAGACCGAAAGGTCGAACGTGAGTCATATAGTAGATATGATCAACATGGAGATGTTCACCATTGAAGACTACCCCATCTCAAGTGATGATCGGACATGGGTTAGTTAATTTGGATCATGTATCACTTAGACAACTTGAGGGATGTTGATTTAAGTGGGAGTTCATTAGTCATTTGATTATCTGAACTAAAATTGATCATGAACTTAGTCCTAATAGTCTTTGCAAATCTATGTTGTAGATCAATGGCCCGTGCTACCGTTCCCTTGAATTTTAATGCGTTCCTAGAGAAAACTAAGTTGAAAGATGATGGTAACAACTACACGGACTGGGTCCGTAACTTGAGGATTATCCTCATTGCTGCACAGAAGAATTATGTCCTTGATGTACCGCTAGGTGACAGACCTACTGCAGGAGCTGATGCACATGTTATGAATGTCTGGCATGCTCGATCTGATGACTACTCGATAGTTCAGTGTGCCATGCTTTACGGCTTGGAAACGGGACTTCAAAAGCGTTTTGAACGCCATGGAGCATATGAGATGTTCCAAGAGCTGAAGTTGATATTTCAAGCTAATGCACGGATTGAGAGATATGAAGTCTCCAACAAGTTCTTTAGCTATAAGATGGAGGAGAACAGTTGTGTCAGTGAACACATACTCGGAATGTCTGGGTACCACAACCACTTGACTCAGCTGGGAATTGATCTTCCAGTTGAAAGTGTTATTGATAGAGTTCTTCAGTCACTGCCACCAAGCTACAAAGGCTTCGTGATGAACTATAATATGCAAGGGATGACGAAAACGATTCCCGAGCTCTTCGCGATGCTGAAATCGGCGGAGGTAGAAATCAAGAAAGAGCATCAAGTGTTGATGGTTAACAAGACCACCAGCTTCAAGAAAAAGGGCAAAGGAAAGAAAGGGAACTTCAAGAAGACCGGAAAACAAGTTGCCGCTCCCGTGAAGAAGCCCAAACCTAGAACCAAGCTGGAAATTGAGTGCTTCTACTGCAAGGGAAATGGTCACTAGAAGCGGAACTGCCCCAAGTACTTGGCAGATAAGAAGGATGGCAAAGTGAACAATGGTATATTTGATACATGTTATTGATGTGTTCCTTACTAATGCTCATAGTAGTGCCTGGGTATTTGATATTGGTTTGGTTGCTCATATTTGTAATCGAAACAGGAGCTGTAGAATAAATGAAGATTGGCTAAAGACCAGATGACGATGCGTGTCGGGAATGGTTCCAAGGTTGATGTGATCGCCGTCGGCACGCTACCTCTACATCTACCTTCGGGATTAGTTTTAGACCTCAATAATTGTTATTTGGTGCCAGCGTTGAGCATGAACATTATATCTGGATCTTGTTTATTGCGAGACGGTTATTCATTTAAGTTAGAGAATAATGGTTGTTCTATTTATATGAGTAACATCTTTTATGGTCATGCACCCTTAGTGAATGGTTTATTCTTGTTGAATCTCGATCGTAGTGATACACATGTTCATAATATTGATGCCAAAAGATGCAAAGTTGATAATGATAGTGCGACATACTTGTGGCACTGCCGTTTAGGTCATATTGGTGTAAAGCGCATGAAGAAACTCCATGCGGATGGACTTTTGGAATCACTTGATTATGAATCATTTGATACTTGCGAACCATGCCTCATGGGTAAGATGACTAAAACTCCGTTCTCTGGAACAATGGAGCGAGCTAATGACTTATTGGAAATAATACATACCGATGTATGCGGTCCGATGAGTGTTGAAGCACACGGCGGGTATCGTTATTTTCAAACCTTCACTTAAGATTTGAGTAGGTATGGGTATATCTACTTGATGAAACACAAGTCTGAAACATTTGAAAAGTTCAAAGAATTTCAGAGTAAAGTGGAGAATCATCATAACAAGAAAATAAAGTTTCTACGATCTGATCGCGGAGGTGAATATTTGAGTTACGAGTTTGTCCTTCATTTAAGACAATGTGGAATTGTTTCACAACTCACGCCACCTGGAACACCACAGAGTAATGGTGTGTCTAAATGTCATAACCATACTTTATTAGATATCGTGTGTTCTATGATGTCTCTTACCGATTTGCCGCTACCGTTTTGGGGTTATGCATTAGAGACAATCGCATTCACATTAAATAGGGCACCGTCTAAATCCGTTGAGATGACACCGTATGAACTATGGTTTGGCAAAAACCTAAGCTGTCGTTTCTTAAAATTTTGGGGATGTGACGCTTATGTCAAAAGGCTTCAGCCTAATAAACTCGAACCCAAAGCGGAGAAGTGCGTCTTCATAGGATACCCTAAAGAAACTATTGGGTATACCTTCTACCACATATCCGAAGGCAAGATCTTTGTTGCTAAGAATGGGTCATTTCTAGAGAAGGAGTTTCTCTCGAAAGAAGTGAGTGGGAGGAAAGTAGAACTTGATGAGGTAGTTGTACCTTCTCTCGAATTGGAAAGTAGCACATTAGAGAAAACCGTTTCCGTGGTGCCTACACCAACCAGAGAGGAATCAAATGATGATCATGAAACTTCAGATCAAGTTACTACCGAACCTCGTAGGTCGACTAGAACACGTAACGCACCAGAGTGGTATGGTAATCCTGTCCTGGAAGTCATGTTGTTAGACAATGGCGAACCTACGAACTATGAAGAAGCTATGATGAGCCCAGATTCCGACAAATGGCTTGAGGCCATGAAATCTGAGATAGGATCCATGTATGAGAACAAAGTGTGGACTTTGGTGGACTTGCCCGATGATCGGCAAGCCATTGAGAATAAATGGATCTTCAAGAGGAAGACGGACACTGATGGTAATATCACTGTCTACAAAGCTCGACTTTCTCACCCGTAGTGATGCTTAAATCTGTCAGAATCATGTTAGCAATTGTCGTATTTTATGATTATGAAATCTGGCAAATGGACATCAAAACTGCATTCATTAACGGTTTCTTAAAGAAGAGTTGCATATGATGCAACCAGAAGGTTTTGTCGATCCTAAGGGTGCTAACAAAGTGTGCAAGCTCCAGCGATCCATCTATGGACTGGTGCAAGCATCTCGGAGTTGGAATATACGCTTTGATGAGGTGATCAAAGCATTTGGTTTTATACAGACTTACGGTGAAGCCTGTATTCACAAGAAAGTGAGTGGGAGCTCTGTAGCATTTCTGATATTATATGTGGATGACATATTGCTGATTGGAAATGATATAGAATTTCTGGATAGCATAAAAGGATATTTGAATAAGAATTTTTTATGAAAGACCTCGGTGACGCTGCTTACATATTGGGCATCAAGATCTATATGGATAGATCGAGACACTTAATAGGACTTTCACAAAGCACATACCTTGACAAAGTTCTGAAGAAGTTCAAAATGGACCAGTCAAAGAAAGGGTTCTTGCCTGTGTTGCAAGGTGTGAAATTGAGTAAGACTCAAAGTCCGACCACGACAGAAGATATAGAGAGAATGAAAGTCGTTCCCTATGCCTCAGCCATAGGTTCTATAATGTATGCCATGTTGTGTACCAGACCTGATGCGTGCCTTGCCATAAGTTTGGCGGGGAGGTGCCGAAGTAATCCAGGAGTGGATCACTGGACAATGGTCAAGAATATCCTGAAGTACCTGAAAAGGACCAAGGATATGTTTCTCGTTTATGGAAGTGACGAAGAGCTCGTCGTAAAGGGTTACATCGATGCTAGCTTCGACACAGATCCGGATGACTCTAAGTTGCAAACCGGATACGTATTTATATTGAATGGTGGAGCTGTCAGTTGGTGCAGTTCTAAGCAGAGCTTCGTGGTGGGATCTACATGTGAAGCAGAGTATATAGCTGCTTTAGAAGCAGTGCATGAAGGAGTTCATATCTGATCTGGGTGTAATACCCAGTGCATCGGGTCCAATGACAATCTTTTGTGACAACACTAGAGCAATTGCCATAGCTAAGGAGCCCAGGTTTCACAAGAGAACCAAACACATCAAGCGGCGCTTCAACTCCATTCGTGATTATGCCAAGGATGGAGACATAGAAATTTGCAAAGTACATACGGATCTGAATGTGGCAGACCCGTTGACTAAACCTCTTCCACGGGCAAAACTTGATCAGCACCAAGACTCCATGGGTGTTAGATACATTACTATGTAATCTAGATTATTAACTCTAGTGCAAGTGGGAGACTGTGGGAAATATGCCCTAGAGGCAATAATAAAGTGGTATTATTATATTTCCTTAATCATGATAAAGGTTTATTATTCATGCTATAATTGTATTGATCGGAAACTTAAATACATGTGTGGATACATAAACAAATACCAAGTCCCTAGTAAGCCTCTACTAGACTAGCTCGTTGATCAAAAGATGGTTAAGGTTTCCTGACCATAGACATGAGTTGTCGTTTGATAACGAGATCACATCATTAGGAAAATGATGTGATGGACAAGACCCATTCGTTAGCATAGCATATGATCGTTCATTTTATTGCTACTGCTTTCTTAATGTCAAATACATGTTCCTTCGACCATGAGATCATGCAACTCCCGGACTCCGGAGGAATGCCTTGTGTGTATCAAACGTCACTTTGTAACTGGGTGATCATAAAGGTGCTCTAGAGGTATCTCCGAAGGTGTCTATTGAGTTGGCATGGATCGAGATTGGGATTTGTCATTCCGTATGACGGAAAGGTATCTCTAGGCCCTCTCGGTAATACAGCATCACAAGAAGCTTGCAAGCAAAGTGACTAAGGATCTAGTTACAAGATGATGTATTATAGAACGAGTAAAGAGACTTGCCGATAACGAGATTAAACTAGGTATGGAGATACCGACGATCGAATCTCGGGCAAGTAACATACCGACGGACAAAGGGAACTACATATGTTGTCATTAAGGTTCGACCGATAAAGATCTTCGTAGAATATGTAGGAACCAATATGGGCATCCAGGTCCCGCTATTGGTTATTGACCGAAGAAGTGTCTGGGTCATGTCTACACCATTCTCGAACCCGTAGGGTCTGCACGCTTAACGTTCGTTGACTATATAGTATTATATGAGTTATGTATGTTGGTCACCTAATGTTGTTTGGAGTCCCAGATGAGATCACGAACATGGCGAGGAGCTCCAGAATTGTCTGGAGGCAAAGATTGATATATAGGATGATAGTGTTTGGTCTCCGGAAGGGTTCCGGAATTCACCGAAAGGGTTTCGGATGTTTCCAGAAATGTTCTGGTGCGAAGACACTTTGGTTGGGCCAAGTGGTAAGGCCCACATGGCTTTAGGTCGGTGCAAAAGGAAGTTTTGCGGAGGTCGAGGACCAGACGCCAGGGACCCTGGCATCTGGTCCTGGGCCAGACGCCGAGGACCAAGGCGTCTGGGCCAGACGCCGAGGATCGTGGCGTCTGGTGCTGGAATCCGAGAAGGACTCTTCCTTGCATTCCAAACCGACTTTGGGGAGGCCCTCTCCCTAAGTAACGACCCCAGGGCTCAACATATAAATAGAGGAGCAGGGCTAGCCCCTAGATGACACCATGATTCACCAAGCCGTGTCCAGTGCCCCCTCTTCTCTAGTTCGTCCTCCGCTCTAAATCCGTTGTGCTTGGCGAAGCCCTGCGAAAATAGTTTCACCACCACCATCACCATGCCGTCGTGCTGCTGGAACTCATCTACTACTTCGCCCCTCTTGTTGGATCAAGAAGGCGAGGACGTCATCGAGCTGAACGTGTGCTGAACGCGGAGGTGTTGTATGTTTGGTGCTTGATCGGAATGGATCGTGAAGGTGAACGACTACATCAACCGCGTTGATAAACGCTTCCGCTTAGTGATCTACAAGGGTATGTAGATGCTCTCCCCCTCTCGTAGATATGCATCTCCATGGATAGATCTTAGTTGTGCGTAGAAATTTTTTGTTTTCCATGCAACGTTCCCCAACAATCCCCACTTGCCGCAGTAATCTACAGGGGGCGGGGCAGTGGCTACAACCCTGGGACTCATCCGGTCTGTCAGATGTGCGGTGATGTTGGCCATGTTGCATCCTGCTGCTTTAAGCGCTTTCTGAAGGACTTTCTGGGGATTGGCAATGACAGGCACTTCACTGCTCGTCAGGTGGCCATGGTGAATCAAGCCTCCCATGGACATACTTAACGTTTTCCCGTTGACGCCAGCTGGTACATGGATACGGGGGCTACTGATCATGTTACTAGCGAGCTTGGCAAGAGGCAGGTGAAAGAAACCTATTAGGGGAAGGAGTGAGTGCACATTGTCGATGGATCAGGTATGCGTATTCATCACCTTGGTCAAGCTATCCTATCCACTCCTTCCTCTCGCACTCTTCATCTTAACGACATTTTGCATGTTCCTGAAGTCACCAAAAGTCTTCTGTTAGTTCCTCATCTTACTCAAGATAATCGTATCCTTGTTGAATTTCACCCTTACGTTTTCTTTGTTAAGGATCTGGCTACTCGGGAGCTTCTTCTTAGAGGTCACTATCGTGATGGTCTCTACAAACTTGATGCACCCATAATAAAGCAAGTTTTCAGCAGTCTCTGCCTCGTCTGCCCAGTGGCATGCTTGTCTTGGTCATCCGTCGTCACAAGTGGTGCAACACATTTTGCGTAGTCATGAGCTTCCATCGGTCTCCAGTAAATTAGATGTAGTATGTGATGCATGTCAACAGGGAAAGAGCCATTAGTTACCTTTTTCTCTCTCTACTCATGTCTCACATGCTCCATTGGAACTTATTCATTCTGATGTATGGGGCCTTGCCCAAACCTCTGTTAGTGAACACAATTTTTATGTCAGTTTCGTTGATGATTATAGTTGTTTTACATGGCTATATTTGCTCAAGCGTAAATGTGATGTTTTCTATATATTTCTCAAGTTTCAAAATCATGTTGAACGCCTTCTTGATCGAAAAATTCTTTGTGTTCAATCTGATTGGGGTGGCGAATACCTCAAGTTGAACTCTTTCTTTGATAAGTTGGGAATCATGCATCGTGTCTCATGTCCACATACCCACCAGCAAAACGGCACCACCGAGCGCAAGCACAGTCATGTTGTAGAGACTGGCCTCACCTTATTATCACATGCTTCTGTTCCTTTTTCATATCGGAGTGATGCTTTCTTTACGGTGTGTTTCCTCATTAATTGTATGCCTACTTGAGTTATTGCTATGCAAACCCCACTTGAGCGTATATTCGGTGAGGTTCCTGACTATACCTTCTTCAAAGTGTTCGGTTGTGTCTGTTGGCCTAACCTCCATCCTTCCAACAAACACAAACTTTAGTTTCGGTCGAAGAAGTGTGTGTTCCTCGGTTATATCTCTCTTCACAAGGGCTGCAAGTGCCTCCATGTTCCATCAAATCGTGTTTACATCAGTAGAGATGTAGTGTTTGATGAGAATGTGTTTCCTTTTTCCAATGCGCCTTCTCCCGATTTTTCACCATCTTCGTCGCATTCATCTCCTGCAGCTGACCAATTTGATGATTTTGCGCATACACCTTTATTGCTCCCTAACCATGGTGCAGGTACGAGACGAGGATCTCACCTTGAGGTCCTCACTAATGATGTTGGGGCTCCAAGCCAGATCATGTCGATCAAACGGCCATGCATGGTGGCACAAAGATCGATGTTGCCTCCATGGCTTCGACCGAGCCGGCTCTATCTCAGCCGACCTCGCCCACGTCAGCTTTCCTGCTGATTGCTTGTATCTATGTTGGTATTTCTCCGAAGAGGAGAGGATGATGCAGCACAACAACGGTAAGTATTTCCCTCAGTTATGAAACCAAGGTTATCAATCTAGTAGGAGAACCAAGCAACACTATGTAAATGGTACCTGCACACAAAGAACAAATACTTGCAACCCAACGCGTAAGAGGGGTTGTCAATCCCTCCATGGTAAAAAGATAGATAAAATTGTATGAGATTGGATAAATAGATCTAGCAAAAACATGAAATAAAATAAGTAAAGGAAAAGTGCAGCAAGGTATTTTCGGGTTTTTGGAATAATAGATCCGAAAACAATATGATAAAAGATAGACCCGGGAGTCGTAGATTTCACTAGTGGCTTCTCTCGAGAAAATAGCATACGGTGGGTAAACAAATTACTGTTGGGCAATTGATAGAAGAGCAAATAATTATGACGATATCCATGACAATGATCATGTATATAGGCATCACGTCCAAGATTAGTAGACTAACTCCTGCCCGCATCTACTACTATTACTCCACACATCGACCGCTATCCAGCATGCATCTAGTGTATTAAGTTCATGGAGAAACGGGGTAATGCAATAAGAACGATGACATGATGTAGACAAGATCTGTTCATGTAGGAATAGACCCCATCTTTTTATCCTTAATAACAACGATAAATGCGTGCCTCGCTACCGCTTCTGTCACTGGGTGAGAACACCGCAAGATCGAACCCATCACAAAGCACCTCTTCCCATTGCAAGAAAAATTAATCTAGTTGGCCAAACCAAACCAAAGTTTCAGAGAAGAAATACGAGGCTATAACAATCATGCATATAAGAGATCAAAGAAAACTCAAATAATATTCATAGATAGATCTGATCATAAACTCGCACTTCATCGGATCCCAACAAACACACCGCAAAAAGTCATTACATCAAATAGATCTCCAAGAACATCGAGGAGAACATTGTATTGAGAATCAAAAAGAGAGAAGAAGCCATCTAGCTACTGCCTACGGACCCGTAGGTCTACGGTGAACTACTCATGCATCATCGAAGGAGCACCAATGAGGACGATGAACCCCTCCGTGATCGTGTTCCCCTCAGGCAAAGTGCCAGAATAGGGCTGTAGATTGGATCTCGTGGTTCTGGAACTTGCGGTGGCTGGAATTGTGTTTCGATGACTCCCCTAGGGTTTCTGGAATATGTGAGTATTTATAGAGCTGAGAGGCGGTGGAGGAGACCTCCGTGGGCCCCACCACCCATCAAAGCGCGCTAGGGGCCTCTGACGCGCCCAGGTGAGTGGTGGGCCCCATGGGCCTCCCCTCGTGCATTTCCTTGGCTCCCGAGTTTTCTTCTGGCTGAAAAAAATCTCCAAAAAGTTCCGCTGCGTTTGGACTCCGTTGGATATTCTGCGAAGTAAAAAACAAGCAAAAAAGAGCTACTGGCACTTGGCACTACGTCAATAGGTTAGTCCCAAAAAAATGATATAAATTTGCTATAAAATGAATATGAAACATCCAAGAATGATAATATAACAACATGGAACAATAAAAAATTATAGATACGTTGGAGACGTATCAGCATCCCCAAGCTTAATTCCTGCTCTTCCTCGAGTAGGTAAATGATAAAAACAGAATTTTTGATGTGGAATGCGGCCTAACATGTTCATCACATATTCTTTTCTTTTGTAGCATGGATATTTGGACTTTTAGATGGTTAACATCAATAGTCTATAATTGACATGAAGACTTCAATACTCAAGCATATCAACAAGCAACCATGCCTTTCAAAATATCAACACTAAAGAAAGCTATCCCTAGCCCATCATGCTCAATCATTGATCCATTAATGAAACACACTCGAATATTAGCTACATCCAATGCACAAGAATGATCATAGTACTCCCTAGTTGGTGCTTTATTAGAGAAGATGGAGACTCAAATAAAAATAAAAATTGCATAAAAGTAAATAGACAGGCCCTTCACAGAGGGAAGCAGAGATTTGTAGAAGTGCCAGACCTCAAAGCTTAAAATTGAGAGATAAAAATATTTTTAGAGGCATGCTTTTCCCGTCAACGAAAACGACCGAGTAGTTCCCAATACTTTCCATACTAGATACTGTTGGAAATATGCCCTAGAGGCAATAATAAAGTGGTTATTATTATATTTCTTTGTTCATGATAATCGTTTATTATCCATGCTATAATTGTATTGACTGAAAACTCAAATACATGTGTGGATACATAGACAACAACATGTCCCTAGTGAGTCTCTACCGGACTAGCTCGTTGATCAAAGATGGTTATAGTTTCCTAGCCATAGACATGAGTTGTCATTTGATAACGAGATCACATCATTAGGAGAATGATGTGATGGACAAGACCCAAACTATAAACATAGCATATAATCGTATCAAGTTTATTGCTATCGTTTTCTGCATGTCAAGTATCTGTTCCTATGACCATGAGATCATGCAACTCACTGACACCGGAGGAATACCTTGTGTGTATCAAATGTCGCAACATAACTGGTTGACTATAAAGATGCTCTACAAGTATCTCCGAGGGTGTCTGTTGAGTTGGCATGGATCAAGACTGGGATTTGTCACTCCGTATGACGGAGAGGTATCTCGGGGCCCACTCGGTAATACAACATCACAATGAGCTTGCAAGCAAGGTGACTAAGAAGTGTTAGGGAACGTAGCATGCAATTTAAAAAATTCTCCTACGCTCACGCAAGATCTTTCTAGGAGATGCATAGCAACGAGAGGGGGAGAGTGTGTCCACGTACCCTCATAGACCGAAAGCGGAAGCGTTAGGTTAACGCGGTTGATGTAGTCGAACGTCTTCACGATCCAACCGATCCAAGCACCGAACGTACGGCACCTCCGTGTTCAGCACACGTTCAGCTCGATGACGTCCCTCGAACTCTTGATCCAGCAGAGGGTTGAGGGAGAGTTCCGTCAGCACGACGGCATGGCGATGGCGTTGGTGATGCGATCCATGCAGGGCTTTGCCTAAGCACTACGACGCTATGACCGGAGGAGTAAACTGTGGAGGGGGGCACCGCACACGGCTAAGAGAATAACTGATGTCTTCTAGGGTGCCCCCTGACCCCGTATATAAAGGAGGGGAGGAGGAGGCCGGCCACCAAGGGGGGCGCGCCATGGGGGGGAGTCCTACTAGGACTCCCAGTCCTAGTAGGATTCCCCCTTCCTTTTCCGGAGTGGGAAAGGGGGAAAGGGAGAGAGAAGAGGAGAAGGAAAGGGGGGCGCGCCCCCTCCCCTAGTCCAATTCGGACTCCCCATGGGAGGGGGCGCAGCCACCCCTTGTGGGCTTCCTCCCCTCTTCCCTATGGCCCATGAGGCCCATTAACTCTCCCGAGGGGTTCCGGTAACCTCCCGGTACTCCGAAAAATACCCGAAATGATTCGGAACTATTCCGGTGTCCGAATATAACCTTCCAATATATCAATCTTTACCTCTCGACCATTTCGAGACTCCTCGTCATGTCCGTGATCTCATCCGGGACTCCGAACAATCTTTGGTCACCAAAACACATAACTCATAATACAAATCGTCATCGAACGTTAAGCGTGCGGACCCTACGGGTTCAAGAACTATGTAGACATGACCGAGACACATCTCCGATCAATAACCAACAGTGGAACCTGGATGCTCATATTGGTTCCTACATATTCTACGAAGATCTTTATCGGTCAAACCATAATGACAACATACGTTATTCCCTTTGTCATCGGTATGTTACTTGCCCGAGATTCGATCATCGGTATCTTCATACCTAGTTCAATCTCGTTACCGGCAAGTCTCTTTACTCGTTCCGTAATGCATCATCCCATAACCAACTCATTAGTCACATTGCTTGCAAGGCTTATAGTGATGTGCATTACCGAGAGGGCCTAGAGATACCTCTCCGATACTCGGAGTGACAAATCCTAGTCTCGATCTATGCCAACCCAACAAACACCTTCGGAGACACCTGTAAAGCATCTTTATAATCACCCAGTTACGTTGTGACGTTTGATAGCACACAAGGTGTTCCTCCGGTATTCGGAAGTTGCATAATCTCATAGTCAAAGGAATATGTATTGGTCATGAAGAAAGCAATAGCAATAAAACTTAACGATCATTATGCTAAGCTAACGGATGGGTCTTGTCCATCACATCATTCTCTAATGATGTGATCGCATTCATTAAATGACAACACATATCTATGGTCAGGAAACTTTAACCATCTTTAATGAATGAGCTAGTCAAGTAGAGGCATACTAGGGACACTCTGTTTTGTCTATGTATTCACACATGTACTAAGTTTCCGGTTAATACAATTCTAGCATGAATAATAAACATTTATCACGATATAAGGAAATATAAATAACAACTTTATTATTTCCTCTAGGGCATATTTCCTTCAGTATCCCACTTGCACTAGAGTCAATGATCTAGATTACATAGTAATGATTCTAACACCCATGGAGTCTTGGTGCTGATCATGTTTTGCTCGTGGAAGAGGGTTAGTCAACGGGTCTGCAACATTCAGATCCGTATGTATTTTGCAAATCTCTATGTCTCCCTCCTTGACTTGATCGTGGATGGAGTTGAAGTGTCTCTTGATGTGTTTGGTTCTCTTGTGAAATCTGGATTCCTTCGCCAAGGCAATTGCTCCAGTATTGTCACAAAAGATTTTCATTGGACCCGATGCACTAGGTATAACACCTAGATCGGATATGAACTCCTTCATCCAGACTCCTTCATTTGCTGCTTCTGAAGCAGCTATGTATTCCGCTTCACACGTAGATCCCACCACGACGCTCTGCTTGGAACTGCACCAACTGACCGCTCCACCAGTCCATATAAATACGTATTCGGTTTGTGACTTAGAGTCATCCGGATCAGTGTCAAAGCTTGCATCGACGTAACCATTTACGACAAGCTCTTTGTCACCTCCATAAACGAGAAACATATCCTTAGTCCTTTTCAGGTATTTCAGGATGTTCTTGACCGCTGTCCAGTGATCCACTCCTGGATTACTTTGGTACATCCCTGCTAAACTTATAGCAAGGCACACATCAGGTCTGGTACATAGCATAGCATACATGATAGAACCTATGGCTGAGGCATAGGGAATGACTTTCATTTTCTCTCTATCTTCTGTAGTGGTCGGGCATTGGGTCTTACTCAACTTCATACCTTGCAACACAGGCAAGAACCCTTTCTTTGACTGATCCATTTTGAACTTCTTCAAAACTTTATCAAGGTATGTGCTTTGTAAAAGTCTTATTAAGCATCTCGATCTATCCCTATAGATCTTGATGCCCAATATATAAGCAGCTTCACCGAGGTCTTTCATTGAAAAATTCTTATTCAAGTATCCTTTTATGCTATCCAGAAATTCTATATCATTTCCAATCAACAATATGTCATCCACATATAATATAAGAAATGCTACACAGCTCCCACTCACTTTCTTGTAAATACAGGCTTCTCCAAAAGTCTGTATAAAACCATATGCTTTGATCACACTATCAAAGCGTATATTCCAACTCTGAGAGGCTTGCACCAGTCCATAAATGGATCGCTGGAGCTTGCACACTTTGTTAGCACCTTTAGGATCGACAAAACCTTCTGGTTGCATCATTTATAACTCTTCTTTGAGAAATCCATTAAGGAATGCAGTTTTGACGTCCATTTGCCAGATTTCATAATCATAAAATGCAGCAATTGCTAACATGATTCGGACAGACTTAAGCATCGCTACGGGTGAGAAGGTCTCATCGTAGTCAACCCCTTGAACTTGTCAAAAACCTTTCGCAACAAGTCGAGCTTTGTAGACAGTAACATTACCATCAGCGTCAGTCTTCTTCTTGAAGATCCATTTATTCTCTATGGCTTGCCGATCATCGGGCAAGTCAACCAAAGTCCACACTTTGTTCTCATACATGGATCCCATCTCAGGTTTCAT
The DNA here is from genome assembly GCA_011799875.1 of Thinopyrum elongatum. Taxonomy (NCBI): domain Eukaryota; kingdom Viridiplantae; phylum Streptophyta; class Magnoliopsida; order Poales; family Poaceae; genus Thinopyrum; species Thinopyrum elongatum. The sequence goes on along the minus strand of CM022298.1, from coordinate 487,073,719 downwards.
GGCTTCAAGCCATTTTGCGGAATCTGGGCTCATCATCGCTTCCTCATAGTTCGTAGGCTCGTCATGGTCTCGTAACATGACTTCCAGAATAGGATTACCGTACCACTCTGGTGCGGAACGTATTCTGGTTGACCTACGAGGTTCGGTAGTAACTTGATCTGAAGTTTCATGATCATCATCATTAGCTTCCTCACTAATTGGTGTAGGCATCACGGGAACTGTTTTCTGTGATGAGCTATTCTGTAATTCGAGAGAAGGTACAATTACCTCATCAAGTTCTACTTTCCTCCCACTCACTTATTTCGAGAGAAACTCCTTCTCTAGAAAGGATCCATTCTTAGCAACAAAAACCTTGCCTTCAGATCTGTGATAGAAGGTGTACCCAACAGTTTCTTTTGGGTATCCTATGAAGATGCACTTCTCCGATTTGGGTTTGAGCATATCAGGCTGAAGCTTTTTCACATAAGCATCGCAACCCCAAACTTTAAGGAATGACAGCTTAGGTTTCTTGCCAAACCACAGTTCATACGGTGTCGTCTCAATGGATTTAGATGGTTCTCTATTTAACGTGAATGCAGCTGTCTCTAATGCATAACCCCAAAACGATAGTGGTAAATCGGTAAGAGACATCATAGATCGCACCATATCTAATAAAGTATAGTTACGACATTCGGACACACCATTACGCTGTGGTGTTCTAGGTGGCGTGAGTTGTGAAACTATTCCACATTGTTTTAAATGAAGACCAAACTCGTAACTCAAATATTCGCTTCCGCGATCAGATCGTAGAAACTTTATTTTCTTGTTACGATGATTTTCCACTTCACTCTGAAATTCTTTGAACTTTTCAAATGTTTCAGACTTATGTTGCATTAAGTAGATATACCCATATCTGCTCAAATCATCTGTGAAGGTCAGAAAATAACGATACCCGCCGCGAGCCTCAACACTCATCGGACCGCATACATCGGTATGTATTATTTCCAATAAGTCATTTGCTCGCTCCATTGTTCCGGAGAACGGAGTTTTAGTCATCTTGCCCATGAGGCATGGTTCGCAAGTATCAAATGATTCATAATCAAGTGATTCCAAAAGTCCATCTGCATGGAGTTTCTTTATGCGCTTTACACCAATATGACCTAAACGGCAGTGCCACAAATATGTTGCACTATCATTATTAACTTTGCATCTTTTGGCTTCAATATTATGAATATGTGTATCACTATGATCGAGATTCAACAAAAATAGACCACTCATCAAGGGTGCATGACCATAAAAGATATTACTCATATAAATAGAACAACCATTATTATCTGATTTAAATGAATAACCGTCTCGCATCAAACAAGATCCAGATATAATGTTCATGCTCAACACTGGCACCAAATAACAATTATTCAGGTCTAATACTAATCCCGAAGGTAGATGTAGAGGTAGCGTGCCGACGGCGATCACATCGACCTGGGAACCATTCCCGACATGCATCGTCACCTCGTCCTTAGCCAATCTTCGTTTAATCCGTAGCCCCTGTTTCGAGTTGCAAATATGAGCAACAGAACTAGTATCAAATACCCAGGCGCTACTACAAGCATTAGTAAGGTACACATCAATAACATGTATATCAATTATACCTTTCACTTTGCCATCCTTCTTATCCGCCAAATACTTGGGGCAGTTCCGCTTCCAGTGACCAGTCCCTTTGCAGTAGAAGCACCCAGTTTCAGGCTTAGGTCCAGACTTGGGCTTCTTCCCGGGAGTAGCAACTTGCTTGCTATTCTTCTTGAAGTTCCCCTTCTTCCCTTTGCCCTTTTTCTTGAAACTAGTGGTCTTTTTAACCATCAACACTTGATGCTCCTTCTTGATTTCTACCTCCGCAGCCTTTAGCATTGCGAAGAGCTCGGGAATCGTCTTCTCCATCCCTTGCATATTATAGTTCATCACGAAGCCTTTATAGCTTGGTGGCAGTGATTGAAGAACTCTGTCAATAACACTATCATCCGGAAGATTAACTCCCAGCTGAGTCAAGTGGTTATGGTACCCAGACATTCTGAGTATGTGTTCACTAACAGAACTGTTCTCCTCCATCTTGCAGCTATAGAACTTGTTGGACACTTCATATCTCTCAACTCGGGCATTTGCTTGAAATATTAACTTCAATTCCTGGAACATCTCATATGCTCCATGACGTTCAAAATGTCTTTGAAGTCCCGATTCTAAGCCGTAAAGCATGGCACACTGAACTATCGAGTAGTCATCAGATCGAGCTTGCCAGATGTTCATAACATCAGCATCTGCTCCTGCAGCAGGCCTTTCACCTAGCAGTGCATCAAGGACATAATTCTTCTGTGCAGCAATGAGGATAATCCTCAAGTTACGGACCCAGTCCGTGTAGTTGCTACCATCATCTTTCAACTTAGCTTTCTCTAGGAACGCATTAAAATTCAAGGGAACGGTAGCACGGGCCATTGATCTACAACATAGATATGCAAAAACTATCAGGACTAAGTTCATGATAAATTAAAGTTCAATTAATCATATTACTTAAGAACTCCCACTTAGATAGACATCCCTCAAGTCATCTAAATGATCACGTGATCCATATCAACTAAACCATGTCCGATCATCACGTGAGATGGAGTAGTTTTCAATGGTGAACATCTCTATGTTGATCATATCTACTATATGATTCACATTCGACCTTTCGGTCTCAGTGTTCCGAGGCCATATCTGCATATGCTAGGCTCGTCAAGTTTAACCCGAGTATTCCGCACGTGCAAAATTCTCTTGCACCCGTTGTATGTGAACGTAGAGCTTATCTCACCCGATCATCACGTGGTGTCTCGGCATGATGAACTGTCGCAACGGTGCATACTCAGGGAGAACACTTATGCCTTGAAATTTAGTGAGGGATCATCTTATAATGCTACCACCGTACTAAGCAAAATAAGATGCATAAAAGATAAACATCACATGCAATCAAAATATGTGACATGATATGGCCATCATCATCTTGTGCCTTTGATCTCCATCTCCAAAGCACCGTCATGATCTCCATCATCACCGGCTTGACACCTTGATCTCCATCGTAGCGTCGTTGTCGTCTCACCAACTATTGCTTCTACAACTATCGCTAATGCATAGTGATAAAGTAAAGCAATTACATGGCGATTGCATTTCATACAATAAAGCAACAACCATAAGGCTCCTGCCAGTTGCCGATAACTTTTACAAAACACGATCATCTCATACAACAACGTATATCACATCATGTCTTGACCATATCACATCACAACATGCCCTACAAAAACAAGTTAGACGTCCTCTACTTTGTTGTTGCAAGTTTTACGTGGCTGCTACGGGCTTCTAGCAAGAACCGTTCTTACCTACGCATCAAAACCACAATGATTTTTCGTCAAGTGTGCTGTTTTAACCTTCAACATGGACCGGCCGTAGTCAAACTTGATTCAACTAAAGTTGGAGAAACAGACACCCGCCAGCCACCTGTGTGCAAAGCACGTCGGTAGAACCAGTCTCATGAACGCGGTCATGTAATGTCGGTCTGGGCCGCTTCATCCAACAATACCGCCGAATCAAAGTAAGACATTGGTGGTAAGCAGTATGACTATTATCGCCCACAACTCTTTGTGTTCTACTCGTGCATATCATCTACGCATAGACCTGGCTCGGATGCCACTGTTAGGGAACGTAGCATGCAATTTCAAAAAAAATCCTACGCTCACGCAAGATCTTTCTAGGAGATGCATAGCAACGAGAGGGGGAGAGTGTGTCCACGTACCCTCGTAGACCGAAAGCGGAAGCGTTAGGTTAACGCGGTTGATGTAGTCGAACGTCTTCATGATCCAACCGATCCAAGCACCGAACATACGACACCTCCATGTTCAGCACACGTTCAGCTCGATGACGTCCCTCGAACTCTTGATCCAGCAGAGGGTCGAGGGAGAGTTCCGTTAGCACGACGGCGTGGCGACGGTGTTGGTGATGTGATCCGTACAGGGCTTCGCCTAAGCACTACGACGCTATGACCGGAGGAGTAAACTGTGGAGGGGGGCACCGCACACGGCTAAGAGAATAACTGATGTCTTCTAGGGTGCCCCCTGCCCCCGTATATAAAGGAGGGGAGGAGGAGGCCGGCCACCAAGGGGGGCGCGCCATGGGGGGAGTCCTACTAGGACTCCCAGTCCTAGTAGGATTCCCCCTTCCTTTTCCGGAGTGGGAAAGGGGGAAAGGGAGATAGAAGAGGAGAAGGAAAGGGGGGCGCGCCCCCTCCCCTAGTCCAATTCGGACTCCCCATGGGAGGGGGCGCAGCCACCCCTTGTGGGCTGCCTCCCCTCTTCCCTATGGCCCATGAGGCCCATTAACTCTCCCGGGGGGTTCCGGTAACCTCCCGGTACTCCGAAAAATACCCGAAATGATCCGGAACTATTCCGGTGTCCGAATATAACCTTCCAATATATCAATCTTTACCTCTCGACCATTTCGAGACTCCTCATCATGTCCGTGATCTCATCCGGGACTCTGAACAATCTTCGATCACCAAAACACATAACTCATAATACAAATCATCATCGAACGTTAAGCGTGCGGACCCTACGGGTTCGAGAACTATGTAGACATGACCGAGACACATCTCCGATCAATAACCAACAGCCAAACCTGGATGCTCATATTGGTTCCTACATATTCTACGAAGATCTTTATCGGTCAAACCGTAATGACAACATACGTTATTCCCTTTGTCATCAGTATGTTACTTGCCCGAGATTCGATCATCGGTATCTTCATACCTAGTTCAATCTCGTTACCGGCAAGTCTCTTTACTCGTTCCGTAATGCATCATCCCATAACCAACTCATTAGTCACATTGCTTGCAAGGCTTATAGTGATGTGCATTACCGAGAGGGCCTAGAGATACCTCTCCGATACTCGGAGTGACAAATCCTAGTCTCGATCTATGCCAACCCAACAAACACCTTCGGAGACACCTGTAGAGCATCTTTATAATCACCCAGTTACATTGTGACGTTTGATAGCACACAAGGTGTTCCTCCGGTATTCGGGAGTTGCATAATCTCATAGTCAGAGGAATATGTATAAGTCATGAAGAAAGCAATAGCAATAAAACTTAACGATCATTATGCTAAGCTAACGGATGGGTCTTGTCCATCACATCATTCTCTAATGATGTGATCCCATTCATTAAATGACAACACATGTCTATGGTCAGGAAACTTTAACCATCTTTAATGAATGAGCTAGTCAAGTAGAGGCATACTAGGGACACTCTGTTTTGTCTATGTATTCACACATGTACTAAGTTTCCGGTTAATACAATTCTAGCATGAATAATAAACATTTATCATGATATAAGGAAATATAAATAACAACTTTATTATTGCCTCTAGGGCGTATTTCCTTCAAGAAGTTAGTCACCAGATCTTGCATTACGGAACGAGTAAAGAGACTTGCCGGTAACGAGATTGAACTAGGTATGGAGATACCGACGATCGAATCTCGGGCAAGTAACATACCGATGGACAAAGGGAACTACATACGGGATTAGCTGAATCCTTGGCATCGAGGTTCGACCGATAAAGATCTTCGTAGAATATGTAGGAACCAATATGGACATCCAAGTCCCGCTATTGGTTATTTACCATGGAGGTGTCTCGGTCATGTCTGCATAGTTCTCAAACCCGCAGGGTCTACACACTTAATGTTTGGTGACGATATAAGTATAGTTGATTTATTGTGTTGGTGACTGAAGATTCTTCGGAGTCCCGGATGAGATCTCGGACATGACGAGGAACTCCAGAATGGTCCGGAGGTGAAGATTGATATATAGGACGAAGGGTATCGGAGACCAGAAGTGTTCCGGGGTACCGGGTTATCGCCAGGAGAACCGAAAGGGGTTTCGGGGGGCCCCAACAAGTGTTGAGGGGCTCATGGGCCAGGGAAAGCGAGCACACCAGCCCAAAAGGGGTTGGGAGCCTCCCCTCACCCCAGCCCACTTGGCCAGGGAGGTGGTGCGCCCCCCTAGGGCAGCCGGCACCCTTTGCTTGGGAGGCAAGGCGCCTGGGGGGGGGGCACCCAAACCCTAGGGCGCCTCCCCTTTGTAGCCACCGCCCCCACCTAGGGGGAAACCCTAGGGCGCCCCGTCCTCCTCCCTTCCCCCTATATATAGAGGGGTAGAGGGAGGGCAGCCGCACCCATCAATGCCACGGCGCTGCCCTTCCTCCCCCTCGTAGTTCCTCTCCAACTCCGCGTTGCTTAGCGAAGCTCTGCCGAGATTGCTCCACCACCGCTGCCACCACGCCATCGTGCTGCCGGGAACTCGAGCTACTACTTCACCATCGCTCGCTGGATCGAGGAGGTGAAGGCGTCATCAAGCCGTACGTGTGGTTAACGCGGAGGTGCCGTCCATTTGGCGCTTCGATCGGGAGTTCGTGGACGGATCGTGATTGGATCGCGAAGACGTTCGGCTACACCAACCGCGTTTCTTGATGCTTCCACTTAGCGATCTACAAGGGTATGTAGATCCAATATCTCCTCTTGTAGATGGTCATCTCGTAGATTGATCTTGGTGAGCGTAGATTTTTTTTTTGTTTCCCATGCAACGTACAATGGTATCAGAGCTAGGTCTATGCGTAGATGACATCACGAGTAGAACACAAAGGAGTTTGTGGGCGTTGATATTCAGATTGCTTCCTTCCTTGGTCTTTTCTTGATTCAGCAGTATTGTGGGATGAAGCGGCCCGGACCAACTTTACATGTCCACGTACATGAGACCGGTTCCATCGACTGACATGCAACTTGTTGCATAAAGTGGCTGACGGGTGTCTGTCTCTCCCACCTTAGTTGAATCGGATTCGACAAAGGTGGTCCTTGTAGAAGGTTAAATAGCAACTTGCATATCACCGTTGTGGCTTTGCGTAGGTAAGAACCATTCTTGCTAGTTACCCATTGCAGCCACGTGAAACATGCAACAACAAATTAGAGGATGTCTAACTTGTTTTTGCAGGGTATGTTGTGATATGATATGGCCAAAGACATGATGAGATATATTTGATGTATGAGATGATCATGTTTTGTATAGATTATCATGACTTGCATGTCGATGAATACGGCAACCTGCAGGAGCCATAGGGTTGTCTTTAATTATTGTATGACCTGCGTGTTAATCATTAAGCGCTATGTAATGCTTTACTTTATCGCTAAGCAGTAGCAATAGTTGTAGAAGCATGGTTGGCATGACAACCCCGATGGCGACACGATGATGGAGATCATGGTGTCATGCCGGTGACGATGGGGATCATGCCGGTGCTTTGAAGATGGAGATCAAAAAGCACAAGATGATGGCCATATCATGTCACTTATGATTTGCATGTGATGTTAATCCTTTTATGCATCTTATTTTGCTTAGGATGACGGTAGCATTATAAGGTGATCCCTCACTAAAATTTCAAGATAAAATTGTGTTCTCCCCAAGTGTGCACCGTTGCGAAAGTTCGTCGTTTCGAAGCACCATGTGATGATCGGGTGTGATAGACTCTATGTTCACATACAACGGGTGCAAACCAGTTTTACACGTGCGGAACACTTGGGTTAAACTTGACGAGCCTAGCATGTATAGACATGGCTCGGAACACAAGAGACCGAAAGGTCGAACATGAGTCATATAGTAGATATGATCAACATGGAGATGTTCAGCATTGAAACCACCTCATCTCACGTGATGATCGGACTTGGGTTGTTGAATTTGGATCATGTTACACTCGGACGACCGGAGGGATGTCAATTTGAGTGGGTGTTCTTAAGTAATATGATTAATTGAACTCATTATCATGAACAATAGTTTAAGTTATCTTTGTAAATTATGTTGTAGATCAATAGCTTGCGTAGTAGCTCCCCTGAATTTCAATGCGTTCCTAGAGAAAGCTAAGCTGAAAGATGATGGAAGCAACTTTGTGGACTGGGCCCATAATCTGAGGATTATCCTCATGACTGCCGAAAAGTCTTATGTCCTTGATGCACCGCTTGGTGCGCCACCCCCTCCAGCGACTGTGGACGTTGTGAACGCCTGGCAGTCGCGTGTTGATGACTACTCAATAGTTCAGTGCGCCATGTTGTATGGCTTAGAACCGGGACTTCAAAAGCGTTTTGAATGTCATGGAGCATATGAGATGTTCCAGGAGTTGAAGTTTATTTTTTAGAAGAATGCCCGGATCGAGAGGTATGAGACCTCTGATAAGTTCTATGCCTGCAAGATGGAGGAGAACGGGTCTGTCAGTGAGCACATACTCAGAATGTCTGGGTATTACAACCGTCTGGCTGAGTTGGGAGTTGAGCTCTCGCCTGAGGCAGTCACTGATAGAGTTCTTCAATTGCTACCACCTAGCTACAAGAGCTTTGTGTTGAACTATAACATGCACGGGATGAACAAGTCAGTCTCCGAGCTATTCACGATGCTGAAAGTCACTGAGTCAGACATCCAGAAGGAGCATCAAGTGTTGATGGTCAATAAAACCACTAGTTTCAAGAAGAGCAAGGGAAAGAAGGGAAACTTTAAGAAGAGTGGCAAAGTAGTTGCCCCTTCCGTGAAGAAACCCAAGGCTGGACCCAAGCCGGAAACTAAGTGCTTCTGTTGCAAGGGAACTGGCCACTGGAAGCGTAATTGCCCCAAGTATCTGGCCGATAAGAAGGGGGCCAACGTCAACAAAGGTATATATGATATACATGTTATTGATGTGTACCTTACCGGCTCTCCACTACAAAAAAAAGACACATCTGTGACATTTTGGGCCAAACGATTTTTTTTCCTGTCATACTTATGACACTTCTATGACGATAATTGTGACAAAACCCGGTATCATCATAGATGTGGTGGGCTCCTACTTCTATGACAAAAAATCATGACAGAAAATGGGCTTTTCGTCCTGGGCGGGCCGGAGACGCACCTGCATGACATTCTTTGGGCCATCCATGACGGAAAAAATCGTGGTAGAAGCAAGGGAGAGGAAAATTTCGAGGAGTTCCCGGTTACGGTGGGTGGTCGGGGCCGAGCAATGCACACGAGGTTTGCGCGTTTTCTCTCGTATACGTACGCGCGTGTGTGCGAGGCGTTGGGCTCTAACTGAACCCGAGCGAGGCGTTCGCTTACTGAACCCGAGCGATTGCACTAGCTACATTACTGAACCCAAGCGATCGATCAATCCCTGGCTGTTAACTGAACTCGATCGAGGGATTCCTTCGCTACTGCTGCTAACTGAAGCCGATCGAACCTGCTGCCTCTTGATGAACAGTGAATGTGGGGGTTGGTTGAACGAGTCGAGACGTACGTGGTTGGGGTTGGATGAACAATTTTTGGTGGGGGTTGGATGAACAGGACCCCGTGGTAGTAGTAGTAGGCCGTTGCCGCTGGATGAACAAGACCCCGAGAGGAGGCCGCCACAGCCGAGCTGGTTGGGGGTGGATGAACAGGACCCCGTGGAGGGCTGGTTGAACAGTAGCCGATGGAGGGCTGGATGAACAGTAGCTCATGGATGAACAGTAGCTGGTGGAGGCAGGAGGAAGATGCGGTGGATGAACAGTGCAGGTGGAGGCTGAAGGAAGTCGACGGTGGGTGAACAGTAGCCCGTGGAGTCCCGTTTTGCGGTACGCCACACCCCTCCGATGAACAGGACCCCCGTTTCGATCGTAGCGCTCCAACACAAGTCCGTTTCCTCTGTTTTGCGGTACGCCACACCCCACCCGATGAACAGGACCCCCGTTTCGATCGTAGCGCTCCAACACAAGTCTGTTTCCTCTATTTTGCGGTACACCACACCCCTCCCGATGAACAGGACCCCTGTTTCGACCGTAGCCGATCGAATAGAAGGCCGTTTCCTCCGTATTGTGGTACGCCAGACCCTGTTTCGGCTGTTCCGTCCAAGCCGGTTGGCTCCCGTTGAATAGGACGCATTCTGACCCAGTCTGTTGCCTCGCAATTAACATGACGCTGTTTCTCCGTTCCGACCCAGCCGGTTGGCTACCCGATGAACAGGACTTCGTTGCTGCCGTCCGTTGCCTCTCCATGTACATGAGCCCTGGCCGTACATATGCGCGAGTAGGCGTTCGAGATCCCGCCCGTATGTACGTACGTGGCCATATTTTTTGGCATGTGGCTGTACGTACGTATACACAGTTTAGAAGGGACTGCCTGAACTGCTACGTCAGGGTCTCTACTACTACACGTGCCGCTGCTTGCTCGGCCACGGTTCATCGTTGCAGAGAGACCGATCGAGCAGTATGTACATACACGTTCGCGACAACGCTACGTACGCTTCGACCAGGTGGGTCCCGGTTGTCAGGGAGGATAAGGACGCACTTCCTTGCGTGTGAAGTTATTCATGGTGGGTCCGAGCTATCAGGGGGAGGATTCATTTTTTTCGCGCCTAATATGGAGGCACTTTCCTTGCGTCCGAAGATATAGCTGGTGTGTCCCAGCTGTCAGGGGGAAAATGTTTTTTTCGCAAAATACAGCTAAGACAAAATACAGAGGCCCTTCCAGTAGGTCCCTGCTGTCAGGTGGAGGAATCATTATTTTGCGCGTAATAAGGAGGCACTTCCTTGCTGCGGCCGTGGACCCAACTGTCAGCCTCTTCACGTACAGTCCTCTTTTGATGTAAGTCGTTCCTTAACCACGTTGACCACGCCTCGCCGAGAGCACCAAGGCGGTGGACGACGGCGAAGCCTAGGAAGGGAATGACCCGGAGCCTGGGAAGAGTCGGCAGTTGTTTCCCACGCGGAGGGGCGTACGAGGGTTTACTAGTTGGGCTGTAGTGTGAGGCTGCCGTCGCCGGAGAATAACAGCAGGTCTGGGTGAGTGTCGGTGTCAAAACCGGCAGATCTCGGGTAGGGGGGCCCAAGCTGTGCATCTTAGGATCGATGGTAACAATGGACAATGGGGACACGATGTTTACCCAGGTTCGGGCCCTCTTAATGGAGGTAAAACCCTACATCCTTCTTGATTGTATTCGATGAGTATAGGGGTTACAAGAGTTGATCTATCTCGAGATCTTAATGGCTAAACCCTAGCTGTCTAGCCTATGATTATTCTGATGGCCTCTGCGGACTAACCCCTCCGGTTTATATACACACCGGAGGGGCCCAGGGTCGTACAAAGTCGGTTTACAGAGGAAGGAAAGAGTACATCCGGACACCAAACTTGCCATCCACGCATACAGGAGTCCCACCCGGACACGGGGGATAGTCTTCTGCTTTATCTTCACGGCCCATCTGTCCAGCCCATATCGAATAGACCGGACACTCGAGGACCCCCTAATCCAGGACTCCCTCAGTAGCCCCCGAACTTGCCTTCAATGATGATACAGTATCCGGCTTATGTCTTCGGCTTTGTAAGGCGGGAGCTTCATCATACTCCGGATTGACGACAGTCCGGTTTTGACCTCCACGTTCTGCCTTTATGATTCCTCCCTATCATCGCCTCGATTTCGACGCGTCGGGCGAATGTGAACAGTCCATAATTTTTTACAAATAAGCCCCTCATCATGCAAGGGCAGTATCTATATAAGGAGGTTAGATCTCCTAATGCCATCCCATATCGCGCAAAGAGCATCAAAGCAAACCACGAAATATCAAAACATGGCGAGCACCTGGCTCTTCTTCGCACCCTCATGGCCCTCAAACGGGTGATTGGCGAAGCTGCTCAGTGTCTCACCTTTAGCTGAATCGACTTTAGACGCAGGGATATCTCCCTCCCGCAGATCTAGTCTCCGTGCGGGCGGGATTGGCCTCGATTGGCAATGATGTGCTAGCAGAGAACTTCCCCAATCCCAACAAGGAGGAGAGGGTGTGCTTCATCTCGTTTCTTCTGAGGGGCTTAGGATTCCCGATCCACCCCTTCCTCAGAGGTCTATTGGAATTCTATGGGATCCAGCTGCACAACCTCACACTAGGTTCTATTTTGCACATTTCTGATTTTGTCGCTCTCTGCGAACTATTCTTAGGCTGCGAGGCTCATTTCGAACTATGGAGAAAGTTCTTTTGCCTCGTCCCTTGTCATCAAGGGGGTTCTATATTTAAAGTGGGCGGCGCCGAAGTATGGCGCATAGCCAGATCAGGTTACCTTGTCGGAACTCCCAAGAAGGCATCCGAAGAATGGGCTTCGGAATGATTTTATATCAAGGATGTTCCCCTTCCGGACCCTGTTCAACGAGGACTTCCCGAATTCTCTAGTGCTCCTTTAAAGAAATGCCTCAACTGGCGCCCCCAGAGCCCCAAAGAAGAAGACAGTGCGGAAGTAAAGAGGTTGGTCAGTAAGGTCAGGTTACTTGCCCATTCCGGACTCTTGATAATCGAAGTCATGGCTATCGCGATAAAGCGATGCATCCAGCACCTTCAGTCTAGAGTGACCCCTTTATGGTGTTACAACGAAGAGGACGACGCATCTCGCTATAGGCGCGAGGGCCCGGATACCCCCACCGCTCTGGCCGCCATTCTGGCAGATCTTTATAAGGGGAAGAAAGAAGAATTCCTCCGTTTAAATTGTCGGGAAGGTTTCTCCATGTATAACCCCATTGAATGGGTGAGTTTTTTGATTATCAGCATTGTCCTACCTCATTATCGAGGCATACTAATCGAATTGTTCTGGTCGTCTTTAAAACAGACATGGAGGAAGGTCATTGAAAATGTGCACTGCCCATCCCCACAACCAGAGGACTATGCTCGCCACGAAGATCCCGGCCTCTGCGAGGATCCGAATATATTTATAGAGTTTGATGATGGAGTCTTTTATCAAGCAAGCCTTGACGGTTCGGAAGTGTCCATTACGGCCGACTACCCCGGCCTTCTCCCTTTCTCCAAGGTAAGTATTCGGAAATCATCCCTAGAAAAAGGAGTCCCCACTTGCACCTCACCCATCACACTGAATCGTGCTTTATAGGATCGACGCTCAGCGAGCCGTACTCCATCGAGGGCGGCCCCTAGGAAGGTAGCATCTGTGCAGGGTGAGCCTCCAAAACGAAAGGAAACCAGGAGCGCCGTCGAACCCCCTCCTTCATCAAACCTTTAATATATGCCTAGGCATAAAACCAGATTGTCATATTTCTCCTCCCATCTTATTCCAGGAGGAGCACATGGCGAACTGTGTCCAAAATCCCTGTTAGCCGATCATCAGCTAATCCGGCATCGGGCTCATCAACCAGGACAAGAGCCAATACGGATGCAGCGCCAACTCATCCGCCTCATGAAGATTCGGATGACGTATCCGTCACAAATTCCGAAGTAGAGAGCGTGATGAATCATCGACGACTGAAAGAGACCATGCGCACTCCAGTTTTTACGGAGCAAGAGTTTAATGCCCTCAGCACCGTGGATGCATATATCCGAGCCGCCTGGGACAGACTTGCTGGAGTTGCCCACCTGTTTTCAAAAGATATGCAGGTAATGGTTTGTGCAAATTTAATAGATATATGCCAATAGCCCCCGAGACTTGAAGCGGTTTAGGCCAATCGATTTAAGGATCGTTATGACCGCAGGTCCTCAAAGAGAAGAACAACGCACTGTCCCAGGAGCTTGAAATGAGCCGGACAAAGCTAAATGCCGCCACCACAGAGCTAGAAGAACTGAAGAAGGTCACGATGACCGTTGATCAAATGAACAAACTGGAGGAGGAAAATGATAAGCAAGCCGAAGAGATAAAGAGCTTAAAGGCTCAATTATCGGATGCTCAAAAAGATAATAAAAAGTTAAAAAGCGGCATATTCAGTATGACCTTTGAACCATCCAAGTTACTCATATTATCCCGTAATTTGGAGTGTTATAATGCTGCTCTTGCAGGTCTGTTAACTGGGCATCATGAAGAAGAAGTATCCGGATTCCGAGGCGACGTTTTAAAAGAGCTGTCCGTAGTGCATGAGCGGGCCTGGAAAGCCATGAGAAGTATGGCCAAGGCCTTATGGCCATCCGATGCCCCTCCAGAAAGTATGGCGGGGTTGGCAAACCTGTTCAAAGGTGCCCGACGCCGTTTTGAGCTATGGAAGACGTCAGCATGCCGGGAAGGTGCACGAGAGGCATGGGCAATGGTGAAGACACGCTACACCGGGCTTGATCCGAATCGTATGGCCCGAGTTGGACCACAGGGACCGGACGGAAAAGAGATTCCTGTGAACTTGGTATATGACCAAGTGATGATAGCTGCGAAATATTCGCAAGAAGACTGTAGCTTAAGCAGTCTTATAGATGACATAGATAAAGAGTAGGCATTCGATTCAATGTATCAATGTACTTTATCATCGAACTTATCTCGAACCGAACTTGTCAAAATTTGTCATCGCAGGCCTTCGACTTCAACCTCCAAACCAAGAAGTTGGAGTGTTTCCGGATACCATGTTAGAATGTAATAAACATTCATTATGTCCGGAAACCAGGCAATTCGGTCATGTTGCTCGAACAGACAAAATTTGTTCGGGGAGTTATGTTATATTACTTTTTAACGTAAGAAACATTTTCCAGGGAAAATAGTTCCATTAAGGGTTCCTTTCCTTGGGTCGGCACGCTTAAGTATGCATGCCTAGGCTTTGATCCGAGTTACGGGCAGCCTATCACGTATTTGTTAGAAGAATTACACAAATGTAAATAATCTGTCGTTGCTTGGCGACTAATTATTCCCTTAAGAATGCTAGCTTTTGGCTTCACCCATCTGAGGTACAGATCCGGAGTACCCGGTTGTAACAATCGCAGAGGTGCTCCCTTTACACCCTAGCCGAACAATCGGGAATGTAGGGTATAAACACAGGAGCGAGGTAACCCGGCTTGGCAAAAACTTAAGTCATAGTGGTGCATATAATGGCAAAAGATGTATAGAACAAACGACGTAAACAATGTAAGCAACAAGCTTTCAGTAATAAGCTTCGTCAAAGAAGCCCCCAGTTATAGTGGGCTGTATACATTTAAAGATGTGTACCCCTAACAGTTCGGTAGATCCGAACATACCCTGGGATAAAAGAAGGAAAAAATAAAAAATAAGAGGAGAAAAAAGGAACCTAATTAAAAAAGAAAAAAGGATGCGACCGAACTATCCGTAGAATCGTCGGAGCCGAGCAGCGTTCCATGGATTTGGCTCAAGGCGATTATTCGATGCGTTATGAAGGCGATAGGCTCCTCCTATGAGAACTTCATCTATGATGAAGGGGCCCTCTCATCTCAGTTTGAGCTTATCCTTCTTCTTCTCCGGGAGACGCAAGACGAGTTCGCCAACGTTATAAGTCTTGGCCCGCACTTCTCTGCTTTGGTATCGCCTAGCCTGTTGTTGATAAAGTGCGGAACGGGCTTGTGCAATATCACGCTCCTCTTCGAGACCGTCTAGGTCGTCCTGCCGATCGAGCTCGGCTTCTCGCTCTTCGTACATGCGCGCTCGAGGTGAATCATGAATAATGTCACAGGACAGGACAGCTTCCGCGCCGTACACCATGAAGAAAGGTGTATATCCGGTTGTCCGGTTAGGTGTAGTCCGCAGCCCCCAGAGCACGGAATCGAGTTCCTCAACCCAGTGTTTATCTGACTCCTGTAGGGAGCGCACCAGTCGGGGTTTGATGCCACTCATTATCAGGCCATTGGCCCGTTCAACCTGATCGTTTGTTTGAGGGTGGTAGACGGATGCATAGTCGAGTTTAATGCCCAATTTAGCACACCAGTTTTTCACCTCATCAGCTGTGAAATTGGAGCCATTGTCAGTGATGATACTATGCGGGACACCATAGTGGTGTACCACGCCGGATATAAAGTCAATCACTGGTCCTGCTTCAGCCGTTTTACTGGTTTGGCCTCTATCCACTTAGTGAATTTATCCACCATAACCAGTAAATATTTCTTTTTATGGCTTCCCCCTTTAAGGGGTCCGACCATATCGAGGCCCCAGACCGTGAAGGGCCAAGTAATGGGGATTGTTCTTAAGGCGGTGGGAGGCATATGACTTTGATTGGCGAAAAGCTGACATCCCACACAACGCTGGACAAGGGCTTGTGCATCTGCTCAGGCCGTTGGCCAGAAAAAACCTGTCCGGAAAGCTTTGCTTACGAGGGCCCGAGCTGCAGCGTGATGGCCGCCCAGACCAACATGTATTTCAGCCAAGAGTTGTCGTCCCTCCTCTTCGGAGATACACCTTTGGAGAACTCCGGTAGTGCTTTTCTTGTACAGTTCACCTTCGTGAACTTTGTAGGCTTTAGAACGCCGAACTATGCGACGGGCCTCATTTTGATCATCAGGAAGCTCCTGCCTATTAAGGTAGGCTAGGAAGGGTTCAGTCCATGGAGCAATAACGGCCATGATCTCATGAGCAGAGGGTGTTATTTCGGTATCTGAACCCCCGATGATACCTGTATCATGTTCGGCTGATGGGGGTGTGATCAGGTCCGTACTTGCGTCTCCGCTCTCGTCCTGCCATACCACGGATGGCTTGAAGAGCCTTTCCATGAAGGTATTAGGCGGGACGGGGTTGTGCTTGGCGCCCATGCGAGCGAGTATATCCGCTGCCTGGTTACTGTCTCTAGCGACGTGATGAAATTCGAGCCCCTCGAACCGAGCTGATATTTTTAATACGGCGTTTCGATATGCCGCCATTTTTGGATCTTTTGTGTCGAACTCTCCATTTACCTGAGATATTGCGAGGTTCGAATCGCCGCGCACCTCTAGGCGTTGTATGCCCATGGAGACAGCCATGCGGAGACCATGTAGAAGTGCCTCGTATTCGGCTGCGTTATTGGAGTCCATATACATGATTTGCAACACGTAGCGGACTATGTCCTCCATAGGGGATGTCAAGATGACGCCATCCCCTAGTCCGGCTAGCATTTTAGAGCCATCGAAGTACATGATCCAGTTGGAGTAGGAACTGTACTCTTTGGGGAGCTCGGCTTCCGTCCACTCTGCGATGAAGTCGGCCAGCACCTGAGATTTAATAGCTTGGCGTGGCTTGTATGTTATTTCAAATGGTAAGAGCTCACTGGCCCATTTAGCTATGCGGCCAGTGGCGTCCCTGTTATTTATAATGTCGTTAAGTGGTACTTCGGATGCCACCGTGATCGAACACTCTTGAAAATAGTGCCGGAGTTTCCGAGATGCCATAAAGACTGCGTAAGCTATCTTTTGGTAGTGAGGGTATCGGGATTTGCAGGGTGTAAGGACCTCCGATACGTAATACACTGGCTTTTGGATGGGGAATTTATGTCCCTCTTCCCCTCGCTCGACGACGAGTACGGCGCTCACTACCTAGTGAGTTGCGGAAATATAAAGCAGCATGGGCTCGCCAACACTTGGGGTGGCTAGGATTGGATTGCTTGCTAATATGATTTTTATTTCTTACAATCCGGCTGTGGCCGCTTCCGTTCATTCAAAGTTGTCGGTGCGTCTGAGCAATCTATAAAGTGGTAATGCTTTTTCTCCTAATCTGGAGATAAAGCGGCTCAAGGCCGCTACGCACCCTGCTAGCTTTTGGACCTGTTTTAGGTCTGTTGGCATAGCCAATTGCGACAAGGCTCAGATTTTAGCTGGGTTTGCTTCAATTCCTCTATGGGAGACAATGAACCCTAATAGCTTTCCGGCTGGAACGCTGAAGATGCATTTTTTCGGATTGAGCCGTATGTCGTATGTTCGGAGGTTGTCAAATGTGAGGCGGAGATCGTCCACCAATGATTCGACGTGCCTGGTCTTGATGACCACGTCGTCCACATATGCTTCTACTGTCTTGCCGATTTGTTTTTCCAAGCATGTTTGAATCATGCGTTGGTAAGTGGCACCAGCGTTTTTGAGCCCAAAAGGCATAGTGTTGAAACAGAAAGGCCCACACGGGGTGATGAATGTCGTTGCAGCCTGGTCGGACTCCTTCATTTTAATCTGATGGTATCCGGAGTAAGCGTCGAGGAAACACAATGAGTCGTGTCCCGCGGTCGCATCAATAATCTGGTCAATGCGGGGCAATGGGAAAGGGTCTTTAGGGCAAGCCTTATTGAGGTCCTTGAAATCGACACAAAGGCGCCAAGATTTGTCCTTCTTCAACACCATGACCAAGTTGGCTAGCCAATCCAGGTGTTTGATTTCTCTGATAAACCCGGCCTCGAGTAGTTTGGCTAGCTCCTCCCCCATAGCTTGTCGTTTGGGTTCGGAAAATCGCCGTAGCATTTGCTTGATTGGTTTGAACCCCTTAATTATGTTGAGGCTGTGTTCGGCCCGTCTACGTGGGATACCGTGTCGGATTTCGGGTTCCGCAAACCCTTGAGAGGTTTGAACTCTGGGGTGCGTGTGAAGAACTCGTCCTCCCCAGTCTGCCTACTCGCTAATCTCATGACCTAGCTCGACGAACTGTAAGGAAAAGAGACACAGCAGTTTACCCAGGTTCGGGCCACCTTGTGGTGTAAAACCCTACACCTGCTTTGTGGTGGATTGGCCTCGAGTGGCTGAGGATGAACTAGTACAGTGGCGAACAGCCTCAGGAGGAGAGGTGTTCTTGAGCTCGAGTGAGCTGGTGGAGTGGGGGTGATCTGAATGATCCGTCTGGGGGTCCAATCCGATCTGATGTGAACTCCCCTCTCTACGGTGGTGGCTAAGTCCTATTTATAGAGACCTTGGTCCTCTTCCCAAATGAAAGGCCGGAAGGGATCCCACAACGGCCAAATTCGAAGGGAGACAACTAGTACATGCTATCCTGACAAAAGTAGTCTTCGCCTGCAAAAGCCTCTGGTTGTGACGCCGTGGTGGGCTCGGTGATGACCTCCGTCCTGCCGTCCTGGCGGTCTTGGTCTTGTTACCCGGGATTGGAAACCTTTGGCTGATTCCTCGGGACTCCGCGCCTGCGCTTTCCTCTTTAGCACCAAAGAGGAAACTGGTACACTGCGCCCACTGGCGCCCGCCTGGCCTTGGTCGTCATGGCTCACGTCATCCAGACCTCATGAGGTGAGGCTTGCATAGAGATCTCCGCTCCTCGGGAGCCAGCCTGAGGAGGCTGCTCCTCGTGGAGGTCTCGGTGTCGTCCGCTTCGCGAGGCTTGGCCCCTCGCGTGGGTCTTGAGTTATTGTCGCTGAAGCTGGGCCGTATCAGGCCGTCGATGGAGCCACGCCGTGGGCCGCAGGCAGGCAAGTCTGGGTACCCCCGTTCCCAGAACACCGACAGTAGCCCCCGGGCCCAAAGCGCGCTCGAACTTGGCTTCGAGGCAAAGCCAAGGGGCAAGTGCGGAGCGCCGTGGGCCCTAACCGCCTGCGGCCTTGGTCGACGCGTGGCGATTGATGGGACGTGGGCATCTTCGCTTCCCCATGCTGCCTTGGCGACCATTCGACTTGACAAGACTCCTTCATTTCAGGTACGACGACCTCGCAACCCTCTACGTGAGGGTGTTCGGGGAGGACGGCCGTCGTGTGGGGTGCTGCCCGAAAGACGGCAGCGGCGATGATGAGCTTTGCCTTGACGACGGCCGAGACGGCGACGAGGGTGAGCTTGCCCTTGGCGATGGCCGTGCTTCCTTCAGCAGCGGCGGCTCCTCCTTCAGTGAGAGCACCAGTAGCGGTAGCTACGACCAACCACCACGCCGCCGGGCTCGCATCGGGGAAGGCGACGGGTCGTCTCGTCGCCGCGCTCCGGTGAAGCGGGAGGAAGACTCGGACCGAGCCCGGGGGCCACTGGAGCCTGGCCTCGGGAGCTGCTGCGGTCGTGCGGGCCACTTTTGTTTAACCTTTCCTTTCTCCTGCACTTGAAAAAAGTAGAGGGCCCTCGCTGGGGCGTGTAATGAACCAAGGCACTCGTGCCATTATGCTATGTTTGTTATTTTGATATTGTGCCGGGATACCGATATTCCGATCAAGTGCGGTTAGAATAACTTAGCTTGATATGCTTGCTGTAGTTTCCCGCCTCGTGAGGGTGCGCCTCTCCAGTAACATGTAGCGAAGTTTGCTTCTTAACGACTCAGGAGCCATCAGGCCTCAGGAGGCATTGCACAGCTGTAGAATTATTAGAAAACTTCACAGGGTGTCATGCCCTTCCTTGTGCGAGCCCCCGAGCGTGGGTTGGTTGTGGCTGGTGCACCGCGTCGCGATGCCCGGAGGCACGGACTTGAGAAGGCAAACATGCCCATGAGCTTGTTTGAGAGCGTCTCGCAAGGATTTAAGGACCGAAGCGCTGGGGCGATAGGGCTTCGGTGAGGTGTGGTCGCGGCGAGCGCCAAGCGCACACACCTACCTAGCCCCCGCACACGGGACACGCGAGGAGGAGCGACGGGCAACTGCCGCTCATCCTGGGACAAGGCTGGAGAGGCGAACGGACAAGAGGAAAAGAAAGTTCTAGCTCTGGCAAACGAGAAATGCGAAAACTCCAAATTCCATTAAGAAGTTGCAAACCAACTACAGAAAGCAAGCAAAAGAACAGCCGCGTCCGGCACCTAGTCTAGTCTTCTCACTAGCGCGGAGCTAAGTGCTGCCACTGGGACGTGGGAGGGAGCCCCCGTGAGGCCCGAGGGCGGCACTCAGGAGACTCTGGGGCGTGTACAGCCCCAACTCATTATTAGGTGAGAGTGTCACGAGCGGAGACCTTCACAGGCGCGGGGCCTTGCTTCACGTCGCCTGACGAGGGCCCCGCCCTGCGCCTCCCCCGACCACCGTTGGGGCGTCCGAAAACTAGGACGAGACCAAGGGGCAAGGGGGACGCTAGCGGTGCCCTCGGCGACCGTAGGTCACGAGCGGAGACCTTCACAGGTGCGGGGCCTTGCTCATGGGAGAGTTGAGGAACACTCCCCGCCCCCTGGGTAGGAACCCCGCTCCGCGCATCCCCCGGCCACCGTTGGGGGGTCCAAAAACCAGGACAGGACCAAGGGGCAAGGGGCCACGTGAGCGGTGGCGAGGGGGCTGTGGGCTTCCTCCGGGGGAGAGGGCTCGTCGGCGCCTTCCCCAGGAGAAGACCCGCTTCTGGCTTGCACATACCGGCGAGTTGAGGAACACTCCCCGCCCCCTAGGCAGGAACCCCGCTCCGCGCATCCCCCGGCCACCGTTGGGGCATCCGGAAACCAAGACAGGACCAAGGGGCAAGGGTCCATGCGAGCGACCATGGGGGTGGCGCCGCTCGTAGTCTGACTCCGAGGTTCCTGCGAGTTAGTCGAGGGAAGAGAACATAGCACATAGAAAGGCCTGCTGTCCTGCCGCTGATCTTTCCGCAAGAAGATGAAGGCACTGAGGATCTGGTGAGGTGACGTGCGCGGGGCAGGCCGCGAGCCAGAGCTCGATCTCTCAGATTTGTCAGTGTTGCAGGATGGACCCGAGCACAAGCGTCGTGCCAGCATGTGTAGCCCCCGTTGTGGGATGAGCAAGAGGCTGGTCAGCAATGCGAGAGGCCGCGGAGGCGATAGAGTACCAGGCAAGCAGGTGATAACATAAATAAACTCATGGATAGGGTAGAGCTAGTTCTGATAGATGCAAAACGATACATGCCGCAGGAACGGACCCACGCGGCTTGGGGATAATGCAGCCCGAGGGGCGCCCCCAACTGAACAAGCCAGAAAATGTCACCTGGCACCGTTGCTGAAGAGATGTTGGAGTAGCTAAAGACGCGTGCCGCAGAAGTCGCTCCTCATGAGCCGCCCAGGCCCTGAACCTCGGGAGGCTCTGAGGGATCGGGGGGCTCACGAGGATCCATCTCCTCCTCTGACAGGATCGCCTGGCTTCTGGCCTCATGAGCCGCCAGGACGCCCCGCATGTGGCGCTGGAGTGCAGCAGCCGCGCTCGACAAGCCCAAAGGCATGCGAACATAGCTGTGAGGGGGACCCTCGCACCGGCCAGCGTGGGATGGCCAGAAGCGCTCCTGAGATGCGGCCCTGTTGAGCCCTGGGATGTTGACGCAGACACACAGCTCGCTGTCCTCGCTGGGACAAGGAGCCGCGCCGGGTGGTGGGCGATGGTCGCCTCGCATAGCTCTTGCCTCCCGAGGCTCCTCGATTGCCTTGGTGATGAACTCCTGAGCACCTGGCACCTCGCGCCTTGTACCCTCCTGGCGGAAGCGCGCACTGAAGCACGCCTCCACATGGTGCCCGAGCGCCTCCCTCGTGATGTTGGCCAGGTCAGAGGCCCTCCAGAGGAGAGCCCCCGAGCCCAGCCTGAGAGGGGCGCCGGGTGCGCCTTCCTATGCGAGAGAGGGAGGCGCCCCGTCAGTGGGCGCTGGGCCTAAGGTGGTGCCGCTGGACACCCCACTCTCTTGAGGTCCTTGGTGGAGCAGCTGCTTCTTCTTGGGGACAGCCTCAGGAGGGTAGACGGCGCCTTCATCATCTGGGTTCTCGACCGCCGCAGCCTAGTAGGCGCGCTCGAGAGAGCACACCGCGTCCTTCTCCTCGCAGGCGACTGTGATGACACCGCAGCTCCCTGGCATCTTGAGGACATTGTAACCATGATGAGTCACCGCCATGAACTTGGCCAGGGCCGGATACCCAAGGATGGCGTTGTATGGAAGGCGAATGTGGGCGACGTCGAAGTCGATGAGCTCAGTGCGGTAGTTGTCGCGCTTGCCGAAGGTGACAGTGAGGCGGATCTGCCCTACCGGGTTGGTGGAGCCGTCGGTCACTCCTGAGAAAGGCTTGGTAGGCTGCAGCTGGTCATAGGGCACCTGGAGTCGGTCGAATGTCTCGATGGAGAGAACATTGAGCCCCACACCGCCATCAATGAGAGTCTTGGTGACGAGCACGTTGCTGATGGTAGGCAAGCAGAGCATCGGGAGAGCGCCGATAGTTGCCGCGCACTTGAGCTGATCGGATGGGCTGAAGGTGATGGTGCACTTGGACCACCTGAGCGGACGCGTTGCCTCGAGCTTGGGGAGGGCCGCGTTCACCTCATGGGCAAATTGCTTGAAGATGCGATGAGAGGCAGGGGCCTGAGCGCCGCCCAGGATGCAGGCGATGGCACGAGGCTCCTGGAAGCCCCCAGCCCCCTCGTCCTGGTGGTGGTCGTCATTCCTTCTTGGCAGTGGCAGCAGCGGAGGAAGGCCAGCGTTGCCTTGAGGACGGTCCGCACGAGGCTGGTCCCTCCAGGGGCCCTCGCGAGGCTGGCCCTGCCAGCGGTCCTCACGAGGCTCATCGCGCCATTCTTGGCGGTGGTCGCGGCCGTCCCAGCGTCATCCACCTCGGCCTCCTCCGCGGCCGTAGCCTCGGTCGCTGCGCTCGGGGTGTCGACCGAGGCGCATGTCGCGGATGGCCCTGAGCTCCTGGCAGTCGTTGGTGTTGTGGCTGTGCACGTTATGGAAGACGCAGAACGGGCGACTGCCCTTGGATGACTCTGGGTGGTCACAGCCGCGCTTCATCTCTGGTTCGGCCACGAGCACGGCCAGTCCCTTGCCCTTCACGTCCTTGGCTTTGGCCTTCTTGTCTTCTGGGTCAGCCCCTGGGAGCTCCAGGAGAGAGAGGCGACCTTCCTCAGCTCTCGCACACTTGGTTGCCATGTTGAACATCTCCAGAGCCATGCACAGGTCCTCATGTATGGCGAGCTCCTCCTTCATCTGGACGTCGTGGACGCCATCAGTGAACACCGAGATGATGGCCTCGTCCGACACCTTGGGGATCTTGAGGCGGACGCTGTTGAAGCGCTGGATGTACTTCTGCAAGGTCTCTCCTGGTTGCTACTTGATGCGCCGCAGGTCACCCGCAGCCGGTGGACGGTCGCGAGTGCCCTGGAAGTTGGCGATGAAACGCTCTCGCATTTCGTCCCAGGAGGATATCGATCCCGCGGGCAGGTTCAGGAGCCACGAGCGCACACCATCCTTGAGGGCCATGGGAAACCAGTTCACCATAACCTTCTTGTCGCCGTTGGCTGCCTCGATGCTCAGCTCGTAGAGCTGCAGGAACTCGGCAGGGTCGGGGGTGCCGTCGTAGCGCGGAGGCAGGTCGGGCTTGAACTTCCCCGGCCAGACGACGCTGCGTAGCTCCGGAGTGAATGCGCGGCAACCCGCTGTGGTCACGGGAGCCCGTCGTGGAGGTGGAGCCTGGTCTTGGCGCTAACGCGCCACCGCTGCAGGCGGCGCGCGGTCTTGACATGGCGGTGCTGGGAGTGCACAAGCAACTTCTTGTGGCCGCTGCACCACCTGGTAGCTTTCCTCTTCACGCGTCAACGCCCTGTGCGGCGGGTCGCGCCGCGGGGCCTCGCGCCTTGGCCCGAGGGCGACATCTTGACGGGGAGGTGGAGGAGGTGCTCCGTGGGCCACGTCACCCGCAGCAGGCGGCGGGTGAGGCAGCGAGCGAGACGGTGCAGGAGAGTCCCCGGCGGTGCTGACAAGCTCGGCGATGTGGTCCAGCCAGTCTTCATAGAGGTCATCGATGGGGTGGTAGCACAGGAGCTCGCGCGCCATGAGCAACGCAGCCTGGGCGTTCGCCGGCCCGCGACGAGCATGAGACGATGAACCAGCCGGAGTCAGCGACGGGGTGGCGGTGCGCCCATCCCGCCGCACAGAAGGGTGCAGTGACGAAGCTTGCTGCTCGTGCCCCGCGGGGCTGGTGGCGGCGTTCGCCACTGGAGACGGGGGACGGCGAGGGCAGCTGTCACCCGCAGGCGCTATCTGAGCGATGCGGGCGGCGAGGGTGGCCTGGCGCTCAGCACGAGCTCGACGAGCGTCAGCCATCGAAGTGGTGGAGCGGTGGTGGATCGACCAGCGAAGGAGAGGTTCCGACGCACCCCTACCTGGCGTGCCAAATGTTGGATTTCGAGTTCCGCAAACCCTTGAGAGGTTCGAACTCTTGGGTGCGTGCGAAGAACTCGTCCTCCCCAGTCTGCTTACTCGCTAATCTCACGACCTAGCTCGACGAACTATAAGGAAAAGAGGCACAGCTGTTTACCCAGGTTCGGGCCACCTTGCGGTGTAAAACCCTACTCCTGCTTTGTGGTGGATTGGCCTCGAGGGGCTGAGGATGAACTAGTACAGTAGCAAACATCCTTAGGAGGAGGGGTGTTCTTGTGCTCGAGTTAGCTGGTGGAGTGGGGCTGATCTGAATGATCCGTCTGGGGGTCTGATCTGATTTGATGTGAACTCCCCTCTCTACGGTGGTGGCTAAGTCCTATTTATAGTGGCCTTGGTCCTCTTCCCAAATGAAAGGCGGGAAGGGATCCCACAACAGCCAAATTCGAAGGGAGACAACTAGTACATGCTATGCTGACAAAAGTAGTCTTCGCCCGCAAAAGCCTCTGGTTGTGACGCCGTGGTGGGCTCGGTGATGACCTCCGTCCTGCCGTCCTGGCGGTCTTGGTTTTGTTACCCGGGAATGAAAACCTTTGGCTGATTCCTCGGGACTCCGCGCCTGCGCTTGCCACTTTAGCACCAAAGAGGAAACTGGTACACTACGCCCACTGGCGCCCGCCTGGCCTTGGTCGTTATGGCTCATGTCATTCGGACCTCACGAGGTGAGGCTTGCATAGAGATCTCCGCTCCTCAGGAGCCAGCCTGAGGAGGCTGCTCCTCGTGGAGGTCTTGGTGTCGTCCACCTCGCGAGGCTTGGCCCCTCGCGAGGGTCTTGAGTTGTTGTCGCTGAAGCTGGGCCGTATCAGGCCATTGATGGAGCCACACCGTGGGCCGTAGGCAGGCAAGTCTGGGTACCCCCGTTCCCAGAACGCCGACATACTGGGCATGTCCGAAGGGTGCCAGGCGAAGATATCCCAATTTTCACGTAGGAACGTGCGTAAGGCGGCATCTACCGTCGAATCCAGCTGTGCTCCGATGGACGCTGTTTTGTTAGGATCCGTCGGGTGCACTTGAAATTTAAGTATTTCATCTGCTGGCTTGAAAGAGGTGGATTTAGGTCTCTTATCGAGAATCACATCATCCCTGTCCACCATGGATCGTAGGGTGGTTAATTCTTCGGTCGCAAGGGCTTCGGAGAGTGCCTCAAGGGCCAAGGATGCGGTTTTGTTTTCGGCGCGGAGTGCTGTATCCGGATCACTTGTAACTGTGATTATTCCATTGGGCCCCGGTATTTTAAGCTTCATGTACCCATAATGAGGTACGGCTTGGAAGCGTAAAAAAGTGCCCCGCCCTAGAAGGGCGTGGTAGCCGCTACTGAAGGGAGCGATGTGAAAGAGCAGGTCCTCCGACCTGTAATTTTCAGGCGTGCCGAATACTACGTCAAGTTTAATTCTCCCGGAGCATCGTGCTCCTTGACTGGGGATGCTACCTCGAAAGGTGGTACTGCTTTGCTCGATGCGTGTTCTATCGATCTGCATTTTGTCGAGTGTGCCCTCGTAGATGAGGTTAAGCCCGCTGCCATCGTCCATGAGCACTTTGGTAAGTCGAAAGCCGTCCACAATTGGGTTTAGGACTAAAGCGGCGGGTGCTCGGACTGATCGGGCCCTTGGTTCGTCGTCAGCGGTGAAGGTTATTGCCGCGTCGTTCCATGGGCTTACTACGGTTACTTGGTGGGCTTTGGCGAGGTCGCGGAGTGCCCTCTTACACTGATTATTTGAGGAGAAAGTCTCGAAGACCATATGGATGTTAAAATCGTCATCCTCCGGAGAATGCTTCTCTGGAGTGGCGGTGGTGAGTATGGCCTCGCCACTTTTAGCTACCTGCCGGAGTACCCAACATGCTTGAAGGCTGTGGGTTGAGTCAGTGCTCGGCGCTGTATGTACCGGACAGGGCTTGTCGAGGAGTTCATCAAGAACAGACCTGTATCCCGTAGAGGATTTTTTCTTGCCAACGGGCTTATGGTCAGATGCCTCGTAAGGGTGTATCCATTTTGCCCGGGCAGTGCACTGCTTAAAGGCAGCAGGTTCCAATTGGGTTTTCTGTGCCTTCCAAGTGCTTTCCATCGCACAATACTTCCGTACTACGTGCGATAGCTCCGTGAAACTCTGTATGCAATGGCGGTTGAGGGCATTCCGAATTCCCTCATCGGTACAATTGCGATGAAAGCCCGAGACTGCGTCATCGTCGCAGCAATCTTTAATCTTGTTTTTAACAAGTAGGAATCAGGCCCAGAAGTGATGGACCGTTTCCCGAGGTTGCTGCCGTACATACATTAGGTCACATATGTCTGGAGGGCCTGAATTACTTGGAGAGTAATGATTGTGGTGGGTGGGTGGGCAAAAACTCGAATCCCGACCCAAGATTGCATCCGGAGCCTGTAAAATCTCCGAAGTCACAAGTTCGGGTCCAGGGAGATCCAAGTGCTCCCCGGACCCCATGTCCGACCCTGAGTTTGGGGGACACGGAGCCTCATCCAAAGGGAGGGTGTCCGACCCAAGAGGTTCGGAGACCCGAACATAGCTGGTATTTAGTTTAGGGGAAGAAGTGTTTTCGGCTCGTTCCTCGATGACCGCTACCAGGTGGGTGATCGGCGGGGAATTAATTTCCCTCTGGTCGGGTTTGAGCCCGATCCGATCATAATCCGTTGAAAGCCCCAGGGCGGCGATGCGATCTAGCAGCTCGTTTAAAGACGAGACGTCCGCCGGATCCATCTTTTCGGAGTGTTCGAGCCCGATGCGGGGGTGATGTTTGGCGATCATGGGGGGCGCTGTTGGCTTGATGGCCATGCCGGCACCCACGGTGAAACTGCCGAGCTGGAGGACCTGTCCTAAAGTTAGGCTCCTTCCAGAGGTGATATCGTCATTGATGACAAGGCGAGCCATAGATCGCTTTCTCGCGACTACACAACGGAGCTCCCAATGAAAGCACTAATGTCGGTGTCAAAACCGGCAGATCTCGGGTAGGGGGGTCCAAGCTGTGCGTCTTAGGATCGATGGTAACAATAGACAATGGGGACATGATGTTTACCCAGGTTCGGGCCCTCTTAATGGAGGTAAAACCCTACGTCCTGCTTGATTGTATTCGATGAGTATAGGGGTTACAAGAGTTGATCTACCTCGAGATCGTAATGGCTAAACCCTAGCTGTCTAGCCTATGATTATTCTGATGACCTCTACGGACTAACCCCTCCGGTTTATATACACACCGAAGGGGCCCAGGGTCGTACAAAGTCGGTTTACAGAGGAAGGAAAGAGTACATCCGGACACCAAACTTGCCATCCACGCATACAGGAGTCCCACCCGGACACGGGGGATAGTCTTCTGCTTTATCTTCACAGCCATCAGTCCGGCCCATATCGAATAGACCGGACACCCGAGGACCCCCTAATCCAGGACTCCCTCAGTGAGTACAGGGATGGCCAGGCCAGCGATGGGAGTAAGGTGGGGCGGTGAGGCCTGCGCGGCAGCAGAGCCGGCCACAGGAGGCAGGATCAGGCGGCACGACCGGCGCTGGTTTGGGCCGCTGGAGCAAGAAGACCAGAGGTTGAAGAAGCACTATGGCCGTTGGATGGACATCGTACAGTCACTGGAGCTAGAATCGTTCATATTGACTAAGTTGACAAAGCCCTCCGTCCGCGTCAACTTAGTAGGCCCACAAGTCAGCCTCCAACTATGGTGGGTCCCAGATAGCAGGGGGAGTATTCATTTTTTGTGCGTAATAAGGAGGCACTTCCTTGCGTGCGAAGATATAGCTGGTGGGTCCGAGATGTCAGCGGGAGGAACTTTTTTTTCGCGAAATATAGAGGCCCTTCCGGTGGGTCCCTGCTGTCAGGTGGAGGAATCATTATTTTGCGCGTAATAAGGAGGCACTTCCTTGCGTGCGGCCGTGGACCCAGCTGTCAGCCTCTCCATGTACAGTCCTCTTCCGATGGATGTCGTTCGTTGACCACGCCGCGCCGAGAGCACCAGGGCGATGGACGACGGCGAGGCCTAGGAAGGGAACGACCCGGAGCCGGGGAAGACTCGGCAGTGCTTTCCCACGCGGTGGGGAGTACGAGGGTTTACTGGTTCGGCTGCCATCGCCAAAAAATAATAGGAGGTGTGGGTGAGTAGAGGAATGGCCTGGTTAGCGATGGAGTAGGGTGGGGCGGTGCGGCCTGCGCGGCAGCACAGCCGGCCACGGGAGGAGGGAGCAGGCAGTCCCGCCGGCGCTAGTTTGAGCAGCTGGAGTAGGAAGAGCAGAGATTGAAGAAGTACAACGGCCGTTGGATGGACATCCAACAGTCACTGCTCTTGTGTGTTGACTAAGTTGACACGGCCTTGCGTGCGCGTCAACCTTTTTTTAGGAAAGCGTACGCGTCAACCTATAGTAGGCGCATAAGTCAGCCTCAAATCTATGGAAAACAGCATACAACCCATCTGCCATTATTTCTAATAATTTACAACCCATTTGCTAATTTTTAAGGATTTTTGTGGAGCCCATATTCTTTTTGTTAGCATTACATCCCATATTGTTGCCACGGTTAAAAATTTCTACAAAATTTTGCATATTTCGGTGCGGTCCAAACTATTTTTAATCCCGAAATTTTGAGTCATGTTCAAACTAATTTAAAAATAATAAATTTATATCAATTTAAAATCCAACATAATTTTCCCCAAAAAAATAATTAAATTCAAAATGTCGAAATCTTTAAAAAACGATATTTGAAACTAATTGCCGGTTTGCTGTGTTTATAAATTTACATCCCATTTCTTACTATTTCATTTTCTGGGCAAGCGAATACATCGCTCTCGTCTTGAAAGATTTGCAACCCAGCAGGGCTGAGAAAGCAAGTAGGCCTCCATTGGGTATTTCTTTAAAAAAAGTAGAACTGGGCTAGCCATTTTCAGCAAGAAAAAAAACACAACTGGGCTCATCATGTGGTAAACCTAAAATAAAACCCTGGCTAGACGGGCCACAGCCCCCACACAGCCCCGTTGTTACCCTGATCCATCTCTAAAACTAGTATAAATAACAACTGCTTGTTCCTAAAAAAAAGTAAATAACAACTGCGCGACCTGCTGGGTCCCTGGTGTCAGCCGCTCGTTGTGTAATTCTCTCGTTTATTGACTACGTTGACAATGGTGTGGGACCCAGATGTCCAACCATTAGGAGGAACAATTTTTTTTGGGCTTGTAATAACGAGGCACTTGCTTGCGTACTGCCATGAATCCTGGTGGGTCCCTACTGTCATCCTCTCCACGTACAGTCATCTGCTTGTTCCTCTCAGTTGTTGACGATGTTGACAACGCCAGACGGCGGCGCACCACGCACAGCAAGCGAACCAAGGCAGAGGACGATGGCGAGGCCTCGGACGGAACAAATAGGAGTTGTGGAAGATGCAACAGTCTATTCACAGGCGGAGGGGAGTACGAGGGTTGACTGGTTCGGGTGCGAGTGTGTGTTGGGGCTGACGCCGCCGGAGAATAACAGGATGTGTGGGGGAATAGAGGGAGGGACTGGCCAATGTTTGAGGGTACGGTAGGGCGGCGGAGGCGCAGCCAGCCATGGGAGGCGGTAGCAGGCGGAACCGATGGGGTGGTTTGGTTTGGGCGGCTGGAGGAAGAAGACAAGAGATAGAAGGTACATGACAGATGTTGGATGTCAATCCAACGGCTGGTAGGCAGAACCATTTGTTGAGTAGTAATTAAGGCGACACCACCTGGGATAGGCTTTTTCCTCGTGGGTCCCAAATGTCAGAATCCAAATCTGTCACGGTCATGCAGCCTTTCTTATGAAAATTTACAGCCCATTTGGTGTGCTAGTTCAAAATAAGTTTGTGGGTGTTGGTGGGGGCTAATCACTTAGGTTCTGTAATGCACAGTGGGCTCAAGCAGCCGACGAGAGTGATGTTATTTCCCTTGGTTGGGATTTGTTACAATATTTCACTCTTAATTAAACAAATGGCAAGCCATTTGCCTTGTTTCAAAGAAAATATGATAGTCACAGCCGAGTTGAAAAGGGCAACAACATCTAACTCTAGCTTACAAACTGTACAAAGGCACGAGGGTTAATTGTTCATCAGGTTTAGACAAAACCCAGATTGAAAAGGGCAACAACATCTAACTCCAGCACTATTTTCAGCAGTCACAGTCAAATGGATCGGTCAGGTCTATAGAATGAACATCCTGGGTCATAAAATTTACTGGATTATGACCACAAGATGTTGTAAATAGAAGCCCGGCATGTTCAGAAGCCCTTTTGTCCACCTGAAACTCCTTGTTTTGCTCTTCGACATACCCATCCATCAAAACCATGCTGCTGATAAACTTAAGTCTGATGGACAATAGTAACCTCTCATTCAACAGGAAGAATGTGACAAATCTAGTGTTTGGATGGTTGGCTACATATCGTTCCAGCGTTATTGTCTTCAATCGAATGTCATGAGAAGTGAGAAAATCCCGGTGCTTACAAATCCACCGATTGGTTATAACTTTCTTACCCTGTCCTGTTGCCTAAATAGACATGAAGATTGAAAACAGTTAAGGTCTAAAAAAGAGTGTCAAAAGAGCAACAGCTGAACGGTTAATTCTAGTACACTATATGCGGGCTTCCAATGTGCATGAAATTATCACCTTTATATACAACTTCTCCAGACATGGAAAGCATTGCAGCAAGCCAATAATCTTGTTCAAATCAAAACTATTCATTTGGATATATAAGATCTTTGACAGAATCTAGCACCATTGATAGGCTATCCATGGAGAAACTCTTCATTGAGCATAGATCATAATATTAGTACAAAATGTGTACTCCAAGATGTTATAGAATTTATGTGCAGAAATTTAAAATGCAGCTTATGATTACAAGTGTAGATGATAATATACAGTACCTGAAGAACTGTGGAGCCAAACACCATCTTGAAATGAGCACAGAGATCATGTATTACACCCAAGGTCTCCAGTTTAGGCGCAGAGACGACAGTTATTTGCGATGGTGAATAACTAGAATCAAGGATCAACCTTTGAAGTGAAGGGGCATCTTCGATGATGAGCTACCTTCCGTCAAAAGAAATTCCAATTCTTACAAGGTTAGGTGACTTTATTTGGAGACAACCAATTCTAACTGTGAAAACAAGCACCAAGCACTCCAGGGCAGGGCAGCTGGAGTGGATGATGCTGTGCAATGAGGCCTCCGATATACGAACCCGCACAAGTGAAAGTTTTTTGAGTAATGGGAGTCGAAGGTTTAGTACCAGATTGTCTGGTAGGTAGCACAGCGCAAAGGTGGCGATCTGGAGAGAAGAGGAAAACCGCGAGATGGACATCGGTGCTGAGGGCACAAGTACATGGCATTCGGTATCTGGTAGGTGATCTCCTGGGGAATAGTAGAACTCAAGCAACTGTAGTTCTATGAATTCAGGGGATTTCAGCCAGGTGTCCACCATGCAGGGCATGCTATGCTTGCTCAGGTAGCATGACGGGATGCAGAGGCTTTGAACGGAGCCCTGGTGGGAGGAGATGATGGCTCTGGGGAGTTCAAAATCATTAAAGAGAGATAGCTGACGATAGTCGAGATTAAGGGGCGCGGCATGCCATAGAGGGTGCCACCGAGTTGAGAGGACTTGGGTGCGGCAGCAATCCTTGGTGGCGAGAAGCGAGATGATCTCCCCAAGGATGGCGTTCGGGAGATCGCTGATGCGGTCCACCCGAGATTCTACGGGTTCCTGGGATCCGGTGGGGGCGGGCTCGCCGCTTCTCCCCGCGCTGCCGGGTGCGGGATCTACAATAGGCGTCGCCGCTGGCGGGAGCCTCATCTTTTTGGCGCTGGGGTTAGCTGACTCCATTTTCCTCGAGGGCGTGGCGTCGAGCTCATGGATTTGAGCAGAGTAATGAATGATGAGCCTAGTTGTAGTGCGAGTGAAGAAGAAGGGGAGCTGGGGTTTTCTGTAGTAGTGAGGAAGAAGGGGAGCTGGGGTTTTCTGTAGGAGTGAGGTGAGGAATTTGGGGGTACGAGTGGAGCGAGCTGACGTGAGGTGAGAGGGAGTGAGGAGGAAGAAGAGCACCCATGTTTTTTTGGGGGCGGTGTGCTGGGTAGCGCCTCTCATTAAGTAAATATATGGGCTTTTGAATTGATTTTATTATTTACTAGGGTGGATGGGCTGTTTTGTCTTGGGCCCAGAGAAACAATTACCACTAGTACAGTGGAGACACTCTACAGCTACCCAGAAAAACAATTACTACTAGTACAGTGGATACACTACTGCTTCTGGCTCCTCCGAGGTCATCGAAACGTCTCCCTCTACTGAATGCCGTTTTACTTTGGTTCACCGACATGCAGGCCATGCAGCGCGCGGGCCCAAATGCCATCCACCAAATTAGAAGGCGGTATGCAGGCGGAGAGTCACCCCGGTTGTAGCGCGGCAGTAACGAGCCGTCATATCACAAAACCCCACCTCCCCGCAGTCTAAGTTTGACGGACGAAGCAACCATCATTTCACTCTTCGTTGAATCCCCTTCTCCCTCACCGTCTTCAAGAAAGCCAACACTCGCATCTGCCATTGTTCTTCTCTCCCAACGAAGGGAAGGTAAGCGGATCCGTGATCTTGGTATATTTTCTTTCAGAAAACAAAAGAACTTTTGCAAAGCAGTAACCGATCCTCACTCTCTTTTTTGTTTCATTGTCATTGCGATTGTGTTTTCCTTTCAGTTGTCTCCTAGTATTTGTCAGTTTCATGATGGACCAAGGAGAACCAGGCAAAGATCTGCCAATGTTGGAGCAGACGCGGGAGGCTGATCCCCACGAGACAGAGAGCTCCAAGAAGATGGAGGCAGCCACCGAGCCGACCCCAGATACGCTCACGACCACTACTGAGATGGTCAACGCCCCGTTTGAGGTTACAGCCCCCGTGGCCCTGCAGGAGCAGTTTTCCCCCTTCGAGGATGTGTCCCCCCCCCCCGCTGAGTTACCCAAGGTGATTTTCTTCTTTGCCGATCTCGATTGTGGTTTTTCATCTAAGTATGTGGTGATAAATAATGCAAAATTTTATTAGCTTCGATGCCATGCTACCTTCCCTGTCATGTATACTTTTGACTCTACATAGTGGTTTATATAACTTGTGTTTCTTATATTGGAAAGTAATTCAGAATTTGTTTCTGTTTCAATTAGAGCCCTGATGTAGACAAGGATTGTGTGGTTGTACATGTCACTCGCTATGAGGCGGATGACCTGAATATACGCACTGGGAAAACAAAGTTCTTAGGCTGTTGGATCCTGGAAGCCATTTGCACTTATACCAATGTCAAGATGTATTCCAGCCTCACTGTTGTCAGGCGTGTTGTCCAGGGTGTACTGAAGCACAAGAAGTTCAAAGCTACTGCTTCGTTTGTGAGGCATACTGTTCTTGTCAAGCTTACGCAGGAAGATGATGTGGCATGCCTCCACAAACAAGTTTATGAGTGGCAAGGCCAAAGGTTATCTTCAGGAAGGTTCACAATATTGAGCTGCTGCCGGATGTCCTCGATGATGTTCATGGCAAGGTCTGTCTTGTGTCCATCCCAAATTAGATCGAGGCATGAAATAGTTGCCCCAGCTAGTGTTTAAAAGTACTTTGGATTGTGTCCAATTATCCGAACCATGCCTATTATCGAGCCCTCTGGGGCTAGTACTCTGTTTGAATCCGCCTATGGGAACTACTGCTACTTTTGTGTGCCCGTGAATCATGTGAGAACCATCCTAATTGTTGCCGAAATAGATGCGTCCTCACTAGTTTTTTCATGTAATATGGCATGGTAAGACATAAGTTGTCACAGTTTATCATACGAGCAGTGTGTGTTTGATGAAATAGAGTACTTGTTCGACAACTGTGCGCCGACATATACATAGGGTACGTAAGGCTGGTTAAGTACTTGTAAACACTGTTGGTGCTACCCCACTTGTAAGCAGTTGTCCGACATATAAGCAACTACGTATCTTGTTACAGTGGTTCAAGCAGTTAACTGAGGCCAGAATGTAAATTCCAAACGTTCACAGCTAGTCCAGCGTTCCTGTGGAACAATCACATTAAACTCGGCTTCATAAAATACTTGAAAAGCATAAGTTAAGCAATTTTATACATCTCAATGATTCAGAGAACATAACAAACATTTACTAGTCTCTACTCTTATAAAAAACAGAGTTGGTGATGATGGTGTGCCTGCCATCCTGCAATATAGGCCGTCTGATTTATATCTAACGGATAGGAAGGAAACTATGGCAATTTTGCAAAAAGATACCCACACCCCTCTCCACATTTGCAAATAAGGCCTTCCCTCGTTCATCCTTTTCTCTCACAAGATAAACTACTCATACAAATGCATCTTTATGTTCCGTGCAACGCACGAGCATCTTGCTAGTTCACAGCAAAAGACAAAGTTGTGAGAAGGTTTACAAATCAGGAAAAATCAAGCAAGTCTTCTCTGAGCAAAGGGCCTCCCTAGGCAGGCTTTAATTTCCTGGAGTTCACTC
Source organism: Thinopyrum elongatum (assembly GCA_011799875.1). Lineage (NCBI taxonomy): Eukaryota > Viridiplantae > Streptophyta > Magnoliopsida > Poales > Poaceae > Thinopyrum > Thinopyrum elongatum. Next base: position 487,038,471 of record CM022298.1, on the reverse strand, counting down.
TGGTTTTTCTTGTTGCCACCATCCAGGGTTAGGTTCTCTCATTCCAGAATAACCAATTATAATTGTGTTCTCAGTTGGAATGCTGAACTGAACCATGTAGTGTACTGACCATCTGAACTTCTTGTGCAGCTCCACTAAATTTAAGCACCACTATTTGCAGAAATAAGCAGACCACAATGTCTCTTGTCCGCGCACCTGGCCCAAAAACCTCCGTGCAACTGTGCCAGCTAGTCCTCTGTCCATGGATGAACTGGGAGAAAGTGCATTCCCGACTAGGATGCAGTTGTTTTCGCTCATCCCTGCACTGCAATCAGGAAGTAAAATGTATGAATCAACTTCTTTTAGATTGCGTTGGTCATTCTACCGAGTTACTACCAATGTAGGAATACCTGGAATACGGGTGGTTAGACAACGACAGCTAGGAATAGCCATCTCATTTTGTGCAGTTCTACTAAAACTGAGGTGTGTACTTTTGATTGCGCAGATAGAAACGATATGGAGACAGACATCCTTGTTTGCGTAAATATGAAATAAGGTTATTTAAATAGTGACAGTTATTTGCAGTGGCATATGATTAACAGCAACATCTATTGTGTTATAATTGGCACTACATTGACAGTATGAAAGTGCCCTTAAGTAAGAAGTAGCATCACATCACATCAACACCGCCACTAGATTAACATGCAGAACAATAGCATTAGTATTACTGTCATGAGAGTAGCACATGGTCAGTAAATGTGCAATCAAATTTGTGCAGTTCCATTGGGATGAAGCAATGTTAGCGGTGTGAGATTTAAGTGTAACTGCAAAAAACACAATTCATGGGAAATAAAGCAAGACGGAAGCACTTCATAAATCTTGGTGGCATAGCTTCAATTAATCGACGGCACTAGACCATTACTTAATAGTGACATTAGGTGGCATTGCTTCAATTTATCGATGGCACTAGACCATTACTTAATAGTGACATTAGGTGGCATTGCTTAATGCTTCATGTGATTTTACATTAACGATAGCAATATGGGCGTAGGGACAACAAGGGCATAAAGTGGTGAGACAGATGTGGTTGTCGAGAGGGGCAAATACTCAGGCAGCATGTCTGCATTTGTCCCATTTTTTATCTCCTCGGCGACATTTTCCTATGTGAGAACAGGAAATCTAGTCCTGCTCGTTCTCATTTGCGTTGTCCCCCAACACCCCTCACTTTCTTTCCTTTTTTGACTAAGAGACAGGTCCACCTCCCCCCACCCTTCGCCATCCACCATGCTTTATTCGCCTTTTCAACCAATAGACCGGTTGGGTAGCCAGTATCTACTACTTTCCCCTGTTTCCTCTTAGAACCAAGTCCTAGATTCATGCTACAGCTTTCCCACTTTCTTCCCTGTTTGAACCAACTCTTAGATTCGACTGTATGAACTAGCTTTACCTCTAATAATAGTAAAAGTCTAGGTGGCTTTGGAATAGCCGACGGAAGTAGAAAAAGATCCACACACAACCATGTGGGGAGCTGGGGCAGTAGAGCAAGGCAGGTTTCGAAGGAATATATACCTGAGGGTCGTCAGGATGTGGCAAAGACGGCGTCGGGTGGCCACATCTTGGCCACAATACCGCAGGGACGAAGAAGGGGTCGGAGGCCCTCCCGAGCTGGACCTGTCTCGGAGAGAACGGCACGGCCACCAATCGGGACGTGCGGGCAGCTATTGGTCTCCTCCCTTACCACCGACGACCGCGTGAACGATGCACCTACACCCCTGCCTCGGCCGAGGTGGTCCGGCCGGATTTGTGACCAGCCGTGAGAAGAGAGAGAGTGTGGCCACCTATGTCTTGCTTAGATCTGGAGAGCATGAGAGAGTGAAAGAGAGGAACCCTAGTAAAGCAAGCGTCGAGGCTCCTGCTTATATATATAGTGGAGTGATTTTGTTGTAGCATCCGTTATTAAATTGAATACGCGCGGACCACTATTTTCATTTAAAGTTCAAATAAAAATAAAACTCGATCAATAATGTGCCACTGCTTCCAGGTCGCACTATCAAATCACCGTGTCCAGGATGCACTATGTACTGTATCATTCACGTGCGGTCCCCGACCCTCCATCAAGTTGAAAACTAGACTAGTCAAAATGTCAATTGGGATGCCTCTTTGTAAACAAATGTGCTTCTAGCTTCAAAAAAAATATGCACTCCTACGTGTACCCGCGAGTGGGTGTGAAAGAACTAGTGCGTGCGTGCACTGCTTATCTTCGTGAGAGTACAATATACTACGCCCAAAGAACGTTCGCCACAAGAGTAATAGTATAAGTGTGTGACGTGTGAGTTAAAATAAAAGGTGCGCAACGTCTTTTATTTTTTAGAAGTTTTGAGGGTAGGGTGTGAAGAGCACATATGTGTCTGACGTCTACCTACAGATAGACGGTGGGTGCGAGAGGACTCGGGAGAGTCGTGACTCGTGAGGGTGCGTGTGTGCGTGAGAGAGAGGGGGCACCGGGCACGTGTCAATGCAATGCATGTGTCCGTAAATCATATCTGACAAACGTTCGCCACAAGACGTTTCCTGATGAACGCCGTAAGAACCGTTAGATCGGCATCCGACAGTGTCAGTTTTGCCATGGCATTTAACAGGACATCCACTCCTCTGACACACAAATCTTCCATGTGAGTGTTAGCAACTGCCGTATGCTCCTCCCTCCATTCCAAAATGTAGTGCATATAGCTTTATTGAAAATTCAAACCTCGAAAACTTTTACCGAGTTTTCATATACCAAAATGCACATATAGAATACCCAGTATATATCATTTCATTCATCTTCGAGAGGTAACTATAAAGATGGGGGAGGAGTGTACAAAGAAAGACCGTCATATCACGTGCAACAATTTCAACCATCCTTTGGTGTGGAGGAATATCATAAGAACTCTATACGATATGATTTTTATAGGATTTTTTCCTTTAGAGCCAATTGGTTCATAGGAATAGATTCATATACTCCACATTTCAAAGGAAAATAAACATGATATAATTTTTATAGCATTAGAGCCACTTGGTTCATATGAATGGATTCCTATACTCCCACAATTTCAAAGGAAAATAAACATTAGCGTATATTCAATAGAAAAGTTCCTATGATGTGAACCAAATGACATCTCTTTTCTAATCCCTCCTCATAGGAATTGAGATACATGTCATCTCTAGATTCAATAGAAAAGTTCCGATGATGTGAACCAAATGACATCTCTTTTCTAATCCCTCCTCATAGGAATTGAGATACATGTCATCTCTAGATTCAATAGAAAAGTTCCTATGATGTGAACCAAATGACATATCTTTTCCAATCCCTATTCATAGGAATTGAGATACATGTCATCTCTTTCCCTACAACTTCCATATATACATCTTCTATTCCTAAATAGCTAGTACAACCCACTAGTAGCTTTTTTCCTGGACATGCAACTATGGCACATGAACACGTCATGCATGCAAGTCATAAATCACATTGTTTTTGTACTCTATGCATGCAAGCGCCACATCATCAATTCATGCAAGTTACTCATAAGTTATTTCTTGCATTAAATTTTGTATTGACAATGTATGTGTTGGTCACGTGCACACATATGTAGTTCACATTCACATTTTTGTTAGAAATGTCATTCTTTTATCTGCAATTCATTTTTTTCTCTTTGTATTACATTTTCATTTTAAGCATACATTCACTTCCCATTAGTTATAGATGTTTTTGGAGGAACTTTTATGCATTATTTTGAGTAGCAAATTTCACGCGGCCGCAGGTATATCAAAATGCGGGGCCCATGCGTCATTGCCTTTCAGTCGAACCTACGTCCACAATTTTTTGTACGTATATCTCCACTGGTCCTCGAATCCAAAATGCTGCCTCATTCCCGTAAAACCAAGCGGCCCACCAGTATTAAGGCGTCGACTCGAACTCAATCCCTCTCCCGTTTACTATGGCGTGGCCCCGCACGCCGTAGTACTCCTACAAACCCTACCCGCCGCACGCATCATCGGTTTTCTTCAAGAGGACGAGGGAGAAGCGGATTTGTAGTGGAGGCTCCTACCCTAGGGCGCCCTAGGTAGCTGCCACACGCATCATTGGTTTTCTTTTTTCTTTATGCTCTTGCACCCTAGAGTGAAATGATGGTTGCTTCGTCCGTCCAGCTTAATGCGGGAAAGGTGGGGCTTTGTGATTTGACCCCTCATCGCTCATTTACTACTACTGCGGCGCTACGACCGAGGTGCCTCCAAGTCCAACCGCTGCTCCGAACTGTAATTTGGTGCATCGCACGTGGAACAAGATGGTGGATGAGCCACATGTCGGCCAAAGGGGTCCTGTTAAGTTTGTCACCATTTCGTGCGCGGACTGACCCTGCTGAGTTGCTACGCCAACACGACAGGAGCAGCCTACCACTTGGTTTTGCTCCTTGGTGAATCCCGACTATATTTTTGTTGATCTAAAAAGATACTACTCCCTCCGTCTCGGTTTATAGGGCGTGCATGTAGTTCTAGGTCATCCATTTGACTAACTAAATATGAGTTATATGTCACAAAAAGTATATCATTGGATTCTTAAGCGGATGTAGTTTCTAAACATATATTTTTCATCACATATAATACATATATAGCTAGTTAAATTCTCAACCTAGAACGACGTGCATGCCCTGTAAACCGAGACGGAGGAAGTATAGTAAAAATGAGGTGATTTTACCGAGCGGTGGGTGGGGGAGCATGTCCTGTCATGCGGTCCCACATGTCATGATGTACCAAGGCGATGCGCGTCCCTCTTGAGGCAGAACAATGGCAGAAGCAATACGTGGTTTTCTTGAAGGAGATGATGGCGAAGCGGATTCAGCGAAGTGTGAAGTAATGGTTGCTTCGTCCGTCTGGGGGAAAGGTGCGGCATTGTGATTTGACGTCTCATTGCTCATTACTACTACTGGGGCGCTACGACTGGGGTGTGTCCCCCCTGCTGTTCTGCACTATTACTTGGTGCATGACACGTTGACCCGGTTGCTATATGCCCCACATGTCAGCGAGAGGAAGTACATAATTCATGAAAGCGAGCGTCTCCACTCTTTTAGTACGATGGAGGAGTACAAGACACGGCTTGGTTTTTGCTGCTTCGCGCAATCCATCGATACAAACCCGGATTAAAAAAGGCGAGGGCGGGTCTTTTCCCGCACGGCAGGCAGGGGAGTTTGGCATAGTCTGTTCGAGGCAACGAGGCAGGAACGGAAACAAGGAAATAAAGGTTGAGCGACTTAGTTTTGGGAAAATCTGATTTTATGGAGTACGTACCCACTATGGAGGTAGTACTACTTACTACTCCCTCCTTTCCAGTTTATAAGGCTCATCTAAAAAAATCATTTTTCTGTTTTATAAGTCTCAATTCTACTAGTACTTACCATCACATGTTTGGATTTCGAGGTGCATTAAATCACCCGATGTAAGCAGTATCAAGAGAAAACTCACCAATGCATGTAGAAGTTCATGGAAATTTAAGGTCATGCATGCATTTGTTGTAATTAATGCATCGGTAAACATAGCTTTTTGAGAAAAAATGAGGGTACTAAATAAGTAGTTCTGCAAACTACGAAATTAATTCCACCACTCACCATCTACCTTGGTTGGGAGATTTTGAAATTGAGCCATAAACCGGAAAGGAGGGAGTAGTAACATAGCCTAGGGTAGCTTGCTGCACCACGGACTCCAAGGAAATTGCTGTAGTACTACTCCTATGTACTACCACTGTACTACTCCTACTAGTACTAAAAGACATATATTTCAAACAATATGATAATCTCTCTAACCAAGGTAGGGGAGTATATGTCTAACGGAGGGAGTACTCCCTCCGTCTAGGTGTGCAAGTCACCTTACGAAAACCAAATAATCCCAAAATACTTAGGCACGGTACATTAACTCCCTCCTCATTTCTTGTTTCGTGACATATCAACCAATAAGAGATGTGGGCTGTGCATACTTTCAATGACTTGAGACTACCAAACATGACATGCAGTGGTTAATTCATTGCATGCAATGCTATTAACTAGCAAAATAACATTAAGTTCTCTCGTTTTCCCCTCCGTCTTGGTCGCGATGCACAACCTAAGATGACTTATACACCTAGACGGAGGGAGTAGTAAAATTTTCTCCTCGTCCTGTGAGCCACCACGCGTGTGGGTGAGGGAGCGGGCGTAGGTGTAGTAAGCAAGCTTCTCCTCGTCCCGCGACTCTGCGAGCCACCGCACCCGTGGGCGGGGGAGAGGGCGTAGCAAGCTTCTCCTCGTTCTGCTAGTTGACGGGACACATCAAAAGTAGTACTACAGAGCATCTCCAGTGTATAGAGCCTTGCCTCTAAGGTAGGCCCCACATGGTTTGCCTCTTATCAAATGAAAAAACCACAATGTATAGAGACTCTAACCAGCCTCTAAGGTGGGCCCTAGCAGAAATTTAAAAAGTATTGATTAGCGCCACATTTGTCCAATCAGTACTATTTCTCTTGTACTCCTACTTTCTTATGCTTCCTAAGGCTGACAAGTGGGACCAGATGGATTGTTACATTGTTAGAGGCAGCCTCTAAGGTTAGACGCGATGCTAGCCAATTTTTTGTTAGAGGCAGTTCATGCAATGTATAGAGGCCTACCTCTAAGAGGAGAGAGAGGGCTTAGAGGAAACAAAAAGCATACATTGTGGATGCCCTAAGTGCCTACTTTCCGGTCCATATGACTCAATTTGAAATCCACAATGTATCCATAATAGATGCTGAGTGGTGGAATAAATTTGTTACTTCCGTAGTTCGCAAAAGTACTGAGCATGTGAGATGGTGAACGGAGGGAGTACGATACCATTAGTACTATGTACAGTTCTTTTGGAAGGGTTGTAGTAGTCCCTCCCATTCACATGTTCACATTTGAAGCTTCAATAAAAATGTTGCATGCAAGGATTAAGAGAAACCTCAGCAATGCATGAAAACAACACATGGCAAAATTTCACGGCGAACGAGGGATTTGAATGTGCTTGGAGGGGTGGGGCTGGAAGGGGCTGTTTGGATCTTGCCCGGCGTAGCCAAAATATTGGCGACCCTTTTGTCCACCCGTGCCTTTGCCACCGATGAACGAGGAAGAGCTCAGGTGCTCATGCATCCGCCATCGCGCGCGTTGGAGATGAGCTCGCATGAGCTGTGCTTTTTTTGACCCACCACGTCGCCCGAGCCGGCCGCAGACCGACCGGCGACCCGCAAATTATGCCATCCAACCATAACCGCACACATTCTGACAGCAACTCAATCAACCGGACGAAATTCATGCAAACACGACGATATTTCATATAAACAATGACGGAATTCATATAAAATACCAGATTTTCATATAAACATGACGGATTTCATTACATTCAAATCAACTAAGCGGTGCTACTCCTGAACAGCACATGTATAATAATACCTAGCCTAAATGGTCGCCCGCGGATCCATTTGTCTTCCTCATGTCCGGCAGCACGATCACCGGACTGCCGGGAGCCCCGGAGGTATATACTTTAGCGCAAAGGACGGCTCGCTTCCCCGCCGCTCAACTGACATCGTTGGCTGATGCCCAAGATGGAGTCTGAAGGGGGCTTCTCCGCTTCCGTGGAGCCCATGCGGGGTCGACGAAGGTCCTCGCAACAGAAGGATTCGGCAAGACACCTGCTGTGTACGCCGGCGTCGCCTCGGCGGTGGCCATCATGGGACCCAAGCGGTGGCGGCCTCCCGTGTTCTACTTCTCCTCGATGATGGCGGCGGACGCGGAGGCGCTGGCCACCGACTCGTCGCTCTCCGCACACCCGGCTTCTGTCTCTGCTTGCATGGCGCGGCCGCAGGCATGGGAGTCTCGGCCACAGAAACGGGAGACGCGGTCGCAGACACGGGAGGCGCGGTACGAGGCGGTGGCGTGGACGGTAGCGACGACACTCGTGCTCCACGCTGTGCCGACGTGGAGCAGCTCGCCGCTCCTTGTCGAGCTGGCCTGGAGCGGCGACTTGCTGAACCACGCGCCGGCTTGGGGCGGCAACTGGCTCCGTCGGGCGAGAGGAGGGAGGTGGATCTGCGAGCTGCATAGCTCATATCCGGCGGGCTCGGCGGGCCACCCAGCCGGCTTGGATGCTGGATAACTACTCTTCGTAAGCCATTGTAAGAGTGGAGAAAATGGTGAAGGAGGAGATAGGGGAGCGGCGGAGGTGTGCGATTCTTGGCCGGCGTCTGGCCTCGTTTAAATAGGAGATTAAATAGACGGCGGACGGGAGGAGCTCGGTCGGCGTTGCGTTTAATGCCGCCCGGTCATGAACGGACGTGTGTCCGGAGTGGGTTTCTCGGCTTCCACACGGGTTTCATGGAGGCGTTTGAATGCGGCAAGGAGGCGCGTTCAGCCGGGCATGCAGCGAGTGGCGCCCTCGACTCTGACGTACGACACCGCGCCGTTCTTCAACTGACGAGTGGGCTCGTTGGGTACCTGGCCTGCATGTCAGTGACCCAACGCAGGCAGCGCACGACAGAGGAGCTTTTGGTGGGCCAGGGTAGTGAGAAGCGGGCATTTCATAAACCAATGATTGTTCATTGAGTGTGATGTCATCTAATTCATGTAGGTTGATAAGCCTACTATATAATGTAAGAGAATTTTAAAATTTTCATATATACGTTGATAGCCCGTTCGATACGTTGTGATTCATAATGACTGTTGCAAACATCAATGTTCTGCTTATCACAGATAAGATTGATTAATACCCGTAAGAATCCATGTCCTTAACAAAGGGTGCATTGTCGGTGTACTAAGTATTGGGCCACTAGTACCCCGTACTTGTGCACGGGCAGTTGTAGCCATCCTCGCGGCAAGGCTTACCGAGGAACAGTTCGAGGTTGATTCAAGCCACCAAAGAAATCATCCAGTCAGAGATCTGGGGATCAGCAGATAAGAAGAGCCGGAATCCGAAGGCCAGCTTCCCCGGCAAGATCTTGCCGGGGTGGCCTGCGGAGCCCGGCAAGGATCGGCGCCCGGCAAGGCTTGGCGCCCGGCAAGGCTTGGCGCCCAGCAAGGTTTTGTTGCTGTGCCACTTCTCTAGCACAGTGACAAACCCGACATTCTGGGTCCTTCTTTGGGTGCGTGGCGACGCGCCAATGGAGGAGAGCTTAAGCGGTGCTGATGGGATGGCCCCTTTTTCCATCCCCAAGAAAGTAAGGACACCTAAACGGACACCTCACGGTGCATTAAATGCGTTCGTCCTAGTCCGTCAGGGGTTAGGTATGGTAACCCTGTAGCTACTTTACACCTTAATGTATGTACATTTTGCCACAGTGGTGACCCCTTTGTGATATAAAAGGAGGCCCACGGCAACTGCTACAGGGGGGATATCTTTTGGCCCATTCTGCATGCGTAGCTGCTCTTTGAACGTACTGTTCACTGCGAGCGCTCCTGGAGGCTGGGCTCAAGAACATCAATAATAACACAAGGCAGGAGTAGGGTTTTACGCTGATCAGCGGCCCGAACCTGGGTAAAATCTTCCCGCGTCGATCGTTGGTTCTGCTCTTTGCGCATACCTCTCCCCCCGCCGAATCGTAAAGGGGTCCCTTAGGATCCCATAGGTGTCGTACCCCGACATCTTTGGCGCGCCAGGTAGGGGGGGTAAATAGGCTTGTGCCTCTGCGGTTTCTCCTTTTTATGGGGAAGGAGCGGGGCCGCCTCTTTTACTCCCCAATGTTAATGCGCCTCTGCAGGCCCGTTGCAGTCGCAGCTTTTGAGGCACGCTTCCCACATTACGCGTTCGGCGCGTGTAGTGGGGGGCACAGTAAACGGGATATTTACGAGCGGTTAATCCCCTGCCACGTGTGCCCGTGCACTGTTTGGGCCTAGCCCAACAACGCCTCGCACTCGTGTATGGCTTAGGCCCGGGGGCTCCTGGCGGTGTACTAAGTATTGGGGCACTAGTACCCCGTACTTGTGCACGGGCAGTTGTAGCCATCCTCGCGGCAAGGCTTACCGGGGAACAGTTCGAGGTTGATTCAAGCCACCAAAGAAATCATCCATTCAGAGATCTGAGGATCAGCAGATAAGAAGAGCTGGAATCCGAAGGCCAGCTTCCCCGGCAAGATCTTGCCGGGGTGGCCTGCGGAGCCCGGCAAGGCTCGGCGCCCGGCAAGGCTTGGCGCACGGCAAGGTTTTGTTGCTGTGCCACCGCTGTAGCACAGCGACAAACCCGACATTCTGGGTCCTTCTTTGGGTGCGTGGCGACACGCTAATGGAGGAGAGCTTAAGCGGTGCTGATGGGATGGCCCCTTTTTCCATCCCCAAGAAAGTAAGGACACCTAAACGGACACCTCACGGTGCATTAAATGCGTTCATCCTAGTCCGTCAGGGGTTAGGTATGGTAACCCTGTATCTACTTTACACCTCAATGTATGTACATTTTGCCACTGTGGTGACCCCTTTGTGATATAAAAGGAGGCCCACGGCAACTGCTACAGGGGGGGAGATCTTCTGGCCCATTCTGCATGCGTAGCTGCTCTTTGAACGTACTGTTCACTGCGAGCGCTCCTGGAGGCTGGGCTCAAGAACATCAATAATAACACAAGGCAGGAGTAGGGTTTTATGCTGATCAACGGCCCGAACCTGGGTAAAATCTTCCCACGTCGATCGTTGGTTCTGCTCTTTGCGCATACCTCTCCCCCCGCCGAATCGTAAAGGGGTCCCGTAGGATCCCATAGGTGTCGTACCCCGACATCTTTTGGCGCGCTAGGTAGGGGGATTGAACGTTGCGTGAACCTGATCTAGTGATCGGCGCCTTAGTTTCTTCATCATCTTCATCATCATGCCACCTAAAAAGAAGAGCGCTGCGACGGCGCAACCATCCACGTCCGTTTTATCTGAGCCTTCGCGTACAGGTGATGGCGTGGGTGCAGTAGGAAGAGGACTAGAACCCCCACGGCGTTCTGGTGATCCGAGCCAGGCGAGCGGTATCGTTCGCAGTGGCAGCGGTAACCTACACGCCGCTGGATCCAGAGACGGAGCTGTGTTGCCTACGGGTGGCACGATGAATTCCAGAGATCGGAGGGCGCCTGCTGGAGCTCCTGCGCCAGCGCAAGCATCACGACCTACCCAGGTCGTGCACGACGAGTGACGTCATGGCGCTGGTGGTTCAGGGCGTCCCCATGAAAAGATTTCTGTGCATCGATCCCAAGATGCGCGGGACCAGCATGCACACCGAGCTACCGGCGGAGGTGGCGCGCGGTCGCGTGACCGTGGTGGTGCTCCTTCTAATATGGTTAGGAGTCAGAGCACCTCATGTACCTCACACCTGTCGCCGCCGCCTACGCCAGCGGAAGCCTTGGCACGTGTGCAGCTGCTCCTCGATTTCCCTCCTGCCCCGGAGAAGATGGAGGAGTGGTGAGCTACTATCCAGAGCCTTATCGGCTTCGCCAACAAAGATGGGCCACAAGAGGCAGGGCCCTCACAGCGAAGGCCCATTGATCCGGCGCGAGCCGATGTGGAAAAAACCGGAGGTGGTGCAACCACGGTGCACTCCCCTCCGCGGCACTAGCGGCGGCCGGCAACCCAGCAGGTCGACCGCCGTGAAGAAGTTTCCACGACGTCATCCGATCCACGGATGCGCCGCGATCGGCATTAAGTTCTCCAGGAACGAGGCAAGGAGGACACTCGAACTACCATCGAGCGGCGACGGGAAGCGCGCTATCAGTCTGATAAGCGTGCAGGGCCGGCTGTCGATGAGCCTGCGCCAGGGGACGTAGGAGACTTGCCTTATGAGGTGGGGACTCCAGCGTTTACCCATGAGCTGCGGCGAGTCCAGTGGCCCAATTCCCGAACCTTCAAGCCGGAGGTCCCGGAGAAATATGACGGTAAGACCCATCCCTCGGAGTTCCTGAGCATCTACACCATTGCGGTGCAGGCTGCCGGGGGCCGAGATGACAAGATACTTGCCAACTACTTCTCGTTGGTGCTTAAGCCCAACGTCAGGTCGTGGTTGATGCATCTGCCGGAGAATTCTATTTCTTCTTGGTCAGATTTGTGCCATCAGTTTGTTGGCGCCTTTGTTGGAGGCCACCAAGCTCCTGGCCAAGAGAGTTATTTGCATATCATCCCTCAGAAGGAGGGCGAATCCCTGCGCAAGTTTATGCAGAGGTTCAGCCGGGTGCAGTACAATATTCCTGACTTTCATCCTGCCGCTGTCATTAGCGCGTTCCATCAGAACGTGCGTAACCGCAGAATGCGGGAAGAGCTGGCAATGAACAAAGTCAGGAGTATTGCCGAGCTTTACGCTCTGGCAGATAAATGCGCTCGAGCTGAAGAGGGGAGGAAACTCCCTGGCGAGGCTGTTGGTGCGGCGGGCGAATCCGAAGATGAAGACGCCACGACCCCGTCAAGGAAAGGCCGGCGGCGGAACAGGAAACGCGGAGGCAAGGCCGTGCTTGCTGTCGAGGAATCCGACAACCCCGGCGCTGCCAAGAAGGCCAAGGTTGGTGACCCCGGCAAGGATCTTGCCGGGTGCCCTTCCTGTCAGGCCTTGCCGGCTGCCGACAAGTGGGAAAGCTCCGGCAAGCAGTATTGCAAGATCCATCGCACCAAGGGCCACGATCTCCAAAACTGCCGGCAAGTTGAACAGCTTGCCGAGAAACAGAGGGCCGAATATGAAAGGCGAGATAAGGAGAAAGCCCAAGATGGTGCTGACGGATCCGGCAAGAAGCGCGGTGGCCGAGGGGGGCGCCGCAGCAAGGCCAAACAACAGAAGGATAGGCCCGCTCGGGGCCGAGACAAAGAAGAAGATGATGATGAAGAAGATGATGAGTCCAGTGAGCAAGAATTCCAGAAAGCTACGGAGGCCATGTGTGTCGATGGAGGTGCCTCGCTGCATTCTTCCCATCGACGACTCAAATAGTGGGTGCGGGAAGTCAATGCAGCAGAGCCACCACCAGATGCATGTAGGCCCCTGAAGTGGTCCAACACGCCTATCGTTTTCGACGCCGAGGATCACCCTGATCGCACAACTGCGGTCGGGTGCTTGCCATTGTTGGTATCACCAACGATTCGCAACCTCAAGGTGACGAAAATGCTAGTTGACGGTGGGGCCGGCCTAAACCTAATCTCACCGGATGTGCTCGAGAGGCTGCAAATTCCTGATGAAGACCTCGAAGAAACGGGCATGTTTCAAGGGGTCAATCCAGGGAGAACCCAGCCAAAGGGCAAGATCACGCTACCGGTAACATTCGGTAGCGAGCTAAACTACAGGACTGAGAAGGTAGTGTTTGATGTTGCCAAGATCCCCATGTCATACAATGGGATCCTTGGTCGGCCAGCGCTGGCTAAGTTTATGGCGGCATCACACTACGCATACAATGTTTTGAAGATGCCCGGGCCGTTGAGCGTCATCACTATCCATTCCGATAAGAAGGATGCGCTCATCTGCGCCGACCAACTTTACCGGGAAGCAGTTGCAGCACCTGCCATCAGGGCATCTGCTCCTGCCGCTGGAACTCCTGAGGGGAAGAAGAAGACCGGCAAGAATCTTGGCGCGAACTCCGGCAAGCGCACCTCCTCGGAGTGCTGCGCTTCCGTCGAGGATGCACCAGAGAGTTCCACTGGCAAGAACAAGAAATCCAAGGCTGCTCCGCCGGAGACCAAGAAGGTGCCCGTCAAGGAGGACGGAACGGGGGGAACTTTTACCATAAGTTCCACCCTAGAGGACAAATAGGAAAGCGCGCTCGTTGCCTTCTTGCGGGCGAATGTCGACGTTTTTGCATGGCAACCGTCTAACATCCCCGGTGTTCCCAGGGAGGTAATTGAGCACCACCTTGCTGTCTGTCCTCACGCGCGGCCCGTCAAGCAGAGGGTCAGGAAGCAAGCCTTGGAGTGGCAAGAATTCATTGCCGAGGAAATCAGAAAACTGGAGGCGGCGGGATTGGTCAAAGGAGTGCTTCATCCAACCTGGTTGGCCAATCCGGTTGTAGTGCGAAAAGCGAATGGGAAATGGCGGCTTTGTATCGATTATACAGATATCAATAAAGCCTGTCCAAAAGATCCCTTTCCCTTGCCGCGCATCGACCAGATTGTGGATTCCACCGCTGGTTGTGATCTCCTGTCCTTCCTTGATGCCTATTCAGGGTATCATCAGATTTTCATGGCGAAAGAAGATGAAGAGAAAACCGCATTTATCACCCCATGTGGTACGTATTGTTTTATATGAATGCCTTTCGGGTTGAAAAGTGCTGGTTCGACATTTGCGAGAGAAATTCAAATTGGTTTTGAGCCTCAACTCCATAGAAATATGGAGGCGTATATGGATGATATAGTGGTTAAAACCAAAGACAAAGCGACACTCATTCAAGATTTAGAAGAAACATTTGCAAATGTGCGCAAGATCAACTTAAAGCTCAATCCTGAGAAGTGCGTGTTCGGTGTTCCTTCCTGCAAGCTCCTCGGATTCTTTGTATCTTGCCAGGGAATCGAAGCAAACCCCGACAAGATCAAAGCTATTGAGCAAATTGAAGCGCCGAGGCGCGTCAAGGATGTGCGTCGTCTTGCCGGCTGTGTTGCTGCTCTAAGCAGGTTTATTTCCAAATCTGCTGAGCGTGCCCTGCCCTTTTTCAAAATTTTGAAGAAGGCAGGTCCAATGAAATGGACTCCGGAGGCGGAGGCTGCGCTGCAAGATTTGAAGAAATACCTTTCCTCCCCGCCGACGCTAGTCGCGCCTAAACCCCAAGAGCCGTTGCTGCTATATCTGGCAGCGACAAATCAAGTGGTTAGTGCTGCGCTAGTGGCGCAGAGAGAGGCCGATGAGGAAGCGACACCAGCGGCAGGACCATCAGATGACGCGGCAGGATCTCCTCCGGCAAGGATTGATCCCGGCAAGACAAGATCTGTGCAGTCAGAAGGACCATCACAGAAGAAAAAGGTGGTGTAGCGCCCAGTTTATTTTGTTAGTTCTCTTTTACAAGGAGCTAGGTCAAGATATTCTGGCATACAGAAGTTGCTTTTCGGCCTTCTTATGGCCTCAAGGAAGCTGCGCCATTATTTTCAAGCACATGAAATCACCGTCGTCACTCGCTTTCCATTGCAACGGATTTTGCAAAATCCGGAAGCAACCGGCAGGATCGTGGAGTGGGCGTTGGAGTTGTCGAGCTTTGGCCTCAAGTTTGAAAGCACTTCGACAATTCAGAGCAGGGCCGTGGCGGAGTTCATTGCAGAATGGACCCCAACGCCGGACGAAGAGGTTCAAGAAACAACTCTCCCCGGCAAGGAAATCGATCAGCAATGGGTTATGTACTTTGATGGGGCTTTCTCGCTGCAAGGCGCCGGTGCTGGCGTGCTGCTTATCGCACCCACCGGAGAGCACCTCAAGTACGTAATCCAAATGCATTTTCCCTAGGAGAGTTCGACCAACAACACAGCAGAATACGAGGGTTTGCTTGCCGGTCTTAGGATCGCGACAGACCTTGGTATCAAAAAGCTCGTCATCAAAGGCGATTCATAGCTTGTCGTCAGGCAAGTTAACAAGTGTTATCAGAGCCCATTAATGCAAGCCTACGTGGATGAAGTGAGAAAAATGGAAGAGCACTTTGACGGTCTGCAAATAGAGCACGTTCCTCGTGCCGAGAACAGTATTGCTGATGACCTGTCAAAGCGTGCCGCCCTCAAGTTGCCTGTGGAACCAGGGACTTTTGTGCTCCATTTGACTCAACCATCCGTGCCGCCATCAATGCGGCAAGAAAAGAGAAGAAAGTTGAACTCTGGTCAGTACTTCCCGGCAGAGCTCCCGGGAGCCGCCGGCAAGGAAGTTGCCGGGATCGACATGCCTGCCGGGGAACAACAGGCTCCAGCAGGGCCTCAGGCCCTTGCTGTCGAGACAAACGTTCCCCCGGCGGAGGAGATGCCTTTAGTCCTAGTCGTCGAGCCTCAGGCTCCAGCATGGGCACATCACATTGTCCATTTCCTTCAAACAGGAGAACTCCCGGAGGAACAGGAAGAAGCGGAAAGAGTAGCCCATCGGTCTGTTATGTACAAGTTCGTCGATGACGTTCTGTACAGAAAGAGACCAAACGGTGTGAAATTAAAGTGCATTCCTCGGGAGGATGGACTAGAGCTGTTGGCAGAGATACATGGAGGCATATGTGGCTCTCACATAGGGTCAAGAGCACTTGCCGGGAAAGCATTCCGGCAAGGTTTCTTTTGGCCCACCGCTCTCCAGGATTCAACTGCACTAGTAACTAAGTGTGAAGCGTGCCAGTTTCATTCAAAGAAATCGCATCAACCAGCTCAAGCTCTTCAGACAATCCCTCTCTCTTGGCCATTTTCGGTCTGGGGGCTCGACATACTGGGCCCTTTCCCCCGTGCTACCGGGGGCTTTGAGTACTTGTACGTTGCTATCGACAAGTTCACAAAGTGGCCGGAGGTGGAAGCAGTGAGGAAGGTGACAGCACAATCAGCCGTCAAGTTCTTTAAAGGGATAGTTTGCCGTTTCGGTGTGCCCAATAGGATCATCACCGACAACGGCACGCAGTTCACAAGTCGCACCTTCATGCAGTACGTCCAAGACCTTGGCGGAAAAATTTGTTTTGCCTCTGTTGCTCACCCGAGAAGCAATGGCCAAGCAGAGAGGGCCAATGCTGAAGTGCTGCGCGGTCTCAGGACCAGAACCTTTGACAGGCTGAAAAAGTGCGGAAGACGCTGGATTGATGAGTTGCCGGCGGTTCTTTGGTCAATCAGAACGACACCAAATCGAGCCACCGGCCAGACACCCTTCGCTCTGGTCTACGGAGCGGAAGCAGTTCTCCCCATGGAACTCACGTACGGATCACCTCGAGTGCTCGCTTATGATGAGCTTGAGCAAGAGCAACTGTGGCAAGATGACGCTGTGCTCCTTGAGGAGAATCGTCTGCAGGCTGCTGTGCGTGCTGCACGCTACCAGCAAGCTTTGCGCCGCTACCATAGCCGCAAAGTTCACGCCCGAAGCCTTGAAGAAGGCGACCTTGTTCTTCGGCGGATTCAGTCCGCCAAGAATTCAAACAAGTTGACGCCAAAGCGGGAAGGCCCTTATCGGGTAGTATGAGTCACCAGGCCCGGCGCTGTCCGCTTGGAGACCGAAGATGGCGTTCCAGTGAGCAATTCCTGGAATATCGAACATCTTCGCAAGTTCTACCCATAAGGCGCGGTTGCCGGGAGCTCCCGGCAACCACCCTTTTGTACAAGTCTTGCCGGCGAGGCATATGATCCTTTGTACAAAGCCATGCACAGACCCTGAGCACAGATGAATAAATTTAAGTGTTATGCATTCCCTTATTGATTCCCATGTTCATATTTATATATGCATGTTTGTCTAAGATGTTGTATGACACCTACTCCCGGTAAGTTCTAACGAACCGCCAAGGTTTCATATCTTTATTTTCTCTTCTTTCTTTTTCTTAAAAGACAGAAGGATTTCTCGCGTGCACATTTGCCGGGGGGGGGGAGGGAGATATGAGTACCAGTTGGCGACGTTCGGAATCGACGCTTGCCGGAGGAAGGATAGCGACAGAAAGCTAAGTTCTAAAACTTAGAACAAGTTTCTTTTATTGCAAAGTTATTTCCTTGGACGATTCCGACTCTTGTACGGAAAATCTGCACGCGAAGGAACCCTTGTTGTAATCTGTTGCGCCCTTATTTTGTTTCGAGTCCGCTCAATGATTTAAGTGGCTGCACTGAGAACGCCAAGGAGTCTTGCCAGCCGCTGCGCCTCCAGCAGGCTACTGAAGTCCCGCACCCAGCGCTCGCGGCAGGTTGCGCGCCGGCAAGTTTTTCAGTAAGCGTAGGGTGAACTCCATACATAAAAGAATCAGACAAGGAAAATAGCAAGCATGTACCTAAACATAGGCGAGTTATATTACATTAATGAGTTGCCGCAATTCTAACTTGAGACTTAATTGTCTTTGACATGGAATGACGACGGCAAGAAAAGGGGGAGCACTTAATCTCTGCGCTGGCCTTCGATCCTTTTGATGGAGTCCACCTTCTCAAGGATAGGCGCGATACGTTCTTCGAGCGCCTCGACATTTGCGTCCTTTTGCAGATGGCCGAGCGCGTTGGAGAGGTCGATGCCGGGATTGCTGTGCACCACCTTGATAAGCACCTTGCGAAGGACGGCCCGGCAAAGCCGGCGAGTCTCGTTGGCCAATTGAGTCGCCCAGCTAGACTGGAGCAACCTCAAGGCGTCGATGATGCTTTCAAAGAACATCATCAACCTGGCACTTGAAGATATCCTTTCCTCGGAAGAATACCTGAAGTTTGGCAGACCCATGGTTGACAGTTCTGCCGTAAGCTTCTCCGCAGCGGCGATGAGACGTCCAGTCCAGATCTCCACCCCCTTCTCGTAATCGATTTGGGCAGCGGCAGCGCTCTTGAGCAGGTTCCTCTTCCCCTAGAGATCCTTGAGTAGAGCCTTCTCACGAGCCTTGCCGGCCTCGAGACACTTCTGCAACATGGTCAGCTTCAATTCCAGAACTGCAATAGCATCAGCTGCAGAGGAGAGCTGCTTGGTTTTGTTAGACAGGGCAACTTGCATCTCCGCCAAGGTGTGGAGGGTTTTTTCCCTATCACCTTTGAGCGTTGAGAGCTCCTTGCCGTGCTCTTCGAGATCTACTTCCAGCTTCTTTACCTTGTCGCTCAGCTCATTCTTGGCAGCCTTTGCAGCTTCAGCAGCATCGACGGCCTCCTTGAGCTTGCCGGCGTGACTTGCAGTCAGAGCTTCGAGCGCCTCTTTATGTTTTTGCTCCAGCTCCTGGGTCCGCCGCCCGACAAGCTTCTCGATATCTTCATCTTTGCTGTGAAGCTTGGCGGCGAGCGCCTGCTCACGTGCGGTGAGATCTTCCTCATGAGCATCAAGCGCAACGCGGTGCCCCGTCAGGAGAGCATCTTCAGCAGCAATCCTTTGAGTAGCTTCATCCTGCGCCTTCTCCATATCAGATTGCTTCAGGAGGATCTCTGTCCACTGTTGGCTCACTTGTTCCCGGCCAGCAGTCAGCTCTTGGAGGGCCTCGGCGTACCAGATTTGCATTTGTTTGACGCGCCTCTGGAAATCTGCTTCAGCCGCCTCGACAACTGCCATTCTGGAATCCGCTTTATCTTTCCGGGCGTGGTGGAGAGCCTGGAGCTTGCGGAAATTCTCGCCCATGGCCTGAAGGAGCTGATCCTCTTCAGACTTGCCGCTGCTAGCGCTGGGATCGTCAACAACCTCGAGCCCGGCAGCAGCGATGATTTCTTCATCAAAGGCTTCTCCTTCGGCTGGTGCCCCAATGCTTGCCGTCCCCGACAAGTTGACAAATAGGTTCTCGCCAACCTTGAGATATTTGCTGGATGAGGGGTCTTCAGATGTTGATGGTTGGTCTTCAGCAACCGCCTCACCAGTGGCAGGGGGCTCTGTGGCTGGTGCAGCGCCTGGCGCTCCTGCGGCAGGAATGCCGTCAGTATGGTCATCAGTCTCCCTGCCGCCCCCTTCAGTAGATTCTTTGACGGGTTCCTCCTGTGTAGTCTTGGCGGCCTCCTCGCCAAGAGCACCACCGGCCTCGATAGTGGCGTTTTTGGCGGCCTCGCTGGCAGCGATCCTGTCTGCTTCGGCAGCGGCATCCCTGGCGGTCTCCTCGATGACAACATCGACGTCCATGTGTTCCATCACAGAGAACTCTGGAGGACGAAGGAGGGAAACAGAATAAGATCAAGATTGAAGTTCGAATGGACCAAAGACAGAGAGATAAGGGAAAGAGTAACAAGCGTTCTGAGGTAATCGATTACCTGCGTCGAGCTGTTGAGAGGTGGCCTCGCCCCTCCCGGCAACTTCGGTTGCTGGGGGAGGGTTGCCGGTGTCCATGCTTGCCGGCTCCTCCTCAGTTAAGATGGGCTTGTTGGTAGGATCTCTTGCCGGGGACGTGCTTGTGGGCGGCGTGGTCGATGGAGGTGGCACGACGGGGACGTCTTCCGACAACTCTCCTTGTTGCCGTTCTTCTCCTGCGAGCCCAAAGATATCAGCGGCAAGAATGGAAGCCTCAGCACCCGCTAGCTGGAAAAGAACAGTGAACTTACGCTGGGGGCTGCGCTGGGGGCAGTGTTGGAGGCTGTGTTGAGGGCTGAGCTCCGGGCTGACGATGACAGTTTTTGGCACGCTCGTGGAGCCTGCTGGGGGCTCGTCGCCCGTGGAAGTCTTTGCCCTCTTCGTCATCCTCTCCAGCAAGGTTTCTACATCACTGCAGAGACAATACAAGCAAGTCAGCAAGGTTGATCCAAGATTGGAAAATAAAGGCTGTGGCAATGCACTCACTCTTCTTCTTCTCGCTCCGGACTAAAGCCGGAGATGTCGAAATCGGCCTCCGTTGCGATATCTGAGTGGGAAGACGGAGGAGGGGTCCTAGGTCGCTTGGCTGTGGCAGGCACCGGGGCAGCTTCCGGTGTGGTAGTGCGAGACACCCCTGCCGCTCCAGCAGTGGCCGCTGGTGTGGGTCTCGCGCGCCGCGCAGGTTGCTGACGAACCCCTTGCCGCGGTGCAGTCTTGCCGGCCACTTTCTTGCCGGGAGCCTCGCCGCTCGAAGAAGGCTGGCTTGCCGGGATGCCAGACACAGCCTTTCGAAGAACACGCTTCGTCTTCTTCGGGGCTGGGAGCTCTTCTTGCGGTTCTTCTTCGGCCGTGTCCTCGTCGGACGAGCTCTCAGCGGTTGTGCTGCTCTGTTCCCCGGTAGCTTTGTCCTTCCCGGCAGGTTTTACCTCCACTACTACCTGTGCGTCGCTGGTTTCCCATTCTGTGAAACCAGCGCTGCCGGCCTTCGTGGCAAGATTTGCCTCCTCCACCCTAGTAGCAATATATGCTACTTCTTGGTCGGTGGTGGCTCGGATGAAGTCTGCCTCTTCCCGGACAGGTCTCTCCATCAAGTTATCAAAAAACTTTTGTGCTTCCTCCTCGGTTGGCTCGGCCCAAGTCACATCAAGACCGTGGGCATTGAACATCGGCATGAAGGCGATGATTGACCCCAAGGCAGAGTTGTTGCACAAAGGGACAATCCTTGCCGGCAGCCGATGCTTGTCATCACGCTAGAACAGCTTTCGATGGAGAGCGCCAAGCTGCATAGTAGTCAGATTATTATTCAACCCGGGGCGCAATCTCATGATGTCCGCCGCGTTTCGGTATTCCCAAGCTGGCCTTCCCCTGTTCTGCAAGGGGGCGATGCGGCGGCAGAGAAAGTCGAAGCCAATCATCTCCATTGTCAGCCCGGCAGCTTTCAGGCGAAGAATCCTGGTGGTGGCGATTGTGAGCTTTTCGTCGTCAGCGGCAAGACTGCTCTAGCCACTGCCGCGGACCGCCTTCTGTTGCCGGAGCAGACAAAACGGATGGGGATCTGCTTCCTTGATCCAGCACCATTCAGCCCGCCATTCGTCCCACTTTTCGCGGTAAACTCCTTCTGGGTATATTTCCTTATTCCAAGCCCTTGGAATCCAGGCGATAGAACCAGAGAGGGCCTCTCCTTTTTGGATGCGGGGGAAGAAGTAATGGCGGAAAAGAGTAGTGTTGGGAATCACTCCGGCAAAGTTTTCACAAAGATGGGCAAAGATGGACATGCATAATACCGCATTCGGCGTGAAATCGAGAAGATGAAAGCCGTATGTGTACATGATGTCATTGAAGAAGTCAGAAAATGGGGGGCAGAGCCCGCAATAGAAATATGCGGCGAAAAAGGGGTATCTGTCCGACCCGCTTTTGGAGCAAGAACCTGGAATCACGCGTGTGGCGGGGTGAGCCTGCGTCTCCTTCGCCCACATGCATTGGTACCGCCTCTTCAGAGCTTCTGCGTCGAACGACGGGGCGAAGATGGCATACTTCTTCCGCATCTTCACCAGTTCGCTCTTCGGGACATTGGCTTTCGCTTCCTTGCTCTTGCCTTTGCTGGCCTTGGGCAGCATGGCAGCTGTGAGGGCGGAAGCCGGGGATGAAGCGAGCGTGGTAGCGGCGGGCGGAAGAGGGAAAGCTTCGCTTTGAGCTCGAGAGGAGGAAGGCGATGGCGACGGCCAGATTGAGAAGAAGAGGGGGGGTAAATAGGCTTGTGCCTCTGCGATTTCTCCTTTTTATGGGGAAAGAGCGGGGCCGCCTCTTTTACTCCCCAATGTTAATGCGCCTCTGCAGGCACGTTGCAGTCGCAGCTTTTGAGGCACGCTTCCCACGTCGCGCGTTCGGTGCGTGTAGTGGGGGGCACAGTAAACGGGATATTTACGAGCAGTTAATCCCCTGCCACGCGTGCCCGTGCACTATTTGGGCCTAGCCCAACAACGCCTCGCACTCGTGTATGGCCTAGGCCCGGGGGCTCCTGTCGGTGTACTAAGTATTGGGCCACTAGTACCCCGTACTTGTGCACGGGCAGTTGTAGCCATCCTCGCGGCAAGGCTTACCGGGGAATAGTTCGAGGTTGATTCAAGCCACCAAAGAAATCATCCATTCAGAGATCTGAGGATCAGCAGATAAGAAGAGCTGGAATCTGAAGGCCAGCTTCCCCGGCAAGATCTTGCCGGGGTGGCCTGCGGAGCCCGGCAAGGATCGGCGCCCGGCAAGGCTCGGCGCCTGGCAAGGCTTGGCGCCCGACAAGGTTTTGTTGCTGTGCCACCGCTCTAGCACAGCGACAAACCCGACATTCTGGGTCCTTCTTTGGGTGCGTGGCGACGCGCCAATGGAGGAGAGCTTAAGCGGTGCTGATGGGATGGCCCCTTTTTCCATCCCCAAGAAAGTAAGGACACCTAAACGGACACCTCACGGTGCATTAAATGCGTTCATCCTAGTCCGTCAGGGGTTAGGTATGGTAACCCTGTAGCTACTTTACACCTCAATGTATGTACATTTTGCCACTTTGGTGACCCCTTTGTGATATAAAAGGAGGCCCACTGCAACTGCTACAGGGGGGAGATCTTCTGGCCCATTCTGCATGCGTAGCTGCTCTTTGAACGTACTGTTCACTGCGAGCGCTCCTGGAGGCTGGGCTCAAGAACATCAATAATAACACAAGGCAGGAGTAGGGTTTTATGCTGATCAGCGGCCCGAACCTGGGTAAAATCTTCCCGCGTCGATCGTTGGTTCTGCTCTTTGCGCATACCTCTCCCCCCGCCGAATCGTAAAGGTGTCCCGTAGGATCCCATAGGTGTCGTACCCCGACATCTTTTGGCGCGCTAGGTAGGGGGATTGAAGGTTGCGTGAACCTGATCTAGTGATCGGCGCCTTAGTTTCTTCATCATCTTCATCATCATGCCACCTAAAAAGAAGAGCGCTGCGACGGCGCAACCATCCACGTCCGTTTTATCTGAGCCTTCGCGTACAGGTGATGGCGTGGGTGCAGTAGGAAGAGGACTAGAACCCCCACGGCGTTCTGGTGATCCGAGCCAGGCGAGCGGTATCGTTCGCAGTGGCAGCGGTAACCTACACGCCGCTGGATCCAGAGACGGAGCTGTGTTGCCTACGGGTGGCACGATGAATTCCAGAGATCGGAGGGCGCCTGCTGGAGCTCCTGCGCCAGCGCAAGCATCACGACCTACCCAGGTCGTGCACGACGAGTGACGTCATGGCGCTGGTGGTTCAGGGCGTCCCCATGAAAAGATTTCTGTGCATCGATCCCAAGATGCGCGGGACCAGCATGCACACCGAGCTACCGGCGGAGGTGGCGCGCGGTCGCGTGACCGTGGTGGTGCTCCTTCTAATATGGTTAGGAGTCAGAGCACCTCATGTACCTCACACCTGTCGCCGCCGCCTACGCCAGCGGAAGCCTTGGCACGTGCGCAGCTGCTCCTCGATTTCCCTCCTGCCCCGGAGAAGATGGAGGAGTGGTGAGCTACTATCCAGAGCCTTATCGGCTTCGCCAACAAAGATGGGCCACAAGAGGCAGGGCCCTCACAGCGAAGGCCCATTGATCCGGCGCGAGCCGATGTGGAAAAAACCGGAGGTGGTGCAACCACGGTGCACTCCCCTCCGCGGCACCAGCGGCGGCCGGCAACCCAGCAGGTCGACCGCCGTGAAGAAGTTTCCACGACGTCATCCGATCCACGGATGCGCCGCGATCGGCATTAAGTTCTCCAGGAACGAGGCAAGGAGGACACTCGAACTACCATCGAGCGGCGACGGGAAGCGCGCTATCAGTCTGATAAGCGTGCAGGGCCGGCTGTCGATGAGCCTGCGCCAGGGGACGTAGGAGACTTGCCTTATGAGGTGGGGACTCCAGCGTTTACCCATGAGCTGCGGCGAGTCCAGTGGCCCAATTCCCGAACCTTCAAGCCGGAGGTCCCGGAGAAATATGACGGTAAGACCCATCCCTCGGAGTTCCTGAGCATCTACACCATTGTGGTGCAGGCTGCCGGGGGCCGAGATGACAAGATACTTGCCAACTACTTCCCGTTGGTGCTTAAGCCCAACGTCAGGTCGTGGTTGATGCATCTGCCGGAGAATTCTATTTCTTCTTGGTCAGATTTGTGCCATCAGTTTGTTGGCGCCTTTGTTGGAGGCCACCAAGCTCCTGGCCAAGAGAGTTATTTGCATATCATCCCTCAGAAGGAGGGCGAATCCCTGCGCAAGTTTATGCAGAGGTTCAGCCGGGTGCAGTACAATATTCCTGACTTTCATCCTGCCGCTGTCATTAGCGCGTTCCATCAGAACGTGCGTAACCGCAGAATGCGGGAAGAGCTGGCAATGAACAAAGTCAGGAGTATTGCCGAGCTTTACGCTCTGGCAGATAAATGCGCTCGAGCTGAAGAGGGGAGGAAACTCCCTGGCGAGGCTGTTGGTGCGGCGGGCGAATCCGAAGATGAAGACGCCGCGACCCCGTCAAGGAAAGGCCGGCGGCGGAACAGGAAACGCGGAGGCAAGGCCGTGCTTGCTGTCGAGGAATCCGACAACCCCGGCGCTGCCAAGAAGGCCAAGGTTGGTGACCCCGGCAAGGATCTTGCCGGGTGCCCTTCCTGTCAGGCCTTGCCGGCTGCCGACAAGTGGGAAAGCTCCGGCAAGCAGTATTGCAAGATCCATCGCACCAAGGGCCACAATCTCCAAAACTGCCGGCAAGTTGAACAACTTGCCGAGAAACAGAGGGCCGAATATGAAAGGCGAGATAAGGAGAAAGCCCAAGATGGTGCTGACGGATTCGGCAAGAAGCGCGGTGGCCGAGGGGGGCGCCGCAGCAAGGCCAAACAACAGAAGGATAGGCCCGCTCGGGGCCGAGACAAAGAAGAAGATGATGATGAAGAAGATGATGAGTCCAGTGAGCAAGAATTCCAGAAAGCTACGGAGGCCATGTGTGTCGATGGAGGTGCCTCGCTGCATTCTTCCCACCGGCGACTCAAATAGTGGGTGCGGGAAGTCAATGCAGCAGAGCCACCACCAGATGCATGTAGGCCCCTGAAGTGGTCCAACACGCCTATCGTTTTCGACGCCGAGGATCACCCTGATCACACAACTGCGGTCGGGTGCTTGCCATTGTTGGTATCACCAACGATTCGCAACCTCAAGGTGAAGAAAATGCTAGTTGACGGTGGGGCCGGCCTAAACCTAATCTCACCGGATGTGCTCGAGAGGCTGCAAATTCCTGATGAAGACCTCGAAGAAACGGGCATGTTTCAAGGGGTCAATCCAGGGAGAACCCAGCCAAAGGGCAAGATCACGCTACCGGTAACATTCGGTAGCGAGCTAAACTACAGGACTGAGAAGGTAGTGTTTGATGTTGCCAAGATCCCCATGTCATACAATGGGATCCTTGGTCGGCCAGCGCTGGCTAAGTTTATGGCGGCATCACACTACGCATACAATGTTTTGAAGATGCCCGGGCCGTTGAGCGTCATCACTATCCATTCCGATAAGAAGGATGCGCTCATCTGCGCCGACCAACTTTACCGGGAAGCAATTGCAGCACCTGCCATCAGGGCATCTGCTCCTGCCGCTGGAACTCCCGGGGGGAAGAAGAAGACCGGCAAGAATCTTGGCGCGAACTCCGGCAAGCGCACCTCCTCGGAGTGCTGCGCTTCCGTCGAGGATGCACCAGAGAGTTCCACTGGCAAGAACAAGAAATCCAAGGCTGCTCCGCCGGAGACCAAGAAGGTGCCCATCAGGGAGGACGGAACGGGGGGAACTTTTACCATAAGTTCCACCCTAGAGGACAAATAGGAAAGCGCGCTCGTTGCCTTCTTGCGGGCGAATGTCGACGTTTTTGCATGGCAACCGTCTAACATCCCCGGTGTTCCCAGAGAGGTAATTGAGCACCACCTTGCTGTCTGTCCTCATGCGCGGCCCGTCAAGCAGAGGGTCAGGAAGCAAGCCTTGGAGCGGCAAGAATTCATTGCCGAGGAAATCAGAAAACTGGAGGCGGCGGGATTGGTCAAAGGAGTGCTTCATCCAACCTGGTTGGCCAATCCGGTTGTAGTGCGAAAAGCGAATGGGAAATGGCGGCTTTGTATCGATTATACAGATATCAATGGGAAATGGCTGGGCTCAAGAACATCAATAATAACACAAGGCAGGAGTAGGGTTTTACGCTGATCAGCGGCCCGAACCTGGGTAAAATCTTCCCGCGTTGATCGTTGGTTCTGCTCTTTGCGCATACCTCTCCCCCCGCCGAATCATAAAGAGGTCCCTTAGGATCCCATAGGTGTCGTACCCCGACATGCATGCATGTATAGGTTGAGCGTGTGTCTTGCGTCGTGTGTTGTGTGCATGCAGGCGTGCGAGTGTTGTGTGCGTGCATGTGTATGTTTCAGTGTTGCATGCATGTGTGCGTGCGTGCGTGTGTTCGTGAGTGCATGTGTACGTGTCAGTGTTGCACGCCTGCATGCGTGCGTGTGTTCATGCGAGTGTTGCGTGCGTGCATGTGTACGTGTCAGTATTGCATGCATGCATGCGGGCGCGTTTGTACGCATGTGTGATGTGTTTGTATTCACCACAGTGGCTCGTGTGTGCGTGCAATTAAAACGGCTCGCTCAGCATATCATCACAAGGCGATCCTTGTCCGCTGTGGTTAGGGCGCGCGGGCTGCCAACCAGAGGTCTCACGACTTCGAATCCCCACCGACCAATAATTTATTACCATTTCTGTCTTTCATATACGCGCTGACGGGTGGGGCCTACGGTAATGTGCGCTGGTGAATGTGGACCGTTTGATTGGTCAATTGATCATGTCATCAACAAATTACGGAGCTATATGGTGAGCCAGTGACCGTATGATCACCATAAAATGTATTTTATTAACCTAGCACAGACTCAAGCTACCATTTCTTTCTTTCATATATGCGCTGACAGGTGGGCCCCACAGTTACGCGTGCTGATGGTGCAACACTAGTTGATCCACGTGGAATATTTGACTGGTCAATTGATCGTGTCATCAACAAATTACAGAGTTGTACGGGTGAGCCAGTGATCGTATAATCACGACATGTATTTTTTTAACACAGTACAGACGCAAGCGCTCATATATACGCGCAAACACTCACCACTATAAGCGCACACACGCACACCCTACCCCTGTGAGCACCTTCAAGAGAGTGAGCCAGCATATGATCTTGAGATTTTACGAAGTCACCATAGTTGCCTCCTAGTCAAGGGGAACGTCTCCTCCCACTGAACGCACATCGCCACAAAATACTGAGATTAATCCAGGATAAATGCGAGCGCCAGGACTTTAACCCTGGTGGGTTGGGGAAACCACTATCCTCCTAACCATCCAACCACAGGTTGGTTAGCACCACAAAATGTATATGGTGACCGTGATGAGTTATTCTGAAGTCCAGTGACCATATCGTGCTTTCGCTTCAAATACAATGACCGTAAGTGTCGTCAACAAAATACAGAGCACACATCATATACAATGTCTGTTAGTGCCATCAACAAAATATGTAGACGTACCGTGAGCTAGATACCGTATGATCACCACGAGAATGTATACGGTGACCGTAATGAGCATATTCTGAAGTCCAGTGACCGTATAGTGCTTTCGCTTGAAATACAGTGACCGTCACACGTGAATGTGTCAGGGGCATACTTTTAGAGGGCCGAGAGATAGTTTGTGTGCGTACGTGAAAGTGGTGTAGAGAGAGGGGGTGTCCGATGGAGACAAGGAGAGATATGCCATTCATTTCTCTTTCCCGTGACTAATATTTTAGGAGAAAATATAAACATTCACAATGCAGAACAAATATTATTGGATGCACCATGCAATTAACTTTCATGTATAACTTTGTACTATTGTATATGCTTATTTTCTTAGTGGCCGATTGTGTGTGGGGTGTGGTGGGCACATCATTTCTAGTTGTGGTGGGTCAACGTGAGGACTCATGGGTCGGTTCCATCCTGCGCCACATAGATTGGACCGAAACGCGTTATACGAAGACCCATGTGGAGGACTCGACGTACATGACGAAGCTACCAGAGTCGTGGAGGACTCTATCCCCACTGATGATAAGCCGACTATATATGATTTGTAACCCTAGGCCCCGAGTATGTTATATAAGCCCGGGGGCTAGTTCGTCGATAGTATACACACACGCACAATGCCTGGTATTCACGTGTACTTTGTACACACCCCTATCACAAATATACAGTACCAGGAGTAGGCTTTTTCCTCAACTGCAAGGGCCCGGACTTGGGTAAAACTTTGCCTCGTATTACCATCCAGCCTAACAGTTAGCGATATCCTACTGAATGATCTGATGGAATCATATCTGCCAAGTACTAAGAGAGAGGTGTGGGGGGGGGGGGGCAGTGTGTGCGAGAGAGGCCTAAAGATAATGTGCGTGCGGGAGACACGTAGGCACATATATGTGCCTATAGAGGGCTAGTAGAGACCGTGCATGTGTGTATATGCATGCGAGAGAAATAGTGTTTTCCAACTGAGATTAGTGAAAAGAGTGGTACATAGTAGTAAGAAAGAGAGAGGGAGATATATAAAGTGTGTGCGTGAGACACCCCGGGAGAGATTGTGAGCATGTGTGAGAGAGAAATGCCGGTTTATATAACGTGTGTGCACTTATGCGTCAGATAGAGAGATATATAGCGCGTGTGTGAGAACGGGCCGAGGCATAGTGCATCTACGTGTAAAAGGCGGTTCTACGCATTAAATTAAAATATAAATGGCATTTTTTGGATGAGATCATGAATTTTGCAATTTGCTTATGAACGAACATCGGTCTATCAGACACCCATACTCTATTGAATTCTAGCATGTGCAAGGGTTTATTTGATATTATCGATCCATAGAGTGAGAGTGGTTTGAAATCCAGACAATGCATTGCTTTTGCCATTCATATATAAACATTAATTAGTGCACTCCATGTTGTTAGTGTCAAGCACTTTATACATTTGTCACTTACATGGATACATTCCAAATTGCTAGCTACGAAATAGAATAAATGTTGAATTCAACATAAAGGGGGTTTCAAAGATTCGAATTCATAGGAAGTGCATTCATCTATTTGAATCCGAGATAATGGCATTTGTAAATCAGAGCTAAAAGGGGGGCATCAATCTTTGTTGTGCGTTTGAACATGCTATATATTCATACGCATGTCTAACTATTTTTTTGCAACTAAGGAGATTATATCTAGAACCATGCATGAATTGAGGTAAGTTGCATATTTTTTAATATATACTCATGTACAATGTATATTAAAATGTACCCCCTCCATTCCAAAATAATCGTAGTTTTAGGATTTTCAAGAGTCAAGATTTGTGAAGTTTGACAAATCCTGAAAGTTCAATTCAAGAGAACTGAAAACGTTAATGCTTCTGCTCCCAAATATTGAACGAAGCGCCAAATAAGCCTCTAGTCACCCGAAACCGCGCGAGACTAAAGTTTGGTGGTAGGAAATTACTGTCCTGACTCTGACCCGTGTAGCCTATCGGCCCGATGTCCAAAGGTCTAAACCGGGGTAAGTTTGTAACATCACCAAGACGCCAGTCTCAACTGCCTCCGAGAAGCATTCATATGCCGTGGGCGCCTAAACACCCATGTGCTCGGCCAAAATCTATCCCGCCCACCATTTGGGACACCTGAGATTACTGTCCTACCCCCGACCCGCAATATGTCCGAAATTTTAGATGGGGGCAAAGTTTGTAACTTTCCCCAAATTTCAAACAAGCGCGTCCCAAACCGAAACATTGTTCCCCCTTAGTTCCCCCTCCCTCTGTTTCCCCATTCATACTTCGTGGGCGCCAAAACGCCTCTCCACCAGCCGCGAAACCCTAGCCTCCTCCGTCCTCCACCCCATCGCGCCCAATCCACCGCCGCCCTCCTCCATCACGCCGGAGCCGGTACCCCGACGTCATCGTCCACCGCAACCACAACCGCAACGCCCTCAAGGACTTAGCAACTAAAGCCGAGGCAGAGCTGCCTCCACGACGCCGACGCCGACGTGCGCCGTACCAGAACCACTTCGACCACGTCATCCTGCGCCTCACTGCTGCCGCTCCACTGTCGCAACCGTCCACCGCACCGGAGCTGTTCCCGCTACGCCGTCGTTCGCCGCCTCGGATCTGGTTCCCCGCCGCCGACAGACGGCCACCACACCACACTCAACAACTTGGCCATGGGTTCGTCCAAGGCTCCACCGTCCTCCACAACTTCTCATTTCCAGCAAACCACAAGAAGATCGTTGGAAAAACAGAAGTTGGACACAGCACTGCCAGCAGAAAGAGGTACTCCTCTTCCCTTATTCGTGCAAATCTTACGTCTCTGCTCACACCGTATTCATCTCATGAAAGAAACTAGTTGAGCGCTTCTTACTGCACCTTCTTCGTGATACTAAATGCACAAGGTTTCCTCCCATTTACTATTTCACCTTAGCTAGAGGTCAGTCGCCCGCCTGGATTTCAATTCAGGGTCAGTTGATTCGCAATTAAAAGAAGCAGCACCCGCTTAGGCGCGCGGAGAACCTAGTCCGCCTGTTCGCCGGGAAAGCGGTGCATCGGTGTCTATCATAGCGGTGTGGAGCGCAGGAGCTGCTTGCGCCCGATCTGGAGGTCGGCGGGGCTTGAAGGGATGGCCCGAGGGCGGTGCCAAGCACGGCGGTGCGGTGAGGTGGAGGGGAGGTCAAAGGAAGGGGACTGGGCCGGTGGTCACTGGCGTTTCGAGGAAGATCGTCAACACTGACTGGTTGGAGGTAGATGAAGGCGATCTGCCCATTCTTTGTACATCGGACGGTGCAGAAAAAATGGACTGACCTATTTGTTTTCAGTCGACTGTTATTTTCATAGGACCACACCTTGTGGTGTGCTGGAGGAGCATATGCTTTTCCCAGCCATCCCTGTCCTCATATTTTGAAATCCTAGAATCTAGCAATTTCGTGTGCCATGCATGTTGTAGAGCTATCATATGTCTCTCGTCATTTATTTCTCACCCACCTGCTATCTGCTACTTTTACACTGTACTACTTGTGCACACATTTCACCCATACTCACACTATTGTTTTTTTATGCATGTGTATTTCAGACTCTGATGCAGTGTTGATGAATACACAAAAGAAAAGACAGAAGTTGGTCCAGTGTAATTCGAAGATAAGCAATAAGCGTTTCAGCGCTCTAAAGGGTGTAGTGTCAGCAGATGGAGACAGTAAACATAGCTCTGCAGTTGATGATCTCAATTGCCACACACAACCATCCCAGGTGCTTGCTTTAACTTCGTGTTGTCAAATGTGGTTGCATGTTGCATATGGTGTCTAGCTTGTATTGCTTCCAATTTGGTTAAATTGCATCTGCTTACTTTACACATTATACCTTTGATAATGACATGCCTTCCTGTTTTTGATACATACTACATATGTCTATTAACCATGTTCTTACATCAAACTAATGCTCTTTTGTATCCCTCATCAATCACTTATGATGAGACAGTCACCCCAGTGGGTTATAGTGAGACGTGCTACTCGTTTAAAGAGTGCAGTGTCATCCTCCCCACATGATTCTCAAGAAACAGCAAGGCTAAATGAAGATAGTCAACGTAGCTCTCTAGTTGATGACTACAATTCCCCTACACCACCATCGCAGGTGCTTGCTCTTACTTGGCAATGTGATATGTGGTTGCATGTTGCATATGGTGTCTACTTTGTAATGCTTCTAATTAGGGTAAATTGCATCTGCTTAGTTAACACATTATACCTGTGAATATGGCATGCCTTCCTGTTTTTGGTACATACTACGTCTTTCTATTAACCATATTCTTACATCAAACTACTTTTGTTGTGTATCCCTCATCAATCACTTCTGACGAGACACCTTCAAATTGACAGTGTAATATTGGTTGCATCTTGCATATAATTTCAAACATGTATTGCCTCAAATTTGTTGAAATGCCACTTATAATGAGACACTTCTAACTTGGTAGAGTGATTTTGGTTGGATCTTTCATATGGTGTCTAGCTTGCATTGCTTCCAATTTGTTGAAATGCCTTCTCCTTAGCATTTTTCATACATATTCGATCCTCCTACAATGTGGTTGCCTTACATAAAAGTTGTTTGTCAGTATCATGCATCAACGAATTTGGAAGAGCGAATTTCATTCCTTTTTCTTGTGTGTTTACTTGACAAGGCAAAATCTAAAAGGACGAACGCACGGAATGATGGTCGTCCTCTGGAGCAACCAAAACAGATGATCTCTGCAGATTCTCCTGCTACTCCTACTGCAGTGCTGTAATGACCCGAGACCGACGCTCCAGACGCCTTCCATTTATTTTCATTGTTGCTGTGTGTTTCTTTTGTTTGTTGCATTTCATCATGGCATCATGAGCATTGCATCCGCATGTTTTCTTAAAGTTTGCATCCGCTCGTAGTTGCCGCTTCTTCCTTGTCTCTGTTGACCTCCTCTCAGATCAACCGGGCCGCTCTCTTCTCTCTCTTATTTGAGCCCATCAAACCCCCTTGCCTCCATGGCCTTTTGCCAAACCCCTCGCGCGCGTTCGAAAACTGCCCGGGACCCGAATCGCTCAGTCGTCACCGTTGGGTCCGGATCAACCTCAAACATCCCCAAAATATCTTCAGTTTCTTCTTTGACTGTCCTAGCCTATTTATTCACAACCGCCCGATTTCGATCGGAGGGACCCAAATTAGCACCTAACCTAACCCACTTGCTATATAAACAGGGCAACCCTAGAATTTAGGGAGATGTCCCATCCATCCCCTCATCCGCCGCCACCACCTACTCACCTCTCTCTCCCTTGGGATCCATCCCCAACCTACCAGCCTCCACCTTCCCGATCCACTCCACCCGAACCCGTCGGCCCCGAGCGCCTCCTCAGCCCCGAGCACGCCTCCTGCTCGAGCCTCGCCGGCGACCAGCGCCACCGTGGTCGTCCCCTCCCCCTTGCCCCGTGCCCTTTTCCTTTTCCCCTAGTTCTCCTTCTCCTCTAACTATCTTTCTCTTCTGCTCATGAACCATTGTCATTCAATGCCGTCTCGTTCGTCTTCCAGCGGGACGCCGCGCTAACTGCCACCGCCTGCAGGCCTCGTTCGCCCATTGACCGCACCTTCCTCGCTGTCTCCGATCAGATCCGGGGCCCAGGGACCGGGTCCATCTCGTCCTGTCCGTCCCCGACGTCCCTGCACCATCAAGCGCCGCCGCCGCATCAAGTCCACTGTCGCCGGCCTCTGCTTCCACTGCAACAAACAACAGCAGTTCGCCAAGCCCGGCACCGCTCCTCCTCTGCGCGCCCGTCGCCGCTCCTCAAGCCCGACGCTGCCAAGCCACTTCCTCGCCAGATCCGCCTCCCTGTCGTCACCTGCTCCGCCCCGGTGACGCACCGACGTGAGCC
Organism: Thinopyrum elongatum; assembly: GCA_011799875.1. Taxonomy (NCBI): domain Eukaryota; kingdom Viridiplantae; phylum Streptophyta; class Magnoliopsida; order Poales; family Poaceae; genus Thinopyrum; species Thinopyrum elongatum. The sequence goes on along the minus strand of CM022298.1, from coordinate 487,004,669 downwards.
TCCTTCGCGCCAAGTTCCAGTTGTGCCAGGCCGCCGTTGTGTCCTCTGTTTCCCCTGCAATGAGCAACAGCCGCTCGCTCATCGTCCCGCTGACCGCGTCAACCCGCGACCTGGGCCGCTGCCTCGCCAGCCACCTTCGCCAGCCTAGTCGGCCTCCTCTGCTCCAAATCGGGCCTTAGCCCATGGTGAGCGCCCCAGCGCCCAGCATTTTCAGCCCGTTGTGCTTTTTTCCCTGCTGCGGCGATTTTCGCATTTATCCAGAAAGCTGCATATTTACAGTTTGGACCCCGAGCTTCATGCATATCATAACTCACTAAGTGTGCATCATTTGTAAATACTTTATATATGTCAAATGCTTAGAATTTCATCTAGTTTCATAATATGCCACTTTAATCCATGTTAAAAGTGTTTAAATTGTTGTTTGCATTTTATTTGCTAAATGCCATGCTAAAATGGTTTATTTCATAACTAAATAACCGTAGCTCCAAATTAAATAAACTTTATATGTAAATGGGGTAGAAAATGCATAGATTAACTTGGTGCACTTACTTTGCATGTTTAACAACTTTAAAATATGGTTTAGGGCAGAACAGTACCAAATTCGTAAATTGCATATGAGGATTTTCCGGAATTGTTGTTTGTTGTTCCGGCCTCATTTAAACTTGCCTAGATAGGTAGTTTTATTATGCCTCACCTCTTGCCATGTTAACCAACATTTAATATTGTTGAGTAGCTTAAATGAGAGTGAACTAAATAATTCAAACGTGGAGTTTCGTCGATATGCAACTCGTTGCATATTGAGCTCCACTTAATTTGTAGTATTGTTTGTTGCACTTTGCCATGCCATGCATATTTAAACCAGACATGCATCATACTTGGTTGTGCATCATGCCATGTTTATGCTTGGTTGTTTACCATGGTGTTTGCTTCTTTTCGGTTGTTCTTCTTCTCGATAGTTCTGGTAATGTTGCGATTGTGAGGATTCGTTCAACTACGTTGGTTCGTCTACTTCATGGATTCGGTCTTCTTCCTAGCGGGATTTCAGGCAAGATGACCGTTACCCTGGATATCACTACTATCTTTGCTTTTCTAGTTGTCTCGATGCTATCGCTATGTCGCGCTACCTACCACTTGTTAATCAAGCCTCCCAAATTGCCATGATAAGCCTCTAACCTTTTCCACCTTCCTAGCAAACCGTTGTTTGGCTATATTACCGCTTTGCTCAGCCCCTCTTATAGCGTTGCTAGTTGCAGGTGCAGTTGCAGGTTGTTCCATGTTGGGACATGGATATCATGGGATATCACAATATCTCTTATTTAATTAATGCATCTATATACTTGGTAAAGGGTGGAAGGCTCAGCCTTTTGCCTGGTGTTTTGTTCCACTCTTGCAGCACTAGTTTCCGTCATACCGGTGTTATGTTCCTTGATTTTGCGTTCCTAACACGGTCGGGGTGTATGGGCCCCCCTTGACAGTTTTCTTTGAATAAAACTCTTCCAGCAAGGCCCAACATTGGTTTTACCTTTTGCCTAATAACAACTAAAACTTGCATAGGGACTTTTCGGACCCTGAGGATAATTAATCAACAACCCTGGGCCAATGCTCCTCATGAGTGCTGGTCCAAAATAGAGCCACTTGCGGTGCCACCCCATCAACTGGGGTTTTCGGTTGCCGTACGTAGTGTTCATCCGATCGTGGCCTGAGACGAGATACGCGCGGCAACTATCAGGGTGTCGGCACGTCGGGAGGCCTTGCTGGACTTGTTTTACCATTGTCGAAATGTCTTGTGCACCGGGATTCTGAGTTTGATCGGGTTGTCCCCAAGATGGAGATTTGCCTCCGCTGATCATGAGAGTTTGTCATGGACTAAGTTGGGACACCCCTGCAGGGTTTGATCTTTCGAAAGTCGTGCCCGCGGTTATGTGGCAGATGGGAATTTTTAATATCCGGTTGTAGAGAACTTGACACCGAATCCGAATTAAAATACACCAACCGCGTGTGTAACCGTGACCGTCTCTTTTCGAGTGAGTTTGAGAAGAGAACATGGTGGGGTTATGATTGACTCGTAAGTAATTCAGGATCACTTCTTGATCATTACTAGTTTGCGACCGTTATGCGTAGTAACTCTTCTTACTCTTGTACTCGTAAGTTAGCCACCATACAATGCTTAGTGTTTGCTGCAACCTCACCACTTATCCATTCCATACCCATTAAGCTTTGCTAGTCTTGATACCCATGTTAATGGGATTGCTGAGTCCTCGTGGCTCACAGATTACTACAACAACAGCTGCAGGTACAGGTAATGCGATGATCTAACGCGAGAGCGATGCATGCTTGTTTTGGAGCTCTTCTTCTGCTTCTTCTTCGATCAAGGGATAGGTTCCGGGTCGGGAGCCTGGGATTAGCAGGGTGGATGTCGTTCTTCTTTTTCATTTGGTTTCATCCGTAGTCGGATCCTGCTCTTCTGTATGATGATTGCTATGTATTGATGAATTGTTGTATTCATGTTGTAGCTTGTGGCGAGTGTAAGCCTTTATTTTGTATTCTCATCTATTCAGTACATGGTATGTTGTAATGATATCCACCTTGCTATGCGCACGAAATGCGATTGTGCCTCAATCATGAATTCATCACGTGATTGGGATAGAATCGCATCTTGGGCGCTACAAGTGCAAGTTCTAAATATCATCTCCCCTACTCCACAACCCCAGGTGCTTGCTCTAACATGGCAGTGTGATATCTGGTTGCATGTTGCATATGGTGCCTAGCTTGTATTGCTCCTAATTTGTTAAATTGCATCTCCTTAGCTTACACATTATACATGTGAATATGACATGCCTTCCTATTTTTGGTACATACTACATCTGCCTATCACACCATGTTCTTACATCAAACTACTGTTCTTGTGTATCCTGCATCTATCACTTATGATGAGACAGTCACGCTCGTGGGTTAGTATGAGACACGCTACTCTTATAAAGAGTGCAGTTTCATCCTCCCCACATGATTCTCAAGAAACAACAAGTCTAAATGAAGATATTGAACGTAGCTCTGTACTTGAAGACCGCATTTCCCCTACACCACCATCGCAGGTGCTTCCTCTAACTTCGCAGTGTGATATGTGGTTGCATATTGCATACGGTGTCTAGCTTGTAATGCTTCTAATTAGGGTAAATTGCATCTGCTTAGTTTACGCATTATACCTGTGAATATGACATGCCTTCCTATTTTTGGTACATCCTACATCTATCTATTAACCATGTTCTTACATGAAACTACCTCTCTTCTGTATCCTGCATCAATCACTTACGATGAGACACCTTTATTCGTTGCATATTGCATATTATTTCTAGCCTGTTGCCATGTATTGCTTCTAATTTGGTCAAATACATTTATGAGGCCACCCTTTTAATTTGGCAGAGTGATATTGGTTTCATCTTTCATATGGTTTCTAGCTTGCATTGCTTCTAACTAGTTCAAACACCTTGTGCTTAGTTTACACTTTACACATCATACATGTCAATATGTCATGCCATCCTGTTTTTCATACATATTCCATCCTCCTATCATGCGGCTGCCTTACATGAAAGTAGTGTTCGTCAGTATCATGCATCAATGAGTTCTGAAGAGCAAATTTTATTCCTTTTTCTTGTGGGTTTGACTTGACAAGGCAAAATCAAAAATGAGGAAGGAAAAGAGTAAGGAAGGCGATGATGGTGGTCCTCTGCAGCAATGTAAACGGAGCATCTCTTCGGATTCTCCTCGTACTGCTAGTGCATTACAAGTTCCAAGTCTCCGCTCCCCTACTCCACCATCCCAGGTGCTTGCTCTAACTTGGCAGTGTGATATCTAGTTGCATGTTGCATATGGTGTCTAGCTTGTATTGCTTCTAATTAGTGTAAACTGCATCTGCTTAGCTTACACATGATACGTGTGAACATGACACGCCTTCCTGTTTTTGGTACATACTATATCTGTCTATCACACCATGTTCTTACATGAAACTACTCTTCTTGTGTATCCTGCATCAGTCACTTATGATGGGACACCTTTAAGTTGGCAGTGTGATATTGGTTTGCGTCTTGAATATGATTTCTAGCATGTAGTGCTTCTAATTTGATGAACGCCACCTATGACGAGACATTTTTAACTTGGCAGAGTGATATTGATTGCACCTTCCATATGGTGTCTAGCTTACAGTGCTTCTAATTTGTTGAAGTGCCTTCTGCTTAGTTACCACATCATAGGTGTGAATATGTCAAGCCGTCCAGTTTTTCGTACATAGTCCATCCTCGTATCATGACTTTGCCTTTCATCAGAGTAGTATTCGTCAGTATCATGCATGAATGAGTTCTGAAGAGCGAATTTTATTCCTTTTTCTTGTCGGTTTGACCTCACAATGCAAAATCAATAAAGCGGAAGCAAATTGGTAAGGCATTGGATGATGGTGGTCCTTCCGAGCAACTAAAATGGAGGGTCTCTACAGATTCTACTCCGCCATCCTCCCAACAAGATTCGCAAGACAACGCAAGGCTAGACAGTCAACGTAGCTATGTAGATGATGAGCACATCTCCCCTACTCCACCATCACAGGTGTTTGCTCTAACTTGGCACTATTATATGTGGTTGCATGTTGAGTATGATGTCTAGCTTGTATTGCTTCTAACTTTGTTGAATTGCATCTGCTTACTTTACACATCATGCCTGTGAATATGACATGTGTTCCTGTTTCTAGAACATACTATATCTGATCACACCATGTTCTTACATCAGACTACTGTTCTTGCATATCCCGCATTAGTCACTTATGATGAGGCACCTTTAAGTCACCATTGTGATATTGGTTGCGTCTTGCATATGATTTCTAGCATGTACGGCTTCTAATTTGTTGAAATGCCAGACAGTTTGAACTTGGCAGAGTGATATTGGTTGCATCTTTCATATGGTGTCTAGCTTGTAGTGCTTCTAATTTGTTGAAATGCCTTCTGCTTAGTTACCACATCATAGGTGTGAATATGTCACGCCGTCCTTTTTTTCGTACATATTCCATCCTCGTATCATGTGTTTGCCTTTCATTTGAGTAGTGCTCATCAGTATCATGCATGAATGAGTTCTGAAGAGCGAATTTTATTCCTTTTTCTTCTCGGTTTGACTTCACAATGCAAAATCAATACAGCTGAAGGAAATTAGTAAGGCAGTGGATGATGGTGGTCCTTCGGAGCAACTCAAACAGAGGGTCTCTATAGATTCTACTCCGCCATCCTCCCAACAAGATTCGCAAGACAACACAAGGTTGGACAATCAACGTAGCTGTGTAGATGATGAGCACATCTCCCCTACTCCACCATCACAGGTGCTTGCTCTAACTTGGAACTGTTATATGTGGTTGCGTGTTCCGTATGATGTCTAGTTTGTATTGCTCCTAATTTTGTTGAATTGCATCTGCGTAGCTTACAACTTATACCTGCAACAATCACTTACCCATAAGACACATTTAACTTGGGAGTGTGATGTAGGTAGCATCTTGCATTGTCTTCTAGCTTGTACTGCTTCTAATTTCTTGAAATGGCACTTACGACGAGACACTTTTTACCTGATAGAGTGATATTGGTTGCATGTTCATATGGTGCCTAGCTTTCATTTCTTCTAATTTTGTTGAAATGCCTTCTACTTACTGTTTTTCATACATACTCCATCCTCCTATCGTACGTGTGAATATGCAATGCTGTCTTTTTTTTTGTATATATTTCATCCTCCTATCATGCGCTTGCCTTACATCAAAGTAGTGTTCGTCTGTATCATGCATCAACCAGTTATGCAGAGCTAATTTTATTCATCTTCTTGTGGTTTTGACTTCAGAAGGCAATATCAAAAAAGAGGAAGGAAAAGAGTAAGTTAGGAGATGTTGGTGGTCCTCCAGACCGATGCAAACAAAGACTCTCTAGATTTTCCACTGCTACTGCTAATGCAGTTGAAGTCCCAAGTCTACATGATGAGTTCATCTCCCGTACTCCACCATCGCAGGTGCTTGCTCTAAGTTGACAGTGTGATAATTGGTTTCATGTTGCATATGTTGTCTAGCCTGTATTTCTTCTATTCTGATTAAATTGCACCTGCTGAGTTTATATGTTATACATGTGCATATGACATGCCTTTCTGTGTCTAGAATACACTGCATCTATCTATCATACCATGTTCTTACATCAAAGTACTACTATTGTGTATCCCACATCAGTCACTCATGATTGGACGCTTTTAACATGGCAGTTTGATAGTGGTTGCATCTTGCATTGATTTCTAGGTTGTACTGCTTCTAATTTTTCGAAATGCCACTTATGACAAGACACTTTTAACTTGGCAGAGTGATATTGATTGCATCTTTCATATGGTGCCTAGCTTGCATTACTTCTATTTTCTTGAAAATCCTTCTGCTTAGTTTACACATCGTAGGTGTGAATATGTCACGCCGTCCTGGTTTTCTTACATATTCCATCCTCATACGGTTGTCTTACATCAAAGTATTGCTTGTCTGTATCATGCATCAATGAGTTCTGAAGAGTGATTTTATTCTTTTGTGTTGTGGGTACGGCTTGACATGGCAAAGTCAAAAAAGAGCAAGGAAAATAATATAGTAGGGAATGGTGTTACTCGTCAGGTGCAACAGAAAAGGATCTGCCCTCGAGATTCTGCTGGTACTTATAGTGCAGTAGAAGGTCCAAGTCCACCGGCTAAATCTACAAACACAGTATCACCTGCTCCACCAGCTGCAGCATCCGCTTTAACTGTACTGGCATCTCAACGAGTTACTCGTTCGTTTGCTCCGCAACTGGCCAGTTCCCAAGCTACCTTCACACCTAACTCTACTTCCAAAGCACTGCTGACACAACATGACTTGGCAAGATCAGATGAACCTCATGAGCATCAACACCAAGACGGTACTTGACCGAGTCAAGTTGCATTTGCATGCTCCTTTATATGTACTCTCACAGTTTGATGTGCACTAACACTTTCCATATTCATTGTTGAACTAGCACCACGGCGCAAGCGGAAACAGACATCAGGGATAATGCTTGACAGATTAACAAAATCTAAAGGGGGAAGAATGGAGATCCATTTTGAGGCAGGTTTAAAAAGGCCACGTGATGCTACAGAGTCAGCCAAGTTAGTATCAGAGGCAGCCATTGCCATTAGGTGTCATGCACGTATCCTCCCAACGTGGATCCAGTACAGGAATGAGAAAGACGATACCCAGTTTAACACCTTCCTTGACCATTTATCCGTAAGTAATGTTATTCATTGCAATTTGTAATATTGTCTTGCTCTGTCCCATACTTTCTAGCTTCCTCCTAATAAGACTCACATTCTTTTTTCAACAGATGTGGTTCAAGTTGGATCTGAAAGATGATGCAACTAAACAAGCATGCACTCATGTTTTTCAGTCTGCTCTGCGACAGTATCGGTATCACCTTAGAAAAACTCGATTTGAAGGCAAGGCTAACAATGAAATCACCCAAACATCTCCAGTGGAATATTTTACAGATGAAGACTGGACAGCCCTTGTTAAACACTGGTCTGATCCAAAGTATCAGGTAGGGTATATGTATTTGATTAGATCACATATTGAACTTGTATTTACGTATGTGCCTTACAAGTGTATCTTCTTCTAGGCTAACTGTTTGAAGAACAAGACCAACCGTTCTAAAGTGAAATTCCAACAAACAACAGGATCTTGTAGCTATACTGCACACTGCGAGGCTCTTGTAAATACCTGCTAGTTCCTTCTTTTTTCTGTGCCATAATATCGTATCTATATTGACTTGTTCCAAATACAGAGGAAAGCCCGTGCGGACCAAAAAGTACATGAACCGAATGCAGTGCAAATCTTCAAGGATTGCCACACCAGCAAGATGAAGGGCATGAGCACACCAGTTCAAGCCGCTGTTGTAAGTCCTTACTCCTCCTGCCTTTGAACTGCTTGTTACAGTGACGTGTTCATTTAACTACTTGGTTTGCAGCCAATGTTAGTTACTCTGTTCACTTTTATACACAGTTGTCTTAACGTATCATTTCACCTTACACGGTTTAAAAGATATGAAGGATATTCTTTTGGTCTTGATCTGTAATCTAGTTGTGATGTTCACGTGCCCACACAATGATACAATAGCCTGTTTGTTTTATATCTGTTTGCCCATGATATGAATAATGTCATACTATGTTCATCCTACTTTAAACCATGTCTGTTTATCCTTACATGTCAACGAATGTGAGGAAATAGACAATACAGTAGGCATGCTACATGGACATATGTTCCGAAAGTGATTTTATTATGTAGTTGGCACTAAAATACATGCTAATGTATTACAGTAGTTCACCAAAATAAGTTATGTATAAATGTGAAACCTACTTTGTTTGTTTTTTTCTCATTAGTAACTTATCTGGTACACTAATCTACAAGTTCAAACTTTTTTTTGACTATACACAGTAGGGCAATACCCCACTGCAATCTTTATTATTAGATAAAAAAAGGTCTATAGCTGTTTACATGGCTTGAGATAAGCCAGGAAAGAGAGAGAAGAAAAAGAAAGAAAGAAAGCAAGGGCAAAGAAATATACAACTAAGCTAAGTAGAGGTTGCAAAGAGGGCAACAAAGCAATCAGAAAGGCAGATGGTCTAGCCATTGAGTGAAATCCCTATGATGCTTTCTCTTGATTCTGAACTTGAGGTGATGCAGTTCTGTCTTGAAAGTATCTTTCCATCTCTGAAGGTTGGGCTGAATGCTTTGGAAGATAAAATTATTCCTAGTGATCCAAATAGCCCAGGCAGCCAAAATGATGATTTCCATAAAGAATGGAAGTTGCAGTTGCTGCTTTAGATCTGCAAAAGCTTCCAGTACTGAAACATTAGTTTGTCTAGAAGGACAAAGCTGATCCCAACATTGTGAGGCAAAAGGATAGGTCCAAAAGAGGTGCTGGAGAGTTTCCTCTTGCTGGCAATTGTGAATGGCATAGTTGTAGTTCTGCAGCACAAAGGTTTTCCTTCTTAATAAGTTCCTTGTGTTCAGTCTGTCATGAAGCAATCTCCAGAAAAACACCTTATGTTTTGGTTGGCAGGAGCTATTCCAAATCCATTGAAACTGCTGGGGCACCAATCTTGTTCCCATCATTGTTCTATAAGCCTTTGCTACTGAAAATTTCTCATTGCCCCAGATGTAACTCCATGTGTCTTTGCAATCCAGATACTCTGATCTTCTAATATCCTCACAAATATCTTCTAGAGCTTCAAATTCCTCATAAGCTTCTACAGTGAGAGGCAAGTGGAACAAGTCTTCTAAGTATTCAAGTTGTACGACAGTATGCAGAGAATAGTGCTGGTCTTTGGCAAAAGTGAAGAGGTGGGGAAGCAAATTTTGTAGACAGTCTGTGTGCCATAGATTAGACTAGAAAAGGACACTTCTACCATCACCCACATTCCATCTTGCCATTGATTTATAATTATCCAAGAGTTTCATATTAGCTTTCCACCAGAATGATCCAATTCAGTTGTTTCCAGGCAAAGAACCATTACTATAGTAAGATTCCCGGATTAGGTTGACCCATGGAATATCTAGTCTGTTGTAAAACTTGTGAAGGTTCTTCAAAAGCAATGCATTATTTTGCACAAAGATATCCAACACCCCTAACCCTCCTTGATCCTTTGGCCTACAGACAGTATTCCAGGCAACCATAGCTGGTCTGTGATCCTCTAGATCAGGTCCCCTCCAAAGACAATGTCTCAAGTATTTGATAACATGATTTTTAATGGTCACAGGTACATCAAGACAGCCCATGAAATATATGATCAAAGAATTGAGGATTGATTTGACTAATAAAACTCTACCAGCCAAGGTCATGAAGGAGGACAAACCCATCAGCTTTTTGCTATCCTGTTGACCAGAGGTAAGAATTGTTCCACAGTAGGTTTGTGCAGCCCCAAAGGCACCCCCAGGTAATTAAGAGGAAATGTCTCTTTCTTACAGTGGAAGGTGTTTGCCAGTATTTCTACTTTGTCATCAGGAACATTGATTGGAATGAGACTAGATTTGTGATAGTTCACTTTAAGACCAGTAGATTCAGCAAAGGTATGAAGGAGAGCTTTAAGACAATGAAGCTGTTTGGCATCTACTTGAAGAAGGACCAATGTATCATCAGCATATTGGACAATGGGGAAGTCAGGACATGAATTTACTTGCAAAGGAGAATTGAGAAGCCCCATTTGCATGGCCTTCTTTTGCACTGATTGAAGAAGATCAGCAGCTAGCACAAACAACAGAGGAGATAAAGGGTCCCCCTGCCTTACTCCTCTGATACAATAAAATTTCTTTCCAGGGACCCCATTCAGCATGACAGCAGATGAAGCAGATGTAAAGAGCATATTAATCCAATTGATCCATCTTTCCCCAAAACCTTTAGCTCTCAGAATCTCCAAAATAGCTTTGTGCTCAATTAAGTCAAAGGCTTTCTCAAAATCTAGTTTAAGTACAATTATTTCTTCTTTGGATTTGTGACATTGGTGCAAATATTCATAGGCCCATCCTAAGCTGTCATGGATGGCCCTTTCCTTGAGAAAACCATATTGGTTGATATGAACCAAAGACATGATCACTTTTTGGAGTCTATTAGCCAATAGCTTAGTAATGAGTTTTAAACAACAGTTCAAGAGTGAAATTGGCCTGTAGTCACTTGGAGTTAGAGGAGTTGGCCCTTTAGGAATGAGGGTGATGTAAGAGGTATTGATGCTTTCTAAAGACAATTGACCAGCATGAAAATCATTAATTAATCTAAAAACATCCACCTTGATAATCTCCCAACAGGCCTTGAAAAATTCATTGTTAAATCCATCTGGTCCAGGAGATTTGTCATTTGGTAGCTCCTTGACCACATCAATAATTTCGTCCTCAATGAAAGGTATCTCCAAATCATGGAAGATTGATGTATCAGAAGGAGGCTCATATAGGGATGCCAGATCAAAGTGCATATTTGTTTGCTTAGATGTCCCCAATCTTTTCTTGAAAGCTTCCCAAAGAATTGCTGCTTTCCCAGCATGCTCTGCAATATCTACCTGGTCTTCATTTTGGATGACAGCAATATGATTGTGTCTGTGATTAATGGTAGCCTTGGTATGGAAAAAATTTGTATTCTCATCCCCAAATTTAATTCCTTTAATCTTCCCCCTTTGCTTCCAATATATCTTTTGATTTTTAAGAAGAATGAGGAGGTGCTCTTTGAGGATCAGTCTGCAGTTCCATTCAAATTCTCCTAAGTCTCTGAATTCTTCAAAGAGATCTAGGAGGAAAATAACCTCATTGATAGCAGCAATTTGGGTCTTCAAACAAGAGAGTGATCTAGCCCATAGTTTGAGAGCTCTTCTAAGGTTTTTGAATTTTGCATTAATAGTCTTTGCAACATCCATATTTCCAACTGGAATATTCCAAGCAGCAGCTACTACTTGCTTAAAATCAGAATGTTGTAGCCAGTAGTTTTCAAATCTGAACACTTTTGCTTTTGGAATAGCAGTGCCAATTTTGATGACACATGGCAGGTGATCAGAAACTGGCTTGGCAAGAGGAAGCACAGTAGTGTTTGGGAAGGAGGTCATCCATGAGGCAGAGGTAAAAAACCAGTCCAACTTTTCCAGAAGTGGATTTTGTTGCATGTTGCTCCAAGTGAATTTTCTCCCATGAAGGGGCTGCTCCACCAATCCTTGATTACTGATTGCTTCATTGAATAATAGCATCTCATTAACATCTCCACCTGGTATGTTTCTATCTGTGGGGGACCTAATAAAGTTAAAGTGACCCATTATAATCCAGTCTGTATCAAGGGGCATGTGAATATTGTGAAACCAAGTGATGAACTCAATTTTGTATTGCACTTCACAAGGGCCATAAATGTTTGTGAGGATCCAAGCCTGGTTTGATTGTAAGCTTGTGAATTGTAATGAAAGAGAAAACCTATTTTGGGAGATGACCTCTCGTTCAAATAAAGAACCATTCCAAGCAACCAAGAGTCCCCCTGAAGCTCCAATTGATGGTAAATATGCAAATTTGTTAATTCTTGCCGGACAAAAGTTTCTTAAATAAGTAGTATATATCTCTTCCCTTTTTATCTCTTGCAAACATAGAATTGCACAATCACTTTCTTCTATTTTTTGCCTAAGAGCCAGCCATTTATGCTCAGAATTCATCCCCCTAATGTTCCAATTCAGGATATTCCAATTCTTTGTTGTGTTATTCATGATAATCAGAGGGAAATAACAGCTTAGGACCAAATTCCATCACTTGATCCAACTGATTGAAAGCAAATATGCATTTCCAATTTCTGCCATGAACTAAGGACCATCTGATAGCCCAACAAAACATAGAGTAACAGGACACCCAATTCATACAATGCAACTGAAACTTCCCAGCACTACTGTCCAGCAGTAAGTAGCAAAATACCCTTAGCATATAGAGCATTATCCTCCAACAGGAACAGGTCCACAAGTAGCATATAATTACAAGCTGAGAAGTAGCAGACATTACAGATATAACCATTACATCCAACACTATGCTTAAATAGCTAATGAAAAGGGCCTCCTCCCTGACCACTTTCATAGTGGGGTGTGCAATCATTTGGAGGTTTTTGATGTGTCTATTTCTCCCATGACCAAGTTCATCTTGGCCATCTCCTCTCCTGTCCTCCTCTTTGGTTTCTTTGCCAGTTTGGCCTCTAGTTCTTGGTCAGCCACCTCACTTTCCACAAGAGGAGTTTTTCCACCTCTCCTTTTCTTGGTGTTTTCTGTTCCAAAAGGCTGCAGGAGAGCTTGAGATTCTAAATCAATCTTATTGGAGGTGTCCCCTTCATTTTCCTTATTCTTCCTTGGGGTCTGATTGCTCTCATCTACACTCATAGGAATGCTGACAGAGAAGGTTGCAGGTTCAAACTTTCAGCAAGCTATGGAACAAATGATTGAACAACCACAACCACCTGAAGGTGACGAGGCTACAACAGGCACAATGTCACCTCTTGCTGTAGTGCGTCAGTATCTCTCCACTAACAGTGTAAAAAGCACCTTCCTGTGTAATTCTGGGTTGGTTGTCAAGGTAACCTCGTCCAAATCACTTACTGAACAAAATCTTCCGGCTAGACAGAGTGATATATCTGTGCTCCCGACACAAGTCCAATCCCTAATGGACGTCATTTCGAAAACAAGAATAGTGGTTGACAAATGTCGTCAAGATATGAATGGTTTTGAAACCAAACTATCAGACATTTGCTTCATTGTTCAAGAGCAATGGTGGAAAAAAGGAGAAGATCATGCTGCTCCATCAGATTCTACAGCCTGAAACATTAGCACTCAGGTCAAATGATTTGTGCTTCTATACATCTGATGGTGCTTTTATCTGCAAGGATTGTAAACTTTATGCCAACATGCCTTTTGTTGTATGGCTGGAATTTATTTTGTTGTGATACAGCATTTATCGTGCTGCCAAAGGCTGTAGAAATTACGACGCTATTTTTGTATAGTGTAGGTTTATCTTAGTAATGTATTTAGCCGAAAGCTTCGTAGGAGCCCAACGTGCCAACATTCGTCAGGCCCATTCCAATTGGGCTAAAAACGATTATGGGCCGTAATTTGCATGTAGCCCACTAAAAATATCTGGGCCTAAATCAGCATAAGCTTTCATATTTTTGGTAGGCCTGTGCCCCTAGTGAGCCTTTAACAAGCCTAAACATAATTTGGGCCCTCGGTAACAATAGGCCCTTAACATTTGTAAATATATCGAGCCCATAAAAAACATGGGCCTTTAATAGGCCGAAAGTGAGATTGGGCCCTGATTGTGCCAAATAACCCACTGGTCATTAGCAGGCCGAAATGTATCTCAGCTCGTGGTGGCCCATTTACAATGTGGATCATTCACAGGCCAAAATTCAGACGGGCCGTAAATGCGCCAACCTACTACACGGGCCTTTAACAGGCCGGAAGTTCGGTCGGGCTTGATTAGTATCAGTTTTATATGGGTCGTTAATAGGCCCGATGTGACGTTGGGCCACATATGGCCCATGGATTTCGTCCGACGTTAACAGGCCGAAAAACACAACAGGCCAGAAGTGGCCCAAATCTATAGTGGGCCTCTAACAGGCCGAATGTCAGACATGGTCGAATATGACCCAAATCCTTCACGGTCATTTATGGGCCGAAAGTTTCAATGGTCAATAAATAGGCCCAAACAAAGCAGGACCTTTAACAGGCCGAAAACACACCAGGCCGTAATTCGGCCCAAATACTTAGCGGACTGTTAACGGGCCAGAAGTGACCATGGGCCACGATGATGACAAGTTTAGAATGGGCCGTTGACGGGCCGATTTGACACTAGTCGTACGGGCCTTAACTTCGAATGGGCCAGCTGCAAGCAGGCCGTTAATGGGCCAGCCCGCTAATTTTGACTGGGCCAGCCTTTTTAACCTAAATGGGCCGCTATTGGGCCTTGCCACATGTCGACATATCATAGGCGCCTCCTGTCCACTGGGCGGTTGACATCTGTCCTTTTCTGGTGCTGACACGTGGTTGCTATAGCCAATGAGAATTTTACACGCGGAAAATCCTCATTGGTCCCAGCTGTTAACGGGTTATCGGATCCAAACCAGAACGCGATAGCTTAACGGTGACCCGTTACGGTGGATGCCACGTGTCGGTTACCCTTGACGAAAGCACTTCTATGACGCGCGATTTATCGTCATGGAAGTGGACACTTCCGTGATGATGTCGTGGGAAACCACGGCCACCTATGGGCCATCAGCCCCTTTTGGTTTGGCAGGGGGGCTGAGCACATTGCATAAAGAGCGGAGGACCGTAGCGCAGCACGTCAGAGATCACACAGGCAGTTTTACCCAGGTTCGGGCCACCGCGAGGCGTAAAACCCTACTCCTGCTTTGGTGGATTGATGGTGGATTGTGGTGGAAACACAACACTCTTGCCCGGCAGGGTTGCCTCGGGGCGAGAGCAGCTACGCACGTACGAGTGTACAAGGTTCCGAACACTTTCTCTGGTTGCCATGGCCCTCCTTTTATAGATAAAGGGATTACCACAGTGGCAAATCAGTCATTGTCTACTGATTAGATAGCAAACAGTGCTATCATACCTACCTCTGCAGGCAGAGCAGGGCGCATTAAATGCGCCGCTTAGTGTCACATCGTAGCCTGCCCGGCAAGCCTTGCCGGGCTGCTCGGCCATCTTCTCGCCTGTCTGCTTGACACGTCTCTGGACGGGTGTCATTTGGAGGTGGTTTCCTCTGGAAATGGCTGCCATGTGTTGAATAACAACCACTTAGTCACTTGGGGGCTTGACACCGCATCGATCGATGACTTGCGTCGCTGTGAGGTGGAGCGGTGAAGCCTTGGTGGGGTAGTTTGCTTTCGTAGTGCCCGGCAGGCCTGCCGAGACGGTCTTGAGGCTTATCTTCGGGGCCACCTCGTCCTTGCCAGGCTCGCCTGCCCGACAAGGGAGGTTTTTCCTTAGCAGTGTCTTGCTCATTTAGCTTGTCTTGGTCTTCTTGCTCTGCTCTTTGATTCCTCAAATAGCCATCTCTCCTTGCTTGGTCTGGACTTGGATGTTGCAACATTGCTCTTTTAGGCCTGTGCACAGTCTCGCCAACAGACCCAGGGTTTGTTACACCGACAGGAGCCCCCGGGTCTGGCCCAAACGCGCTGCCGGGTGTCGTCGGGGTAGGCCCTATCCAGTGCATAGGCAAGAGGGTAGCAGTTGCTCGTCCTTTGAGATCATCTTTGCTTCTTCATTAACCTGAGCCCAGGGCAGTTTCCGGTTCTTCCGCACGTCGTGTAACACCAATTGTGGTGGGGGAGATAATGGGCCATGATCCATGGGGTACCCACATCCCACGTTCATGGGGCGGTAACCGCCACCCCATTATCCTTCCCGCCCCAAGTGCCTCTGCCACCTGTATTGCATGCACTGTGTAGGGTTGGTGGCGGATGCGGAGGGCGCGGGAATGAGCGCCGTGGCAGAAAGCCAGGCGTCATAGATTGGTGCAGGGGGTCGGCCTTGATTTCTCGAGCCGTTAGTGGAGAGGAGGAGTCGGACTGGCCGAACGGGGTGGCCACCTTCATGGAGAAATCCAGCCCCCTGCCCCGCTCGCCTATAAAAAGGGAACATGGGGCAAGGTGTCTTCCCACACATCCTTCTCCTTCCATTCCTGTAGTAGTTCTCGCCCGCCATGGCAAGAGGTAGGGGACACGGTGCTGCTCCAGTGGTGGCGACGAGAACTTCTGCTCGACAGCGTCTCCCTCCTTCCTCCGAAAATGTGGGGGCGGAGCCCGCCACAAGAGGAGGTCAGAGGGGGCGAGGTCGAGATCGTCATGGTGCCCGGGGCCGAGGAGGACGGGGCGGTGCTCTGATTGCACCCCCCCCCCCCCCGTCGGCCGCCCCTCCCCCGATGGAAGGCCATGTTGGAGATCAACCCCTGGAGTTCATCATCAGACTGTACAAGCCTCCGCGCGGCCGCCTCCGTCTCCCTATTCCATTCGCAAGGGCGATGGAGCTTGAACAACCGCGCGCATTGAAGCTGCACATGAGGGGTTGCGGGAATGGCGCATGCGGGTGGATGTGGATTTCCCCGCCCCTCATGTCATGTTCTTCCGACGCGGCTGGAAGACCTTTGCACGCGCCCATAGCTTGTCGGAGGGGCACATCCTCCATTTCAAATTAATGGAGGCCAATCTGCTCTCCGTCAAGGTCTTTGGGTGCTCGGGTGCTCGCTTAGGGTGCTGCGCGGAGAGCTCGACTGACGACGAAAGCTCCTCCACGAGCGACAGCGGCGAGGAGGACAGTGATGGCGATCACGACGGCGCCGATGGGGAGGACTCCGACTCTAACTCCGACTGATCGTCAGCCGCACCATCATCGTCAGGCGGCAGCACCACTATCTGCACCTGCATCCCGTTCCCGGCAAGGTGATTCATCGGGGAGTTGGATGCAGAGGTGGGAGTGGTGCCCCGGGCTCCTCCAGCAGCCTTCCAGCTGGACCCCGGCAGGCTTTCTTGCGGGCTGCAGCTCCGTTTGCCCTGCCGCGTCCTGCTAGCCCTGGTGGCGGTGGCTGGTGGGTCGTCTCCGCCGCTCTCTTCACCATCACCTTCGCCTGCGCCCTCCCGCTCTTGTTAGGCCCCTCGCCAAGGGGCCTGACTGGGTCAGGCTGGGCTTCTGCCCAGGCGCTCCTTTTGCCCTCTTCACCTTCTGCCGCAGTGCCTGGGAGGAGAAGGGCAAGAAAGGGCATCACGGGGCACTTATCTTTTTTCAATCTAAAACATGTAGGCACTTGCCAAATTTTAGTCTAAATAATGAAATCTTCTTTATCCTTGTTTGTGTTCTGTAAGATCTGTACTTGCCAGTCAGCATATTAATGAAAAAGACAAACTTTGTCGGGCACTCGTGCATGTAACATATCCATGCAAAGGTGGAATGCCTCTATACGTTTAAGTAAACAAGTTATCTCCGGTAAGCTATCGTGCCGGTACCCTCGAATTGTTGTCATGGGGCTAAGCCTGCCGGGCACAAATCGCGAAGAAGGACCAGCCCCCCGCCAAGCCTTCCCTGCCAAAGGCCACTGCGACCATCCTGACCGAAGCAACGTTCATGTCAAAGGATGGGAGCACCTAAGTTTCGAAGGTGGCGAGGTTTTCATATGCACAAGTTTCTGCTTACAGAACACGTAAGGATAAGAAGAGAACTTATCTGTTTGGCTTGCCGAGGATCGTCATGTAGGCTTGCCTTCATTTCTTCTCTTTTGGGACCGAGTCCACGGCAAGAACCCTGCAACTTAATGTAGATGAAAACAATGCCTCATGCAACCTTATCTACATGATCATGCTATGTTCATGATATGCTTATGCATGCATGCAAGTTTTGGGGGCCCCCCAACGCTTCATTTATTTCTGTTGCTCAGGGTCTGCGCCTGGCTTTGTACAAGGCATTACATGCAACAGCGGCACGGCTTGTACAAAAGTGTGGCTGCCGGGCAGGGCCCGACAGCCGCGCCTTACGGGTAGAACTTACGGAGATGCTCAATGTTCCATGAGTTTTGCAATTGAATGCCATCTCCGGTCTCTAGACGGACTGCGCCAGGTCTGGTGACTCGTACTACCCGGTAAGGGCCTTCCCACTTTGGCGTCAACTTGTTGGTACCCTTGGCGGACTGAACACGCCTAAGGACAAGGTCGCCTTCCTCAAAACCCTGGGCACGAACCCTGCGGCTGTGATAGCGACGCAGGGCTTGCTGGTAGCATGCAGCACGCGTAGCGGCCCGGAGACGGTTCTCCTCAAGTAGCACAACATCGTCACGCCGGTGCCATTCCTGCGCTACTTCATCATAGGCAAGCACTCGAGGAGACCCGAATATGAGTTTCGTGGGGATAACTGCTTCTGCCCCATAGACTAGGGAGAAGGGAGTCTGCCCGGTAGCTCGATTTGGTGTCATTCTGAGGGACCAAAGAACTACCAACAGCTCGTCGATCCATCGCCTGCCACACTTCTGCAGTCTATCAAAGGTTCTTGTCTTGAGACCTCGCAGCACTTCAGCATTCGCCCTCTCAGCTTGTCTGTTGCTTCTGGGATGGGCGACAGAGGCAAATGAGATCTTGCTTCCGAGGGCATGAACATATTGCATGAAGGCGCGGCTCATGAATTGGGTGCCATTGTCAGTGATGATCCGAGTAGGGACTCCAAAGCGGCACACCAATCCTTTCAAGAACTTGATAGCTGACTGAGCAGTCACCTTTCTCACGGGCTCCACCTCTGGCCACTTTGTGAACTTGTCGATAGCGACGAACAAGAACTCAAAGCCCCCGGTAGCACGGGGGAAGGGGCCCAAGATATCGAGCCCCCAGACCGAGAAGGGCCATGATAAAGGGATCGTCTAAAGAGCTTGGGTAGGCTGATGAATGTTCTTGGAGTGGAACTGGCAGGCTTCACATTTGGTGGCGAGCTCAACTGTATCTTGGAGGGCTGTGGGCCAATAGAAACCTTGCCGGAAGTCTTTTCCAACCAGAGCCCTTGATCCAATGTGTGAGCCACACATTGTTGGGGAACGTAGCAGAATTTTAAAATTTTCTACGCATCACCAAGATCAATCTATGGAGTCATCTAGCAACGAGTGAGAGGGGAGTGTATCTACATACCCTTGTAGATCGCGAGCGGAAGCGTTCAAGAGAACGGGGTTGATGGAGTCGTACTCGTCGTGATCCAAATCACCGATGACCGAGCGACGAACGGACGGCACCTCCGCGTTCAACACACGTACGGAGCAGAGACGTCTCCTCCTTCTTGATCCAGCAAGGGGGGAGGAGAGGTTGATGGAGATCCAGCAGCACGACGGTGTGGTGGTGGAAGCAGCGGGATTTCAGCAGGGCTTCGCCAAGCGCTACTGGAGGAGGAAGAGGTGTCACGGGAGGGAGAGGGAGGCGCCAGGGGCTGAGCTGTTTCTCCCATGCACCTCCCCACTATATATAGGGGTGGAGGGGGCTGGTTTCTTGCCCTCCAAGTCCATTGGGGCGTTGGCAAAGGTGGAAGGAAAGAAATCCCATCCTTTCCCTTCCCCACCGATTGTTATCCCCCTTTTTTAGGGATCTTGATCTTATCCCTTCAGGATATGATCTTATTCCTTCTAAGGGGGAATCTTGGTGCGCCTTGACTAGGGGTGTGGGGCCTTGCCCCCACTACCCACGTTCATGTGGGTCCCCCCATGCAGGTGGGCCCCACTCCGGAACCTTCTAGAACCTTCTCGGTACAATACCGAAAAATCCCGAACATTTTCCGGTGGCCAAAATAGGACTTCCCATATATAAATCTTTACCTCCGGACCATTCCGGAACTCCTCGTGACGTCCAGGATCTCATCCGAGACTCCGAACAACCTTCGGGTTACCGCATACTAATATCTCTATAACCCTAGCGTCACCGAACCTTAAGTGTGTAGACCCTACGGGTTCGGGAGACACGCAGACATGACCGAGACGGCTCTCCGGTCAATAACCAACAGCGGGATCTGGATACCCATGTTGGCTCCCACATGCTCCTCGATGATCTCATCGGATGAACCACGATGTCGAGGATTCAATCAATCCCGTACGCAATTCCCTTTGTCTATCGGTACGATACTTGCCCGAGATTCGATCGTCGGTATCTCGATACCTTGTTCAATCTCGTTACCGGCAAGTCTCTTTACTCGTTTCCGTAACACATCATCCCGTGAACAACTCCTTGATCACATTGAGCTCATTATGATGATGTCCTACCGAGTGGGCCCAGAGGTACCTCTCCGTTACATGGAGTGACAAATCCCAGTCTCGATTCGTGCCAACCCAACAGATACTTTCGGAGATACCCGTAGTGCACCTTTATAGCCACCCAGTTACGTTGTGACGTTTGGTGCACCCAAAGCACTCCTACGGTATCCGGGAGTTGCACAATCTCATGGCCTAAGGAAAAGTTACTTGACATTGGAAAAGCTTTAGCAAACGAACTACACGATCTAGTGCTAGGCTTAGGATTGGGTCTTGTCCATCACATCATTCTCCTAATGATGTGATCCCGTTATCAATGACATCCAATGTCCATGGTCAGGAAACCGTAACCATCTATTGATCAACGAGCTAGTCAACTAGAGGCTTACTAGGGACATGTTGTGGTCTATGTATTCACACATGTATTACGATTTCCGGATAACACAATTATAGCATGAATAACAGACAATTATCATGAACAAGGAAATATAATAATAACCATTTTATTATTGCCTCTAGGGCATATTTCCAACAGTACTGTTGGGGATCGTAGCAGAATTTTAAAATTTTCTACGCATCACCAAGATCAATCTATGGAGTCATCTAGCAACGAGAGAGAGGGGAGTGCATCTACATACCCTTGTAGATCGCGAGCGGAAGCGTTCAAGAGAACGGGGTTGATGGAGTCGTACTCGTCGTGATCCAAATCACCGATGACCGAGCGCCGAACGGACGGCACCTCCGTGTTCAACACACGTACGGTTGGGAGAGACGTCTCCTCCTTCTTGATCCAGCAAGGGGGAAGGAGAGGTTGATGAGGATCCAGCAGCACGACGGCGTGGTGGTGGAAGCAGCGGGATCTCGGAAGGGCTTCACCAAGCACCAACGAGAGGGAGAGGTGTCACGGGAGGAGAGGGAGGCGCCAGGGGCTGGGGTGTGTCCTCCCTCCCACCCCTCCACTATTTATAGGGGGAAGGGGAGAGGGGGCCGGCCCCCTCAGATCCAATCTGAGGGGAGGGGCGGCGGCCAAGGGGGTGGCTTGCCCCCCAAGCCATGTGGAGGCGCCCCCCCACCCCTAGGGTTCCCAACCCTAGGCGCAGGGGAGGCCCATAGGGGGGCGCACCAGCCCACCAGGGGCTGGTTCCCTTCCCACTTCAGCCCATGGGGCCCTCCGGGATAGGTGGCCCCACCCGGTGGACCCCCGGGACCCTTCCGGTGGTCCCGGTACAATACCGATTACCCCCGAAACCTTCCCGGTGGCCGAAACTGGACTTCCTATATACAATTCTTTACCTCCGGACCATTCCGGAACTCCTCGTGACGTCCGGGATCTCATCCGGGACTCCGAACAACTTTCGGGTTACCGCATACTAATATCTCTACAACCCTAGCGTCACCGAACCTTAAGTGTGTAGACCCTACGGGTTCGGGAGACACGCAGACATGACCGAGACGACTCTTCGGTCAATAACCAACAGCGGGATCTGGATACCCATGTTGGCTCCCACATGCTCCTCGATGATCTCATCGGATGAACCACGATGTCGAGGATTCAATCAATCCCGTACGCAATTCCCTTTGTCTATCGGTACGATACTTGCCCGAGATTCGATCGTCGGTATCTCGATACCTTGTTCAATCTCGTTACCGGCAAGTCTCTTTACTCGTTTCCGTAACACATCATCCCGTGAACAACTCCTTGATCACATTGAGCTCATTATGATGATGTCCTACCGAGTGGGCCCAGAGGTACCTCTCCGTTACATGGCGTGACAAATCCCAGTCTCGATTCGTGCCAACCCAACAGATACTTTCGGAGATACCCGTAGTGCACCTTTATAGCCACCCAGTTACGTTGTGACGTTTGGTGCACCCAAAGCACTCCTACGGTATCCGGGAGTTGCACAATCTCATGGTCTAAGGAAAAGTTACTTGACATTGGAAAAGCTTTAGCAAACGAACTACACGATCTAGTGCTAGGCTTAGGATTGGGTCTTGTCCATCACATCATTCTCCTAATGATGTGATCCCGTTATCAATGACATCCAATGTCCATGGTCAGGAAACCGTAACCATCTATTGATCAACGAGCTAGTCAACTAGAGGCTTACTAGGGACATGTTGTGGTCTATGTATTCACACATGTATTACGATTTCCGGATAACACAATTATAGCATGAATAACAGACAATTATCATGAACAAGGAAATATAATAATAACCATTTTATTATTGCCTCTAGGGCATATTTCCAACACACATACCTTTGTGTACCTCTGCCAACAGTTCATTTCCATCCTCCAGGCAAATGCACTTCAATTTCACACCGTTGGGCCTCCTTCTGTATAGTGTGTCATCGACAAACTGATACATACTGGCCCTCCGGGCTACTCTTTTAGCTTCTTCTTGCTTTTCAGGGAGTTCTCCAGTTTGGAGGAAATGGACTATGTGCCGCGCCCAAGTTGGAGCCAGGGGCTCGGCAACAAGGACCAGTGGCACCTCCTCATTCGCAGGAGTGCACTTCTCGACCGTAGGGACCGGTGGTCTAGCGGGATGGTGTAGCTCGCTGATCGAAGGGGAGTTGTTCCCGTCAAGCTCTCTGCCGCGAGCCTCGGGAGGCTCTGCCGGGTGAGGCTTGCCGAAGTCCAGTTTCCTCCTCTTTCTAGCCATTGTTGCCGGGGATACGGAGGGTTGAGTCAGATGGCGAACAAAAGTCCCTGGTTCCACAGGGAGTTTTTGCGTAGCGCACTTTGACAGATGATCAACGATGCTGTTTTCCGCATGGGGTACGTGCTCCGTTTGCAATCCATCAAAGCGCTCCTCCAACTTTCTCACTTCCTCAACGTATGCCTCCATCAATGGACTTTGGTAATCCTTGTTGACTTGTCTCACCACAAGTTGTGAATCTCCGTGGATGACCAGCTTCTTGATTCCCAATTCTGTTGCAATCCTGAGCCCGGCAAGGAGCCCTTCATACTCTGCAGTATTGTTGGTAGCCTTCTCCCGGGGAAAGTGCATCTGGACGACGCACTTAAGGTGCTCCCCAGTGGGAGCGACAAGAAGCACGCCAGCCCTTGCACCTTGTAGGGAGAAGGCACCATCAAAATACATGATCCATTCTTGTGGCGCTTCCTTGCCGGGAATGACTGTTTCCAATACTTCTTCATCAGGAGTTGGTGTCCACTCTGCGATGAATTCTGCTAGTGCTCTACTCTGAATGGTTGACGTGCTTTCAAACTTCAAACCGAAGCTGGACAACTCCAAAGCCCATTCCACAATCCTGCCGGTGGCCTTAGGGTTTCGGAGTATGCGTTGCAAGGGGAAGCGGGTGACCACCGTGATCTCGTGGGCATGGAAGTAGTGGCGCAGTTTCCTTGAGGCCATGATGAGGCCAAAAATCAGCTTTTGCACGCCAGAGTACCTCGATCTAGCCCACTGTAATAGGGAGCTGATGAAGTACACTGGGCGCTGCACTACTTTCTTCTTCGCCGCGATCATGGAACTGCCACCACTGCCCGGCCTTTCTTCGCTCTGGTCTGACTCTGGCCTTGTCGGGATAGGTCCACTTTCTTCCCCGGAGGGGACAGTGGTTATGGTTGCCGCATCATCCACTTCCCGCTGCGCCACCAGTGTCGCGCTGACCACTTGATTGGTTGCCGCTAAGTATAGCAGCAATGGCTCTTGTGGTTTTGGAGCGACCAAGGTGGGCACAGAGGAAAGATAGGTCTTCAAATCTTGTAGCGCAGCGTCTGCCTCCGGGGTCCACTCCATAGGTCCTGCCTTCTTCAAGATTTTAAAGAACGGCAAGGCGCGTTTGGCAGACTTGGAAATGAACCTGCTCAGTGCAGCCACACATCCTGTCAAACGCCTTAGGTCCTTGACTGTCTTGGGTGCTTGAATCTGCTCAATAGCCTTGATCTTGTCGGGGTTGGCCTCTATCCCTCGATGAGACACAAAGAAACCAAGTAGCTTACCGGAGGGGACGCCAAACACACACTTCTCCGGGTTCAGCTTCAAGTTGATCTTACACAGATTGGCAAAGGTTTCTTCCAAATCCTGGATGAGGGTTGACCTGTCCTTGGTCTTGACCACAATATCATCCATGTAAGCTTCAATGTTTTTGTGTAGCTGGGACTCGAAGCCAATCTGTACTGCTCTTGCAAAGGTGGATCCGGCGCTCTTTAGCCCGAAGGGCATCCGTACAAAGCTGTACATGCCACACGGGGTTATGAACGCGGTTTTCTCCTCGTCTTCCTTGAACATGAAGATCTGGTGGTATCCGGAGTAGGCATCCAAAAAGGAAAGCAGGTCACACCCGGAAGTGGAATCCACAATCTGGTCGATGTGCGGCAAGGGGAACGGGTCCTTTGGGCATGCCTTGTTCAGATCCGTAAAATCTATGCAAAGCCTCCATTTCCCATTCGCCTTGCGCACCACCACTGGATTTTCCAACCATGTGGGATGCCACACTCCTCTGACCAAACCAGCTGCTTCAAGCTTCTTGATCTCCTCGGCAATAAATTGTTGCCGCTCCAAAGCTTGCTTTCGGACCTTCTGCTTGACGGGCCAGGCATGTGGGCAGACAACAAGGTGATGCTCGATTACCTCCCTGGGAACACCGGGGATGTCAGATGCTTGCCAGGCAAACACATCGACATTCGCCCGCAGGAAGGCAACGAGCGCGCTTTCCTATTTGTCATCGAGGGTGGCACTGATAGTGAAGGTACCATCAGCGCCAGCCATCCCTGCCGGGACCTTCTTCACAGCAGGTGCAGCAGCTTTGGAACTTTTGCTATTGGAACTCTCTGGCAAGTCATCGACAAGCGCAGCACACTCCGGAGAGGCACGCTTCTCGGATTCCTTGCTGGCATCCTTGCTAGCTCTCTTCATTTTCTTACTTTCCTTGGCGGGAACACTGGCTTTCGTGACCTCCGCCGCTACTGCTTCCCGGTACATCTTGTCCATGCATATGACTGCGTCTTTCTGATCTGACGGGATGGAAATGATTCCTATCGGCCCTGGCATCTTCAAGGTGTTGTAGGCATAGTGGGATGCCGCCATGAACTTGGCCAGAGCTGGGCGACCAAGGATTCCATTGTACGGTAAGGGGAGGTCAACCACGTCAAACACGATCTTCTTAGTCCGGTAGTTTAACTCCCACCCGAACGTCACCGGCAGCGTGATCTTTCCTTTAGGACGACTCCTACCTTGGTTGATTCCTTGGAACGTGCCAGTAACCTTGAGCTCCTCATCTGCTATCTGAAGTTTGCTGAGGACCTTTGGAGATATTAGATTCAACCCGGCCCCGCCGTCAACCAACATCTTCTTGACTTTGAGGTTGCGTATTGTTGGCGAGACCAACAACGGCAAGCACCCTACCACAGTGGTGCGGTCAGGGTGATCCTCTTCGTCAAAGATGATGGGTGTGCGGGACCACTTGAGCGGCTTCCGGGAATCTGCCGCTGGCTCCATGGCATTGACTTCACGCGCCCACTGTTTAAGTTGGCGGTGAGAGGAGTGCAGAGATGCACCCCCGTCAATGCACAAGGCGTCAGTGGCTTTCTGGAATTCCTGCTCGCTGGTTTCCTCTTCATCTCCCTCATCGGTCTCATCATTGCAATCCTTCTTCTCACAGCCCCTGGCGGGTTTCCCTTGATTCTGAGGAGCCTTGCCGGGGCGGCTTACTCCGCCGCCACGGCCCTTCCCGCCAGCACCATCCTGATTTTTCTCCTTATCACACTTCTCGTACTCAGCCCTCTGCTTCTTGATGAGCTGCTCAACCTGATGGCACTCCTGAAGATCGTGGCCCTTGGTCCTTTGGATCTTGCAATACGGCCCCTCACCTTTCCCGGTCTTCTCGGCAGCCGCAGCCGCCCGACAGTCAGTGCACGTGGCAACCTCCTTGCCGGGGGCTTCGACCTTGGCCTTCTTGCCGGTACTAGGTGTGCTTTCTCCTTGCGCTTCTTATTGCGTTTCTTGTTCTTCTTCTGGCTGGTGGCATCGTAGTCATCGTCTGAATTGATGTCGACGCCGTCCTCTTTGCCGGGAAGTCGCCTTCCCTCCTCTATGCGAGCACACTTATCCACCAGGCGGACCAGCAAGAGCTGTTCCGCATACGGCCGGGGCGCATCATACTTCTATGGATCTTGCAATACGGCCGGGGTTCAATCTCCCATCGTACTTCTCTGGTATCTCTGGCTTGAATGTGTGGGACGATGGCCAACGGACTTGCCGCAGCTCGCGAGTGAAGGCGGGGCACCCAACCTCGAAAGGTAGGCACCCACCCTCACCGGGCGTAGGCTCGTCGATGTCGGGGCCGTTGCGCCTATCAGACTGGCGGTGGGTGCCGCAGCGTCGCTCGACGGTGACGCGTGCCCCTCCCCTCGCCTGTCTTCCTGGGCTTGCCGCTGGTCCCGACGCGCTCGAGGGCTGGACGAAGCCATCGAGACGTCGCCGAGTTCTTGATCGCGTGGCTCTGGTCGTGCCCCCTGCGCAGGCTGCCGCGGAGGGGACTGCACCATGGGGGTGGCCCCCTCAGCATGGCCAGCCGCGCGGGCCGTTGTCGTCGCCTGGGGAGGCCGTGGCGGGCCAGCTCGCTATGATCCTCCCGCCTCGGCGAAACCAATCAGGCTTTTAATGGTGGCCCTCCACTCATCCATCTGATCGGCTACCGGCGGAAATCTCACCAGCAGCTGGGCCCGCGCCATAGCCTCCGAAGCGGTGCTTGGCATGGATGATGATGTAGACTGTTGCATCGCCTGGCTCCTTACGGTGCCAGTAGTAACTGCGTCGTGTTCTCGTCATCGTGAGCCCGTGGCCACGATAGCGTGGTGACGAGGTGGAGGCGCTTGAGGGCCAGCGGCTCCATTTGGCGCATCGACTGGGTCGGCCCGCTCCGGGAGTGGTGCACGCCCTGCGGCCGCGCCCGTAGCCGGAGCGGCCAGAGAGTTGCGATTCGCCCCAGAGCGAGAGCCGCCGATGCGGCTGTGCCTTTCGGCCGGGCGGAGAGGTGTAGACAGAATGATTTCTCCACCCGTACCTTGTGGAGCGTGGCCGCTGGGGTGCTGTTGGTGCTGTACTTCCTCGGTCCCTTCTGCTCTCATTTCTGCCGCAGGGGAGGTGGTGACAACGCCGCCTGCGCCGGCCACGTCCCCTGCAGCGTCCATGTCTCCGTGTGTCCTCATAGCTCCCACGGCGTCGGCGGCCGTGTGCGGTGGGGCCTTCGAAGTGGACGGGTGGGCTGCAGCACCGGGCTTCTTCTTGGGCGCCATGAACGATGGAGCCATCGATGAAGATGACGCGCTGCGTACGCTTCTCAGGTTCGCGCGAGCGCTGCCCCCTACCTGATGCGCCAAAGATGTCGTGGGAAACCACGGCCACTATGGGCCCATCAACCCCTTTTGGTTCGGCAGGGGGACTGAGCAGATTGCACAAAGAGCAGAGGACTGTAGCGCAGCACGACAGAGATCACACGGGCAGTTTTACCCAGGTTCGGGCCGCCGCGAGGCGTAAAACCCTGCTCCTGCTTTGGTGGATTGATGGTGGATTGTGGTGGAAACGCAACGCTCTTGCCCGGCAGGGTTGCCTCGGGGCGAGAGCAGTTACGCACATACGAGTGTATAAGGTTCCGAACCCTTTCTCTGGTTGACATGGCCCTCCTTTTATAGATAAAGGGTTTACGACATTGGTAAATCAGTCATTGTCTACTGATTAGATAGCAAACAGTGCTATCATACCTAACTCTGCAGGCAGAGCAGGGCACATTAAATGCGCTGCTTAGTGTCACATCGTAGCCTGCCCGGCAAGCCTTGTCGGGCTGCTCGGCCACCTTCTCGCCTGTCTGCCTGACATGTCTCTGGACGGGTGTCATTTGGAGGTGGTTTCCTCTGGAAATGGCTGCCATGTGTCGAATAACAGCCACTTAGTCACTTGGGGTCTTGGCACCGCATCGATCGATGACTTGCGTCGCTGTGAGGTGGAGCGGTGAAGCCTTGGCGGGGTAGTTTGCTTTTGTAGTGCCCGGCAGGCTTGCCGGGATGGTCTTGAGGCTTGTCTTCGGGGCCACCTCGTCCTCGCCAGGCTCGCCTGCCCGGCAAGGGAGGTTTTTCCTTAGCAGTGTCTTGCTCACTTAGCTTGTCTTGGTCTTCTTGCTCTGCCCTTTGATTCCACAAAGAGCCATCTCTCCTTGCTTGGTCTAGACTTTGATGTTGCAACCTTGCTCTTTTAGGCTTGTGCACGGTCTGGGCAACAGACCCAGGGTTTGTTGCACCGACAGATGATAATTTTGGTAATGTCATGGAACACTTCTACGACAGCACAGGTATAACTATCTTGATTCTGTCATAAAATCGTCATGGATGTACATGCATGACAAAAAACGTGACCTACTATGAAAAAAAACGTATCATCATGGAAGTGGTTTTTTTTGTAGTGCTCGTTGTAGTGCCTGGGTATTTGATACCGGTGCGGTTGCTCACATTTGCAACTCTAAACAGGAACTACGGAATAGACGAAGGCTGACGAAGGACGAAGTGACGATGCACGTGGGAAATGGTTCCAAGGTTGATGTGATCGCCGTCGGCTCGCTCGCTCTTCGATTACCATCGGGATTAGTGATAAACCTGAATAATTGTTATTTAGTGCCTGTGTTGAGCATGGACATTATATGTGGATCCTGTTTAATGCGAGACGGTTACTCATTTAAATCAGAGAATAATGGTTGTTCTATTTATATGGGTAATATCTTTTATGGTCGTGCACCCATTGTGAGGGGTTTATTCTTGTTGAATCTCGATAGTTATGATACACATGCTCAAAACATTGATGCCAAAAGATGTAGAGTTGATAATGATAATACCACTTTCTTGTGGCACTGCCGCTTAGGTCATATTTGTGTAAAGCGCATGAAGAAACTCCATGCTGATGGACTTTTGGAGTCACTTGATTTTGAATCACTTGACACATGCGGACGATGCCTCATGGGCAATATGACAAAAACCCCGTTTTCCGGAACAATGGAACGGGCAAGTGACTTGTTGGAGATCATACATACTGATGTGTGCGGTCCGATGAGTGTTGACGCGTGCGGTGGATATCGTTACTTTCTCACCTTCACCGATGACTTGAGTAGATATGGGTATATTTACTTAATGAAGCATAAGTCTGAAACGTTTGAAAAGTTCAAGCAATTTCAGAGTGAAGTTGAGAATCATCATAACAAGAAGATTAAATTCCTACGATTTGATCGAGGGGGAGAGTATCTGAGTTATGAGTTTGGCAATCACTTAAGACAATGTGTAATTGTTTCACAATTGACGCCACCTGGAACACCACAACGTAATGGTGTGTCTGAACGTCGTAATCATACCTTATTGGATATGGTGCGTTCTATGATGTCTCTTGCCGATCTGCCACTATCGTTTTGGGGTTATGCATTAGAGACAGTTGCATTCACTTTAAATGGGGCACCATCTAAGTCCGTAGATACGACACCATATGAACTATGGTTTGGCAAGAAACCCAAGCTGTCGTTTCTTAAGGTTTGGGGCTATGATACTTATGTCAAAAGGCTTCAGCCAGAAAAGCTCAAACCCAAAGCGGACAAATGCGTCTTCATAGGATACTCAAAGGAGATGGTTGGGTATACCTTCTATCTCAGATCCGAGGGCAAAGTGTTTGTTGCTAAGAACGGGTCCTTTCTCAAGAAAGAGTTTCTCTCGAAGGAATTGAGTGGGAGGAAGATAGAACTTGATGAGGTTGTTGAAATTTCACTTCAACCAGAGAGTAGCGCAACGCAGAAAGATGTTTCTGTAGCACCTACGTCAGTTGAAGAGGAAGCTAATGATAGTGATCATGAAGCTTCAGATCAAGTTACTATCGAACCTCGTAGGTCGACAAGGATACATACTACTCCCGAGTGGCACGGTAACCCTGTCTTAGAGGTCATGTTGTTGGACGACGGTGAACCTACGAGCTATGGAGAAGCGATGGTGAGCCCAGATTCTAACAAATTGTTAGAGGCCATGAAATCCAAGACGGGATCCATGTATGAAAACAAAGTATGGACTTTGGAAGTATTACCTGAAGGGCGAAAGGCCATTCAGAATAAATGGATCTTCAAGAAGAAGACGGGCGCGGAAGGTAATGTCACCGTCTATAAAGCTCGACTTGTGGCAAAGGGGTTTTCACAAGTTCAAGGAGTTGACTACGATGAGACTTTCTCACCCGTAGCGATGCTTAAGTCCGTCAGAATCATGTTAGCAATAGCTGCATTTTTCGATTATGAAATCTGGCAGATGGATGTCAAAACAGCGTTCCTTGATGGTTTCCTTAAGGAAGAGTTGTATATGATGCAACCAGAAGGTTTTGTCGATCCAGAGAATGCTGACAAAGTGTGCAAACTCCAGCGATCCATTTATGGACTGCTGCAAGCATCTCGGAGTTGGAATCTTCGCTTTGATGAGGTTATCAAAGCGTTTGGGTTTATACAAGTTTACAGAGAAGCTTGTATTTACAAGAAAGTGAGTGGGAGCTCTACAACGTTTCTAATATTATATGTGGATGACATATTGCTGATTGGAAACAATATAGAACTTTTGGAAAATGTGAAGGAATATTTGAACAAGAGTTTTTCAATGAAGGACCTAGGAGAAGCTGCTTTCATATTAGGCATCAAGATCTACAGGGATAGATCGAGACGCTTAATAGGACTTTCACAAAGCGCATACCTTAATAAGATTTTGAAGAAGTTTAAAATGGATCAGTCCAAGAAGGGGTTCTTGCCTGTTTTGCAAGGTGTGAAGTTGAGTAAGACTCAATGCCCAACGACTATAGAGGATAGAGAGAACATGAGTGTCATCCCCTATGCTTCTGCCATAGGCTCTATCATGTATGCGATGTTGTGCACAAGACCAGATGTCAGCCTTGCCATAAGTATGGACGGATGTATGATCAAAAGTATGTCTAGAGGGGGGGGTGATTATACTACTTGACCAAATAAAAATCTAGCCTTTTCCAAATTTTAAGTCTTGGCAGATTTTAGCAACTTAGCACAAGTCAAGCAATCAACCTACACATGCAATTCTAAGAGTATAGCAGCGGAATGTAAATCATTGCATATGAAGGTAAAGGGGAGGAGTTTGGAGGGAGCAAACGCAATGTAGACACGAAGATTTTTGGCGTGGTTCCGATAGGTGGTGCTATCGTACATCCACGTTGATGGAGACTTCAACCCACGAAGGGTAATGGTTGCGCGAGTCCACGGAGGGCTCCACCCACGAAGGGTCCACGAAGAAGCAACCTTGTCTATCCCACCATGGCCATCGCCCACGAAGGACTTGCCTCACTAGGGTAGATCTTCACGAAGTAGGCGATCTCCTTGCCCTTACAAACTCCTTGGTTCAACTCCACAATCTTGACGGAGGCTCCCAAGTGACACCTAACCAATCTAGGAGACACCACTCTCCAAAAGGTAATAGATGGTGTGTTGATGATGAACTCCTTGCTCTTGTGCTTCAAATGATAGTCTCCCCAACACTCAACTCTCTCTCACAGATTTGGATATGGTGGAAAGATTATTTGAGTGGAAAGCAACTTGGGGAAGGCTAGAGATCAAGATTCTTGTGGTTGGATTGGAATATCTTGGTCTCAACACATGAGTAGGTGGTTCTCTCTCAGAAAATGAATGCTGGAAGTGTAGGCATGTTCTGATGGCTCACCCCACGAATGGAGGAAGGGTGGAGGGGTATATATAGCCTCCACACAAAATCTAACCGTTACACACAATTTACCAAACTCGGTGGGACCAAATAGTGAAACTCGGTCAGACTGATTTAGTTCAAAATGTGAACGTTAGGATTTTCGGTGGGACCGACATGTCAACTCGGTGAGACCGATTTCGTTAGGGTTAGGGCATAACGTAATCTCGGTGAGACCGATCACATGAACTCGGTGAGACCGATTTATGTAATAGGCAAACAGAGAGTTAGTCAGGCAAACTCGGTGGGACCGATCGCTCATTTCGGTGAGACAGAAACGTTACGAAGAGGAAACAGAGAGTTTGCATTGCGAACTCGGTGGGACCGATCGCTCATCTCGGTTAGACTAAAACGTTACGAAGGGAAACAGAGAGTTAGCAACCCCATCTCGGTGAGACCGAACTGATTAGGGTTTCTGGCAGTGGCTATGTCAAATGAACTCGGTGGCGCCGGATAGATCAAATCGGTGGGGCCGAGTTTGACTTTAGGTTTAGGACATATGTGGATATGAGAAAGTGGTTGAGGGTTTTGGAGCATATCACTAAGCATTTTGAGCAAGCAAGCCATTAAGCAACACCTCATCCCCTTTTAATAGTATTGGCTTTCCTATGGACTCAATGTGATCTTGGATCACTAAAATGAAAAGAGTAGAGTCTTGAGCTTGAGCCAATATGTGTCCTTAGCATTTTGAGGGGTCCACATCTCTAGTCCATGCCATGCCAATCATTGAACTTTCTGAAATGATCATCTTGAACGAGTATTAGTTCAATGAGCTATATGTTGTTAAGAATTACCAAAACCACCCAGGGATTAGTTGCACTTTCACCGGAATGTTTCAAAGTGATCCAGGAGGGGAACATTGGACAGCGGTGAAGAATATCCTTAAGTACCTGAAAAGGACTAAGGAAATGTTTCTCTTTTATGGAGGTGACCAAGAGCTCGTCGTAAAGGGTTACGTCGATGCAAGCTTTGACACTGATCCGGATGACTCTAAGTCTCAAACCGGATACGTATATATTCCAAATGGGGAACGGTAAGCTGGTGCAGTTCCAAGCAAAGCGTGGTAGCTAATTCTACATGCGAAGTGGAGTACATAGCTGCCTCGGAGGCAGCGAAGGAAGGTGTTTGGATGAAGTAGTTCATGACATATATTGGAGTTGTGCCCAGTGCACTGGACCCAATGACTCTGTTCTGTGACAACACTGGTGCCATTGCTCTAGCCAAGGAACCAAGGTTTCACAAGAGGACCAGACACATAAAGCGACGCTTCAATTCCATCCGCGATGCGATCATGGAGGAGGACATAAACATTTGCAAAGTACATACAGATCTGAATGTTGCAGATCCGTTGACTAAACCTCTTCCACGGGCAAGACATGATCAACACCAGGACTCTATGGGTGTTAGATTCATTACCATGTAATACTAGATTATTGACTCTAGTGCAAGTGGGAGACTATTGGAAATATGCCCTAGAGGCAATAATAAAGTGGTTAATATTATATTTCCTTATTCATGATAATCGCTTATTATCCATGCTATAACTGTATTGACCGGAAACTCAAATACATGTGTGGATACATAGACAACAACATGTCCCTAGTGAGCCTGTACCGGACTAGCTCATTGATCAAAGATGGCTATAGTTTCCTAGCCATAGACATGAGTTGTCATTTGATAACGAGATCACATCATTATGAGAATGATGTGATGGACAAGACCCAAACTATAAACGTAGTATCGTATCAAGTTTATTGCTATCGTTTTCTGTATGTCAAGTATCTGTTCCTATGACCATGAGATCATGCAACTCACTAACACCGGAGGAATACCTTGTGTGTATCAAATGTCGCAATGTAACTGGGTGATTATAAATATGCTCTACAGGTATCTCCGAGGGTTCCTGTTGAGTTGGCATGGATCAAGACTGGGATTTGTCACTCTGTATGACGGAGAGGTATCTCGGGGCCCACTCGGTAATACAACATCACAATGAGCTTGCAAGCAATGTGACTAAGAAGTTAATCACGGGATCTTGTATTACGGAACGAGTAAAGAGACTTGCCGGTAACGAGATTGAACTAGGTATGGAGATACCAACGATCGAATCTCGGGCAAGTAACATACTGATGGACAAAGGGAACTACATACGGGATTAGTTGAATCCTTGGCATCGAGGTTCGACCGATAAATATCTTCGTAGAATATGTAGGAACCAATATGGACATCCAGGTCCCGCTATTGGTTATTGACTGTGGAGGATTCTCGGTCATGTCTGCATAGTTCTCGAACCCACAGAGTCTACACACTTAACGTTTGGTGACAATATAAGTATAGTTGAGTTATTGTGTTGGTGACCGAAGGTTGTTCGGAGTCCCAGATGACATCCCGGACATGACGAGGAACTCCGGAATGGTTCGGAGGTGAAGATTGATATATAGGACGAAGGGTATCGTAGTTCGGAAGTGTTTCGGGGGTACCGGGTTATCGCCAGGAGAACCGAAAGGGGTTTTGGGGGGGGGGGGGGGGGGCGGCAAGTGTTAGGGGGCCTCATGGGCCAGGGGAAGGGGGCACACCAGCCCACAAGGGGCTGGGCGCCTCCCCTCACCCCAGCCCACTCGGCCAGGAAGGTGGTGTGCCCCCTAGGGCAGCCGCCCCCTTTGCTTGGGAGGCAAGGCGCCTGGGGGGCACCCAAACCCTAGGGCGCCTCCCCTTGGTGGCCGCCGCCCCCACCTAGGGGGAAACCCTAGGGCACCCCTCCTCCTCCCTTCCCCCTATATATAGAGGGGTAGAGGGAGGACAGCCGCACCCATCAATGCCACGGTGCTGCCCTTCCTCCCCCTCGTAGTTCCTCTCCTTCTCCGCGTTGCTTAGCGAAGCTCTGCCGAGATTGATCTACCACCACCGCCACCATACCGTCGTGCTGCCTGGAACTCGAGCTACTACTTTACCATCGCTCGCTAGATCGAGGAGGTGAAGGTGTCATCAAGCCGTACGTGTGTTGAACGCGGAGGTGCCGTCCGTTCAGCGCTTGGATCGGGAGTTCATGGACGGATTGTGATTGGATCGTGAAGATGTTCGACTACATCAACCGCATTTCTTAACGCTTCCGCTTAGTGATCTACAAGGGTATGTAGATCTAATCTCTCCTCTCATAGATGGTCATCTCCTAGATTGATATTGGTGATCGTAGGAAACTTTTTGTTTCCCATGCAACGTTCCCCAACAGATACATCATAGGCGGTTCCCAACCATAAAATAAAGTTTATTCCTTCTTCCACCATTCTTTCACAATCCATGGATAGCCGTATCCACGGGTGTCTTCCATACCAACACTTTCCAAGGAATTTATTTGACAACATAAAGTAAATTTCTTTTTCATTTCGGGAATGGGCATCCCTATTGCCGCCACACTCTCGTACAGTGACAAGTGAATAAACACTCATCTTGAGAATAACACATCTAGCATGGAAAAATATTGGCCACTCCCTGCCGCTTCATGAGCGGTACGGGCACACAAAAAGAAAATTCATTTTGAAAATTAGAGTTGGCACATACATATTTACTTAGAACGGCATGGAAATACCGCATATAGGTAGGTATGGTGGACTCATATGGCATAACTGGGTTTAAGGATTTTGGATGCACAAGTAGTATTCCCACTTAGTACAAGGAAAGGCTAGCAAATTGTCGGGGTACACAAACAGGGGTGCATGTTACCCCTGACTTGTGCACGGACTGCAGGCCTCCACCACGACAGCACCAAGCATCCAAGGCGAGACCAAGCTGAAGACATAGCTCTTTGAAGAATCAAAGGGCAGATCAAGAAGACTAAGACGAGCCAAGACAGCAACATATCACCAAGGGAAAAGCCTCCCTTGCCAGGCAGGCAAGCCTGGTCAGGTCGAGATTACCCCAAGAGCAAGTCCCAATACCTCCCCGGCAAGGGTTGCCGGGGCGCTGGCGGCCTGTTATCCTGCCAAGGCTCCACCGCTCCACCTTGCAGTGATGCAAGTCACTTATCAGTGCGGTGTCGAGCCCTCAAGTGAATAAGTGGCAGTCATTCAGCACGTGGCAGCCATTCCCGAGGAAGATCACCCCTAAATGACACCCGTCCATGGGCGTGTCACACAGACAGGCAAGAAGGAGGTTGAATAGCACAGCAAGGCTTGCCGGGCTGCATCCTCGATGTGACACTAAGCGGTGCATTTAATGCACCTTGTCATGTCTGTAGAGTTAGGTATGATAGCACTGTGGCTATCTAATCACTGGATAATGACTATTTTGCCACTGTGGTTACCCCTTTACCTATAAAAGGAGGGCTGAGGCAACCTTAGAAAGGATTCGGACCCTTGTACACTCATACGCATGTAGCTGCTCTCCCCGAGGCGACCTTGCCGGGCTTGAGCATTGCGCGTTCACCACGGTCTACCACTCAAATCCACCAAAGCAGGAGTAGAGTTTTATGCCTCGCGGCAGCCCGAACCTGGGTAAAAACCATCCGCGTCACCATTGCCATGCTGTCTTATAGCCTCCGCTCTTTGTGCAACGTGCCCTTCCCCCTTGCCGAACCACAAAGGGGCTGATGACCCCATAGGTGATCGTGTTGAACCACGAGATCTTTGGCGCGCCAGGTAGGGGGAGCGCTTGTGCGAACTCGAGGACGTAAACAGCGCGTCGATCTTCAACACCATCTCCTTCGATCGATGGCTTCATCACCCATGGCGCCCAAGAAAAAGTGTGGCGCAATGGTTCAAGAAGGAAGTGATGTCGCTTCTCCACCCGTTTCGCCCGACTCCCATCGCCCACCTCTGTCGTGGCTACGGCGGCCGTGGGGGTAGCGGATGACGGCGACACGGCGACCCTGAACGGCTCAATAGCATGGCCACCATGCGGCCCCCGTTCGGGAAAAAGGGTTAGGTGATAAGGTACATGGTTTCTTCCTCCACCGCTTCCACTTGTCAATGATTGAGCCGCACCGGGTTTTTAGTGTCGTCAACATGGATAAGCCCGCGCAAAACTCGGTCCAGCATTTGCCCTGATAAGGGGAAATCCTGAGTAGAGTGTCAGTGTGAATCCGTTGGTTGACGACCCAGCAAACATGCTCCGGCAAGGCCATCCGTGTCAGCGTGACTTTCATGCCAACTGCCGTAAAGATCGTTAAAGTGAAAGGGGAAGGGGAGAGAGGCCAGTCTTGCCTTGCACCATATTTCACCGCCCTCGAGAGATCTGTGATCCCTTCCGACCCTTGCCGGGGATCCGAAAGCAACAAACGAAGCACCATCCTCCCAAGGCACGTGGGCGTGACGAACGACCGCGGCCAGAGAAGGAGATGAGCGTAAACAAAAGCTAAGTTAACATGTCCATTACTTTTCCCTCCAGAGTTTGCATTCGCTTACCCCTCAGATAACGAAGGTATTTCGTATGGGAAGATCTTTCGCGTGATGGCACCTTGCCGGATTTGTCTGTGCCCCCACTCTATTTGGAGTCTGCTCACGGAGCGGGCGGCTGCGTCAAAGACGCATAAGGAAAAACCTGCCAAGGCGTGTCTTCGCCAGCAGAATGCTAAGGACCCGTTCCTCGTAGCAATCACGGCAGCATGCTACTGGCGGGCAACCAAGACACGCGAAAAAGAAGCCGACCATATGAACATCCATGGATAAAACATAAGAGGGATAACATGCACTTGAAGTTAATTAAACATCAGTTTAGTATGAGCAAAAGTAGCGCGAGATCTAAACACGAGACATACATAATGTTTTGTTGTAGGACAACACGACGACACAAATGATTCAGGGCCATGCTTGGCGGCCTTATGAATCCCTAGGGACGGAGAGGACCTTGTCAGCGAAGGGGGCAGCCTTCTCCTTGGCAGCAGAAACATCCGCGCCTGCCGGCAGCTTCCTAAAACCATCGACGAGGTTGAGGTCCGGGTGGTGGTAGGCGATGTTGCTCAGGACCATGAAGAGGGCATTGCGGGCGAGCTTCCGGGACTTGCTTGCGAAACGAGCAGCTCTTCCTTCCTCGCGTGACTTCAGCCTTTCAATTACTTCATTGAAGAAGAGCCCTAGCTTGACGCTTAGGACCTCATGCCTCCCAACTGAGAAGACTGGTCCCTCCATGGCCATCGTTGCAATCTGGGCAGTGAGGCATTCGGCGGTGTCGACCAGGCTCTTGATCCAAAGATCGACCTGCTCAGATTGGTTCGCCAGCTTGTCCTCTGCATCCTTTCAGAGGACTCTTGCGTTGTCCAAATCCTTCATCAGCTGCTTCTCGCGGACCCTGCCAGATTCGACCGAGCTCTCCAAGGTGCCAATCCTGGCCTTCATGTCAGCAATGGTGCCATTGGCAGTCTCAAGGTCTTGGCTCTTGAAGGAAAGCTGCGATTGCATCTCTTTCAGAAGGATCTCTGCGTTCTGCACCTCCTCCTTAAGGGCGGCGGCTTCCTTGGCACTCCCGGCAAGCTCTTCTGTCAGTTTGGCCACCTGTTGGTCAAGATCAGCTTTAGCAGTGGATGCAGCGGCAAGGTCATCAGCAATCTTCTTTAATTGGGTGGCAGAGTCGATGGAGAGCGTATTGAGGGCCGCCTTGTGATTGTCCTCCAACTCCTTGGTGCACTGCTGGACAAGGGCCTCCGATTCCTCATTCTTGCTGCAGAGGGTGGCCTCAAGGTTCTCTTCCCGGGAAGAGATGCCCTTCTCCCTGGCGTCCAGAAGCGTAGTGCGCTCCGCCAGACGGGCCTCCCGGGCAGTGACATCCTCTTTCGCCATGGAGATCATCTCCTGTTGCCGCAATAGAACTTGGAACTGCTTGCTGTGCCAATCGCGTAGCTCGCTACCCTTGTCCCTCAGCTTCTAGTCCATGCTGTTGGTGGAACTGCGTTGCTCCTTGAGTGCCTGCCATTTCTGGCCATACCGATTCTGCATTTCCTTGATGCCCGCCGCCACGGACTCAAGGAAGGACAGATCCATGACCGCATCGACAGAGTCATCGGCTTCTCCAACGCGCTGGGTCAAAGGCACTGTGATGTGCTAGATCTCTTCATCGAGCTCTGCGCTCACTGTCGCTGAGGAACTGGGGGCTCCGAGATCAGGCTGGGCAAGCACCAACGCCAATTGGCTCGAAGATGGCTACGGAGTCCCAGCCGAAGTGCCAAATGAGGAGGGGGGCTCATGGTCTGAAGGGGGATTTTTGCTTTAGCCACCACTCCTGATCCTAACGCATTGCGTGGGTTTCTCTCTGCTTCCTTTGGGGGCTTCTGGATGTCCCCGGCAGTATGTACCTGCCCCTCCGCAGCAGTGATCTTGGTGGCCTCCTCAGCAGCATCTTTTCCGATGCTGGCTACATCCTCCAGCAACTCGGGCTCCTCGGCCGATGAAACTGCGGACAAGAATAGTGAGCAGTGATAAGAGTGCAGAAAATTCGGAAGGTCAGAGATTTGGGACAAAACGATAAAAGCGGCAGAGGACAGGAAAGACGAGCAAATTACCTGGAGTTGTTTGCCGTGGAAGGGCCTCGATTTCCCCGGCAGCATCAGTTGCCGGGACGCTACCATCGTCCTCTCCCTCGGCGATCATGGCATCGGCTTGGGTCGGTCCTTCCGTCGAGGCCCACGCCGGAGATCCCCCAGCTTGGGTG
This sequence comes from Thinopyrum elongatum, assembly GCA_011799875.1. Lineage (NCBI taxonomy): Eukaryota > Viridiplantae > Streptophyta > Magnoliopsida > Poales > Poaceae > Thinopyrum > Thinopyrum elongatum. The sequence continues at coordinate 486,964,965 of CM022298.1, read as the reverse complement.
TCAGGAAGGGTGGGCCCCTCCCGTAGAACCTCGCTCGGAGGGATCTCCCCTCCTCTGGCTAGAGATGAGGTGCATTCCTACATGCCACCCTTGGCGGGGGGGACCTGCTCCATACTCTCGTGATGGGGCTGGGCTGGGGGCTTGGCACTGGATCGTTCGTGCTGCTTCCCGCCAAGCCCATGCCCTCCGAGGGCCCCGACGGCTCCACCTGCCTGAGCCGTTTGGATCGATGCACGAGGGTCTCTTCCTCCTCCTCTTCCCTGTCAAAGGTGGCAAACAAGATCGAATCAGCAACTCAACAAGTACGCAAGACACAACAAGGAAAGGAAAAGCATCTGCCTTACTCTGAATCGATGAGCATGGAGCTCAGCGCGAACTCCATGGGCGGTGAAGGTGCCCTGCCCCTCTTCAAGGTCGAGGGGGCAGTATTTCCCGGCAACCTCAAGACCTGCTGAGGCGCAGGGGGCTCCAGCGAGGATGAGCTGTGCGAGGAGCTCGAGTCAGATTGGGAGCTGGAATCAACTCCCGCGACTACCCAACGTTTGGCGGGAGGGGTCTTGGCCTCGGAGAGGCGAGAAGAATGCCGGTGCTCCACTTCCGGCTTGTCGCTCTTGGAGGCAATCTTCTTTACCTTCCTAGCGGCAGGTGCAGGAGCAGGGGCCACTGTCGCCCAGCCAGCCGCCCGCCTATGAGGGCGCTGATCCAAGTCTGGCTCGGGGGCTTGTGGGCCAGCTGAGAGCCACTCCTTGTTGGACTGCTCTATTGCCTCAGCCTCGTCCCTTTCCTGGGCTTCCACTGTCGCGGCGTATAAGGCTTCGATCCTGGCAGGCTCAGCCCTGGCAGGGTCATCCCCGGGTGCCCCCTCCGCGGCATGCACCTCGCTCCTATCATGGGAAGAGCCCTCACCTTCGGCTTCTCCTTCCCCTTCTTCCCTCACCTTTCCGGGCTTCACCATTTCGGCGGCCCGGAATGCTTTGTCCTCCTCGATCCGCCTCTTGATGAACTCCGCCTCTGCTTGGGAAGTGCACTTGAACATGTTGTTCTCGATCCTGGTTGCCCTTTCCACCAAGCTGGAAGACCATTCAAGCTCTGCATCAAGCTCGGGTAGTTGCCAATCGTCTGCAACCCCGTGAGTTTTGCAATAAGGCATCCACTTCAAGATCTGGTCCAGGGCAGAGTTAACATTCAGCAGGACGACCTTTGCTGGCAACTTGAACGGCCCAAGGCTTCCAAACAGTTGTTCACATAGCCAAGCGTGGCCATAGACTGACAAGTTGTTGGTCAGGCCCGGGTATAAGTGCATCCTGTCCCCCGCATCTCCATACCGCCATACAAACCTGTCCCTCTTCTGCAACGGTGCAATACGGTGTCGGAGGAAATCGGCTCCCACCTGCTCGATGGTTAACCCGGCAGCCTTCAGACGGGTGATCATGTTCAGTGCCGGGCGAAGCCTATCGTCAGTAAGGCCAAATTCCCTCCAGTTGTTGCCGCGCACAATGCACTCCATCCACGCCTGGCAATACTCTGGGGCTTTCTCGTCCTGGATCCTGCACCAGTCTGCCCGCCACTCCTCCCATCTGCCGCGCTGCTGACCGAGAAGGTAATCCCAAATTCCCCTCGCCACCCGAGGTACCAGCTTATGTTTCCAGAATGGTGGGCCTTGTTCTCCACCCACGGGACAAAAAAATGACTGAACAGATACACATTGGGGGCGACTCCAACAAAGTTCTCGCACAAATGAGCGAAGATCGCCATGCACGCCATTGCATTTGGTGTGAAGTCTAAGAGGTGGAACCCGTACACCACCATCATCGCCTCAAAGAAATCCAAGAAGGTGGGATAGACGCCGCAGAGGAAATATACGCAAAAGAATCGGTAAGAATTCGGCGGATCCTCTTTCCCCTCCGACAGAACCTTGGGCGCTCCGTGCCCCTTTGGAACTTCCCTCCCCCACAGATATCCATACCTCGCAACCAAGGCATCACCGTCCAAGTTCGACGGGAAGAAGACCACATCTCCCCTTCGCTTCTTATCCAGCTCTGCTGCCCTCTTCTTGCTCCCTTCTGCAGCCACCTCCTTCGCGGTGGTCGCCCACTTCCCCTTGGCAGCGGCGGTTTTCTTTCCCATCCTCGCAAGCTATGGTGGGGATGGAAAGAGGAGAGGTGGACAGGGATCAGAGACGAATGTGGGCGAGGGGGCGGTCACATGGCTTGAGGAAGAAGTTGGTGGAGGGCGAAACGGACGCTGAATGAGCAGTGCCCCTTCGTGTTTTTCTCTTTTTAAGGGAAAAGAATGTGGGGGGAAGCGCGACTCTTCGTTGTTCCCTCTCTGAAAGTTATCGTTTGACATTAACCGCACCAGTCCCATGACCCCACGGCCTGCGGTAATTACGCGTAGTGGACGTTGTTCGACTGGTCATCATGACAAACCGTTGCACGCAGAGCGTTCCTTCGACACGTGTCCGTGCACGGTTTGGGGCCTAACCCAACGTGCCCAGCGACACGTATGGCTCAGGCCCGGGGGCTTCTGTCGGGGTACACAAACAGGGGCGCATGTTACCCCTGACTTGTGCACAAACAGCAGGCCTCCACCACGATAGCGCCAAGCATCCAAGGCGAGACCAAGCTGAAGTCATAGCTCTTTGAAGAATCAAAGGGCGGATCAAGAAGACTAAGATGAGCCAAGACATCAAGATATCACCAAGGGAAAAGCCTCCCTTGCTGGGCAGGTGAGCCTGGTCAGGTCGAGGTTACCCCAAGAGCAAGTCCCAATACCTCCCCGGCAAGGGTTGCCGGGGTGCTGGCGGCCTGTTATCCCGCCAAGGCTCCACCGCTCCACCTCGCAGTGACGCAGGTCACTAATCAGTGCGGTGTCTAGCCCTCAAGTGAATAAGTGGCAGTCATTCAGCACGTGGCAGCCATTCCCGAGGAAGATCACCCCTAAATGACACCCGTCCATGGGCGTGTCACGCAGATAGGCGAGAAGGAGGTTGAATAGCACGGCAAGGCTCGCCGGGCTACATCCTCGATGTGACACTAAGCGGTGCATTTAATGCACCTTGTCCTGTCTGCAGAGTTAGGTATGATAGCACTGTGGCTATCTAATCACTGGATAATGACTGTTTTGCCACTATGGTTACCCCTTTACCTATAAAAGGAGGGCCGAGGCAACCTTAGAAAGGATTCGGACCCTAGTACACTCATACGCGCGTAGCTGCTCTCCCCGAGGCGACCTTGCCGGGTTTGAGCACTGCGCGTTCGCCACGGTCTACCACTCAAATCCACCAAGGCAGGAGTAGGGTTTTACGCCTCGCGGCGGCCCGAACCTGGGTAAAAACCACCCGCGTCACCATTGCTGTGTTGTCTTATGGCCTCCGCTCTTTGTGTAACATGCCCTTCCCCCTTGCCGAACCACAAAGGGGCTGACGGCCCCATAGGTGATCGTGTTGAACCACGACACAAATAGATTGAGAAGCAACCAACCAAGAAACAAAAATTCACATAAACAAGCATTAAGCATAACTAACACCGAATAATGCACCACGAGTAGGATGTAATTTCATTGCATAACTATTGATTTTCGTGCTTGCATAGGGAATCACAAACCTTAACACCAATATTCTTTCTAAAGCATAATTACTCACCAACATGACTCACATATTACTATCATCACATCCCAAAACTATTACAAAGAATCAAGTTTATTTTGTCCAATGATCTTCATGAAAGTTTTTATTACATCCCTCTTGAATATCTATCACTTTGGGACTAGTTTCGTATATTGCCATTGCTTTTGACAAGCTCAAGCAAATTTAAGTGAAGAACATGAGCATAAAAATTTTCATCTCTCAAAATAATATAAGTGAAGCATGAGAGAATTTCTTCAAAATTTTTACTAAATCTCAAAATAATCTAAGTGAAGCATGAGAGTATTTCTTCAAAAATTACAGCACACCGTGCTCTAAAAGATATAAGTGAAGCACTAGAGCAATTCCATAGCTCAAAAACTTTAAGTGAAGCACATAGAGCAATTCTAACAAATCATAGCATCATTATGGCTCCCTCAAATAAGTGTGCCCAGCAAGGATTATTGCTACAAACTAAAAAGCAAAACAAGCACAGACTCATATAATACAAGACGCTCCAAGCAAAACTCATGATATGTGACGAATAAAAATATAGCTCCAAGTAAATTTACCGATGGTTGTTAGAAGAAGGAGGGGATGCCTTCCGGGGCATCCGCAAGCTTAGTTGCTTGGTTCTCTTTGAATATTATCTTAGGGTGCCATGGGCATCCCCAAGCTTAGGCTCTTTTCACTCCTTATTCCTTCATCCATCGAGGTCTCACCCAAAACTTGAAAACTTCAATCACACAAAACTAAACAAAACCTTCGCGAGATCCGTTAGTATAAGAAAACCAATCTTTGCTCTAAGTACTAGTGAAAATCCATTCATATTTTGTTATTGCATTATACCGACTGTATTCTAACTTTACCATGGCTTATACCCCCCCCCCCGATACAATCCATAGATTCATCAAAATAAGCACAGAATGCAACGAAAATAGAATCTATCAAAAACAGAACAGTCTATAAAGACTTGAATTTTACTCATACTTTTCTAACTCCACAAAATCTGAAAAATTAGGACAACAGAGGAAATTTGCATATCAATCTTGTGTAAAACATTCAGAATTTTTCGTCGCTTTTGTGAATTTTAACAATTCTATTACTGAACGCAAAAGTTTCTGTTTTTCAACAGGATCAAATCAATTATCACCCAAAGCTATCCTAAAGGCTTAACTTGGCACAAACACTAATTAAAACACAATCATAACAGAGGTATAATTGTGTAAACACTCAAGAACAGAAAAAAGGTAAAAATATATTTTATTCATTGGGTTGCCTCCCAACAAGCGCTATCGTATATCCCTAGCTAGGCATAATGCATAGATTCAAGTATTGCCATCTTTAGTTTCCAACTCCTCGATCACACAACCAAAATTCTTCAAGGATTTAGCATGCATATTTTCAATAGTAATACTTCTAGGAATAAGATTGAATAATTCATTCTTGCAAGTAGGGTTTTTTATCACTTCAACAAAATTGGGGTGAATACTAATCATTTTAAGATCTTCATTGTTGCTATTAGAAGTGGCACCCTTGTTTTTAGTGACATGTGCAGGCTAGCAATTTTTTATAGGAGTTTTTTTGATAGCTTTAACAAAAGAAAAGGCCGAGCTTAACTTACTAAAAATTTCTTCCAACTTATCAATTCGAGAGGGACTTTCTTCTACTCTTTCGTTAACTATGGTTTCCTTTTCCCTTAATAATTTAAGAGCATATCCCGCTTTTGACCCAATTTTATTAGCAAGATTATGCATCATTTTATCCAAATTTTAAATATGTTCTTCGGTGAGCATTTTCTTTTTAATAGCATCTAGCCTTTGCATAACATGCTCAAGAGTTAAAATTGTTTCATTGATAATGATAGGTGGTGCACCCACTAGATCTACCATAGCATTAAAAGCATCCAAAGATGGATACATCAAGAAATTTCCACCGGTAATTGTATCAAGAACGAATCTATACCAAGTGGTAATGCCCACATAAAAATTCCGAAGAAGAATAACGGTAGATTGCTTACGAATAGATCTATTATGAGCATTGCAAATCCTATACCAAGCATCTTTTAGATTCTACCCTCCCCTTTGTTTAAAGTTAAGAACTTCATTCTTGAGTGTACATGCAATATAGGATGAACTAGCCATAACGACAAAGTAGGCAAGCAAAACAACACGAAAACAAAAGATCGGACGAGAAAAAGGCAAATAAAAGGGATTTTTTTGTGAAATGGGGGAGATGAAAATGAGAGGCAAATGGAAAATAATGTAAATTGCAAGGAGTTGAGATTTGTGATTAGGAACCTGATAGATGTTGATGATGTCTCCCCGGCAACGGCGCCAGAAATTCTTCCTGATTGCTTGTATCTGCGTTGGTATTTCCCCGAAGAGGAGAGGATGATGCAGCACAGCACGGTAAGTATTTCCCTCAGTTATGAAACCAAGGTTATCAATCCAGTAGGAGAACCAAGCAACACAATGTAAATGGTACCTGCACACAAAGAACAAATACTTGCAACCCAACGCATAAGAGGGGTTGTCAATCCCTCCACGGTAAAAAGATAGATAAAATTGTATGAGATTGGATAAATAGATCTAGCAAAAACACGAAATAAAATAAGTAAAGGAAAAGTGCAGGAAGGTATTTTTGGATTTTTGGAATTATAGATCTGAAAACAATATGATAAAAGATAGACCCGGGGGCCGTAGATTTCACTAGTGGCTTCTCTCAAGAAAATAGCATACGGTGGGTAAACAAATTACTGTTGAGCAATTGATAGAAGAGCAAATAATTATGACGATATCCAAGGCAATGATCATGTATATAGGCATCACATCCAAGATTAGTAGACCGACTCCTGCCTGCATCTACTACTATTACTCCACACATCGACCGCTATCCAGCATGCATCTAGTGTATTAAGTTCATGGAGAAACGGAGTAATGCAATAAGAGCGATGACATGATGTAGACAAGATCTATTCATGTAGGACTAGACCCCATCTTTTTATCCTTAATAGTAACGATACATGCGTGCCTCGCTACCCCTTCTGTCACTGGGTGAGAACACCACAAAATTGAACCCATCACAAAGCACCACTTCCCATTGCAAGAAAAATCAATCTAGTTGGCCAAACCAAACCAAAGTTTCGGAGAAGAAATACGAGGCTATAACAATCATGCATATAAGAGATCAAAGAAAACTCAAACAATATTCATAGATAGATCTGATCATAAACTCGCACTTCATAGGATCCCAACAAACACACCGCAAAAAGTCATTATATCAAATAGATCTCCAAGAACATCGAGGAGAACATTGTATTGAGAATCAAAAAGAGAGAAGAAGCCATCTAGCTACTGTCTACGGACCCGTAGGTCTATGGTGAACTACTCATGCATCATCGAAGGAGGACCAATGAGGATGATGAACCCCTCCTTGATTGTGTTCCCCACAAGCAAAGTGTCGGAATAGGGCCCTAGATTGGATCTCGTGGTTCTGGAACTTGCGGCGGCTAGAATTGTGTTTCGATGACTCCCCTAGGGTTTTTGGAATATCTGAGTATTTATAGAGCTGAGAGGTGGTGGAGGAGACCTTCGTGGGCCTCACCACCCATCAGGGCGTGCCAGGGGCCTCTGGCACGCCCAGGTGGGTGGTGGGCCCCACGGGCCTCCCCTCGTGCACTTCCTTGGCTCCCAAGTTGTCTTATGGGCTGAAAAAAATCTCCAAAAAGTGTCGCTACGTTTGGACTCCGTTTGATATGGATATTCTGCGAAGTAAAAAACAAGCAAAAAACAGCAACTGGCACTGGGCACTATGTCAATAGGTTAGTCCCAAAAAATGATATAAAGTTGCGATAAAATGAATATAAAACATCCAAGAATGATAATATAATAGCATGGAACAATAAAAAAAATTAGATAAGTAGGAGACGTATCACCCATCCATGTCTCCAGTGCATGACTCAGCAGCCGGTTCTCTCGAGGGCTCGCCCTCTGGCTCGGGGGCTGCACCTGCTTCGAATCTTCTGCGGCCTGTCACACACTCCATGCATGGAATTCATCAGCCCAAGCAACGTACATATGGTATTGTTGCCTGGCTCGCCGTATGTGTGGCTCACTCTGTTACTGATCCTACGGCTGAGCCTCGACACTTTCATGCAACCCTTGGTGCTCCTCATTGGCGCGCGGCTATGGAGCAAGAATTTGATGCCCTTATCAAGAACAATACTTGGCGACTTGTCCCCCTATTCCTGGTGTGAATATAGTTGATTCCAAGTGGGTGTTCAAAGATAAGCGCCACTCTGATGGGTCTATTGAGAGGTATAAAGCACGGTTTGTTGCTAAGGATTCAAACAGAGATATGGACTTGACTATGAAGACACATTTAGCCCGGTTGTTAAACCGACAACTATTCGACTACTTTTGTCTCTTGCTGTGAGCCTAGGATGGTCTTTGTGACAACTTGATGTTCAGAATGCCTTCCTCCATGGTGTTCTTGAAGAGGAGGTTTTTATGCGGCAATCCCCGGGATTTGAGGATCCTCAGTACCCACATCATCTATGTCGGCTTGAGAAGGCTCTCTATGGTCTTAAACAGGTGCCTCGCACATGGCATCATTGACTTGGCTCTGCTCTCGGTGCTCATGGGTTCATTGCTTCCACTGCTGATACTTCATTGTTCATTCTTCATCGTCCAGATATCATGATGTATTTGTTGGTCTATGTTGATGACATTATTGTGCTCAGTTCATCTTCTTCGGCACTTGATCATCTAGTACCTGGACTTCGTCAGCAGTTTGCTATAAAGGACTTGGGGTTCTTCATTATTTCCTCGGTATTGAGGTTGCTAGTCTCAACAGGGGCTTGTTGCTTACCCAACGCAAATATGCACTGGATCTCCTTGCTCGTGCTGGTATGCTCAAATGCAAGTCAGCACCCACTCCCTGATCGTCTTTGTGCTGCTGATGGAGACTCCTTGAGTGATGACGATGCTACTCTGTACCTCAGCCTGGTTGGTGGTCTTCAGTACCTGACACTGTTGGAAATATGCCCTAAAGGCAATAGTAAATTGGTTATTATCATATTTCCTTATTCATGATAAAGGTTTATTATTCATGCTAGAATTGTATTGACCGGAAACTTAAATGCATGTGTGAATACATAAACAAATACTATGTCTCTAGTGAGCCTCTACTAGACTAGCTCGTTGATCAAAGATGGTTAAGGTTTCCTAACCATAGACATGAGTTGTCATTTCATAATGGGATCACATCATCATTAGGAGAATGATGTGATGGACAAGACCCACCTGTAAGCTTAGAAGTTGATCGTATCAGTTTATTGTTATAGCTTTCTTCATGTCAAGTATCTATTCCTAAGACCATGAGATCGTGCAACTCCCTGACACCATAGGAATACTTAGTGTGTATCCAAACATCACTTCATAACTGGGTGATCATAAATGTGCTCTACAGGTATCACCGAAGGTGTTTCTTGGGTTGGCACGGATCAAGACTGGGATTTGTCACTCCGTGTGACAGAGAGATATCTTCGGGCCCTCTCGGTAATACAACATCGTTAAGAGCTTGCAAGCAATGTGCCTAATGAGTTAGTCACGAGATCTTGTATTACGAAACGAGTAAAGAGACTTGTCGGTGACGAGATTGAACTAGGTATGGAGATACCAATGATCGAATCTCGGGCAAGTAACATATCGCCGGACAAAGGGAATTGCATACGGGATTAACCGAATCCTTGACATCATGGTTCAACCGATAAAAGATCTTCGTAGAATATGTAGGAACCAATATGGGCGTCCAGGTCCCGCTATTGGTTATTGACCAAAGAGGTGTCTCGGTCATGACTACATGATTCCCGAACCCGCAGGGTCGCCCGCTTAACGTTTGTTGACGCTAGAGTAGTATTGGGATATTTGATGATTGATAACCGAATGTTGTTCAAAGTCCCGGATGAGATCCCAGACGTCACGAGGAGTCTCGGAATGGTCGAGAGGTAAATATTTATATATGGTAAGTCATATTTTGGGTTCCGAAAAATGGTGCAGGTTTTTTGGTATTGTACCGGGAAGCTTTCAGAAGGTTCCGGAGGATTCCAGAGGGATCCGGAAGTCCAAAAGTGGGTACACCACGTCCCAAGGGCTGGCATGGTCTGAGCGGAGGTACCTTGGCCTTATTGGGCCAGGCGCACCAAGTCCTCAAAAGCCCATGCGGCTAGGGAAGGGAAACAAGGGGAGTCCTAGTAGGAATAGGATTGGACTTGGAGCCCAAGTCCTCTCCCCCTTGGCGCCAACTCCTATTAGGAGTAGGGATGGACTCCCAGACCTCCCATGCGTATAAATATAGGGGAGGGGTGCAGCAAGGTACCCTAAGACATTGGTCTTGGCTGCTGCCCCGTCTCTCCCTCCCGGCATAGTTCTCGTCCACGGTTTTTTGCTTAGCGAAGCGCTGCCGTTGCTCCACCACCACCACGCTGTCATGCTAGTTGTGATCCCATCTACTTATCCGCCTTCTCTTGCTGGATCAAGGAGGAGGATACATCATCAAGCCGCAAGTGTGCTAAACTCGGAGGTGCTGTCCGTTCGGCACTAGATCGGTTGGATCGTGATCGGATCGCGAAGAGTGCGACTACATCAACCGCGTTATATGCGCTTCCACTTTCGGTCTATTGGGGTACATAGACACACTCTCCCCTCTCGTTGCTATGCTTCTCCTAGATAGATCTTGGGTGTTCGTAGGAATTTTTTTTATTTTCATGCTTCATTCCCCATGAGTGGCATCATGAGCTAGGTCCATGCGTAGATGTATATGCACGAGTAGAACACAAAAAGTTGTGGGCATTGATACTCAAATTGTTTACCTCTCTCATCTTATTTGGATTCGGCAGTATAGTGGGATGAAGCGGCCTGGACCAGCCTTACTTGTCCACGCACAAGAGACCGGTTCCACCGACAGACATGCAACTTGTTTTGCATAAGGTGGCTAGCGGGTGTCTGTCTCTCCTACTTTAGTTGAATCTAATTTGATGAAGGCGGTCCTTGCAAAAGGTTAAAGGGCAACTTGATTATCACCATTGTGGCTTTACATAGGTTAGAACGTTTTTTGCTAGTTGCCCATAGCTGCCACGTAAAATTTGCAACAACAAAGTAGAGGACTTCTAACTTGTTTTTGTAGGGCATGTTGTGATGTGGTATGGCCAAAACATGATGTGATATATGTTGATGTATGATATGATCATGTTTTGTAATAGGTTCACAACTTGCATGTCGATGAGTACGGCAACCGGCAGGAGCCATAGGGTTGTCTTTAATTTATTATTCATCATGTAATTGCTTTACTTTATCGCTATGCATTAGCAATAGTTGTAGAAGCAATAGTTGGCGAGACGACCACGTGACGACACGATGATGGAGATCATGGTGTTATGCTGGTGACAATGGAGATCATGCTGGTGCTTTGGAGATGGAGATCAAAGGCACGAGATGATAATGGCCATACCATGTAACATATTGATTGCATGTGATATTTATCTTTTTATGCATCTTATTTTGCTTAGAACGACGGTAGCATTATAAGATGACCCCTTCACTTAATTTCAAGAAATTGTGTTCTCCCTAAGTTGCACCATTGCAAAAGTTTGTCGTTTTGAAGCACCTCGTTATGATCGGGTGTGATAGACTATACGTTCGCATACAACGGGTGTAAGCCAGTTTTACACATGCAGAATACTTGGGTTAAACTTGACGAGCCTAGCATGTACATACATGGCTTCGGAACATAGGAGACTGAAAGGTCAAACATGAGTCATATAGTAGATATGATCAACATGGAGATGTTCACCATTGATGACTACCCCATCTCACATGATGATTGGACATGGGATAGTTGATTTGGATCATGTATCACTTAGACAACTTGAGGGATGTTGATTTAAGTGGGAGTTCATTAGTAATTTGATTAACTGAACTAAATTATCATGAACTTAGTCTTAATTGTATTTGCAAAATTTGTGTTGTAGATCAATGGCCCGCGCCGTAGTTCCCCTGAATTTTAATGCGTTCCTAGAGAAAGCTAAGTTGAAAGATGATGGAAGCAACTATGCGGACTGGGTCCATAACTTGAGGATTATCCTCATTGCTGCACAGAAGGCTTATGTCCTTAATGCACGGCTTGGTGATGTACCCCCTCAAGGCTCGCCTGTAGATGTTATGAGCGTCTGGCAGGCACGTTCTGATGACTACTCGATAGTTCAGTGCGCCATGCTTTACGGCTTAGAACCGGGGCTCCAAAGACGTTTTGAGCACCATGGAGCATATGAGATGTTCGATAGCTGAAATTGGTATTCCAAACTCATGCCCGGGTTGAGAGGTATGACACCTCCAACAAGTTCTTTAGCTACGAGATGGAGGAGAACAATTCTATTAGTGAGCATATACTCAGCATGTCTGGGTTTCACAACCGCTTGACTCAGTTGGGAGTTAATCTTCCAGATGACACGGTCATTGACAGAGTTCTCCAGTCACTGCCACCAAGCTATAAGGGCTTTGTGATGAACTATAATATGCAAGGGATGGAGAAAACAATTCCTGAGCTCTTTGCGATGCTTAAGGCCGCGGAAGTAGAAATCAAGAAGGAGCATCAAGTATTGATGGTTAAAAAGACCACTAGTTTCAAGAAAGGCAAGGGAAAGAAAGGGAACTTCAAGAAGAACGGCAAAGATAGTTGCCGCTCCCGTGAAGAAACCCAAGGCTGGACCCAAACCTGAGACTGAGTGTTACTACTGCAAGGGGAATGGTCACTGGAAGCGGAACTGCCCCAAGTACTTGGCAGATAACAAGGCTGGCAACGTCAACAAAGGTATATGTGATATACATGTTATTGATGTGTACCTTACTAGTGCTCGTAGTAGCGCCTGGGTATTTGATACCGGTTCGGTTGCTAATATTTTTAACTCGAAACAGGAGCTGCGGAATAAACGAGGACTGGCTAAGGATGAGGTGATGATGCGCGTCGGAAATGGTTCCAAGGTTGATGTGATTGCCATCGGCATGCTACCTCTGCATCTACCTTCGGGATTCATTTTAAACCTAAATAATTGTTATTTGGTGCCTACATTGAGCATGAACATTATATCTGGATCTTGTTTACTGCGAGATGGTTATTCATTTAAGTCAGAGAATAATGCACTACTGGAGGAAGGTCCAAACACAACAGTATAATCAGATACCCTTCGACGAAACTGTGTGCAATGCATTAATCACAAACGGTGGTGTAAGAAAACCGTCAAAAATGATACGAACTGTTTGCGATGGCACAGACATCAAACACGGTTCAGATCAGAGTTGCGTGTGCGATATGTGGCATACGGTTCATCCATACAAACTGTTTGCGATGAGCACAACAACAGAAACGGTCAGCAAGATGAGGGTGTGTGCGATATACGACATACAGTTCACTCGGATGAACTGTTTGTGATTAGGAAACACAATAGAAACGGTCAGCCAGATCAAGGTGTGTGCAATAGAGGGCATACAATTCACTCTAGTGAACTATTTGCGATGAGCCAAGACAATAGAAACGGTTCAGCTCAACAAAATGTGTGTGATACGCAGCAAACAGATCCGTAATCAGAAATGTGTGCGAAGGCCGATAATAACACACACGATTGCTACTAATAAGCCGTGTGTGTTGTGGGCAAACGCTTGCTGGTATACAATTGTCAGCGATTAATGAATTCATCACCGACGGGTTCCCTAGTTTACTCCGTTTGCGATGTGACTTGCTTTGTCTACAGAAGAACAACATATATAACCAAAATAAACATCCAGTTACATAAGTGACTATACAAATCATTCGCACACACCTCAATAAACAATTACATGCATTCTAAACTAGGAGAAACGATCATCTAATCATCTACTTCTTATGACGTTGCCGCCACTGCTCTATGGCTCGATCCCTTGTCTGGGGCAGGACGAAGGCACTTCCTCATGACAACGATCTGCCTGTACATCTCGTAGCTTGTGTACGCGTCCATGGCCGCATACTTGACGTGTTCTTCATCCAGTCTCTGCTCCCAAGCATTGTGCTAGGCGATCCTGTCCTTCTTGCTCTCATCCTTCATCTTCATGTAGTAGGGGTCGATGATGGCCAAGGCAAGGTCAACCAGGGAGTTCTGATTGTTCTTGGTGCTGCCCCTGACCTTGTAGTGGTCATGGATGTTGACAAGATTCCGGCAGGCCAAGCCTGAAACCTCAAGCGCTTTTAGATCGTTGGTGGTGTCCACCGTAGAGAAACTGTAGTCGAGGCTATTGATAAACCTGGCGAAATGCTCGCAAGGCCTTGTGGCCAGGTGGTAGTGGTAGACGAGGACGTCATGGCGCACGCACAACTGGACGACGACAACCTTCTGATCATGCCCGACACGACCGCTAGTGAACTCGAGGTCAAAGCCGACCACTTGGTACTTGTCCTCAGCAAGCAACCGCTCCATAGTTTGTATGGAGCTCTCCACGGAGACCGGCTCGTTCATGTACACCACCGAGAGGTCCTTCCCCTCACATGGGTGTCCACTACGTGATGCGTGGTGAACTGCCGCCCGTTGTCGTCATCAACCGCTGGGAGCATCATTGGAGCCACGGGGAGCGCCATTGGTACCGCTGGATATCCTCTTTGTATGTGTCGCCGTGGGTGTGCTTATTGTGCCATGTGGCGTGAGAGATTAAGGTAAATGGCCACGGGAATAAATGGGGGCCGGGCGGCCTGGATTCTCGGCATGTCCGCATTGTAGTTTTTGCCGCGGGTAATTGCATCGTGGCGCCGCGCTTGGCGCAACCGCATGCATAATGGCAACATGAACGTACGTGATCGTGTGCCGGCCCCAAACACTAGCAGCGCATGTGGAGGGATGTGGGCAGAGCGCGCGGAGGGACGCGAGAGCAGAGTGCGCGCGACGGGACGCGAGCTGAGCGTGCCGCGGCCTCCTCAACCGCAAGCAACCACACGCATAGAGCAGTTGAACACGCAGGGAATGGTCGTCTACAAGCCGGCCGACAGTTGTGAGCCGGCGGCATGATGTGAAACTACGTCGCATTCCACATGACATGGTGGTCGAACAATCGTTTGCGACGCTGCATAGAGAGCGGCCGTGTGCTACTACCTCCGTCCTGGTTTATTAGTCCCCTTCATATTCTGTGCCATATTTTGACCTTAAATTTAACTAGCAAAATGTTAATTCATGTAATAAAAATAATATAATTGGAAACTATGTTCAAATACGAATCCAATGATATAATCTTTGGTGACATGCATTTTTATTAGTTAAATCTCTAGTCAAAATATGGCACAAAAATACAAAGAGGACTTATAAACCAGGACGGAGGTAGTAGGTAATTAAATCGCAAACATTTTTTTATTAACCATATGTGTACGTGTCGTTTCGTACTCCTCTCGCACGTCTTGTCACCCCGCTGCCGCAGACGGCTTCGAGCGAAAGCTTGAGCACCGCGCAGACGTTCTTTTGGGCAAACGGTGGCTCGAAGTGGCGCCAATGAATCGTCCGTGAGCCCGTTCCCGCACAACCGCGCAGGTTCCCACGCATAGCCGCGCAAGCTTCCCGCCCGACTCAGTGAAATCCCCCAAAATCCCAATGCTTACCAGCCTGCTATATAAACCCTCATGGCCGGCGAGTCCTGGGTCGCATTTTCCCCTTCCTCCCTGTAGCTTATCTCGTCTGTTTCTCCCACAATCTCCAATGGCACCGGTCCTTCGTCGTCGCTCAGCCACTCCGCCGTCATCAGAGGACAGCTCCAGCTGGGAGGCTACACCGCGGCGGTGGCGCAGTCCTTGGCATAGTGTAGTGCGTGCGGCATCCCTGTTGGGTGTGCGAGCAACACCCACCACACGCTCCGCCGCCGCTGCCCATAGGCAGCTATTGCCGGCCGCCATTGTCGGCACCCCACCGTCTGTCATCGTGGCCACCACACCACCATCGAAAGCCAGGGCAATCGCCCACTCCGCCACCCCGGCTAGAAGGCGGGAGGTGGCCGTCGTGGCCGCCACCCCACTATCGGCCATGGTGGCCATCACCCGCTCCGCCACCGTGGCCCAAAGGCGGGAGATGGCTGTCGTGGCCGCCAGCCCACCGTCGACCGCCGGGGTCATCACCCACTCCGCCACCGCCGCCCGAAGGCGGGAGGTGGAGGTGGAGCCCTGCATGTGCGTCAGTGACCTTGCGCGCTACATCGAGTTTCTGCGGGAGGAGGAGCGCCTGGTCGAGCACACAAAGAGTCTTACTGCCGCCGTGGCCGCAGCACATGCCACCGCAGAGGCGCAGAATGAGGAGATCTACGAGGAGTCCCGCTACTTTGAGAGGGGTCGTCTGGAGCGGCAGAGGGTGTTCGAGGTGAGCGTCGCTAAAGGTGCAGCAGCGGCAGGCACCAGATTCCAGTTGTCTAGCTCATCGGTAGGCTCCTTGATACATCTCCGACGTATCTACTTTTCCTAATGCTTTTCCTCTTGTTTTGGACTCTAATTTGCATGATTTGAATGAAACTAATCCGGACTGACGCTGTTTTCAGCAGAACTACCATGGTGTTGTTTTTGTGCAGAAATAAAAGTTCTCGGATTGGAACAAAACTTTTTGGAGAATTTTTATACAATAAAAAAATACTAGAGCCAAGAACCACCGGAGGGGGGCCCCTGGGTGAGCACAACCCCCTCAGGCGCGCCCCCCTCAGGCGCGCCCAGGTGGGTTGTGCCCACCTGGTGGCCCCGTAGACCCTAATTCCAATGCTATAAAATCCTATTTTTCAGAAAAAAATCAAGAAGGAAGAATTATCTCGTTTCGCGATACGAAGCCGCCGCCACCTCCTGTTCTTCATCAAGAGGCCAGATCTGGAGTCTGTTTTGGGCTCCGGAGAGGGGGATCTTCGATCTTCGTCATCACTAACCCTCCTTCATCGCCAATTCCATGATGCTCCCCACCGGGAGTGAGTAATTCCTTCGTAGGCTCGCTGGTCGGTGAGGAGTTGGATGAGATTCATCATGTAATCGAGTTAGTTTTGTTAGGGCTTGATCCGTAGTATCCACTATGTTCTGAGATTGATGTTGATATGACTTTGCCATGCTTAATGCTTGTCACTTTGGGCCCGGGTGCCATGATTTCAGATCTGAACCGTTTATGTTATCACCATTATATCTATGTTCTAGATCTGATCTTGCAAGTTATATTCACCTATTACGTGTTATGATCCATAAAAACGAAGTGACAGTATTCAGGTTACTTTCCGGTGATGACCGTAGTTTGAGGAGTTCATGTATTCACTGTGTGTTAATGCTTTGTTCCAGTTCTCTATTAAAAGGAGACCTTAATATCCCTTAGTTTCCATATGGACCCCACTGCCATGGGAGGGTAGGAAAAAAGATGTCATGCAAGTTCTTTCCATAAGCACGTATGACTATTTACGGAATACATGCCTACATTATGTTTATGAACTGGAGCTAGTTTTGTATCGCCCTAGGTTATAACTGTTATATGATGAATATCATCCAACGAATGCACCGATCCAATGCCTACGATTTCCTCTTATATTATTCTTGCTAAGTTACTATTGTTACCGTTACTGTTACACTTGCTACAAAATCATTGCTATCATTGTTACCGTTACTATTGCTATTGCTACTACTATCAAAACTATCATACTACTTTGCTACTGATCACTTTGCTGTAGATAATTAATCTCCAGGTGTGGTTGAATTGACAACTCAGCTGCTAATACTTGCAAATATTCTTTGGCTCCCCTTGTGTCGAATCAATAAATTTGGGTTGAATACTCTACCCTCGAAAACTATTGCGATCCCCTATACTTGTGGGTTATCAAGACCTTTTTTTGGCGCCGTTGCCGGGGAGCATAGCTATATTTGTTGAGTCACTTGGGATTATTATATATTTATCACTATGAAGAATCTGAAGGATACAAAAACCAAGATCGTTCCCTCTAGGACGAGGGGAGGTAAGGAACTACCATCACACTATGCACTTGATTCACCTTCTGTTTTGAGTAGACTTGCAACACCACCACATGCCATTAATCCCGATATGTCGCAAGTTATTGATGATGCTACTTCTATGAATGCTACTCATGATGATGCTAGTACATTTCTTGATGATGGTGTGCCACTAGGTGATTTTCTTGATGAACAAATTGCTAGAGCTAAAGTTATTGAGAATGCTGAAATTGATGAAATTGTTGAAACTGATGAAATACCTGAAACTGAAAATCTTGAAACACCTATTAGACCTAGCTCTCCTAGATATGAATTGCCTAAGGTACCTGAAGGTTATGTTATGGATGAGGAGACAACTAGAGATTTTCTTGCTTGCAATGATAGAGATGATCTTAAGAAATTATTATGCAAACTGAAGGAGAAATCTTTTAATGCTAGAATGAAATGTGATCCTAAGTTTGCTACTTCACCTATATTTGTTGATGATAAGGATTATGAATTCTCTGTCGACCCATAGTTAATTACTTTGGTTGAATCTGATCCTTTCCATGGTTATGAAACTAAAACTATGGTGGCACACCTTACTAAGTTGAATGACCTAGCCACCCTATTTGCTCATGATGAGAAAATTCGCTACTATTATATTCTCAAATTATTTCCGTTCTCATTAAAGGGTGATGCTAAGACTTGGTATAATACTCTTGCTCCTTGTTGTGTGCGTAGTCCCCAGGATATGATTTACTACTTCTCTGAAAAATATTTTCCTGCTCATAAGAAACAAGCTGCCTTACAGGAAATATTTAACTTTGTGCAAATTGAAGAAGAGAGTTGCCCACAAGCTTGGGGGAGGCTTCTCCAATTGCTGAATGCTTTGCCTGACCATCCTCTTAAGAAAAATGAAATACTTGATATCTTCTATAATGGACTAACCGATGCTTCTAGGGACTTCCTAGATAGTTGTGCTGGTTGTGTTTTCAGGGAACGAACTGTTGGTCAAGCTGAAGAATTGTTGAATAACATATTGAAAAATTATGATGATTGGACTCTTCCTGAACCACCGCCTAAACCCACTCCGAAGAAGAGGGGTATCTCATATCTCAGTCCTGAAGATATGCAAGAGGCAAAGAAATGTATGAAGGAAAAAGGTATTAAAGCTGAGGATGTCAAAAAAATTCCTCCTATTGAAGAAATACATGGGCTTGATACACCACCACCCAAGGTGGTAGAGGTAAATTCTTTAATGAAATTTAATGATAATGACAATCCTTATAATATGCACCCTAGTCAATGCCTTTATGAGTTTGATAACTACATTAGAAAACAAGATCACTTCAATGCAAATGTTATGAAACAATTGGAATATAATTCTGATATGATTGCTCGCTTGAGTGACTTGTTATTTAGAATCTCAAATGATGTTAGAGGAGTAGGAAAACATGCTTCTATGGTTCAAACTCAATTGGAACAAGTTGCTAAATCTCATAGGGAATTGCTTGATGAAATGAATAATAATATCAATGATCATGTTGTCAGAGTAATGACTAGAGGAGGTAAAATGACTCAGGAACCGCTTTATCCTGAGGGACGCCCAAAAAGAATTGAACAAGATTCTCAAAGAATTAATACTGATGCACCTAGTCCTTCCAAAAATAAGAAGAAAAAGAAAAATGATAGGGCTTTGCATACCTCTAGTGAACCTGAGATAGAAAAACCTCCTGAAGCTAATAATGATGTTTCTATCTCTGATGCTGAAACTCAATCTGGTAATGAACATTCACCTAGTGATAATGATAAAGTTCTTGAAGACACTCAACCAAACAATAAAGAACCAGATAATGATGTTGAAATGGAACCAGCTGTTGATCTTAATAACCCACAACCCAAGAATAAAAGATATGATAAAAGAGAATTTGTTGCTCGAAAACATGGAAGGGAAAGAGAACCATGGGTTCAGAAACCTATGCCCTTTCCACCTAAATCAACTAAGAAGAAAGATGATGAAGAATTTGAACACTTTGCTGAAATGATTAGGCCAGTCTTTTTGCGTACCCGCTTGACTGATATTTTAAAGATGGCCCCTTATGCAAAGTACATAAAAGACATCATCACTAATAAGAGAAAAATACCGGAAGATGAAATCTCCACCATGCTTGCTAATTATTCTTTTAAGGATGGAGTACCTAAAAAACTTGGAGATCCGGGAATACCAACTATACCTTGCTCCATCAAAAGAAACTATGTGAAAACTGCTTTATGTGATTTAGGAGCAGGTGTTAGTGTTATGCCTTTCTCTTTATACAAAAGACTTGACTTGAATAAACTCACACCTACTGAAATATCTTTGCAAATGGCTGATAAATCAACTGCTATACCTATCGGTATTTGTGAGGATGTGCCCGTTGTTGTTGCAAATGTTACCATCTTGACTGATTTTGTTATACTTGAGATGCCCGAGGACGACAACATGTCGATTATCCTTGGTAGACCCTTTTTGAATACTGCAGGGGCTGTTATTGATTGCAATAAAAGCAAGGTCACTTTTCATATAAATGGTAATGAGCATACAGTGCACTTTCCGAAGAAACAATTCCAAGTGAATGGTATAAATGTTATTGAAAAATCTTCGACACTCACTATTGGAAGTTTTCAACTACCTCTACCTACTACCAAAAAGAAATATGATACACTTATTGTTGGGGACATGTGTATCCCCGTTGAGGTAACTTAGTGTTTTACGAAAGTTCTTCGGTTTCATGCTAATCGAAGGTGGTTGTTAATAAGACTTGATCAACCTTATTAATGGATCACTTTTGAGAGGTATGAAGTTGATGAATTTAGTAGGCACCACCTTCTGTCTTTACCTTTTATTTTCTGTTTTTCTTAGTTAAACAAAATAAAATGCCATGTTTATCTTGTTTTCTGGATTTTCCGTTCAATAAAAAAATGACCCGAAAATAAAAGTTCTCAGAATGTCCTGAAAATGTAATACAATTTTTTTCTGAATATTTAAGAATTTTGATGCAAATAACATCAGAGGGGGGTGCACCAGGTGGGCACAACCCACCTGGGCGCGCCAGCATCCCCAGGCGTGCCCTGGTGGGTTGTGGCCCCCACGTGGGCCCTCTCACTTATCTCTTTAGCCCATGTCACCACCTACCTCCAGAAAAAATTCACCATTGCTCTCTCTCCCGTGTTCTTGCTCTCAAACCCATGGATTTCGATCTCTTTGCTCGAAGCTCCATTTTCAAAACTGTTTTGTGGGATTGCTACTTGGTATGTGACTCCTTCATTGGTTCAATTAGTTTTTGCTTTAGTGGTTTATATTTTGAATAATTAGCTACTCTTGGTGTTGCTGTAGATGAGCTTGCATGTTGAATTCTTAGAGTTCTAAGTAGTTTGAATGCTCAATATAGCCTCTATGCATGCTTATGAGTGGTTGCTATCAATCTTGTGAAGTTTTGTTGAGAAAAATTTTGTGGACTAAAAATTTCAGAATTTTGTTAATAGGAATAAGATGAGTTTCTTTAGGAGTTCTTCGAGGAGGAGGTCTTCGGAGGCATCATCTAGTAGTGATTCGGTGCGTCAGTCTTATGTTGAACCAAGCGCAAGTTCGATACGAGAAGCAGCTACCAAATCCTGTCTATGGCCATGCAACAATTTTATGGTGAGAGCAGGTATTAAAGAAGAATTTGAGAAATATGTTCACAACACCGAGCTCGGTCCCTACCTGGAAGATAAGTGCAACCAACATCTCAGCCTCACAAAATCATTTACTAAAGAATTTAGATTTCATCCTCGTGAGTCTAGAGTGTCTTTTAAACTGTATGACAATCCATTTACCATACCTCTAGAGAGATTTGCTTACCACTGCAAAATTCCATTTTGGGGCTCGCTAGACGAACCACCTAGATCTGAGTTCAAAACATTCTTGACTAACCTCTGCTATGGTGAAACTAGAGGAGTGACACAGGGTAGAATAAAGAGCATTCATTTCCCATCGATTCAATACTTTGCACTCTTTAATGGCAAATGCATTGTAGGCAAGCAGGATTGCAGCACACTTTGTGCTCCTGACTTGAGTCTTTTACACACTGCTCTCACCAGTGATAGATGTTATAACCTTGGGGCAATTGTTGCACGTAGACTGCAACACAACGCCGGTAGTGGAAATGTGTATGGTGGGATTTATGCATCATGTCTAGCAAGGGGGCTAGGCGTATCACCTTGGCCTAATGACCCTATCATGCCCACCCAGTACTTAGATTTTGAGGCCATGAAGCGCCATAAATTCCTCAAAGGCGAGACCACTGATTATATTTATAACCTGTTGTTTAATAAACATTCTGTGGTGCACACCTTTTTGCCTGCTCCTGCTCTCTTTGATTATCACAGCAAGGGAAGATATTATGTTCTTGAGAGCGAGGCCCGCGCGCACAACGCTGAGGTTGTAGCTGCTCGGCAGGCTCAGGAGGCTGCACCTAGAGCCTCCGTGAGCTATCACTCCGACTACTACGCAGGTTACTGACGGTGATTACCATGTTAGGCCTAAAGCCTAAGCTTGGGGGAGTACGTATTTCCACCGACATTATATTCATGTTCACACATTTCATTCCAGTTGTCGGTGTCCACACTTTTTCATTGTATTATCCATGCTAGATTTATTTTCTCGCTTTCTTCTTGTGTGTTTTAAAAACTTTGAGAAACCCAAAAATATTTCTAGCTTCTTTTCGGTTTTTCTTTCTAAGTTTATTTAATTGTAGTAGTAAGAAAAATCCAAAAAGATTTCTCGATTCTTCTTTTTGCTTGTTGGGAGCTTTCCCGTGTGAATAGTTTTTCTTGTTTTTGTTTTTCCTTCTTTAATTTGCTTTCTCCTAGAAAAACTAAAAACTCCAAAAATATTTCAGTGTGTTTCTCTGAATTTCTTTTCTGATTATTGAATCATACCAAAGGGAAGACCACGATGAAAATGTTGAGTGGCTCTCATATGCATTATTGTTGATCTAACAAAGAGCCCAAATTACATTGTCTTCCCCTTTTTGAATAAAATGTTTGTAGATTCTAGCTTAGTCCACGGCACTCTTGCACTTATTATTTTCAAATAGTTCGGTCGTGCAAGTGAAAGGCAATAATGATGATATTTGGTGAACTGGCTGTGGCAGAGAGAAACGGGTATGAACTCAACTTGTTCTGTTTTTGTAAATATGTTTAACCTAGTATCCATGATTTAGCATATTATGATCAAACATGTTTGGAATGACAATTAGAGATTATAGTTTCTCATGCCATGCTTAAGTAGCTAGGAGTGGATAATGATTTATCTTGGATGTCAACATTGCGTTAAAATGATTGTGATGTAGTATGATGATATGGTATCCTCCTCCGAATGTTCGAGTGGCCTGACTTGGCACATGTTCATGCATGTAGTTGAATCAGAACAACATAGCCTCTATGATATTTATGTTCATGGTGTTCATATCCTACTCATGCTAGTATCCAATGTTCATTATGCATAATGCATGTTCATGACCGTTTTTGCTCACTAGCTGGCCGCTTCCCAACCTATTTGCTAGCCTTCGCCTATACTAAGCGGAAATACTGCTTGTGCATCAAAATCCAAAAACCCAAGTTGTTCCAGATGAGTCCACCATACCTACCTATATGCGGTATTACCCTGCCGTTCTAAGTAAATTTGCATGTCACCTCTAAAAACTTCAAATAAATATCCATTTTTGTGTGCATGGATTGTTCATAGAGCGACAAGAGGTAGTCAGTATCTTCCATTCTAAGAGGGTTATTCTCATGATGAGTGTTTATTCACTCGTCCTTGCACAAGAGGGGCAGTAATAGGGATTCCCAGTCCCGAAATCAAATTGCAAATAATTAAACAAAACTCCCCCAGGACTGATGTTGGTATGGACGGTACCCGTGGATACGGCTAGCCGTGGAGTGTGTTTATTGGTGGAGGGGGGGTAAACCTTTACTTTTATCGCTTGGGAACCACCACTAATGTGTTTAGCATGGAAGATATCGATAACTAATGGTCGCGAAGTAAACAAGAAGGGTGCATTTCTCAAAATTTCATTTACCTCTGTTTTAAAAAATTGAGCTCTGGCACTGTTGCAAATCCCTGCTTCCCTCTGCGAAGGGACTATCTATTTAATTTTATGTTGAAGTCATCACCTTCTCAAATAAGCGCCAGATCCTGAGAGCACTATTGTCATCCTCATGCATTGTGTATAGTTAATGTTGGATGCATCATGACTGGATCTTTTCTACCATGAATTACAATGTTTAGTCGCTGCTTGAACTTTGGAGGTGCTCTGCATTTATGTTTTGCGGTCTCAGAAAGGGCTAGCGAGAAACCACTGTTGTCGTATTGTATCATGATTGTTTTGACAAGGTGTTGTTATTTGAGATGCTTTATTATTGCTCGCTAGTTGATTATGTCATTGATATGAGTTAATATAATTTTTAAGAGTTATTGTTGACATGGTTAGTTATAATCTTTGCTGAAAACCTAGGTGCTACTTAAGCTTATTTATGTAAACAAGAGCAAAAGAGTTCATAAAAGTTTTTCTTTTTCACTTTCAGTTTATCAACTGAATTGCTTGAGGACAAGCAAAGGTTTAAGCTTGGGGGATTTGATACGTCTCCGTCGTATATACTTTTCCTAATGCTTTTCCTCTTGTTTTGGACTCTAATTTGCATGATTTGAATGAAACTAATCCGGACTGACGCTGTTTTCAGCAGAACTACCATGGTGTTATTTTTGTGCAGAAATAAAAGTTCTCGGATTGGAACAAAACTTTTTGGAGAATTTTTATACAATAAAAAAATACTAGAGCCAAGAACCACCGGAGGGGGGCCCCTGGGTGAGCACAACCCCCTCAGGCGCGCCCCCCTCAGGCGCGCCCAGGTGGGTTGTGCCCACCTGGTGGCCCCGTAGACCCTAATTCCAACACTATAAAATCCTATTTTTCAGAAAAAAATCAAGAAGGAAGAATTATCTCGTTTCACGATACGGAGCCGCCGCCACCTCCTGTTCTTCATCAAGAGGCCAGATCTGGAGTCTGTTTTGGGCTCCGGAGAGGGGGATCTTCGATCTTCGTCATCACTAACCCTCCTTCATCGCCAATTCCATGATGCTCCCCACCGGGAGTGAGTAATTCCTTCGTAGGCTCGCTGGTCGGTGAGGAGTTGGATGAGATTCATCATGTAATCGAGTTAGTTTTGTTAGGGCTTGATCCGTAGTATCCACTATGTTCTGAGATTGATGTTGATATGACTTTGCCATGCTTAATGCTTGTCACTTTGGGCCCGGGTGCCATGATTTCAGATCTGAACCGTTTATGTTATCACCATTATATCTATGTTCTAGATCCGATCTTGCAAGGTATATTCACCTATTACGTGTTATGATCCGTAAACCCCGGAGTGACAGTATTCGAGATACTTTCCGGTGATGACCGTAGTTTGAGGAGTTCATGTATTCACTATGAGTTAATGCTTTGTTCCGGTTCTCTATTAAAAGGAGGCCTTAATTTCCCTTAGTTTCCATATGGACCCCGCTGCCACGGGAGGGTAGGACAAAAGATGTCATGCAAGTTCTTTCCATAAGCACGTATGACTATTTACGGAATACATGCCTACATTATGTTTATGAACTGGAGCTAGTTTTGTATCGCCCTAGGTTATAACTGTTATATGATGAATATCATCCAACGAATGCACCGATCCAATGCCTACGATTTTCTCTTATATTATTCTTCTAAGTTACTAATGTTACCGTTACTGTTACACTTGCTACAAAATCATTGCTATCATTGTTACCGTTACTATTGCTGTTGCTACTACTATCAAAACTATCATACTACTTTGCTACTGACCACTTTGCTGCAGATAATTAATCTCCAGGTGTGGTTGAATTGACAACTCAGCTGCTAATACTTGCAAATATTCTTTGGCTCCCCTTGTGTCGAATCAATAAATTTGGGTTGAATACTCTACCCTCGAAAACTGTTTCGATCCCCTATACTGGTGGGTTATCACTCCTCCTCCTCTGCCTCATACTGAGCGTGCTCGGCAGAGGAGAGGCTGCTGGAAGTAGTACAAAGCCCCTCCGTAGTAGTAGTAGTATTTAGGGGCTATTTTGTTCAGTTCATCTGACTATAGATGTGGCTGAACTGTACTACGTACTTAAAATTAGCTAGTATATATAGTTGAACTAGCTATTTCAGTACATGGTTAGCAAAAATTGGGGAAAAGTTTGGTCGGTTCAGCTGTTGAGTTGAACTGTTTGTATAAACAACGACTGCTTAATCTATGAATGAAATCTATGCTTACTGAATTTCTATTGCAAAATTAGATAGTGCTAGTGATTTTTAGTTGCAAATTTTGACAAATGGCAGTGTTACAAGGTTGACAAAGGGCAATGTTATTAGATCGACAAATGTCAATATTTCCAGTTTGATAAATGGCAATATACCCAATATGACAGATGCAAATCTTACCAAATTGTCTGTACGTGGTTGCACACGGGTCATCAGAAAAAACCGTTTGCGTTGAAGAGATGTACAAATCCTATGCGCCAGATTTTCTCTTGGCTTAGTGGCGAAGGACCATAGCTCTCACTTTGCATATTGTGTTCAATCTGAACTGTTTGCTTGGAGGACGACAATGACAATGCCGGCGCGGCACAGAATGTTCTTTACTTGGAAATCAAACACCCTATCGTCGCGCGATCGACGGGCGAGGTGCGGGAGGACGGCAACTCGGGGCGCGCGATGTAGTGGTCGACGGCGGCGTCCCATGACGCTGATGGGGGTGCGTGCATGGGCACGGGCGCGGTGGGTGCAGGCAAACGCATGGGAACCGGTGCCGCGGTGGGTACAGGGGTGCGCACGGGCACGAGCATGGCGGGTGCAGGCAAGCGCACGGGGACCGGCACCACGGTGGGTGCAGGGGCACGCACGAGCACGGGCGGGGCGCTGGTGCTTGGCATGTACACAAGCTCGCGTGGGTCGGCTGGGACCTCGCGGACGCCCGCGGCTTCCAGCGCCGCGATAGTGCTCGGCGACCAGCCCGTCAATGCTACGGGGATGGTCGCTGGCGCTGGCGCGGGGATGGGAGCTGGGACGGGCGCGGGGGCAGCAACCACCGTGGCCAGCTCGTTCAAGGCCATGTCCATGAGGCCCCTTTCCTCCTTATTTTCTATCTCGTCCAGCTCGGAGTCGACTTCACCAAACTAGAAGACTAGTGGCAGATGATCCTTCTGCGCCATGGTGTTGGTGGAGGTCCGCGGGAGGGGAATGGGAGGCGAAGAGTAAGGCTGCCCGTATTAAACAGCGGCTCGGGCGCCATTAATGGAGAGGATGGGAGCAAGGCGGGCGGCCATGGAAGTCAAAGGGCTCGCTTCCTAGTGAGCCTGCGTAGCGTATAGCTCGCACGCTTCTCGGTGAGCCTACGCATTGGAGGACAGCTTGCACGCCTCCCGGTCAGCCTGTGCAGCGGACTGCGCTCGCATGCCTTCCATCTACTCAAGCAGTTGTCCGCACGGCACCTCCTAGCCATTAAAAGTGTGACGCGTTGCGTCACATGAATGGTTAGTAGAACGCCCACGATTTAAATTATACAAACGTTTGAGATGATAAGGTGGCAGATATTTGTTTCAAAATGCCTTTGTTGGTTGTTGATTCATGCGCCTTCTCTCAAATTAGACACGAAAAATACCACAGCATGTTGGTGCCATTCCATCATAGCATGCCAAGTTTCATGAATTTTAGACGAATTTACTAGAATTTTAAAACCAAATATCTCAATGTTTGCGGCCGAGGCACGATGCCAAGGTGTTTGAAGTTCATTCCTTCTCATTTCTTGCATGGGACCTAAGAATGCACGCAAGGACACACATATGATTTTTCAACCCAATTTGCTACACTGGAGCATGTGCCTATAGTTCAAATTTGAATTATGCACATAAAATGCCTAGAAAACTCAGTTAATGCATAAAAATGTCCAAACAAACCCCGAATAATTTCAAAATTTAACACAACACTCTTGTTGCTCTATGTTGTATCTAGAAAAAAAAATCAAGGCGAGAAGAGGCAACGAATGTTGTTTCGTCCAGAAAGGTGACACACGCTCCCTACCGGAACCACGAGGCTTCTTGGGAGAAGCTCTAGTTTGTGAGGAGCGTGTACCAAAACCTGCTCCAAATGGGACAATTTTTTTACCACAGCATGTTGGTGCCATTCCATGATAGCATGCCAAGTTTCATGAAATCCAGACGAGTTTTTGATTTACTAGAATTTAAAAACAAAGTATCTCAATGTTTTGCCGGCAAGCAATGGTGCCCTGGTGTTTGAAATCCATTACCATTTCTTGCATGGGACCTAAGCATGCAACCAAGGACACACATTTCATTTCTCAACCCATTTTTCTGCACTGGAGCATGTGCTTGTAGTTCAAATTTGAATTATGCACATAAAATGCCTAGAAAACTCAGTTAATGTATAAAAATGTCCAAATGAACCCAGAAAAATTCCAAATTTTAACACGACACTCCTGTTGCTCTATGTTGCCACTAGACAAAAATTTGAAAGCAAGAAGAGGCAATGAATATCGTTTCATCCATGAAGGTGGCACGTTCCCTAACCGAACCATGTGGCTTGTTGTGAGAAGCACTAGTTTATGAGAAGCTTATACCCAAACCTGCCCCAAATGGGACAATTTTTTTACCACAGCATGTTGATGCCATTCCATGATAGCATGCCAAGTTTCATGAGTTTCAGACGGGTTTTGGATTTACTAGAATTTGAAAACCATGTATCTCAATGTTCGCGGCCGAGCGATGGTGCTGAGGTGTTTGACATTCATTCCCATTTCTTGCATGGGAGCTAAGCATGCAACCAAGGACACACATTTGATTTTTCAACCCATTTTTATGCACTGGAGCATGTGCCTGTAGTTCAAATTTGAACACATAAATGCCTAGAAAACTTAGTTAATGTATAAAATGTCCAAACGAACCCCGAAAAATTCCAAAATTTAACACGACACTCCTGTTGTTCTATGTTGACACTAGAAAAAATTTGAAAACAAGAAGAGGCAACGAATATCATTTCGTCCATAGAGGTGACACGTTCCCTACCGGAACCATGAGGCTTCTTGTGAGAAGCTCTGGTTTGTGAGAAGCTTATACCAAAACCTACCCCAAATGGGACAATCTTTTTACCACAGCATGTTGGTGCCATTCCATGATAGCATGCCAAGGTTCATGAATTTCAGACGAGTTTTGGATTACGAGAATTTCAAAACCAAGTATCTCAATGTTTGCCGGTGAGCCACGGTGCCGAGGTGTTTGAAATTCATCCCCTTTTCTTGCATGGGACATAAGCATCAACCCATGGACACATATACGATTTATAACCCATTTTGGTGCACTGAAGCAGGTGCATGTAGTTTAATTTTCAATTGTGCACCTGAAATGCCTAGAAAACCAAGTTAATGTATAAAAATGTCCAAACGAACCCTGAATAATTCCAAATTTTTTGATGACACACCTATAGTTGCATGTTTACTGCAGATAAAAGTTCTAGCAATTCAAACACCCTCCTTTGCCGCTGTGACCCCATTATGTATTTCAAATCAAGACGAAAAATCAAGTAGGTCACACACAGTTTATTATCACCAACCGTGTGAGATGCAGTACAAAATATCTTGGAGCACCGTCGGAGTAGTATATGGCTTACGCGAGAAGGTGCGTCGGCTACAGTCCACAGCCAGCGCGTCAAGCACACTAGCTCGCTCCCCAAATATCGTTTCACTGTTCAATCGTCGCCGGTCAAAGATGGGGACGTGGACCCGCATCGTGAGGGCAACTTCGGCGCCCACTCCGGCAAGAGCGCGGCCACAACCGCCATGTGCATGCTAACAACCTGGGTGAGCGTGGCCGCAATCTGCGACCGGGCTGCCAAGGCAGCCCAAACGACTGTTGCTGCTGCTCAGGTGGCGGCAGCAACATGTGCGATGGGGATAGCAACTAGCGAGAGCGGCACAGTAGCTGTCCGTTCCGCAGCGGCGGCCTTAGCCCTAATGGGGGCCGCCCACGACCATGTCGAGGCCGCCCATGCCCAGCTCCTGATGGTCACCGCACAAATCGCATGAAGCTTCTTCATTAACGGTCGGCAACCCACAGCCGAAGAGTTGGCAATCGCCGAGAGCGTTCGAGCAGCTGTCCGTTCCTTCGCGGCATACCTTGCCACCATGGAGCCCATCCAAGCCCAGACCGCGGCCGCCCACGCCCAGCTCGTGGCGGCCTTTTCCAAAGAGATGGCGGACGCGGATGGCGAGATGCTTGCCGAGTATGGTGCGATGGATGCGATGGAGCCCCTTCCCCAGGAGATTGTTGGTCGTGAGCTGGATATGGAGGAGGCGGTGGAGATCGACGAGCACCAGCCGAAGTAGTACTCTTTGTTTAATTTAGAGCACCCGTCTTTAATTTGATAGAGTAATGTTTAGGTCATCTAGCTCTGTTTAATTGCTGAACTTGCTCGATTAAGAAGTGTGGGTGTGTTGTAGGCTCTCTTGTGTACCCAAATTATGCACTGACGTGGATGACCACTATAACTAGGGAAATTCGGATCAAAATTTGCACACTCAAACTCATCACACACGGGATAAGTTATATGAATCGTTTGTGATGTTCACATATCGTACACAGTGCTGAATAAGGGACCATGTCTGATGACACTTTGCGTGCTAATTTTTCGCTGCATCGAGCCAAAAATTTTGGCTTCCGCGGAAATATCTACCTCCCTGCCCCTTCCCCTGACCAAAAGCCACATTTCCCCTATTTCTGTCTTCCTTTCCAAGTTCAAACCTTCACTCCTTGCTTGCAGCGCCGCCTCCTCGCTGGCGACCCTCCTTCACTCTGCTCGGCCTCATCGATCTAGGCAGGTAATCCACACCCGACCCCCATCATCTTCCTCCTTCTACATCCCACATGCCCCGACCACCGGCGTGACACCTTCCACCCAAATCACCGACCCATCCTCCAAATAAGTGCCGCCCTAAGCCATGGTGCATGCAATATAGCCAGGAGCTCAAGGAGCATTTGGCAGCGGAGAAGCAAATCGCGGCCGCATGCGCGGATGAGGTCGTGATGGCTGCCATTCGTGCTGACCCCCAAATCTTGGAGGAGCACCTCGCCGTCGAGGCCACCGTCGACGCCTTGTGCGCCGACGCTACCACGCGGTTGGCTGCTTTAAACGACAGTTCATGGCATTTTCTCGAGGCCACCGTTGGTGCCTTCGACGAAGACTATGAGGTGTTTTCTCAGCGTGCCTGTGCTTACCTCAACTCGAGGTTGGTGCCTGAAGTGGTTCAGGCAACTCACCACCATGAGGAGGGCACCCACGATGTGGAGGCCTCGCCCTCTTCCAAGTCCAAGGAGCTAATCGTCATCGATATCTTCAACGATGAGGAGTAGCTGGTCTTATTAGCTCACTATAAGGACCTATGTTCAGTTAGCTAGCTATGCCGGTTAAGCATGTTCGGTTTACCTGTTGCATGTGCTACTCCTGCCTTTCCTTAACAAATTCTAGTGAATTGTCCTATGTACTTTTCCCATGCAATCTGATCCTCTACTGTATATGTTCTATATGTCGTGCAATGTGGTGCTCACTTATTAAATGTTTGGTTAATTTGCTGTCATGTTTAGTTAACTGTTTGGTTCAATTCTGCAATGTGATGTTCAATTCTTCTGGGTGCAATTTTGTATTATCTTCCATGTGAGAAATAAATCGAATTTGGTTGTATAAAATACATGAGAAACAAATACAATTGCTATATTTCCAAGTTGTCAAGCATACTTGGTTTGGTTAACTGTCTGATCTTCTAGTATGTTATATATTGTGCAATGTGGTGCCCAGTTAATGTTTGGTTCATTTGTTGTGGTGTTTAATTAATTGTTTGGTTCAATTCTACAATGTGATGTTCAATTATTTTGGGTACAAATTTGTATTGTTATGCATGTGAGGAATAAATTGAATTTGGATGTACTAAATACATGAGAAACATATAAAATTGCTATATTTTCTAGTTCTTAATCATGCTTGGTTTGGATAAAATGGCTTTTCCATGTGGCGCGAATTAATCTGCTGAATCTGCAATGTCTTTATTTTTCATCAACATATTTTACAGATAGTATGTCAACCCTCACTTAACCTGATCAATAACTATCTTATATGTGTTGTAGGGAAACAATGGGAAGCACTGAGGTCTACAATCGAGATTCGCACATGCACGGTCCTTTGTCTAATAGCACATTATTGTGCAATTGCAAGGACCATTCTAATATTTAGGTTTTTTACAATTTGGTCTTGCACATGTAGGTCCTGCTATCAGAGGTTTTGACCCACTGTTCGACCCATTTTGCATATGGGGAAATGAGTTGTCCATGAATATCAGTCAAGTCAAGAAACTCAGAAAGATTGTTAGGATAAAGAAACTAGCGACGAAAAACAACAAGATCTTTGTCTGCACAATGAAGAAGACATCAGTGCACTACAGGATGGTACTGACTATTATACCTTGTCTTTTTTATTCCTTTGCGCCATTTCCAAAATTTAGAGAAGATATTTATGCATATCTTTGTTTTCAGGCCTTTCCAAAGCAGTTCACTGATGATTACCTCTCAAACCACCTATATGGTTAAGAGGCGAGGAAGGTATTCATACAACACCCATGGTACAATATTGAAATCTTCCTCAAGAGAACGAAGGATGGACGGTCAATCATCCACATGCACTGGCCTAAAGTTGCAAAGACCTTCAACATCAATGAAGGCTTAATATTTGCCTTCCGCTTCAGCAGTTTTCCAGATGAGATTCATCTATCTATCTACCGTCTATGATGCTAATTTCCAAAGGTTATAGATGTTACATGTGAAACTTCGTGCTGGTCGCGCGCCTCCTCCATCAGCTTGGGGCCCCTCGCATACTGATAAAACTCGACTTGGCACGGGCCTTCGACTCGATCAACTGGCCGTTCCTCTTCGAGGTCCTGCACCACTATGGATTTGGTGACCACTTCCTGGACTGGCTGGCCATACTTCTTTCCTCGGTCCGCACCAAGGTGCTCCTGAACGGCAAGCCCGGCCCGGCCATCTGGCACCGATGCGGGTTCATGAATGGATCAATGATTGAGCATGATGGGCTAGGGATAGCTTTCTTTAGTGTTGATATTTTGAAAGACATGGTTGCTTGTTGGTATGCTTGAGTATTGAAATATTCATGTCAAAACTAGACTATTGCTTTGAACCATATAAAAGTCCATATGTCCATGCTACAAAAGAAAAGAATGTGATGAACTTGATAGGCAGCATTCCCCATCAAAAATTCTATTTTTTATCATTTACCTACTCGAGGACGAGCAGGAATTAAGCTTGGGGATGCTGATACATCTCCAACATATCTATAATTTTTTATTGTTCCATGTTGTTATATTATCATTCTTGGATGTTTTACAATCATTTTATAGCAACTTTATATCATTTTTTGGGACTAACCTATTGACATAGTGCCCAGTGCCAGTTGCTGTTTTTTGCTTGTTTTTTACTTCACAGAAAATCAATACCAAACGGAGTCCAAACGCAGCGAAACTTTTTGGAGATTTTTTCTGGACCAGAAGACACCCGGGGGGGCAAAGAAGTACCAGAGGGGAGCTCTGAGGGGAGCACAACCCACCAGGGCGCGCCTGGGGGCCCAGGCGTTCCCAGGTGGGTTGTGCCCTCCTCGGTGGCCTCCCGCACCGCCTCTTCGCCCTATAAATTCCCAAATATTCCAAAACCCCTTGGGGTAACCCTAGATCAGAAGTTCCGCCGCCGCAAGCCTCTGTAGCCACGAAAAACCAATCTAGACCCCGTTCCGGCACCCTGCCGGAGGGGAAAATCATCACCGGTGGCCATCTTCATCATCCCGGCAGCCACCATGATGAGGAGGGAGTAGTCCACCCTCGGGGCTGAGGGTTTGTACCAGTAGCTATGTGTTTAATCTCTCTCTCTCGTGTTCTTGAGATGTCACGATCTTGATGTATCGCGGGCTTTGTTAATATAGTTGGATCATATGGTGTTTTCCCCTCTCTATCTTGTTGTGAATTGAGTTTTCCCTTTGAGATTTCATTTTATCGGATTGAATACTTTTATGGATTTGAGAACACTTGATGTATGTCTTGCATATGAATACCCGTGGTGACAATGGGGTATTATATTGATTCACTTGAGATATGTTTTGGTACTCAACTCGCGGATTCCCGAGGTGACATTGGGGTAATCTATGCATAGGGGTTGATGCACGTTCTCGTCTTTTGTTTCTCCGGTAGAAATCTTGGGGCACTCTTTGAGGTTCTTTGTGTTGGATTGAGTATTATGAATCTGAATTTGCTTTGGTGTTATTTTAGTACGAACTCTTGATAGATCGATCGGAAAGAATAACTTAGTGTTATTTTAGTACGAACTCTTGATAGATCGATCGGAAAGAATAACTTAGTGTTATTTTAGTACGAACTCTAGAACAATGGAGCGAGCTAGTGACTTATTGGAAATAATACATACCGATGTATGCGGTCCGATGAGTGTTGAAGCACGTGGTGGATATCGTTATTTTCTTACCTTCACAGATAATGTGAGTAGATATGGGTATATTTACTTAATGAAACACAAGTCTGAAACATTTGAAAAGTTCAAGGAATTTCAGAGTGAAGTGGAGAATCATCGTAACAAGAAAACAATGTTTCTACGATCTGATCGCGGAGGTGAATATTTGAGTTACGATTTTGGTATGCATTTAAGACAGTGTGGAATTGTTTCATAGCTCACGCCACCTGGAACACCACGGGGTAATGGTGTATCCGAACGTCATAATCGTACTCTATTGGATATGGTGCGTTCTATGATGTCTCTTACCGATTTGCCACTATCGTTTTGGGGTTATGCATTAGAGACAGCCGCATTCACTTTAAACAGGGCACCGTCTAAATCCATTGAGATGACACTGTATGAGTTATGGTTTGGCAAGAAACCTAAGCTATTGTTTCTTAAATTTTGGGGATGCGACGCTTATGTCAAGAGGCTTCGGCCTGATAAGCTCAAACCCAAAGTGGAGAAATGCGTCTTCATAGGATACCCTAAAGAGACCATTGGGTATACCTTCTACCACATATCCAAGGGCAAGATCTTTGTTGCCAAGAACGGGTCCTTTCTAGAGAAGGAGTTTCTCTCGAAAGAAGTGAGTGGGAGGAAAGTAGAACTTGATGAGGTAATCGTACCTTCTCTCGAATTGGAAAGTAGCACATCACAGAAAGCAGTTCCCGTACGTGATGCCTACACCAAACAAAGAGGAAGCTAATGATGATGATCATGAAACTTCAGATCAAGTTACTACTGAACTTCGTAGGTCAACCAGGGTACATTCCACACCAGAGTGGTACGGTAATCAAGTCCTAGAAATTATGTTGTTAGACAACGGCGAACCTACGAATTATGAAGAAGCTATGATGAGCCCGGATTCCGGCAAATGGCTTCAGGCCATGAAATCCGAGATAAGATCCATGTATGAGAACAAACTATGGACTTTGGTGGACTTGCCAGATGATCGGTGATACGTCTCCATCCTATCTACTTTTCCTAACGCTTTTGCTCTTGTTTTGGACTCTAATTTGCATGATTTGAATGAAACTAACCCGAACTGATGTTGTTTTCAGCAGAACTACCATGGTGTTGTTTTTGTGCAGAAATAAAATTTCTCAGAATTGGACAAAACTTTTTGGAGAATTCTTTTGGAATAAATAAAAAATACTGGAACCAAGACCAACTGGAGGGGGGTAGGCTGCCCATAAGGCACCAGGGCACGCCACCCCCCTCTGGGGCGCCCTGGTGGGTAGTGGGGACCACGAGGCTCCGCTGACCCTAATTTTGACGATAGAAAATCCTATTTCCGGAGAAAAAATAAGAGAGAAAGTTTCATCGCATTTTACGATACGAAGCCGCCGCGACCTCCTGTTCTTCATCAAGAGGCCAGATCTGGAGCCCGTTCGGGGCTCCGGAGAGGGGGATCTTCGGTCTTCGTCATCATCAACCATGCTCCATCACCAATTTCATGATGCTCACCGCCGGGAGTGAGTAATTCCTTCGTAGGCTCGCTGGTCGGTGAGGAGTCATCATGTAATCGAGTTAGTTTTGTTAGGGCTTGATCCCTAGTATCCACTATGTTCTGAGATTGATGTTGCTATGACTTTGCTATGCTTAATGCTTGTCACTAGGGCTCGAGTGCCATGATTTCAGATCTGAACCGTTTATGTTTTCACCATTATATCTATGTTCGTGATCCGATATTGCAAGTTATATGCACCTACTATGTGTTATGATCCGTAAACCCCAAGGTGACAATAATTGGGATACTTTCCAGTGATGACCGTAGTTTGAGGAGTTCATCACTAAGTGTTAATGCTTTGTTCCAGCTCTATATTAAAAGGAGGCCTTAATATCCCTTAGTTTCCTTATGGACCCCGCTGCCACGGGAGGGTAGGACAAAAGATGTCATGCAAGTTCTTTTCCATAAGCACGTATGACTATTTACGGAATACATGCCTACATTATATTTATGAACTGGAGCTAGTTCTGTGTCGCCCTAGGTTATGACTATTATATGATGAATATTATCCAACGTAATCATCGATCCAATGCTTACGAGTTTCCCACATATTGTTCTTGCTAAGTTACTATTGCTATTGCTACTGTACAACTGCTACAAAACTGTTACTGCTGTTGTTGGGAAATGTTGCATGGAAAACAAAAAAATTCTACGCACACGCAAGATCTATCCATGGAGATGCATAGCAACGAGAGGGGAGAGTGTGTCTACATACCCTCGTAGACCGTAAGCGGAAGCGTTTGTTAACGCGGTTGATGTAGTCGAACTTCTTCGCGCTCCAAACGATCGAGTACGGAATGTACGTCACCTCCGCGTTCAGCACATGTTCAGCTCGGTGACGTCCTCGCCTTCTTGATCTAGCAAGACAGCAAAGTAGTGGATGAGTTCTGGCAGCACGACGGCATGGTGACGGTGATGGTGAAGTTATCTCCGCAGGGCTTCGCCTAAGCACTATGAAAATATGATCGAGGGACTAAACTGTGGAGGGGGGCGCCGCACACGGCTAAGCAATTGCCATGGTTATGTGTGGTGCCCCCTCCCACATATATATAGGTGGGGGAGAGGGGAGAGGCCAAGAGGCGCCCCAAGTAGGACCGAATCCTACTTGGGCTCCTGCCCTTGGCCGTGCCCCCCCCCCCTTCCATATTTTCTTCCGGGAGAAAGGAAAGGGGGGAGAGAAAGGAAGGGGGAGGCCAAATTCCCCCTTTCCTTTCCTCCCATAGGCTGGCTGCCATAGGAGGGGCGCGTCAGCCCCTTGTGGGCTGGTGTGCTCCCCTCTTTTGGCCCATATGGCCCATATACTTCCCGGGGGTGCCCGGAACCCCTTCCGGTGATCCGATAACTACCCGGTGCACTCCGAAACTCTTCCGGTGTCCGAATATCGTGGTCCTATATATCAATCTTTACCTCCGGACCATTCCGGAGCTCCTCGTCATGTCCGTGATCTCATCCGGGACTTCGAACAACTTTCGATCACCAAATCATATAACTCATATAACAATATATCGTCAACGAACGTTAAGCGTGCGGACCCTATGGGTTTGAGAACTATGTAGACATGACCGAGACACCTCTCTGGTCAATAACCAATAGCGGAACCTAGATGTCCATATTGGCTCCTACATATTCTACAAAGATCTTTATCGGTCGAACCTTATGACAACATACGTAATTCCCTTTGTCCATCGGTATGTTACTTGCCCGAGATTCGATCGTCGGTATCTTCATACCTAGTTCAATCTCGTTACCGGCAAGTCTCTTTACTCATTCCGTAATACATTGTCTTGCAATTGCAACTAACTCCTTAGTCACTTTGCTTGCAAGGCTTCTTATGATGTGTATTACTGAGAGGGCCCAGAGATACCTCTCCGATACTCGGAGTGACAAATCCTAATCTCGATCTATGCCAACTCAACAAACACCTTCGAAGATACCTGTAGAGCATCTTTATGATCACCCAGTTACATTGTGATGTTTGATAGCACACAAGGTATTCCTCCGGTATCCGGGAGTTGCATAATCTCATAGTCGAAGGAATATGTATTTGTCATCAAGAAAGCAATAGCAATAAACTGACGATCAATATGCTAAGCTAACAGATGGGTATTGTCCATCACATAATTCTCCTAATGATGTGATCCCATTATAAAATGACAACACATGTCTATGGTTAGGAAACCTTAACCATCTTTGATTAACGAGCTAGTCTAGTAGAGGCTTACTAGGGACACAGTATTTGTTTATGTATTCACACATGTATTTAAGTTTCCGATCAATACAATTCTAGCATGAATAATAAACCTTTATCATGAATAAGGAAATATAAAATAACAACTTTATTATTGCCTGTAGGGCATATTTCCTTCAGTCTCCCACCTACACTAGAGTCAGTAATCTAGATTACATTGCCATGTGATTAACACCCAAAGAGTACTAAGGTGTGATCATGTTTTGCTTGTGAGAGAAGTTTAGTCAACGGGTCTGTCACATTCAAATCCGTATGTATTTTGCAAATTTCTATGTCTACAATGCTCTGCATGGAGCTACTCTAGCTAATTGCTCCCACTTTCAATACGTATCCAGATTGAGACTCAGAGTCATCCGAATCGGTGTCAAAGCTTGCATCGACGTAACCCTTTACGACGAACTCTTTATCACCTCCATAACCGAGAAATATTTCCTTAGTACTCTTAGGTAACTAAGGATAATTTTGATCGTTGTCCAGTGATCTACACCTGGATCACTATTGTACCCCCTTGCCAAACTCATGGCAAGGTACACAATAGGTCTGGTACATAGTATGGCATAGGGAATGACTTTCATTCTCTCTCTATCTTCTGCCGTGGTCGGGCTATGAGTCTTACTCAACTTCACACCTTACAATACATGCTAGAACTCTTTCTTTGACTGATCCATTTTGAACTCCTTCAAAATCTTGTCAAGGTATGTACTCATTAAAAATCTTATCAAGCATCTTGATCTATCTCTATAAATCTTGATGCCTAATATGTAAGCAGCTTCACCGAGGTCTTTAATTGAAAAATTCTTATTCAAGTATCCTTTTATGCTATCCAGAAATTCTATATCATTTCCAATCAGCAATATGTCATCCACATATAATATTAGAAATGCTACAGAGCTCCCACTCACTTTCTTGTAAATATAGGCTTCACCATAAGTCTGTATAAAACCATATGCTTTGATCACCTCCTCAAAGCGTATATTCCGACTCCAAGATGCTTGCACCAGTCCATAGATGGATCGCTGGAGCTTGCGCACTTTGTTAGCACCTTTAGGATCGACAAAAACTTCCGGTTGCATCATATACAACTCTTCCTCAAGAAACCCGTTAAGGAATGCAAGGTTTTTGACATCCATTTGCCAGATTTCATAATCATAAAATGCGGCAATTGCTAACATGGTTCGGACAGACTTAAGCATCGCTACGGGTGAGAAAGTCTCATTGTAGTCAACCCCTTGAACTTGTCGAAAACCTTTTGCAACAAGTCGAGCTTTGTAGACAGTGATATTACCGTCAGTGTCCGTCTTCCTCTTAAAGATCCATTTATTCTTTATGGCTTGCCGATCATCGGGCAAGTCCACCAAAGTCCACACTTTGTTCTCATACCTGGATCCTATCTCAGATTTCATGGCCTCAAGCCATTTTTCAGAATCTGGGCTCATCATAGTTTCTTCATAGTTCGTAGGTTTGCAGTTGTCCAACAACATGACTTCCAGGACAGGATTGTCGTGCCACTCTGGTGCGGAACATGTTCTTGTCGACCTACGAGGTTCAGTAGTAACTTGATCTGAAGTTTCATAATCATCATCATTTGCTTCCTCTCCGATTGGTGTAGGTATCACGGGAACGACTTTCTTTGATGTACAACTTTCCAATTCGAGAGAAGGTACAATTACCTCATCAAGTTCTACTTTCCTCCCACTCACTTCTTTCGAGAGAAACTCCTTCTCTAGAAAGGACCCATTCTTAGCAACAAAGATTTTGCCTTCGGATCTGTGGTAGAAGGTATACCCAATAGTTTCTTTTGGGTATCCTATGAAGACGCACTTCTCTACTTTGGGTTTGAGCTTATCAGGCTGAAGCCTTTTTGACATAAGCGTCGCATCCCCAAACTTTTAAGAAACGACAGCTTAGGTTTCTTGCCAAACCGCAGTTCATACGGTGTCATCTCAACGGATTTAGACGGTGCCCTATCTAACGTGAATGCGGCTGTCTCTAACGCACAACCCCAAAATGATAAAGGCAAATTGGTAAGAGACATCATAGAACGCACCATATCTAATAAAGTACGGTTACGACGTTTGGACACACCATCACGCTGTGGTGTTCCAGGTGGCGTGAGTTGTGAAATAATTCCACATTTTCTTAAATGAAGGCCAAACTCGTAACTCAAATATTCGCCTCCGCGATCAGATCGTAGAAACTTTATTTTCTTGTTACGATGATTCTCTACTTCACTCTGAAATTCTTTGAACTTTTCAAATGTTTCGGACTTGTGTTTCATCAAGTAGATATACCCATACCTACTCAAATCATATGTAAAGGTCAGAAAATAATGATACCCGCCGCGTGCCTCAACACTCATTGGACCGTATACATCGGTATGTATTATTTCCAATAAGTCATTAGCTCGCTCCATTGTTCCGGAGAACGGAGTTTTAGTCATCTTGCCCATGAGGCATGGTTCGCAAGTATCAAATGATTCATAATCAAGTGATTCCAAAAGTCCATCCCCATGGAGTTTCTTCATGCGCTTTACACCCATATGACCTAAACGGCAGTGCCACAAGTATGTTGCACTATCGTTATCAACTTTGCATCTTTTGGCATCAATATTATGAATATGTGTATCACTACGATCGAGATTCAATAAACCATTCACATTGGGTGTATGACCATAGAAGATTTTATTCATGTAAACAGAACAACAATTATTCTCTGAATTAAATGAATAATCGTATTGCAATAAACACGATCTAATCATGTTCATGCTCAACGCACACACCAGATAACATTTATTTAGGCTTAACACTAATCCCGAAGGTAGAGGGAGTGTGCGATGGTGATCATAGCAATCTTGGAAACACTTCCAACACACATCGTCACCTTGCCTTTACTAGTCTCCGTTTATTCTGCAACTCCTGTTTCGAGGTACTAATCTTAGAAACTGAACCGGTATCAAATACCCAGGGGCTACTACGAATACTAGTAAGGCACACATCAATAACATGTATATCAAATATACCTTTGTTCACATTGCCATCCTTCTTATCCACCAAGTATTTAGGGCAGTTCCGCTTCTAGTGACCATTCCCTTTGCATTAGAAGCACTTAGTTTCAGGCTTAGGTCCAGCTTTGGGCTTCTTCACGGGAGTGGCAACTTGCTTGCCATTCTTCTTGAAGTTCCCTTTCTTTCCCTTGCCCTTTTTCTTGAAACTAGTGGTCTTGTTTAACCATCAACACTTGATGCTCTTTCTTGATTTCTACCTTCACCGATTTCAGCATCGCGAAGAGCTCGGGAATCATTTTTGTCATCCCTTGCATATTATAGTTCAGCACGAAGTTCTAGTAGCTTGGTGATAGTGACTACAGAACTCTGTCAATCACTATCTTATCTGGAAGATTAACTCCCACTTGATTCAAGCAATTGTAGTACCCAGACATTCTAAGCACATGCTCACTGGCTGAGCTATTCTCCTCCATCTTGTAGGTGGAGTAGAGGTCTCATACCTTTCGACACGGGCATGAGTCTGAAATACCAATTTCAGCTCTTGGAACATCTCATATGCTCTGTGGCGTTCAAAACATTTTTGAAGTCCCGGTTCTAAGCCGTAAAGCATGGCGCACTAAACTATTAAGTAGTCATCATATTGAACTTGCCAAACGTTCATAATGTCTGCATCTGCTCCTGCAATAGGTCTGTCACCTAGCGGTGCATCAAGGACATAATTCTTCTGTGCAGCAATGAGGATAATCCTCAGATCACAGACCTAGTCTGCATCATTGCTACTATCATCTTTCAACTTAGTTTTCTCTAGGAACATATCAAAAATAGGGGAGCTATATTGCGAGCTATTGATCTACAACATAGATATGCAAAAACTATTAAGACTAAGTTCATGATAAATTTAAGTTCAATTAATCAAATTACTAATGAACTCCCACTTAAATTAACATCTCTTAAGTTATCTAAGTGATACATGATCCAAATCAACTAACCCATGTCCGATCATCACGTGAGATGGGGTAGTCATCAATGGTGAACATCTCTATATTGATCATATCTACTATATAACTCACGTTTGACCTTTCGGTCTCCAGTGTTCCGAGACCATGTCTGTACATGCTAGGCTCGTCAAGTTTAACCCAAGTATTCTGCATGTGCAAAACTGTCTTACACCCGTTGCATGTGAACGTAGAGTCTATCACACCCGATCATCACGAGGTGCTTCGAAACGACGAACTTTGGCAACGGTGCATACTCGGGGAGAACACTTTTATCTTGAAATTTAGTGAAGGGATCATCTTATAATGCTACCGCCGTTCTAAGCAAAATAAGATGCAAAAAGGATAAACATCACATTCAATCAAAATATGTGGCATGATATGGCCATCATCATTTTGTGCTTTTGATCTTCATCTCCAAAGCATCGTCATGATCTCCATCTTCACCGGCTCGACACCTTGATCTCCATCGTTGCGTCGGGGTTGTCTCGCCAACTATTGCTTTTACAACTATTGCTAACGCATAGCGATAAAGTAAAGAAATTACATGGCGCTTGCATTTCATACAATAAAAAGACAACCCTAAGGCTCCTGCCAGTTGTCAATATTACAAAACATGATCATCTCATACATCAACATATATCACATCATGTCTTGACCATATCACATCACAACATGCCCTGCAAAAACAAGTTAGACATCCTCTACTTTGTTGTTGCAAGTTTTATGTGGCTGCTATGGGCTTCTAGCAAGAACCGTTCTTACCTACGCAAAAACCACAATGGTGATTCATCAAGTTTGCTGTTTTAACCTTCTTCAAGGACCAGCCATAGTCAAATTCGATTCAACGAAAGTAGGAGAAACAGACACCCGCCAGCCACCTTTATGCAAAACTAGTTGCATGTCAGTCGATGGAACCGGTCTCATGTGCGTGGACATGTAAGGTTGGTCCGGGCCGCTTCATCCCACAATACCACCAAATCAAAATAAGACGTTGGTGGTAAGTAGTATGACTATCACCGCCCACAACTCTTTGTGTTCTACTCATGCATATCATCTACGTATAGACCTGGCTCATGATGCCACTATTGGGAAACGTTGCATGGAAAACAAAAAAAATTCTACGCACACGCAAGATCTATCCATGGAGATGCATAGCAATGAGAGGGGAGAGTGTGTCTACGTACCCTCGTAGACCGTAAGCGAAAGCGTTTGTTAACGCGGTTGATGTAGTCGAACTTCTTCGCGCTCCAATCGATCGAGTACCGAACGTACGTCACCTCCGTGTTCAGCACACGTTCAGCTCGGTGACGTCCTCGCCTTCTTGATCCAGCAAGACGGCAAAGTAGTGGATGAGTTCCGGCAGCACGATGGCGTGGTGACGGTGATGGTGAAGTTATCTCTACAGGGCTTCGCCTAAGCACTACGAAAATATGACCGAGGGACTAAACTGTGGAGGGGGCGCCGCACACGGCTACGCAATTGTCGTGGTTATGTGTGGCACCCCCTCCCACATATATATAGGTGGGGGAGAGGGGATAGGCCAAGAGGCAGCCCAAGTAGGACCGAATCCTACTTGGGCTCCTGCCCTTGGCTGCCCCCCTTCCATATTTGCTTCCGGGAGAAAGGAAATGGGGGAGAGAAAGGAAGGGGGAGGCCGAATCCCCCCTTTCCTTTCCTCCCTTAGGCCGGCTGCCATAGGAGGGGCGCGCCAGCCCCTTGTGGGCTGGTGTGCTCCCCTCTTTTGGCCCATATGGCCCATATACTTCCCGGGGGTGCCCGGAACCCCTTCCGGTGATCCGATAACTACCCGGTGCACTCCGAAACTCTTCCGGTGTCCAAATATCATCGTCCTATATATCAATCTTTACCTACGGACCATTCTGGAGCTCCTCGTCATGTCCGTGATCTCATCCGGGACTCCGAACAACATTCGGTCACCAAATCATATAACTCATATAACACTATATCGTCAACGAACGTTAAGCGTGCGGACCCTACGGGTTCGAGAACTATGTAGACATGACAGGGACACCTCTCCGGTCAATAACCAATAGCGGAACCTGGATGTCCATATTGGCTCCTACATATTCTACGAAGATCTTTATCGGTCGAACCTTATGACAACATACGTAATTCCCTTTGTCCATCGGTATGTTACTTGCCCAAGATTTGAACGTCGGTATCTTCATACCTAGTTCAATCTCGTTACCGGCAAGTCTCTTTACTCATTCTGTAATACACCATCTTGCAACTAACTCCTTAGTCACTTTGCTTGCAAGGCTTCTTATGATGTGTATTACCGAGAGGGCCCAGAGATACCTCTCCGATACTCGAAGTGACAAATCCTAA
This sequence comes from Thinopyrum elongatum, assembly GCA_011799875.1. Taxonomy (NCBI): domain Eukaryota; kingdom Viridiplantae; phylum Streptophyta; class Magnoliopsida; order Poales; family Poaceae; genus Thinopyrum; species Thinopyrum elongatum. The sequence continues at coordinate 486,920,510 of CM022298.1, read as the reverse complement.
TCTCGATCTATGCCAACTCAACAAACACCTTTGGAGATACATGTAGAGCATCTTTATGATCACCCAGTTACATTGTGACGTTTGATAGCACACAAGGTATTCCTCCGGTATCCGGGAGTTGCATAATCTCATAGTCGAAGGAATATGTATTTGTCACCAAGAAAGCAATAGCAATAAACTGAACGATCAATATGCTAAGCTAACGGATGGGTCTTGTCCATCACATCATTCTCCTAATGATGTGATCCCGTTATCAAATGACAACACATGTCTATAGTTAGTAAACCTTAACCATCTTTGATCAACGAGCTAGTCTAGTAGAGGCTTACTAGGGACACAGTATTTGTTTATGTATTCACACATGTATGTAAGTTTCCAATCAATACAATTCTAGCATGAATAATAAACCTTTATCATGAATAAGGAAATATAAAATAACAACTTTATTATTGCCTCTAGGGCATATTTCCTTCAGCTATTACTGTCCCTGCTTTTAGTTTTCTGTTTTTCTTAGTTAAATAAAATAAAATGCCATGTTTATCCTGTTTTCTGAATTTTTCGTGCAATAAAAATGTGGTCAAAATTAAAAGTGCTCAGAATGACCTAAAATTTTAACACAATTTTTTTGTGAATATTTAAGAATTTTGGTACAAATAACATTACGAGAGGGTGCCCCTGGTGCCCACAAGGCACCAAGGCGCGCCTTGGTGGGTAGTGGGCCCCACGTGGCCCCCCTCACTTATCCCTTTAGCTCATGTCATCTCCCACCTCCAGAAAAAAAATCACACTAGCTCTCTCTCTCTCGTGTTCTTGCTCTCAAACCCGTGGATTTCGATCTCTTTGCTCGAAGCTCTGTTTCCGAAACTGTTTTGGGGGATTGCTACTTGGTATGTGACTCCTCCATTGCTCCAATTAGTTTTTGTTCTAGTGGTTTAATTTTTGAGTATTTAGCTACTCTTGGTGCTGCTGTAAATGAGCTTGCATGTTGAATTCTTTGAGTTCCAAGTAGTTTGAATGCTTGATTTGGCCTCTAGGCATCCATATGAGTAGTTGCTATCAACCTTGTGAAGTTTTGTTGACAAAATTTTGCGGGCTAATTTTTTTAGAATTTTGTTCATAGAAAAAGATGAGTATCTTGTGGAAGTTTTCCTCCAAAAAGAATGCCAAAGGAGTCATTGGGGAATCTTCGGACAGTGACCTCAACACTCTGAGAACGGCGGAGGTGCGGCCGTGCGAATGGCCACATAATGCCTTCATGGACAAGGCCGGGTTCCATCAAGAGTTTTCCCAATTCATTGCAAATGTCAGGCTAACTAACTTCCTCGCAGATGAGTGTGACCAACACCACCTCCTCGCAAACTCCTTTGTGCAAAAATTGTATTTTCTGAATAGGCATGATCATCACGTGGTGCGGTTTAATTTATATTTTGAAACCCGTCAGGTACGGCTTACTGAGTTTTGTGAGATATGTTTAATTCCCTCTGATGGGGATTTAAGAGAACCTAGACCGGCAGAGTTTGAGGACTTTCTCCTCACTTTGACAGTGGGTGAGGAAAGAGGCGTGTCAAAAGCCACCGCCACTAGTTTGCAGTTTCCTTCTGTGCATTACTTTGCTTTATTCAATGCGAAGTGTTTAACTGCTAGGGAGAAGGGCGGTATACTTAGTGCCCCTGACCTCGCCATTTTACGCCGTGCACTACACAATGATCACACCTTTAGCCTAGGGGCTATTGTTGCACGTCGTCTGCACCTTAACAGAACTAAGGGCAAAATCGATGGTGGTATTTTTGCCACTCGCTTAGCGAGTCACTTTAATGTTCAGATACGCCACCATGACTATCGTTTGCCCCGAGTTTATCTAGATCACCAGGCGATGGTGGCTCACCAATTTACTGATGATGCTGATTCTTTTAACAACATTCGTTACAACTTGGTTTTCAGCGAGAAAACCCATGATATTATCCCGTTGTCTACACCTGCTTTGTTTGATTCTACTGCCAGGAACGGATACAGGGTCATGCCAGTGGACATTATTGCCTACCAGAACAACCAGGCAGTGGCAGAGGAAGAGCCCCAGGGGTGGGACGCTCCTCAGATGCCGCTGCCTCAGCATTTTCACATGGGACCAGGCGGCTACTACGGATGATGATTACCAAGCTAAGCCAAAAGCCTAAGCTTGGGGGAGTACGTATTTCCACCGACATTTTATTCACGCTCACACACTTCATTCCAATTGTCGGTGTCCACACTTTTTCATTGTATTATCCATGCTAGATTTATTTTCTCGCTTTCTTGTGTGTTTGAAAAACTTTGAGAAAATCCAAAAATACTTCTTGCTTCTTTTCGGTTTTTCTTTCTAGTTTAATTTAGTGTAGTATTAAAAGAAAACCCAAAAAGATTTCCCTTTTCTTCTTTTGCTTGTTGGGATCTTTCCCGTGTAAATAGTTTTTCTTGTTTTTTGTTTTCCTTCTTTGATTTCCCTTTCAAGAAAAACTAAAAACTCCAAAATATTTCAGTTTGTTTCTCTGAAGTTCTTTTCTTTTATTGAGTCATACCAAGGGGAAGATCACGATGAAAATGTTGAGTGGCTCTCATATGCATTATTGTTGATCTAACGAAGAGCCCATATTATTTTGTCTTCTCCTCTGAATAAAATGTTGCAGATTCCAGCTTAGTCCACGGCACCCTTGCACTATTATTATTTTCACATCATTCGGTCGTGCAAGTGAAAGGCAATAATGGCGATATTTGATGAAGTGACTGTGGCAGGGAAAAGCGAGTATGAACTCAAGTTGTTCTTGTTTTTGTAAATATGTTTAACTCGGTATCCATGATTCAGCATATTATGATTAAACATGATTGCAATGACAATTAGAGATTATAGTTGCTCATGCCATGCTTAAGTAGCTAGGAGTGGATAATGATTTATCTTGGGTGTCAACATGCATTAAAATGATTGTGATGTAGTATGATGATATGGTATCCTCCTCTGAATGTTTCAAGTGGCTTGACTTGGCACATGTTCATGCATGTAGTTGAATCAAAACCAACATAGCCTCCATGATATTTATGTTCATGGTGTTTATATCCTACTCATGCTAGTATTCAATGTTAATTATTCATAATGCATGTTCATGACCGTTTTTGGTCTCTAGCTGGTCGCTTCTCAACCTATTTGCTTGCCTTCGCCTGTACTAAGCGGGAATACTGCTTGTGCATCAAAATCCTTAAACCAAAGTTATTCCAGACGAGTCCACTATATCTACCTATATGCGGTATTACCCTGCCGTTCCAAGTAAATTTGCATGTGCCACCTCTAAAATTTCAAACGAACATCTGTTTTGTGTGCCTGGACCGCTCATGGAGCGAAAGGGGGTGGTCAGTATCTTCCATGCTAAGCGGGTTATTCTCATGATGAGTGTTTATTCACTTGTCCTTGCACGAGAGGGGCTGGTAATAGGGATGCCCAGTCCTGAAATCAAAAATACAAATAATTAAACAAAACTCCCCTAGGACTGTTGTTGGTATGGAAGGCGCCCATGGATTCTGTTATCCATGGCTTGTGTTTGTTGGTGGAAGGGGAGTAAACTTTACTTTTATCACTTGGGAACTGCCGCTAATATGTTTAGCATGGAAGATATTAAAAACTCTTGGTCGTAACATTGACAGGAAGGGTGTACCCCCCAAAATTATATTTATCTCTGATTTAAACATTGAGCTCTGGCACCTCTGCAAATCCCTGCTTCCCTCTGTGAAGGGCCCTTCTATTTACTTTTATGTTATTTTGCTTTTATGTTGAGTCGTCACCTTCTCAAACAAGCCACAGACCTGAGAGCACTATTGTCATCATCATGCATTGTGTATAGTTAATGTTGAATGCATCATGACTGGATCTCTTCTACCATGAATTACAATGTTTAGTCGCTTCTTGAACTTTGGGGGTGCTCTACATTTATGTTTTGCAGTCTCAGAAAGGGCTAGCGAGATACCACTATTGTCATATTATATCATGATTGTTTTGACCAAGTGTTGGCATTTGAAATATTTTATTATTTCTCGCTAGTTGATTACGCCATTGATATGAGTTAATATAATTTCTAAGAGTTATTGTTGGCATGGTTAGTCATGATCTTTGCAGAAAACCTGGGTGCATTTAAGCATATATGTATATATGTGTGTGTAAACAAGAACAAAAGAGTTCGTACAAGTTTTTCTTTATCACTTTCAGTTTGTCAACTGAATTGCTTGAGGACAAGCAATGGGTTAAGCTTGGAGGAGTTGATACATCTCCATTGTATCTACTTTTCCTAACACTGTTGCTCTTGTTTTGGACTCTAATTTGCATGATTTGAATGAAACTAACCCGGACTGATGCTGTTTTCAGCAGAACTACCATGGTGTTGTTTTTGTGCAGAAATAAAAGTTCTCGGAATTGGACGAAACTTTTTGGAGAATTCTTTTGGAATAACTAAAAAATACTGGAACAAAGACCAACTGGAGGGGGGCAGGCTCCCCACAAGGCACCAGGGCGCGCCACCCCCCTCTGGCGCACCCTGCTGGGTAGTGGGGCCCACGAGGCTCCGCTGACCCTAATTCCGACGATATAAAATCCTATTTTCGGAGAAAAAAATAAGAGAGGAAGTTTCATCGCGTTTTACGATACGGAGCTGCCGCCACCTCCCGTTCTTCATCAGGAGGCCAGATCTGGAGCCCGTTCGGGGCTCCGGAGAGGGGGATCTTCGGTCTTCGTCATCATCAACCATCCTCCATCACCAATTTCTTGATGCTCACCGCCGGGAGTGAGTAATTCCTTCGTAGGCTCGCTGGTCGGTGAGGAGTCATCATGTAATCGAGTTAGTTTTGTTAGGGCTTGATCCCTAGTATCCACTATGTTCTGAGATTGATGTTGCTATGACTTTGCTATGCTTAATGCTTGTCACTAGGGCCCGAGTGCCATGATTTCAGATCTGAACCATTTATGTTTTCACCATTATATCTATGTTCGTGATCCGATCTTGCAAGTTATATGCACCTACTATGTGTTATGATCCGTAAACCCCAAGGTGACAATAATTGGGATACTTTCCGGTGATGACCGTAGTTTGAGGAGTTCATGTATTCACTAAGTGTTAATTCTTTGTTCCGGTTCTCTATTAAAAGGAGGCCTTAATATCCCTTAGTTTCCTTATGGACCTCGCTGCCACGAGAGGGTAGGACAAAAGATGCCATGCAAGTTCTTTTCCATAAGCACGTATGACTATTTACGGAATACATGTCTACATTATATTTATGAACTGGAGCTAGTTCTGTGTCGCCCTAGGTTATGACTATTATATGATGAATATTATCCAACGTAATCACCGATCCAATGCTTACGAGTTTCCCACATATTGTTCTTGCTAAGTTACTATTGCTATTGCTACTGTTACAACTGCTACAAAACTATTACCGCTGTTACTGTTACCGCTGTTACCGTTACCACTACTATCAAACTATCATATTACTATGCTACTGATCACTTTGCTGCAGACATTTAATCTCCATGTGTGGTTGAATTGACAACTCAACTGCGAATACTTACAAATATTCTTTGGCTCCCCTTGTGTCGAATCTATAGATTTGGGTTGAATACTCTACCCTCGAAAACTGATGCGATCCCCTATGCTTGTGGGTTATCAATCGGTAAGCCATTGAGAATAATGGATCTTTAGGAAAGAAGACAGACGCTGATGGTAATGTCACCGTCTATGAAGCTCGACTTGTCGCAAAGGGTTTCCAACAAGTTCAAGGGGTTGACTACGATGAGACTTTCTCACCCGTAGCGATGCTTAAGTCTGTTAGAATTATGTTAGCAATTGCCCCATTTCATGATTATGATCTAGCAAATGGACATCAAAACGGCATTCCTTAACGGGTTTCTTAAGGAAGAGTTGTATATGATGCAACCAGAAGGTGTTGTCGATCCTAAGGATGCTAACAAAGTATGCAAGCTCCAGCGATCCATCTATGGACTGGTGCAAGCATCTCGGAGTTGGAATATACGCTTTGATGAGGTGATCAAAGCTTTTGGTTTTATACAAACTTACAGAGAAGCTTGTATTTACAAGAAAGTGAGTGAGAGCTCTGTAGCATTTCTAATATTATATGTGGATGACATCTTGTTGATTGGAAATGATATAGAATTTCTGGAAAGCATAAAAGGATATTTGAACAAGAGTTTTTCAATGAATAACCTCGGTGAAGCTGCTTACATATTGGGCATCAAAATCTATAGAGATAGATCAAAACGCTTAATAGGACTTTCACAAAGCACATACCTTGACAAAGTTTTGAAGAAGTGCAAAATGGATCAGACAAAGAAAGGGTTCTTGCCTATATTGCAAGGTGTGAAGTTGAGTAAGACTCAAAGACCGACCACGGTAGAAGAAAGAGAAAGGATGAAAGTCATTCCCTATGCCTCAGCCATGGGCTCTATAATGTATGACATGATGTGTACCAGACCTGATGTTTGCCTTGCCATAAGTCTAGCAGGGAGGTACCAAAGTGATCCAGGAGTAGATCACTGGATAGCGGTCAAGAATATCCTGAAGTACCTGAAAAGGACTAAGGACATGTTTTTCGTTTATGGAGGTGACGAAGAGCTTGTCGTAAAGGGTTACGTCAATGCTAGCTTCGACACAGATCCGAATGACTCTAAGTCTCAAAATGGATACGTATTTATATTAAATGGTGGAGCGGTCAATTGGTGCAGTTCCAAACAGAGCGTCGTGGCAGGATCTACATGTGAAGCGGAGTATATAGCTGCTTCGGAAGCAGCGCAAGAAGGAGTCTGGATGAAGGAGTTCATATCCGATCTGGGTGTAATACCTAGTACATCGGATCCAATGACTATTTTTTGTGACAAAACTAGAGCTATTGCCATTGCCAAGGAGCCCAGGTTTCACAAGAGAACCAAGCACATCAAGCGCCACTTCAACTCCATTCGTAATTATGTTAAGGATGGAGACATAGAACTTTGCAAAGTACATACAGATCTGAATGTGGCAGACCCGTTGACTAAACCTCTTCCACGGGAAAAACATGATCAACACCAAGACTCCATGGGTGTTAGATTCATAACTATGTAAACTAGATTATTGACTCTAGTGCAAGTGGGAGACTATTGGAAATATGCCCTAAAGGCGATAATAAATTGGTTATTATCATATTTCCTTATTCATGATAAAGGTTTATTATTCATGCTAGAATTGTATTGACCGGAAACTTAAATACATTTGCGAATACATAAACAAATACTATGTCTCTAGTGAGCCTCTACTAGACTAGATTGTTGATCAAAGATGGTTAAGGTTTCCTAACCATAGACATGAGTTGTCATTTGATAACGGGATCACATCATTAGGAGAATGATGTAATGGAAAAGACCCAACCAGAAGCTTAGCAGTTGATCGTATCATTTTATTGTTGTAGCTTTCTTCATGTCAAGTATCTATTCCTAAGACCATGAGATCGTGCAACTCCCTGACACCAGAGGAATACTTAGTGTGTATCCAAACGTCACTTCGTAACTAGGTGATCATAAAGGTGCTCTATAGGTATCACCGAAGGTGTTTGTTGGGTTGGCACGGATCAAGACTGGGATTTGTCACTCCGTGTGACAGAGAGATATCTCTGGGCCCTCTCGGTAATACAACATCGTAAAGAGCTTGCAAGCAATGTGCCTAATGAGTTAGTCACGAGATCTTGTATTACGAAACGAGTAAAGAGACTTGTCGGTGACGAGAATGAACTAGGTATGAAGATACCAACGATCGAATCTCGGGCAAGTAACATATCGCCGGACAAAGGGAATTGCATACGGGATTAACCGAATCCTTGACATCGTGGTTCAACCGATAAATGATCTTCGTGGAATATGTAGGAACCAATATGGACATCCAGGTCCCACTATTTGTTATTGACCGGAGAGGTGTCTCGGTCATGACTACATGATTCCCGAACCCGCAGGGTCGCACTCTTAACATTCGTTGACGCTAGAGTAGTATTGGGATATTTGATGATTGGTAACTGAATGTTATCCGGAGTCCCAGATGAGATCCCGGACGTCACGACGAGTCTCGGAATGGTCGAGAGGTAAAGATTTATATATGGGAAGTCATATTTTGGGTTCCGGAAAAAGGTGCACTTTTTTTGGTATTGTATCGGGAAGCTTTCAGAAGGTTCCGGAGGATTTCAGAGGGGTTCGGAAGTCCACAAGTGGGTCCATGAAAGCACAAGTTCTTCCTGGGTGATTTTGTTAATTAATGTCAACATATCTCTTGTTGGACTAATGGTTTTATCTAGTACATTTCAGGCAAGTTCAACAATGGCGTGGCATGGACAAGAGGATGTGGAACCCCTTCAAAATGCTAAGAACAAAGATTGGCAAAATCTCAAGACTCTTCATTTATATTTTAGTGATTCAAGATCACATTGAGTCCATAGGAAAGCCAATAGTATTAAAAGGGGATGAGGTATTGCTTAATGGTCTACTTGCTCAAGCGCTTAGTGATATTGCTTCAAAACCCTCAGCCACTTTCTCCATCCAAATATGTCCAAAACCCTAAACTCCAACTCAGCCCCACCGATTCTTTTTATCCGGAGCCATTGAGTTCATATGACATAGCCACTGCCAGAAACTCTAACAGTTCGGTCTCACTGATACGGATCTCGGTCTCACCGAGATGGCCTTGCCAACTCTCTGTTATCAGTTGCAATTATTTCGGTCTCACCGAAATTGCAATCGGTCTCACCGAGATGGCTTGACCAACTCTCTGTTGCCTTATTGCTTCACTTCGGTCTCACCGAGTTGATGCAATCGGTGCCACCAAGACACGGTTTGCCCTAAGCCCTAGCACATCGGTCCCACCGAGTTGTTCCAGTCGGTCCCATCGAGATTCCTAAAGTTCACATTTTTGAACTGATCGGTGCCACCGAGTTTAACTAATCGGTGCCATCGAGATGAGTCAAATGTGTGCAACGGTTGGATTTTGTGTGGAGGCTATATATACCCCTCCACCCTCTCTTCATTCGTGGAGAGAGCCATCAGAACGTGCCTACACTTCCACCATACATTTTCTGAGAGAGAGCCACCTACTCATGTGTTGAGATCAAGAGATTCCATTCCAACAATTTGAATCTTGATTTCTAGCCTTCCCCAAGTTGCTTTCCACTCAAATCCCTCTTCCACCATAGCCAAATTTGAGAGAGAGAGAGTTGAGTGTTGGGGAGACTATCATTTGAAGCACAAGAGCAAGGAGTTCATCATCAACACACCGTCTATTACCTTTTGGAGAGTGGTGTCTCCTAGATTGGTTAGCTGTCACTTGGGAGCCTCCGTCATGATGTGGAGTTGAACCAAGAAGTTTGTAAGGGCAAGGAGATCGCCTAATTCGTGAAGATCTACCTGAGTGAGGCAAGTCCTTCGTGGGCGATGGCCATGGTGGGATAGACAAGGTTGCTTCTTCGTGGACCCTTCGTGGGTGGAGCCCTTCGTGGACTCGCTCAACCGTTACCCTTCGTGGGTTGAAGTCTCCATCAACGTGGATGTACGATAGCACCACCCATCGGAACCACGCCAAAAATTCTCCGCGTCTCCATTGCGTTTGCACACTCCAATCTCATCCCTTTACTTTCTTGCAATTTGCATGCTTTACCTTTTCCGCTGCCTATACTCTTGTCATGCTTGATTGAAATGTATTGTGTGCGCTTTAACATGTGCTAAACTCAACCTTAACTTGAAGAATTTAAAAACTGCCACTTTTGCTTGTTAAGGGTCTAATCACCCCCTCTAGACCCCTCTTCTTGGTCCTTTCAGTCCACCATGTCCCAAGGGCTGGCATGGGCTGAGGTGAGGCGCCCTGGCCTTATTGGGCCAGGCGCACCAAGTCCTCAAAAGCCCATGCGGCTAGGGAAGGGGAAAAGGGGAGTCCTAGTAGGAATAGGATTGGACTTGGAGTCCAAGTCCTCCCCCCTTGGCGCCAACTCCTATTAGGAGTAGGGCTGGACTCCCAGCCCTCCCACGCATATAAATATAGGCGAGGGGGCGCAACAAGGCACCCTAAGACATTGGCCTTGGCTGCTGCCCCGTCTCTCCCTCCCGACATAGTTCTCGTCCACGGTTTTTTGCTTAGCGAAGCGCTGCCGTTGCTCCACCACCACCATCACCACCACGCCATCGTGCTGGTTGTGGTCCCATCTACTTCTCCACCTTCTCTTGCTGAATCAATGTAACACCCCCTGTCATTAGCTACAATAATCACTTTTGATAATGACATGTCAGCAAGCTTAATAGTGCATAATCATCATTAGCATCATATTGCATTTCAACTCCTAACTCAAATTCAAATTTAAATGAAAGTAAAATATAAATGTTGTCCAACATAAAAACTAAAATGTTCAGTAAATAACAAATATTGCAGAGGCTAGTCTAAAATTGAAACCAACAAATAATAAAAATAATTAGGTGGCACTAACATAATTAAAAAAGTAAGGAATAATGCATTTTAATTATTATGAAAATTGTGTGAACTCCTATTGACTCCAAACTAATTTTTGGAGTAGGTAGGTAATGCCTAGTATTTGTTGGAGCAATTCCTATGTTTTACAAAATTCAATATGTGGCCTAACAATTTGCAAACTGAGACAAGTGATAAATAAAAAGAAAAGACAAAAGAAAAACAGAACAAAAAGAAAAGAAGAAAAAGAGAACAACCCCCCCGGCCCAACTGGGCCATAGCCAGCTGGCCGGCCCAGCCCCCCCCCCTGGCCTATACCCTCCCTAGGCCGAACCCTAGCGTCACCCACTCCCCACTCGCCCCCCCCCCACGTTCGCCCCGTCCTCGACTGGATCTGGATCGGGGCAAACCCCCGATCCCGTCGCCCGTCGCCGCGACGACCCCGCCGCCCCGCGCCAGGACGCCGCCGCTCGGAGCCCGCGCCTCCTCGCCGGCCTGCACCTCGTCTCCGCCACGCACGTCGTCGCCGTCGTCCTCCCCAACAACCACTGCCCCGTTCCCTGCATCCTCCCGTGAGCACGCGCCCCTCCCTCCTCTCTCTCCCTCGCCCTGTCGTGTGCCATCGCGCGCACACGCGCCCGCGCTCGGCTGCGCACGCCCGCGTCCCGCTACCCCGCGCTCAGGCCGCCCCGTGCTCGCGCACCCACCCTGGCCTCACCTCCTCCCGCAGCCTGCCTCGCGCCCCGCCGGCCGCGCCCACTGCCCCGCCGTGGCTCGCCCGCTCGCCCAGCGCTCGCGCGAGCCCCGCCCCGCGACGCTCCCCGCCCTGCTGCTTCTTCCCCGTGCGCCGCGCCACCGCCTCATCCCTGCCCTCCCGCTGCTCGCCGCCCCTGCCGCTCATCGCCACCGCGGCTGGCCACTCCGCCACGCGCTGCACCGCCCGCGCCACGCCGCCGCAACCTGCAGCCCGCCCCCTCTCGCGACCCCCGCCGTTCCCGGCCGGCCTCGCCACAGCCCCGGGCGTGCGCCCGAACGAACGGGTGCTGGGCACCCGTTGCGCCCGTGCCCGCTAACGCCGGCGCCCGCTAAAGCCCCTATGGGCCTATGACAGAGGGGCCCCGCCCACAAAACGTTTATAAAAAAAGGAATTAAAAAAATAAAAAATAAAAATAAAAATAATTAAAATAAATATTAATTAATTAGTTAATTAATCCTGATTAAGTTAATCTAATTAAGTAGTTAGTGTTAATTAAACAGTAATTTAATTAGTTAATTCTAATTAGCCTAATAGTCTATGACAGGTGGGACCCACCCTGTCAGGACGCCTGCTGACGTCAGCATGATGTCATGCTGATGTCATCGTAACACTGTTTCGGATAATGTTGATTTAAATAATTAATTAAATTCCAGAAATTAATAAAAACTTTAGAAAATCATATTAAATAAACCGTAACTCCGATGAAAATACTTTATACATGAAACTTGCTCAGAATTCCGATACGAACCCGGATACGCCCTCCGTATTCCCGTGAGACGCCCGTAGCTATAAGAACATTGAACTTTTAGACCGTTTTCAGTAAATAAATAGTGCCCAACTTTAATTAAATAAATCCAAATAAATTCCTAAATTAACTAAATCATTTAGTTAGGTAGTAGAACACCCCGGCATATCATTTAGGCATGTCATACATATTTTTTGCATTATTGTCGTGAATTTATTGTTTCTCTCCCCCTCCTTCTCTCTCTTCGATAGACGCTGAGACCGACGACGCTGCACCCGGGTACGACTTCACTACTGACGAGCAGCCCGTTGACGACCCCTCTCTCTTGCCAGAGCAACCAGGCAAGCCCCCCCCTTGAGCATCCAGATATCGCCCATTCTATTCTCCTGCTTGCATTAGATTTTGCTACTGTTAATGTATGCTCCTATTCTGATGCATAGCCTGCTGTTGTAACCTGTTCATTGCTACCTTACCTGCCTATGATAAACTGTTTAGTATAGGTTGGAATGAACCATCAGTGACCCCACCACCTTTCCTTTGTCGCCCCTGCTTGATCATCGACGACTCGATCAACGTGATCGTCGACCAGAGACCGACACCTCACTTCACACCCCCTTAGTTGTACGACTCTGCGTAGTAACTATCGAGTGCTGAGGGTGATACCTCGTAACGCACTCCGGATGAATACTCTGCAGTGTAGCTGTTCGGTCATGGTCATCGAGGGTGATTCCTCCTTCTCCACTTCCGATACGACTCTGTCGTGCAACCCTCAGTGTGAACCTCGAGGGTGATACCTCATACATTCGCCCTGATGATTTCGTCGAGTGGAATCCGCCGAGGGTGATTCCTCGGGTTTCCCCCTTGATGTTATGACCACACGATTACTTTGACCCTTGTTACAGGCGGGTCCACCCTGGTGGGTACCCGCTGGGGATCTATGATTTTCGGGTGTGCCGGAAGGGCACTCGAGTGTGACATTGTGGCGGAGCATCAGAGACTCTGATTGTCTCCGTGTGATACTAATTGAGCCTATTGGATTTGGGTGTGTGATCTGAGTGGGTCGACGTGCCCTATACGCACTACCACCACGCGGGATAATGGTTATGGGACCCTCTGCGAAGTACGTTTCTCCGAAAGCTCGTCTGACGTCACGATTCACCGTGCGGGCTGATTGTCGGGATTGGGCTGGATACTTCACTGACGAGTTCAGTGTCGCGCCTGCACCCCGGCCAGTCTCGCAACGCGCAGGGTGCCTAGGGCGATGGCCCGAGACCTCTGGGTGCATAGGTTAGTCCGGCGTGCTGACCTCTCTGCCGAGCCTAGGTAGAGCGCTGTTTCGTGTTGATCTTCCGAGGACGGGCATTACCCAGCAAGTGTGTCCGGCCAGAGTTGATCGAGCGTGTTGGGTAACAGTAGTGCACCCCTGTAGGGATGAATCTTCTATCGATAGCCGGTCCTACGGTAAAGGACGCTCAGTTTGTGTATCCCGATCTACTACTTAAACTGGATACTTGTTACTTAATTGAAGCTTCGAGATCGCTTTCTCGCTTGGGAGTCGAGGAAGGATCTTTAAGCTGTACTTCAACATGTTTGCTAAATAAAATGCTATTCTACTCTCTTCTACTGCTGCAAGATGATGGCCTGGTGAAGATGTTTGAAGATGCTAGTCTTCGATAGGACTAGGCCTTCTCTCTATTCTGGCATTTCTGCAGCCCAGTCCACCTATACAGCCTTTCTCCATTGATAATATTGCATATGTAGTATAGATCCTTGCTTGCTGAGTACTTCGGATGAGTACTCACGGTTGCTTTACTTTCTCTTTTCCCCATATACCCCACCTTGATGATACAAACAGACGATGGAGTCCAGGAGCCAGATGCCACCACCGGAGCTTACTACCAGGAGGGTCCAGAGGGTACTTACTACTGGATCGAGCCAGATGACCAGGAGTAGGATCGGAGGCTCCCAGGCAGGAGGCCAACGCCTTACGATCTAGTGTCGTTGTTTGTGCTAGCCTTCTTAAGGCAAAACTTGTCTAACTATGACTGTACTCAGATAATATTTGTATGACTGACTTATGTATTCGGATCTTCGGATCCCTGGTCTGTAATATTGTGGACCTCCGTTTAAATTGTGTTAGAGTTGTGTTGTGATATCTTCCCGTGAGTTCCTGTGCTTGATCGTACATGTTTGCGTGTATGATTAGTGTATGATTGAGTCGGGGGCACAACAAGTTGGTATCAGAGCCGACTGCCTATAGGAAGCCCCCTTCCAATTCCTTGGCCGAAGTTGAGTCTAGAAACCGAAAAACTAATTTACTAACTTGGCTGTGTGGCTTACGGGCCCACGTCGCCAACTGGGTGGTATTAGGATCTTTTATTCCTCGTCTATACTCTGGGACTCTGATCTCTCTTCTACTCGGGTTAAATAAATTTTACTAACGCCGATACTTAGGATCTCGTAAATCCCGTCTACCCGGAGAGTTGGATATCTGTGCGATTTCCCTGTCATTGATCTGATTAGTCTGATAATCATTTTCCTTTCCATTGTTTTGTTTAACCTTTCTCTCCGAGTTGTGTTAAACTTCTCATTGTCATTTGACAAATCTGAATTTCCTCTGTTTCAGATGGACCGTTTGTTTCCACCGCGTCCTACGACACAGCTTGTGCTTCGCACTTGGGCTCGTAATACCCCTGGGTTTCCAGCTGTCCTGATCGCTCTCATGACCAGACTTGGCTATCGTTGGTATCCTGAGTACTTGGTTTACGAGGATTACCGCGAGTTCAATCAGGAGCAGTACCATGCTGATGTTCATATCTATGATCAGCAGAATGACTCAGACACCGAGCTACACCTTTTCCACGATATTGGCGTGACGATTGAGATGGCAGTCCATGATGCCGCCTACTCTGCCGTCGCACATCTCCGAGGACAGTTCAGCGGTATCTTGGATGACTCTGAGTTCTGATACATTTCGTATGCCCCTGCTGGAGATGCTACTGGATATTACACAGCTATCTGTGCCCCGTTCGAGCCTCGTCGCTATGACCCGCGCGTTCTGATTCAGTGCACTCAGGCTCTGGATCGCACTGTTCGGGCTCTTGCCGTCGAGTTGGTTGCCACTCGAGCACGTCTCTACGATGCTATGACGCAGTTGCTACTTGCTGTTCGCGCAGGGATACATCCGGAGCACATCCTTTACCCGCGCAGGACTCAGATGTATGCTGGTATTGATTGGCCTGCTGTTGGAGGTCATACACCTGCACATGGACCTCTTCTTACAGCTCGAGACCGGATTCTGCATCAGAGTGCACATGGAGCGCAGGATCCTTCCGTGACGAACATTCATCGTCAGACCTGCAGTTACCCCGTTTCGGTGGTTTTCTCCGACGTTGATGTAGCCTTTGCTATGTCTCGTTGTGTACTTCCTTACCGCGTGCCTGCGCGCCGCCTAGTATGTCTAGCTTTTGAATTTGCGCCGTTATGCTGTCCGCATGTACCCGACTCTGTGTATGGATCTGTACGTCTTAATCGACTACTGTTATGTATCTGTTACACTACTTAAATTGTTGTTGAGTTACATCATGTTTGTCACTAAACGCTTGCAACTGCTTTTACTAAACTACCCCCTGTTGATACTTAGCAGGATGGTTAGACCAGGTGGTCGTGGTCGTGGTCGTGCCCCTGAACGCCCACCACCGCCAGACTATATGGCGGCTATGATGCAACAGTTTGAGCTTAACCGCCAGTTCATGGTTGGAATCATGGCTCAGTTTCCGCATCAGAACAACCAGAACCAGAACCCAGCTTCAATAACTTTGACAGAGTTTATGCGACTCAACCCAACTCAGTTCCGCAATTCTGACAAGCCACTGGATGCTGATGACTGGCTCCGCGACATCACTCACGAGATGGAGTCATCTAATGTCGCCCCTGCCAACTTCGCGGCCTTTTTCTTAAAGGGCCCCGCTGCTCAATGGTGGGACACACACAAGCGTACTCTGCCTATTGGGACAGTCATCACCTGGTATGAGTTCCAGGCTGCTTTCCGTACACGTTACATCCCTCAGGCAATTATGGAACGCATGAAGACCCAGTTCCGTAACCTCACTCAGGGCAACAAGACCGTCGAAGCTTATCAGCAGGAATTTCTAGACCTCTCCCGCTATGCCGAAGAAGACATCGCCACAGATGCACGCAGACAAGAGAAGTTCCGTAGTGGACTACACCCCGACCTCAAGCTTGCACTTGCTGCTCAAGACTTCAATGACTTTTCAACTCTGACGAACAAGGCTATTCTTGTTGAGACCGCTCAGATGGAATACAAGGACTCGCAGAAGCGCTATCGTGATGCTGGCTCATCTTTGGGCTCAGCATCGAAGCGTCGAGTTTGGATTCCCAACAATGCGATCCGTTCCAATACCTCTGCACCAAAGAACAACTATGCTGCACCACGTCTGCCTCCTCCACCACCGAGGCAGCCAAAAGCTCAAGCTATTCAAGACAATGCTCCTCTTCGTCCTGAAGATGGTCTATGCTTCAAGTGCCGCAAACCAGGTCACCAGGCTAAAGACTGCCGCCAGAATCAGAATCAGTTAGCCTTTCCCCGTGCTGGCCGTGGCAATGGTCGTGGCAACAATCAGACCCGCAACTATAATATTGGGTCTGCTGCACATGGTCGTGGACACGCCTACAACATTGACATTGAAGAAGTCCAGGATCAACCTGCTACTGTGATGGGTACCCTTCTTGTTAACTCAGTACCTGCTTCTGTTTTATTTGATTCAGGAGCATCACATTCATTCATCTCTGGAAAATTTGCATTTATGCATGGCATTCGATATGAGAAAATGCATACTCCATTAGTCATTAAAACTCCCGGAGGTCACTGTCATGCTGACATAATAGCACCTGACGTTACCGTCGAAATTAAAGGGTTGGAATTCCTTGCATCGCCCATCGTCTTGAAATCTTCCACCATAGACCTCATTCTTGGAATGGATTGGTTGAAAGCTCACATTGCTTCGATCAATTGCGCCACTAAAGTCGTCCAACTTCTTCACCCCACCGATGAGATAGTGAACTATACCGCCCGCATTACTCGGGACGCCGAAGCTCAGATATATGCTCTGAATGCTTTGAACGCCTCACCTCTGGAAGGAATCGAGAACGTTCCTGTCGTTCGAGATTTTCCAGAAGAACTTCCAGGAATACCCCCGGCTAGAGCTGTCGAGTTTGTCATTGACTTGAAGCCTGGCACCGTCCCTATTGCCAAGCGACCTTATAAGATGCCTCCGCATCACCTACTCGAGCTTAAGGAAGAAATCGACAAGTCACTTAAAAGTGGTTTCATCCGCCCCAGTTCCTCTGCTTGGGGAGCACCTTCACTCTTCGTTAAGAAGAAGGATGGAACTAACCGTTTGGTTCAGGATTATTGGCCCATTAACCAAGCCACAATCCAGAATAAATACCCACTGCCCCGGATCAATGATCTTTATGATCAACTCGCTGGATCATCGGTGTTCTCTAAACTCGACCTGAGGTTGGGTTATCACCATATCCGTGTCCGTGAAGAGGATATTCCCAAGACTGCATTCGTCACTCGTTATGGCTCCTATGAATACACCGTCATGTCATTTTGGCCTAACGAATGCCCCAGCTACGTTCTCCCGTCTGATGAATTATATATTCATGGATTACCTCGACAAATTCGTCGTGGTTTATTTGGATGATATTCTGGTTTATTCTAAGAATAAAGAAGAACATGCTGAACACCTCCGTTTGGTACTAGAAAGGCTTCGAGAACACCAGTTGTATGCCAAGTATTCCAAATGCGAATTCTGGTTATCTGAAGTAACTTACCTTGGACATGTGATTTCCAAGGATGGAATTGCTGTTAACCCCGAACGAGTTCAGGCTATTCTTGACTGGACTCCCCCGAAGAATGTTAAGCAAGTCAGAAGTTTTCTCGGACTTGCTAGTTATTGCCGTCGATTCGTTGAGAACTTTTCCAAGATTGCAAAACCATTGACAAATCTGCTTCACAAAGGTGTTAAATTTGAGTGGACAGAAAAATGTGAAGAAAGCTTTCAGACACTAAAAGATAAATTGACATCTGCCCCAGTATTAGCACCCCCGGATTCCCAAAAGGATTTCGTGATATACTGCGATGCCTCCCGTCAAGGATTAGGCTGTGTCCTAATGCAAGAATGCAAAGTGATTGCTTATGCCTCCCGACAATTGCGTCCTCACGAAGAAAATTACCCAGTGCACGATCTCGAACTTTCTGCGGTTATTTATGCCCTGAAGCTATGGCGACATTACCTTCTTGGTAACCGTTGCGAGATATATATGGATCATCAAAGTTTGAAGTATTTGTATACTCAACCAGATCTGAACCTTCGTCAACAAAGATGGCTCGAGACAATAGCCGATTATGATATGAATATCTCATACACCCCTGGCAAGGCAAATGTAATGGCCGATGCTTTGAGCCGCAAGGCTTATTGCAGCAACCATATGGTTCAGGAATCACAACCTCTTCTTTATGAAGAGTTTCGTAAATTGAACCTCCATATTGTTCCACAGGGTTATCTCAATACCCTCGTTGTCGAACCAGATTTAGAACACAGCATCAAAACTATGCAACGGTATGACTCTGAAGTTGAAAGGATCAAGCGATACCTTGGAAAAGGAAAACCGTCGGAGTTCCATCTTGATAATGATGGGATCCTATTTTTCCAACACCGTCTCTTCGTACCTAAGTTCAAAGATGAGAGGGAACACGTTATGATGGAAGCTCATGACACTCCTCTGTCAATTCATCCTGGTAGCACAAAGATGTACCGTGACATTTGTCAGAGATACTGGTGGCCTAATATGAAGCGAGACATTGCTCGTTATGTTTCTGAGTGTGACGTTTGCCGCCACGTTAAAGCTCAACATCAAAGGCCCGCTGGAACTCTGCAACCCCTTGCAATTCCTGAATGGAAATGGGACAAGGTCCAAATGGATTTCATTACTGGTTTTCCCAAATCCCAGAAGGGTCATGATGCTATTTTTGTCGTCATTGACCGATTCTCCAAGGTTGCTCACTTTCTGCCAGTTAAAGAGACAATCACTGCTAGCCAGTTAGCAGACTTGTATGTTTCCCGAATTGTGTCACTCCACGGTGTTCCGTTGGAGATCAGTTCTGATCGTGGCAGCCTCTTCACCTCCAGATTCTGGAATAGTTTCCAAGAAGCTATGGGAACACATCTGTCGTTCAGTACCGCTTTTCACCCTCAGTCACAGGGTCAAGTTGAACGAGTTAATCAAGTGCTCGAAGATATGCTTCGAGCTTGCGTCATCTCCTTCGGTAAGAAATGGGAGGAATCTCTCCCGTATGCCGAATTCTCTTACAACAATAGCTATCAGGCTAGTCTGAAGATGGCACCGTTTGAAGTTCTATACGGTCGTAAGTGTCGAACCCCTCTGAATTGGTCAGAAACTGGGGAACGCTCACTCGTCGGACCGGACATTATTCAGCAAGCAGAAGATCAAGTCCGCATTGTCCGTGAACATTTGAAAACTGCACAGTCTCGTTAGAAAAGCAACTATGACCGAAAGCACCAGGAAATAGTCTATCAACCTGGCGAGCAAGCTTACCTCCGCGTCACTCCGTTGAAAGGCACTCATAGGTTCGGAATCAAAGGCAAGTTAGCTCCTCGCTACATTGGCCCGTTCTGTATTCTTGCCCGTCGAGGAGAAGTGGCATATCAATTGCAGTTGCTGCCAAATCTTTCTCAAGTACATGACGTCTTTCATGTATCCCAACTCCGTCGCTGCTTCAAGGATCCTATTCAAGCTGTGGATCACGAAGTGCTTGAATGACGGAAAGATCTGTCGTATCCAGAATATCCCATCCGTGTTCTTGATGAAGCTGAACGTCGGACTCATCAAAAGTCAATCAAATTCCTCAAGGTTCAGTGGTCAAATCATTCTGAAGATGAGGCCACTTGGGAACGCGAGGATCGTCTTCGTGAAGAATACCCCTCCTTCTTTCAGTCTTCCTCTTAATTCTCGGGACGAGAATTCTTAATAGATGAGGAGAATTGTAACACCCCCAGTCATTAGCTACAGTAATCACTTTTGATAATGACATGTCAGCAAGCTTAATAGTGCATAATCATCATTAGCATCATATTGCATTTCAACTCCTAACTCAAATTCAAATTTAAATGAAAGTAAAATATAAATGTTGTCCAACATAAAAACTAAAATGTTCAGTAAATAACAAATATTGCAGAGGCTAGTCTAAAATTGAAACCAACAAATAATAAAATAATTAGGTGGCACTAACATAATTAAAACAGTAAGGAATAATGCATTTTAATTATTATGAAAATTGTGTGAACTCCTATTGACTCCAAACTAATTTTTGGTAGTGGTAGGTAATGCCTAGTATTTGTTGGAGCAATTCCTATGTTTTACAAAATTCAATATGTGGCCTAACAATTTGCTAAACTGAGACAAGTGAATAAATAAAAAGAAAAGACAAAAGAAAAACAGAACAAAAAGAAAAGAAGAAAAAGAGAAACACCCCCCCCGGCCCAACTGGGCCATAGCCCAGCTGGCCGGCCCAGCCCCCCTGGCCTATACCCTCCCCAGGCCGAACCCTAGCGTCACCCACTCCCCACTCTCCCCCCCCACGTCGCCCCCTCCCTCGACTGGATCTGGATCGGGGCAAACCCCCGATCCCGTCGCCCGTCGCCGCGACGACCTCGCCGCCCCGCGCCAGGACGCCGCCGCCCGGAGCCCGCGCCTCCTCGCCGGCCTGCACCTCGTCTCCGCCACGCACGTTGTCGCCGTCGTCCTCCCCAAAAAACCACTGCCCCGTTCCTTGCATCCTCCCGTGAGCACGCGCCCCTCCCTCCTCTCTCTCCCTCGCCCTGTCGTGTGCCATCGCGCGCACACGCGCCCGCGCTCGGCTGCGCACGCCCGCGTCCCGCTACCCCGCGCTCAGGCCGCCCCGTGCTCGCGCACCCACCCTGGCCTCACCTCCTCCCGCAGCCTGCCTCGCGCCCCGCCGGCCGCGCCCACTGCCCCGCCATGGCTCGCCCGCTCGCCCAGCGCTCGCGCGAGCCCCGCCCCGCGACGCTCCCTGCCCTGCTGCTTCTTCCCCGTGCGTCGCGCCGCCGCCTCATCCCTGCCCTCCCACTGCTCGCCGCCCCTGCCGCTCATCGCCACCGCGGCTGGCCACTCCGCCACGCGCCGCACCGCCCGCGCGACGCCGCCGCAGCCTGCAGCCCACCCCCTCGCGTGACCCCCGACGTTCCCGGCCGGCCTCGCCGCAGCCCCGGGCATGCGCCCGAACGAACGGGTGCTGGGCACCCATTGCGCCCGTGCCCGCTAACGCCGGCGCCCGCTAAAGCCCCTATGGGCCTATGACAGAGGGGCCCTGCCCACAGAACGTTTATAAAAAAAAGGAATTAAAAAAAAATTAAGATAAATATTAATTAATTAGTTAATTAATCCTGATTAGGTTAATCTAATTAAGTAGTTAGTGTTAATTAAACAGTAATTTAATTAGTTAATCCTAATTAGCCTAACAGTCTATGACAGGTGGGACCCACCCTGTCAGGACGCCTGCTGACGTCAGCATGATGTCATGCTGATGTCATCGTAACACTGTTTCGGATAATGTTGATTTAAATAATTAATTAAATTCCAGAAATTAATAAAAACTTTAGAAAATCATATTAAATAAACCGTAACTCCGATGAAAATACTTTATACATGAAACTTGCTCAGAATTCCGATACGAACCCGGATACGCCCTCCGTATTCCCGTGAGACGCCCGTAGCTATAAGAACATTGAACTTTTAGACCGTTTTCAGTAAATAAATAGTGCCCAACTTTAATTAAATAAATCCAAATAAATTCCTAAATTAACTAAATCATTTAGTTAGGCAGTAGAACACCCCGGCATATCATTTAGGCATGTCATACATATTGTTTGCATTATTGCCGTGAATTTATTGTTTCTCTCCCCCTCCTTCTCTCTCTTCGATAGACGCTGAGACCGACGACGCTGCACCCGGGTACGACTTCACTACTGACGAGCAGCCCGTTGACGACCCCTCTCTCTTGCCAGAGCAACCAGGCAAGCCCCTCCCCCTTGAGCATCCAGATATCGCCCATTCTATTCTCCTGCTTGCATTAGATTTTGCTACTGTTAATATATGCTCCTATTCTGATGCATAGCCTGCTATTGTAACCTGTTCATTGCTACCTTACCTGCCTATGATAAACTGTTTAGTATAGGTTGGAATGAACCATCGGTGACCCCACCACCTTTCCTTTGTTGCCCCTGCTTGATCATCGACGACTCGATCAACGTGATCGTCGACCAGAGACCGACACCTCACTTCACACCCCCTTAGTTGTACGACTCTGCGTAGTAACTATCGAGTGCCGAGGGTGATACCTCGTAACGCACTCCGGATGAATACTCTGCAGTGTAGCTGTTCGGTCGTGGTCATCGAGGGTGATTCCTCCTTCTCCACTTCCGATACGACTCTGTCGTGCAACCCTCAGTGTGAACCTCGAGGGTGATACCTCATACGTTCGCCCTGATGATTTCGTCGAGTGGAATCCGCCGAGGGTGATTCCTCGGGTTTCCCCCTTGATGTTATGACCACACGATTACTTTGACCCTTGTTACAGGCGGGTCCACCCTGGTGGGTACCCGCTGGGGATCTATGATTTTCGGGTGTGCCGGAAGGGCACTTGAGTGTGACATTGTGGCGGAGCATCAGAGACTCTGATTGTCTCCGCGTGATACTAATTGAGCCTATTGGATTTGGGTGTGTGATCTGAGTGGGTCGACGTGCCCTATACGCACTACCACCACGCGGGATAATGGTTATGGGACCCTCTGCGAAGTACGTTTCTCCGAAAGCTCGTCTGACGTCACGATTCACCGTGCGGGCTGATTGTCGGGATTGGGCTGGATACTTCACTGACGAGTTCAGTGTCGCGCCTGCACCCCGGCCAGTCTCACAACGCGCAGGGTGCCTAGGGCGATGGCCCGAGACCTCTGGGTGCATAGGTTAGTCCGGCGTGCTGACCTCTCTGCCGAGCCTAGGTAGAGCGCTGTTTCGTGTTGATCTTCCGAGGACGGGCATTACCCAGCAAGTGTGTCTGGCCAGAGTTGATCGAGCGTGTTGGGTAACAGTAGTGCACCCCTGCAGGGATGAATCTTCTATCGATAGCCGGTCCTACGGTAAAGGACGCTCAGTTTGTGTATCCCGATCTACTACTTAAACTGGATACTTGTTACTTAATTGAAGCTTCGAGATCGCTTTCTCGCTTGGGAGTCGAGGAAGGATCTTTAAGCTGTACTTCAACATGTTTGCTAAATAAAATGCTATTCTACTCTCTTCTACTGCTGCAAGATGATGGCCTGGTGAAGATGTTTGAAGATGCTAGTCTTCGATAGGACTAGGCCTTCTCTCTATTCTGGCATTTCTGCAGCCCAGTCCACCTATACAGCCTTTCTCCATTGATAATATTGCATATGTAGTATAGATCCTTGCTTGCTGAGTACTTCGGATGAGTACTCACGGTTGCTTTACTTTCTCTTTTCCCCATATACCCCACCTTGATGATACAAACAGACGATGGAGTCCAGGAGCCAGATGCCACCACCGGAGCTTACTACTAGGAGGGTCCAGAGGGTACTTACTACTGGATCGAGCCAGATGACCAGGAGTAAGATCGGAGGCTCCCAGGCAGGAGGCCAACGCCTTACGATCTAGTGTCGCTGTTTGTGCTAGCCTTCTTAAGGCAAAACTTGTCTAACTATGTCTGTACTCAGATAATATTTGTATGACTGACTTATGTATTCGGATCTTCGGATCCCTGGTCTGTAATATTGTGGACCTCCGTTTAAATTGTGTTAGAGTTGTGTTGTGATATCTTCCCGTGAGTCCCTGTGCTTGATCATACACGTTTGCGTGTATGATTAGTGTACGATTGAGTCGGGGGCGCCACAATCAAGGAGGAGGAGATGTCATCGAGCCACACGTGTGCTAAACTCGAAGGTGTCGTCCGTTCGGCACTAGATCGGTTGGATCGTGATCGGATCTCGAAGAGTACGACTACATCAACCGCGTTATATAAGCTTCCGCTTTTGGTCTACGAGGGTACGTAGACACACTCTCCCCTCTCGTTGCTATGCTTCTCCTAGATAGATCTTGGGTGTTCGTAGGAATTTTTTTGATTTTCATGCTTCGTTCCCCATCAGACACTTACTCGTCCTGACCTCTCCTTTGCAGTTAATCGAGTGTGTCAGTATCTTCATGCTCCCCGCAGTTCTCATTGGTCTGCGGTGAAACGCATTCTTTGGTATGTTCGCGGTATTGTTTCAAATGGTCTCCTTGTACAACCATCTACGTCTAGTGCACTGTCGGCCTACTCTGATGCGGATTGGGCTGGGAGCCTTGATGATCGGCGATCAACCGGGGGATATGCTCTTTTTCATGGGTGTAATCTGATCGCCTGGAGTGCCAAGAAGCAGCCTACTGTCTCTCGTTCGAGTACTGAGTCTGAATATAAGGTTGTTGCCAATGCTACTTCTGAGCTAATCTGGGCAGAAGCACTGTTGAAGGAGCTTGGTGTTCGACAAGACTCCCCTCCTGTCCTATGGTGTGACAATGTTGGTGCCACCTACTTGTCATCTAACCCAGTGTTTCATGCTCAAACAAAGCACATCGAGATTGGCTATCACTTTGTTCGAGAACGAGTTGCTCAGAAGCTTCTGCAGATCCGGTTTATCTCTTCCAAGGATCAACTGGCAGATATCTTTACTAAACCGCTACCACTTCCATTGTTTCAGGAGTGTAATCGCAATCTCAATATGCTGTCGATACTTGAGATTGAGGGTGGCTGATAGAATACATGTTTGTCAAGTATCAGTTAGGATCTAATCTAATCTATTGTAATTAGGAAAGATTTTATGACTATATATATGATATGCATGCCGCACCATATTGGTGTCGAGCATTGTCTTCTCAACCTATCTCACAAAAACCCATCTAGGTTTACACATACGGGGTTGTAGATGCTCTAACCTCACATGATTCCATCCAGAGCACACTACTGCTATGCTAACATAACCTAGGGCAATCGACCAAGGAGTGAGTTGAGTATTCACCAAAAGAAGCGTGGGATTGGGTTAGTTCGTGCTGAAACGATGGCAGGAGTAGTCCCCGGTCCTTGTGCAGGAAGATGCGCAGTGGCAGTACGGACACACGCAGGAGACAAGCCCCGTCCGGCCTTTGCCTTTGATCGGCGTCGGGCAGTATCAGTGACGTGGCATCTTTCGGCTACCCGGGGTGATTTCTTTCTTTTCCTTGAGATCATCTCGATGCGATTTCTTTATTCAAATCCAGTGGACTTTTGTAGCTCGTGCTCACTGCAATGCTAGTATTTGGTACTAGTAGTATATCTTTTCCTCCCCTGATTTTTTTGTATTTTCCCGAAATACTAATAGAGCACAAATAAATTAAAACATCACAGACTCAAAAACCATGATTAAATTAGCCCTAAATAAACGAAAAATCATCTTAAAAAAAAACAAAGAAGGCGTGGTCTACTCTTGCGCCAGCGCCCAGGAAGGCTCTCACTTCCCATTGAGAGCAAAAACAGGCAAGAACAAGGCAATTAATTGCACTCACCCAGCTGCCAACCAGTTGGGGTAAAATACTCTGCTCCCAGTCTCCCTTGGCTGGCTCGCTGTCTGGATTTGCTTGCCCTTTGTTGCTCTCCGACTCCCACGCTCTCCGCCCGGCGCCCGCTGCACAAACTTTTACTCCTCCTACTCCGTCTCCCTTCTTCTTCCCCCTTTTGCCACTTTTGGGGACCTCGACCCCTCTCAAATCCAGAGGCAGGCCGGGGAAAAGCAAGCACAAGCACAGCTCTCCCCCCAGGTCCAGCCACCCCCAACAAAAGGTTCCCTCTCCCCCTTCACCCTCAATCTCGCCACTCCCGTCCTCCGCGGCCTGTTCTTGGATCCTGGATTTGGCGGCCGGTGGAGCCGAAAGATTCCATATTTATTTATTTATTCTGCAAGGTGGGGGGAGGGTGTGGCGATGGGGGCGTCGCCTGATCTGCCGGCGTCCGGCTGGTGGAGTGCCTCCTGGACGAGGCCTGATCCGTATTGGTTCCAGTGATCTGGGCCTGGTGGCGGCTCGGGTCCGTGGTGCCAGGGTTTGTCTGCTGCCCGGCGGCTGCTTGGAGGAGATCTTTCTTGTGCTGTGGGGGTGAGTTCAGGAGCTGTGAGGGTTCGCTTAGATCCCTCTCTGTTCTTGCTGCTGATTTGCTGTGCTGGTA
Organism: Thinopyrum elongatum; assembly: GCA_011799875.1. Lineage (NCBI taxonomy): Eukaryota > Viridiplantae > Streptophyta > Magnoliopsida > Poales > Poaceae > Thinopyrum > Thinopyrum elongatum. The sequence goes on along the minus strand of CM022298.1, from coordinate 486,894,135 downwards.
TACTGCTAGGGTTTTGGGTGTGGCCATAGGTTGTCTGTGGTAGTACAAGATGATTAAACAGATCCTTGGCAGGCTGCCCAAGAAGACAGGGAAGGCCGGGGATGGCCGGGATTCTGCCACGGGCAACGGCAACGAGCCGTCCAACTCTTACAGCGTTGCAAGGAGTGTGGAGCCTGGTGGGAATAAGAGATCAGGAAATGGGGAGCACCTGCCACCAGCTGGCTCCGCTTCTAATCCGGTGATGAATGGAGCTGTGGTGTATCACTCCAACGAGCCGCTGCCAGCGTTCAAGGACGTGCCGGTCTCGGAGAAGCAGAATCTGTTTGTCAGAAAGGCCACCCTGTGCTGTGCTGTGTACGACTTTGCCGATCCGATCAAGAACCTGAAGGAGAAGGAAATGAAGCGGCAGACACTTATGGAGCTTGTTGATTATGTCACTTCTGCAAATGGAAAGTTCTCGGAAGTCATCATGTTGGAGATCAGCAAGATGGTTGCAATTAACTTGTTCCGGAGCTCGAATCCCACTCCTCGTGAGAACAAGGCCATCGAAGGGGTTGATATGGAGGAAGAAGAGCCTCTCATGGATCCAGCATGGTCACACCTGCAGATCGTTTATGAGGTTTTCTTGAGATTTGTAGCGTCGCAAGAGACTGATGCAAAGCTGGCCAAGAGATACATAGACCATTCCTTCATTCTCAAGCTACTAGATCTTTTTGACTCTGAAGACCCCAGGGAAAGGGACTATCTCAAGACCATACTCCATCGAATATATGGTAAATTCATGGTGCATCGCCCATTCATCAGGAAAGCAATCAACAACATCTTCTACAGATTTATATTTGAAACGGAAAAGCATAACGGTATTGCAGAGCTGCTGGAGATCTTGGGCAGTATAATTAATGGTTTTGCTCTGCCACTTAAAGAAGAGCACAAATTGTTCCTTCTCCGTGCACTGATTCCACTTCATAAGCCAAAGTGTGTAGCAATGTACCATCAGCAGCTATCATATTGTATCACACAGTTTGTTGAGAAGGACTGCAAACTTGCTGACACTGTTATTAGGGGCTTGCTCAAGTATTGGCCTATAACCAACAGTTCAAAGGAGGTGATGTTCTTGGGTGAGCTAGAAGAGGTTTTAGAGGCAACACAGCTGGCAGAGTTCCAAAGATGCATGGTTCCGCTCTTCCGTCAGATTGCCAGTAGCATGAACAGCTCACACTTCCAGGTTAAATCTCACCGGACGTATACTTAAGTTTGCTTGCATTTCTACTTTGTTGTTCTTTATTGGTTCTGGCCGTAGTCCATATATGCCCTTTACTGCCTTAAGTTTATGATTCTGTTGTTGACTTGCTGTTCATCTGTATATCAACATTGATGTCTTAAACAGATTAAATTACTTATAGTTTTGTTCCCTGGGTATGAAAAAGATTAACATGGGCAACTTTTGCATCATGTGGGTGTGTTTTGTTCTGTTGTTTACTACCCTTTCTGTGCATCATGTGGGTTTGTTTTGTTCTAAACTATGCAAATGGATTTTGGTTGTTTTGAACATATGCTAATCTGTAATTCTGTATTGCGAAATGAATATAGACAATATGTTTCTTTGATCCACTTCTGAGCATTTGTTTATGGGTACCAGAAAGTAAGAACACTTTGTTAGATGCTATCAACTAATCTGAGATGATACAGCACTAATTTGTTCATTTTCTTCTTCACATTACTGCAACTTTTGTTCTCTTGCATGGAAGCCTTATAGAAAATGATCTGATGAATCCGTGGTAATCAGACTAGTCAACTTATGGCAGTCCTTTAGGTTACATGTTGCTTGAAAAATATCTGTACTAATTCCGCCCAAATTTCTCAATTTACCTTTTTCTGTTCTTTTGAGTTGATGAACTTATCATGCGGCATTAGGTGTCTTCTGAAAGTACCATTTTAATGGAAAACACCATGTTTATTAGTTTAGGATGGTTAAAGCCTATATATTTGATGACAGTCAATTCTTGCTTGAGTCATGTCTGAAACAGATCTTACACATTTTGTACTGTTTGGATTAATGATTTCCTTTCCGCCTGCTATGATGCTCTTAATGAAGGAGTATTCTGTGGTGTGCCACAGGGTTCTCCTGATCTAAATAGCCTCTACCTTTTAATTACTGTCATCCACTAGAACGTAGAGAGGTTTCTAGTTCATGTTAGTCTGGGTTTTTTGCCTAGCTGTGAGTGTTTACTGGAGCAGCTTATAGGTTACTGGACGTTCCTGTAGCTACATCCATAGGTCCTTGGTGGTATCTGTTAACTGAACTTGTTTGTAAAATTGTAGCACATGAAAAAGTGTAAAGAATATTCAGCAAAAACATATAGTAACCTCCACATTTCTCCTTATCTGTTTCCAGGTGGCAGAGCGAGCACTGTTTCTATGGAACAATGACCACATTGAGAACTTAATCAAGCAGAACTACAAGGTGATACTACCCATCATCTTTCCCGCGCTCGAGAGAAACGCGCGGGGTCACTGGAACCAAGCCGTCCGGAGCCTGACGCTGAATGTGCGCAAGATCTTCACCGATCACGACTCCGCGTTTTTCGGGGAGTGCATGCAGAAGTTCGACGACGACGAGCTCAAGCAGGAGGAGTCCAGTTCGAAGCGGGAAGCGCTGTGGAAGCGCCTGGAGGAAATGGGCGGCGAGAGCAGCCCCTCGGGTATACCCAACGGCAAATCCAGTCAATAGAATATACCCATAGCGACCGCGATCGCGCGGGATCCTTTGAACGATGCGCGACTGATTCTCTGGAACTTGGGCTGTGGTTGTAGTGTTGGATTTTTCTTTTTTCTTCTTGGTTGGTGAGTTGGCTTCCCCTGGGTAGGGTGTACTTTGGTTTCGTGAGGACTGCATGATCAAAAGGTATGCATACATGAGATTTTCTGTGATATTTGACATGTGTCGTGACATGGGTCAGGATTATCGTATAGACCAATAAACAGCGTCAGGTTTTGTTGAGGATATGCTCTTGGGTGGTTTACTTGAATGACAATGATCATTTTGTTGTTGCCCTTGTATGAGCTAGTATTGTGTTTTGTTTAGCTTACAGCTTGATTGTTGGAACACTAATGTTATAGAATTGACGTCACATTTCCAACCATTCCGAGCTAACGTCCTCAGGCACGTTTGATCCAGCACATCGACACAGCGTTTTTCTTTTCAAGATAACTATTCATCTTCAATCGTGGCAATACAACGAACATCAAAGATAATAAAAATTACATTTAGATCCGTAGACCACCTAGCAATGATTATAAGCACTGAAGCGAGCCGAAGGCGTGCCGCCATCATCGTCCCTCCCTTGCCGGAGCCGGACAAAACTTGTTGTAGGAGACAGTCGGGAAGTCGTCGTGTTAAGACCCTACAGGACAGCGCAGTAGAACATCAACCGTCGCCGATGAACATCAACACAGTGTTTGCTCCCACATCCCTCTTCGAGCGATCTACAAGCTGATGGTGATGGCAGTGCATGGTTTGTTCAGGACGACAATATGAGCGAATTCATTTCGGAATGACAAATTAATGGCAACCATTTTACGTTGATGTAGCATGGCATTTCTTTTCAACTACATGGCAAATCTGGAGCATGGTAATTCTTACCATTTTCCTTTTTTTAGGCTGGCAATTCTTCATGTTTGCATCATGACAAATCCATAAAAACGCATGACAATTATTCTCATGCAGCAAGGCAATTTTCTGAGATTTTTACATACAACATGGGGCAAATTTTACTCTAGAACATGACAAATTTTTATTCAACGGCATGGTAAATCCATCTGTTTCGCTTGGCAATTCTGAAGCGTTCACTGGAATGTTTTTTTTTTTTGGCAATTCTGAAGCATTCACTGGAATGTTTTTTTTTTTTTGAAGCGAACGAAAACGTTCATCTGTTCCTATACCTCCTTCAGGCTTTGTTCGGTTAATCCCATCCCCAGGTGGATTGAAGGGGATTTGCAGGGATTTTGGCTTGTAGGGATTAATTCCCCCTCAATCCCCTTCAACCGAACAAGCCCTCAGGGAACGTCCTTGTTGGAATGGGTTGCGAGAGAGAATCATGAAAGAGGAATACCAATTAGAAACCCTCGTACAATCTTGCGTTCCTCACTTTTACTGGTGCAGCAAAGTTGTGCAATTTTTGAAACAGTTAGCACAAAGTATTTGTTTCCAATTATGCTCGTTTTCTTGAAGGAAGAATGTTAAAACGCTGGTCACAGACTAGTAATAAATGGATGAATTCATCATCGTGGAAGCAACCGTCTACAAACAATGGTCTGCAGTTCCCTCGATCCACATAGTTAGGTTACAAGTCGAATACTCAGATTTTGAAAAGAAAAAAGCCCTACCCCTCTTCCCCCTTGATCGATTTGAAACGCAAAATGCAATACTGCCAGTATTCCGCGGGAGCCAAAGCAAAAGTCTCGCACGGGAAGCTCGAGTAGGGTTGTGCCAAGGAGCTGCTCCAAACCTCCACACAAAGAAAGCCTACAGGTCAATGACTCGCGACAGCTTCTGTATGCGATTCAGCAGGAAGTCTCCTTGCTTGATGGTCGACTGGTAGAAGGCATTACGGGCATCAGGTCGGTTCGTCTCCAGGACACCAGCAACCTTATCAATCTTGCAGTGAAGTTTCCCAGCAGCAATAAAGCGCGACAATTCCCTGTGTTGGGAGGAAAAAGGTTAGCCACATCAATTATCATACACAGTATCAGCACCAGGAAGATGATGCATGATATGACAAAATAACATCGACAGAAATTCTTACTGGTCTATGAAATCAACTGTCACGCCAAATGAGGCAGCCATTGCTTCCATCGTCACACTCTTGTATGACTCAAGGAACTGCGAATAGACAACAGTGCGCACTTCACGCATGAAGTAGCGGAAATGTGGTTGCAAGTATCGGTCTAACTTGATCTGCTCCGTCAGGCCAGCTGAAAACAAACATGGACTAGATATGAGAAATCCAAAGGGCTAACCCCACCACAACAGCCAAACAAGCATTACTGCTCATCGGAATAAATGAAAGAATATATGACAGGATAAAGATCCTTCACTTACAGAATGCCACAAAAAAGGACTTGTACTGGCAATTGTAGAGGGAATTGAGAAACTCCGAGAGGTGAGGTACTTTGCCAATTACAGCCAGGATCTCAGGTGCGTCTACAACCTGTCAACATTATTGTTAAATAGGTATCCTATCTACATTCAAGCTAACAAAGCAGACTTGAAGGAGAAAAGATGAATACACACCTTCTGTTTTAGAGACACGCGGTCCAATGTGATAACGCTTGTAAGGACCGTGTAAAAGATGAACGTATCATAGGGGAACAACTCATAAGTTGTGAAAGTTGAAACAGAATCCAAAAATAAGCTAGTAGCCTTCTTGAAATTTCTAGTGGCCATGCAGTACAAGCCTTCGTACACTTTCAATCTGTTCTTCCTCTCCCAATCACCACCCTCTTCAAACAAGCTTCGATCAGGAAAGGAAGTTGCTCAGTATTACACATCATAATGCAAAACAAGTATACAGTAGCAAATAGCTAAACTACAAGGCTTCATACTTACATTTTGGCCTTGTCAACTGACTTTGAGATGAGATCGAAGTCCATATGGAAAAGGCCAATCTGTAAAGTGTAGAAAACAAGGTCCATCTTCTGCCCCACAGCTACAGTTTTTCCTTCAGTAACTTTAAGCTGCTCCAGCGCTTTTTCCTGAAATTTTGGATATTTTAAGTCAGAATAAAATGATAAAACATGCATCGACAACCTAACAAGGTGAAAGCCAGTAGATGCGTATATATACCTTCTCGCCAACCCTTATGAAGTACAAGGATTTGGCTAGATGGGCTTCACGCACTTCGCTCTCACCCAAATTCTCTTCAGCATCCGCGATCCTTTATGCATAGATAGGTGATATTAATCAGTAGAAGCCAAGAACGGACACAACGTAATGTGCAATCAGACGAAATATCTCATAATAAGATAGGGAAAAAGAAGAACACACTTCAGAAGTTCAGAGTCTAGACATCAAGAGCACACATTTTTATTTGGGCAGAATGGAACAATCTTTGCAGAAAAATTTCTGACTCCTTAAACTGCAGACCTTCTCAAAATTAGTAATTTGTTTGTGCACACATCAATTCTCTATTTACTGTCTGCCGATGTTCCACTACTGATCTAGATGGTTGTCCATCAGTAACCTTAAACAAGCACATTTTAGAGTATCCCCTTAAAATCTCATAATATCAGTAATATAGGAAGTAATATGGATCGGAGGGAGTACTAATATTTTCTAAGACATCCAAATTTGGCAATATTAGAAGGGCGAATGCTAGTCAGTACTAGTTATTTATAATGCTCAGAAACAACAGGAGCATCAAGAACAAATGAAAGAATTCCACCATTACAGTCTAGAGCTTGTAACGCTGCAGGTTTCTCAGGGCTAAATTATCAGATAATCTATCTGGGGTGGCCGAGTATATCAATCCCGTATATTAAGATGCAGCAACGACACTAATATCTGAAACCCTAGAAAGTAGCCTAAAATTCGAGCATGAAAAAGGGTAGACCGTTCGTTTCAAAAAAGAAAAAGGGTAGACCGGAGAGATCTACTCACTTCTCGTCGAGCTTCTTGGTCTCCTCCTCGATCCGGCCGCGCATCTCCGCGAGCAGCGCCGCGTCCATCTCCAGCACGCCGTCGGCCGCCAGCGACTCGTACAGCGCCGCCATGTCTGGGGAAAACAAGCACATCGGATCGAATCAGACCCGCAAACACCGACCCACGGGCGAGGAAGCAAACACCGTACCATCGGATTTCACTGCGGCGAGGACGTCGTCGCGGAGGCCGACCTTGGCGAGGTCGTCCACGTCTGGCTGCGAGAGGAGGAACAGCTTGTGCGCCAGCACCAGCTGCGGCTGCTGCTTCCCTTCCTCGCCGCCGCCGTCCATCTCGCCGCCGGCAGACTCGCCTCGCCTCGCCGCGCTTTGCTTCTGCCGCAAGAGATGGGGGGAGAGAGCAGAGCAGAGCAGAGGAGAAAAGATTTTCCCGTGAGCTAACAGCCTGTTACACATGGGTGTTTACGGAAGGATTAGTCATGTGAAGTAGATTTTTTACTCCTATTCCCTTGTTTGGTATACGGGGGGAATTGGCATGGGATAAAACTCTGCTCACGAATTAACAGGGTACCCCCTGGGAAGAAATCGGTGGGAATTGGCTTCCTCAGCTCCCATTCCCCTTCCACTTAAACTCACATTCCCTCTAATCAAACAGTGGACTTTTAATCTCCACACCCCTCAACTCCCATTCCCCATCTGTAATTCCACCGAACCAAACACGCTGTAAAGAATTTAATTACTGGCCTGCACTTGTTTACATTCTTGTTCCACGTGTACTCATCCACGCCGTCCGTTCGTGATCTGACGGCTGTGCTGGGCGGAGATGTGTCGAGCCGGCCGGTAGAGAAGGCAAGGCCAGGCACCGACCGAGCCCAGCTCCAGTTTCGTCCCTCGGAGGCAAAAAAAAACCCTTCGCTGAAACCCTCAGCCTGTTTGGTAAACAGTCGGGCAGGGGAACGAGAGTTTGCACAAGGGTGTTTATGGAGGGATTAGGCATGGGAAGTAGATTTTTACTTCCATTCCCTTGTTTGGCATATGATGGGAATTGACGTGGGATAAAACTCTGCTCACGAATTAACAGGGTACCCCCTGGAAAGAAATCGGTGGGAATTGGCTTCCTCAGCTCCCATTCCCCCTCCCACTTAAATTCTCGTTCCCTCTAATCAAACAGTGGATTTTTAATCTCCTCACGCCCTCAACTCCCATTCCCCGTCTCTGATTCCCCCGAACCAAACACGCTGTTCCTGATGGCCGCCGCCGTAGCCGCAGCCGCGGCCGACCAGCCGCGCCGCCGGAAGCCGACGCCGGGGCGCGGGGGCGTGGTGCTGCCCGCGGGGCTCTCCGAGGAGGAGGCGAGGGTGCGGGCCATCGCGGAGATCGTGTCGGAGATGGGCGAGCTCTCGCGCCGCGGCGAGGACGTGGACCTCAACGCGCTCAAGTCGGCCGCGTGCCGCCGCTACGGGCTCGCCCGCGCGCCCAAGCTGGTGGAGATGATCGCCGCCGTGCCGGAGGCGGACCGCGCGGCGCTGCTGCCCCGCCTGCGGGCCAAGCCCGTGCGCACGGCGTCGGGCATCGCGGTGGTCGCCGTGATGTCCAAGCCGCACCGGTGCCCCCACATCGCCACCACGGGGAACATCTGCGTCTACTGCCCGGGAGGCCCCGACTCCGACTTCGAGTACAGCACCCAGTCCTACACTGGATACGAGCCCACCAGCATGCGCGCCATCCGGGCAAGGTGATTTACTACTACTGATGCTGTTAAACATTTGTTAGAAACACAAAATGCATGCCTCTGTTTGCATTGCAATTGAAACCTATGTGACTGTTAATTAGTGTGAACAAGGTTTCACTAGTGTTCTATTTAATCTCTGCACATGAAAATTTAAGAGCCACAGGTTCTGTTCAGCTATGTAGCCATACAAGTACTATTATCATTTTGACTGCTTTGTAGATATGCTTTTGAAAATTTATTTACCGATCTGAATTTGCAATTGTAGGTACAATCCATATGTGCAGGCCAGAAGCAGGATAGATCAGCTCAAAAGGCTCGGACATAGCGCGGATAAGGTTTGTCCCTACCCCAAGAACCTATTTCATCTTGATTTGAGTGGTTTCATGCTCAATCTAGTTATATTTGATGCATTTTAAGTGGAAAGTAATTCAAATATTCTCTTTTGCAGGTCGAGTTCATTTTGATGGGTGGGACTTTCATGTCTTTACCGGCTGATTATCGTGATTATTTCATCAGAAATCTCCATGATGCTTTATCAGGGCATACTTCTGCTAATGTTGAGGAAGCAGTTTGCTATTCAGAACATAGTGCTGTCAAATGTATCGGTATGACAATTGAGACGTAAGGGTCGTTCAACATATGCCCATCCTTCTTGGTTGCATTTGAAAATCCCCTGCTATTTTCCCCATGAAACATCTAATTAGTCTTTTTATTCCAGGAGACCTGATTATTGCCTGGGGCCTCATTTGCGGCAGATGCTATCTTATGGATGCACCCGCTTAGAAATTGGTGTTCAGAGTACATACGAGGATGTTGCACGTGACACAAATAGGGGCCACACTGTAGCTGCTGTTGCTGATTGTTTTTCATTAGCAAAAGATGCTGGTTTTAAGGTTATTGCTCACCGGCCCTCTAATTCCTGTTGTTGAATTATGTTTCTTGTTGCTTGAATGGTAGCTTCAATTAAGAAAACGAGGTGCCTTCTAGCTTGAGTTATGACTTGTGCAGTTGTCCTAATAGATGATGATTTACCTGTTGATAGGTGGTTGCACACATGATGCCAGATTTACCTAATGTTGGAGTTGAGAGAGATATGGAAAGTTTCAGAGAATTTTTTGAAAATCCAGCATTCCGAGCAGATGGTCTAAAGATCTATCCAACTCTTGTGATTCGTGGAACTGGCCTTTATGAGCTATGGAAAACTGGAAGGTACTATATTTATCCAGCACTTGATATTTTATTGCCTGCTTGATCTTATGATCAGTCTTTTGCTTCTCTAAAGTTTTAGAGTGAGAATTGAGAACTTATATACTGGTGAACATTTGTTGTGTTGCAGGTATAGAAACTACCCACCAGAGCTGCTAGTGGATATTGTAGCAAGGATTCTGTCGATGGTACCACCATGGACACGAGTCTATCGGGTCCAGAGAGATATCCCTATGCCTCTTGTTACTTCTGGTGTCGAGAAAGGTAACCTGCGTGAGCTTGCTTTGGCTCGAATGGAAGACCTGGGCTTGAAATGCAGAGATGTCAGAACCCGTGAGGCTGGAATTCAGGTAAATATGGGATTCTGTGAAGTCACTGCTATTGCTATGTGCTTATAATTGATTAATGATGTCTCCTCATTATTCTCTTTGTGCATCTCCACACAGGATATCCATCACAAGATCAGGCCTGATGAAGTAGAGCTTGTCAGGCGTGATTATGCCGCAAATGACGGCTGGGAGACCTTCCTCTCGTATGAGGATACACGACAGGTACTCAACAGCTTTGCCAGCCTATTCATTTCACTGCTGGGATGTGAAAATATGCTATGGTTTATGCTGCGTTCCTGAATAGGCATATTTTTTCCAATGTTATGGTTTATGCAATTTCCTTTTACATGGGTGTGATTTTTTTATGAACTTCTCCACATAGGTATTCCCTTGTTGGTTTCACTTGTACCAAGAAAATCTTACTCTATTCTGCTTGTATAGTGTGCTCCTTAGATTGCTACTGGTGCATATAGTTTATCACTGTGTCTCTTATCCTTTTGATCTTGTGTAACATTATTCTCAATTTTCTTTTTCTAAATCCTACAGGATATCCTTATTGGCCTGTTGCGTCTGCGAAAATGTGGCCGCAATGTTACAGGCCCTGAACTCGTAGGGAGGTGTTCAATTGTCCGCGAACTTCATGTCTACGGAACAGCAGTCCCTGTGCATGGTCGTGATGCAGAGAAACTGCAACACCAGGTTAATCTCTTGCTCGAACAGCTATGTGTCGTAGTTGCCCTCAAGAGCTCAGATGATCATACTTGGAATACATGCTGTGCTCAGAATAGTAGTGCACAGTTACTGAATGAATGCTTGCTAAACATGATCACACTTAGGCTTTTATCATGGTGTTATTTTTGGCTACCCTTTCTCAGTTAATTATTTAGATATTTACGATGGCCCTGCTGCTAGATTGTTTCAGCTGGCTAACATTTGTTCCATCCACCACCATTTTCAGGGGTATGGGACTCTCCTGATGGAAGAAGCAGAAAGAATCGCTCGCAAGGAGCATCGATCAAAGAAACTGGCTGTCATCTCAGGAGTTGGGACCCGACAATACTACCGCAAGCTGGGTTATGAACTTGAGGGGCCTTACATGGTTAGATGTCTGGCATAGTGATTTCAGCATCAAACGGCACTTGTATTGCAACTAGAAAAATCAAAATGTGATCATGATGTTAAGTGTAATGTATTTGTAACCTTAGTAGTTATTTTGAAAATTTTGTGTTGGGCCTCTTCGGACTTGAGTTATAGCAGCGTATTACACCTTTTAGCAGAATGGTGTAATCCATGCGACGTAACTCCTTTGCCGAATGCCCCTTCTAAATACACACGACGGTTTAGTTATTTGATGATTGGGGGGGGGGGGATGGATGGCCCCTATTTTGCTCCACATTTCACCCGCATGGTTTGACTGCCTGTCATCCTTAATAACATCATAATGTGTCACCCTAAGTAGCTGTTACTTTTTTAGCAGGTATAATCCATCTCTCATTTCAAGCTTTTCATCTGATATTAGACCCGAAAGAAAACTCTGCAGTTGCTGCAGTGATTTATCATACGATGGCTCGGCACAGAACATCTGGAACAAATAATATTAGAAGAAACCGATGAGTAGAAAATATGATAATAGTAGAAACAGGAAGTGGACGAGATTTTAAAATTTTGTCTCTACCTTCAAAGTGTTATGTATTTTGTCCAGTGTCATATTGCCGAAATTGGTCAACATTCCTATGATGAATTTCTGCAGTGCATAATGACGAGTAAAATGATGGTCAGATCACAGAGAACAAAGAAACGGAGAGTGAATAAACAGGTATGTTGAGCATTAGAGAAAAAGAAATACGAAATTGCAAGGAGTCAAACCTCATAGACTGTCATTTCTTTCTTAAGCTGTTCCTCAACGGATGCAACGGAACTTTCACCTTCGTCCTCATTCATTTGAAACGCTTCGCAGCTTTCGTTCACGATGCTGTTTTTGTTGACATCAGACATGCTATCAACAATTGTGAAGATGTGATCATCGGCATCTGGTCCCACCGATTCAGTCAGGACCCCCTATAACATATAGTGTGAAATGCTTAGATGTGCTTATGAAGCAGGACATGGTTGAGAACTTTGCTAGGGAACCATTTGTACAGAAATGTAGTACCTGGTCATGTTTAGAGTATCATATACTCCGTATATGTTTATACTCCAATTAAAAAAAGACTATGATTTGTGCGGAACACTGATCCAAAGACTATCAACAATCTAGTCCATCTTACTGAGGCGCAAACATTAAAAAAATCATACTTAAAAGGATTCAGAGTACAATTTCATTGTTAGTAATGTCACGAATAACAATGTTAACAGTTTTTTAGCATGAAGCAATCTTAACACCGATATTGACGATCGTGGATGAGTAAAGGAGTTCAAAAGGTAGTAACAGCATACTACGCATAAACAATAAAAGTATTTTGACTTCATAATACATTTGTGACACACCTTGCTTGTCCAGAAACCTATTCTTCTGTTGAGAGAGTCTACAGGTATGCCGATTTCGGTAGCAAGTGCCTTTGAAGTCCAGCTGAAAATATTTGATGACTTTAGTCAGATGAGAACATAAGAGATATGCAGGAAGACAATTGATATTACCTTGGTTTCTCTTGAAACCGCATTATGATTGCAGCCTGCACAGGTACAACAGTAAACTGCATACTTCTGTCCTCAAATTGCAGTTCCAACTGGAAATGAAAAGAGAGCTCGTAAGAGATATTTCTTCAATCTTCATGGTTACCCACATATACCCTTCAACTTCAAATTTGATATCAAACCTTGACCGTTCCAAGATTTTTCTTCCACAATAGCTTCCGTGGAGTTTTTATCTGATGGAATCTATGTGCAAAATCAGACAGTAGTTTATCAACTGAAGCAGGAACTGCGAGATCTTCTGTCTACATTTGCGGCAGATATAGAGGTTAGTGAATCAGAGAGTACATCAAAGTATCAAACAGCAAAAGCTCACGGTTCAACCCTTCAGTAAGCAAACCATAATTCTTACTAAGCATATTATTAAAATCAACTAATACAGACCATCAGATTAACTACAATTTAACCACATGCATTGGTGAGGAATTCATCTTCAACTCTGTGTGCCCTCGCACCCAAAAGAGGGGGGGGGGGGGGGGGGGGGGGGGGGGGGGGGGGGGGGGGGGGGGGAGTTTTGATGTTTGGAATTATGCATTTAAAAATAACAGATATTAAAAAAATGTGCTGACAGAAACTGAATCTTAGGAATTGTTGTATGACGAAACAACCAAGATTTGAAGATGGCAGACACTGACAGAAAGTTGGTACCAAGATTTGATGACAAACAGTTCTGACAAAACGAATTACTCCCTCCGTCCCAAAATAAGTGACTCGACTTTATACTAATTTTGTACAATAAGTGACTCAACTAGTACGAAGTTGAGTCACTTATTGTACAAAGTTAGTATAAAGTCGAGTCACTTATTTTGGGACGGAGGGAGTACTTATTAGTGTTGGTGCATATCTCTTTGTACAGCAGGATATCATGTCAATCAATACAGACCACATTTTACCAATTTCTCCTGGCTCAACTGTCTCATAATTGATATAGCATGTTATTAATTGAAATGCCCGAGTCATTAGCAATAACTCATCCACAGCATGAAAAGGGAGGGGGTACCACCATGATTTAGATAAAAGCTTACTGGCAATACCTGAATCGGTGGCCAAAAGTTGGAAGAAATAATTGTAGCATCAAGAACGTCATGAGAAATTTCTGCCTCCTCTTGCCCAGCAACTACCATAAAAAAAGATAAGGGTTCAAATGCAGGTGCAATGATAGTTGATGGCTTCTGAAGCAACATGCAATATTTGAATGGTACCAGTTCCAGGTGCATTTAATAATGATGTTTTAATATTTGAGTTGGTTCTCTTCGAGTCAATCAAGTCATTCAGCATAATCTCACACTTCTGCATGCTGCTCTCACCGAAATGAATCTGCCAAAACAACATAATCATGACAAAATAAAGGCTACAACAAAGGCATAATGCATCACATGCAATCCAATCATACGTCTTTAAAACATTACTAAGTATGGGTGAATACAAAAGTTAGTCTTAACCTTAAGAAGCTCCAGCGTGCGGATATCGGAATCTATATCAAAATCAGATTTGCTGAGCAGCTTTTCGGCCAGCATTACACGATATTCGTTGACCAATTGATCCTTTGAACCAATTATACTGACCATCAGTCCAAGTATATCAATTTTCCTCCTACTCCTGCTGCCTTTCAATGGATCTGCTTCAACAGGATCAGGCTCCCAGCTGTAAAAGTTGGAACCGCAGTTCACGATCTTAGAGAAGCAAACTTTCCAAGGGCTCAAGGAATAACAGGTTTTATGGTGAATGTAATGAATAAATCATACCTTTCAGAATTCAACCAAGCTTGCTTCTCATCAATGTTTGTCTGATCATCATAGTCAGCATTTTCCTGGTTTTCAGCATCCCTGTTCAATTCTTCAAGAAGATTATCACCAGCATTCCCCCCACTTGTGTTTCCCCCAGATCCATCGGTTAGCATTGTCACTATGCATTTAATAGTGTCTTTTCTACCTCTCAGATAATCCCTAATTGGTTCACCAACTGCTTCCAAGAATACACCAGTGGGGTCAATCGACCGCAGTGCCTTGATAGTGGAAACATACTGGTGCAATATGTCATTAGTTGAGGCACCAGCAGTGAGCAAGCGATATCTCAATGACGAGATAAATGAGTCAACAAGCTTAGAGTGTTGCCCTGTGTACTCTAAACACTGCTTTAGGTCTTCAATAGCGGGCGAACTTCATCCATGCCCCAAAAAGCATCCAGATGTTAAAATTTTGAACAAGTTAAGAACATGTGCAAAGTTTGGAGAGAATTCCTTATTTAACATTGTCTTGAAATTTGTTGCCTTATTTGACACTGGAAAACTTTTTCTTCCTTATTTAACACTGAGTCTAAATTTTATGCCCTTTATAACACTTCCGTCCATTTTTAGCCTTAACGGTGTTAAATGACACCTGAAAAGACTTATTTACCCCTCATGTGGTACGTGACAAAAAATACGTTTATGTATGTGTCCGACCGACTCGTCTTGTTTTCGCCTTGGTCCCAACCTTGACGGCATTATAGCCGAGTGCTTTCCGGCATATAGGCGTACTAGGCTAGCTCAAGTACTTTTTGAGCTAATGGGTTCCGTACGAGGCTAGCACGTACACACACCAAGAAACAAGCAAGGATCAGCGTCCTGTACATGCGTGTCTAGCAAGTGGCTGAATCGATCAGCTAGTCCAAAGCCAGCTTCGCTGTGTACGTCAACCCCAACCACCACGGCGCCTGCAGCCCTGCCGGTCCGAGCGACAGGACTATGCATCGCATCAGCTGCCAGCCGTTCAGAGCGCAAGTGGTATGCGGCCAGCCGTGGCGGAGGTCAAGAGGTGTGAGCAGCACCAGCACCAGTACGCGCGGCGGGCGGCGGCAGCGTCCAAGCGTAGTTGGCACGGTGGCCCTCTGAGTAGAACCATGCGACGACGAGCTTTCGGGTGCTTCTTGTCGCGTTGAACTGCTCCCCAGCCTTGAATGTGCCCCATCTCACCGGTCTGGTCCTCACGTTGTCGGTAATGGAAGACTGTTTCTAAACTACCGATAGAGTTGAGAGACGAAAAATATATTTTTTCCTAATTTTTTTGGTCAAATAGCACATGAGGGCAAATAGGTATTTTCAGGTGTCATTTAACACCATTAAGTCTTAAAATGGACGAAAGTGTTATAAAGGGCATAAAATTTAGACACGGTGTTAGATAGGAAAGAAAATTTTTTGCAGTGTCAAATAGGGAAACACAATTTAAAACAGTGTTATATAAGGAATTTTCTCACAAAAGAATGGGTCAATGTGACACGAGACATGAAAGTAATTCATAAAATTGAATCAGATATTCGAGATGACTGTGTCAACATACTTTATTAACACCTAAGCATGTAAACAAGGAGAGAGAAAGAAGAGTATGACACATGAAAGGAAATCAAGGTGGATAAAACAGATCATCAAATACACATTAGTGAAGTGATAACTAGATGACCTACAGCATGATATATAAGCTCTAAGCCTCTTAACTATATTGCACTTCAGTTAAATGAGGATAGACTGCAAGAATACAGGGACAGTAGCCATTATTTTATTTTTTTTAACCTGACAGTAGCCATTATTGGTATGAAGACATTGTAGAAGTTGTATGGATCAAGTAGCCAAAAACTACACTTCCAGAAGTGAGAAAAGGATTCAAGAATATAAATCAATACTCGGTGCTATTTAAATGTTTAACATCATCATATAGAGAGTAATGGCTAACCTCTCGGGGTAATCTACTATAATTTCGAAAAGTTTGCCAATTCTTAGGTCCTGCAAGGTTTCATAAGCAAAATATTCAAGGCGCATGTGCCACCTTAGAAGTGCTTCAGAAGGAACACCGATCCCTGGGAAGGAAGAAGGGCGTGAGGCTAAGGGCGATTTCAGACCAGATAATCCACTGTCATCGTCAATAGAGTCCCCCAGATATGTCAAAAGAGCATGCAAAAACTGAAGAGGAACAACCTGACAAGATCCAAAAAAATTGTCAGCACAAGCCTAAGAGGTAAGCATCATCTAGTGGAGAGGTATATAAACTGAAGACGGAATAGCCTGACAAGACCCAAAAGTTTCTTAATATTGTTACGTGTAAAAGCTGAAGAGGTCCGTAACATGCAGCATCAGCATCCATGGAGAATATATAGCCATAAGTTGGGTATTATACTCAATAAGTCCAGAACAGTTATAACAATATAACAAGATCTCTATCTGCTAATCTGACATGCTAAAGAACTGGTCTAAAAATAGATATCAAACAACTACAAGAACATTAGCAAAGATGTTCTGAAGTAGATCCTGGACAATGACAGGTGCACTGCAGTGACAGCTCTTACATAAACAGTGCATGTCTGTTCCAGTCTGAAGCGTACAAAGAATAATTTAACCTCGGCAAGCTCAATTACTTAAGTTGGCTGAGCATAATACAAAAGCATGTGATATAAAAAGAAGAAATTGACATGGAAATAGTCATGCTTATAAATGGATAAACTTAACAAGATGGTGATATGAACGGGTACTTGAATCCACTTCTTGACACACCCAAGGACAGGGATCCTGTAATCATCACCAGCTAGTTCATAAACTTTAGACTGCGGAGTAAGAATAAATTATGATAAGGTTACTGCCAGAAATTCCAGGGCATCTATGCCAAAATAAGAGATGGAGTAGGTGCTAGGCACAGAAGGGTGTATGGACCTTTAAAAGCCAAATTATTGCAGAGGAATAAGAATCTTCGGTCATAGATGTAAAACCAAGACATCTAAGATCACAAACAACTTTTCCAATGTTCTTAACCAAAGTACAGCTTTCTGAAATAACTGTTTCTTGACTATCAATGTCCATTTTAGAATCACAAGCAGAAACATTGCTCCTTCCAAAAAGTTCGTTACTAGCAAGTTGGTCATTCTCATCAGATGCATCCACCATGGTATTTAGTTCTTCCAGTTTCTTCTTGAAATAGACATTTAGAATCTCTGTAAAATGTCAAGCATCAGCAAAAATGACTTTTCGTGATCAAAAGCACAGCGGTAAACCAGGTAATGCCATACAGGAACTGAAGGTGCCAATAACTAGTGCCTCAACAAAGAACAGAAAATATAACACTATGTTTTGTTGATTTTCATTATTGCAAAGCCTAACTCAAAATCCACGCCCTAAGGTTCATTAACGGAAACAATTGTATCCAACGGAACACGGATTCGTGTTAAACACAATAAAACAAAACTTGTCTTCTCATGAAACGGAGAAGGAAAGGTTGCTAACCAGGAAAGCTCAAGGGCAGTGTTGTCAGAAGTACAGAAGATACCATTAATTGGTACCTAGGCATTAAGCTAGAGCTACACTCAACTGCTTTGAGCTTTCTGTTCTGTGCCTTTTCCTCGTATGATTGTAAAGCCTGAGCTAGAACTAGGACACATTTTTCCTGGTAACTCTTTTCCAAGAATATGTCCTCCAGTGCTGCACTTAAGACATCCTCAGGCCAGCTTTCCTGAACCTGTAATACATGATTTGAGAGATTATGTTTCTTAAAAATCCAAAAGAAATAAAACAAGGTGTTAAGTGATCATGTCTAAAATGTCTTTAACCGGATGAAACCAGGTGTCTCAAATTAAACCTATAGATGATATTTTTATTAAGATTAGCACATCAACATTTGATACATTATCCATGTCCATGCTACAGTAAGGTAATTTGATGGTGCATATCACTTCAAAACAACACATGCAATTTCAACCGCACGAACATGTTCAAGGTCAAGCTGGGTTATATCAGTTTATCCTATTCCTTATTTATTATTACCATTTTATCATTTTTATGACTGGTACCTACCCCTTAGGTCCAAATTATTTGAAATTCTAACTTTGTCCTTAGTCAAACTTCTTTAAGTTTGGCCATGTTTAGAGCAATAAATATCTACATCTACAAAACCGAATTAGTTTCCTTGGATTCATCAGAAAATATATTTGATGTTGTATATATTAGCTCATTTTTCTATAGACTTGATCAAATATAAAGAAGTTTGATTTAGGACAAAGCTAGAACATCAAATAATTTGCGACGGAGAGGTAAATATATTCACTTCTCAGCATGTCCTCTTAAGTATTTGCTTTGCACAAATGAGCTTGAGGTATAATCTACATTATGCATCCTGGTTGTATAAGCAAAATATGAAACAGATAGACTCCAAATCTGAAGGAAAAATGAAAATTGTAAACAAAGGCCTTGAACAAGCAATAATTAGGTTTTCCATAACTTACACAGAATTTAATTCTTTCTACTGCAGAAGAACTGCTGTAAGGATGAAATTTCTGCCAGAACATCTTGACTGCATTGTTTCTAAATGTTTCCTGCACAGGGGCGGGTTAACAGGTGAAGTTGAATTAAAATCCATATTATCAGAAACAATGTGCTAGTGCAAGTGAGAAATTCAGCAAAGCTAACACCTAACAGGCTAGCATCAAGTCATCAACTAATATGACATCTCAAGACTGGGTGCCTGCTACTCATTGCTAACTCAACTACACTGAAGGAACAACAGAAGTAAGTAAATAACAAGCATTATGGTTGCAGATCCATCCTGCAGCCTCTCATTACTAATTCTGCAAAAGAGGTAACTAGACCAATATCTGCCTAATCAGTCTGGCAAAAATACCCTTATTCTACAGGGACAATCGAGCATACAACCTACCTGACCACTGTATTTTAGCTATCTCTTTCTCTTACCTACATTATGGACACATGTAAGATGGGTTGACTACCTCATAGACAGATGACAGAAGGGAAGTCAGAAGCAGTGAGTCTTAACAATATTGCTGGAAGCAAGTGTTAGTCTCAGTAGTCCATCCTGCCATAGTGTATAATATGGGATAGCTCAAACTTCAAGGTTCATGGCCTCGCTGGCTATAGATTATTAGGATATACAAGCTCGTTTATCTACATTTACCAACCAATGGAACAAGAAACTAAAAACTTCAGCTAAAGAAAGTTCGTAAATAAAATCAACCACTGCAGTAGGGCTACTCCAATTATACACACTATTACACTACTGGTTTTTGCATTTGGTGGTATAACCCCACAAGAAACTCCTCTTGTGCCACACGGAGGGTTTCCAGAAAATGGAAATGGCACCGACAGTTTTCAAAGTCACCCCAAGCAATATACAGCTAAGAAACTTTCCGGGTTGCTTGTTAGAGTTTTGAGTTCTGACATTAAAAATTAACAGAGTTGAGCGTTTGAGCGAACGGAGACGACTTATTTGTTAATGTTCAAGCATGCTGCAAATTCAACCAGGATCACATGTACAACTTGAACAGATCCCTGACTCGCTACATGTTCAGTTTTATATCTTGATTCAAGGAGCAAAGCTCCTGATTCCATCAATGGAATCACGAGTGACAAGGTTAAACATGAAGCTGACCCAGCTCGTGAAACTTCACATTGCTAAAACAACCTATCTTAATCTATGACAGATTTACACTGACAAGGTTAAACATGAAGCTGACCCAGCTCGTGAAACTTCACATTGCTAAAACACCCTATCTTAACCTGTGACAGATTTGCAGTGACAGTCCCGATCATAACTATCAACTAGATGTACAGTTCATTGTGCTGAAGAACGGGCCTAAGACGCTAAGAGCAGCAACCACCGTTCTTATACCAAGAGAAGAACCGGAGGCAAGCTAGTTCATCCAGAAACCTTATGCCGACTGGCTCAACCCCAAATCCCACATCCCAACGCTGATTGCACTCCGGAATTTCACACGGGCATTTACACAAACACACACGGGGGGGCTTAATCTCAACCCCATACTCCCACACTGCGGCCTCTGCGATTCGGCACAGGCATTCTCGCAAACACCCAGCACGCGACGCAATGTGTATCCCCGACCCGTCCGACTCGGAAGTAGCAGCACAGAGCAGTAGAGGTGCGGGTGCGAGGGAGGGAGGGAGGACCGGGAGTCGCAGACCTCGAGGGTGTGGAGGAAGTAGTCGCGGACGAGCGTGGCGAGGCCGCGGGCGCAGAGGTCCGCCACGACGGGCGCGAGGCGCGGGCCGACGGAGAGGTCGCCGGCGCCGCCGACGAGCTCGCCGGAGAGAGCGCAGAAGCGGGCCCACGAGTCGAGGGCGCCGTCGGAGTCGTCCAGCTGCAT